>CM073330.1:14136859-15356946 GCA_037043015.1 Bryum argenteum
ATACACAAGAAGTACTCTCTTCCTTGTACTACACCTATGTACTTCAAAAAGGTATAATACTTCTTCATTCTTCCTCTCATAATTGGATATACGGAAAAATGTCTTTAACTTTCTACTAGAACATTTAATTTCAATCTACTATGAAATCAAATGAACAAAGATCATAATATGTAATTTCATTTTCAATGTATTCTATCTCTATATGCAAGGAAGTTTATAAGGTAAACTAAGTTAAAAACTCTTGAGATCTCTGGCTCACAAAATTGGAGTAACCTTTTAATCTTAAAGCATACCTAGTGGGTCGTGAATGTCTAAGGGCTTTCCAATGAAGGCGAGATTCTCCATGCTTTCTTACACAAAACTCTTGTAAACTACCTCACTTTTGATTAAATAATTTTGAAGCTTTGCAATTGAGCCTACAAGTTTGCTTTCAAGCTTCTCCAATGCCTTCTACCCACCAATTATACACAACCAATTTAAATTCCATAAGACTTACAAGTACCTCTTTGTTAAAACCTTGTTACCAAAACCTTCTCCACCCCATGTATCTCGTTAAGAAAATTTACCTTCATATTGCTAACCAATTAGTGTTGCCCAACAGTATCAAGTATTGACCACACTGAGGGACGAACCCTGGAGTTAAAAGGAGGAATGAAGGGTACCTGCGGTGCAAATTTTTGGTCTTGCACCGAACATCCAATGCCGTATGACGCTCACGTACGGTTCTTTGGGAAGGGTGTGAATAACCATTATTCTCAGGCCCCTTGGGCCGCAAAGCTACACCCTGACTCTCCTAGTCTATGTACATTGCTTTTTCTAGGAGGTTGGCTACTTATCCTATTCCTATTTTTTATGTAATTCCGGGTTCAATTTGGTTTAGTATCAAGGTTCTTTTCTTTTTGTTTGTATATATGTATGGGTTCGCACAACGTAATCCCATGTTACGCAAATTCTCCTTCCTTAGAAGTGATCACTGCAAAATCATCCACCATGCATACAGTCTCAAAATTTCATGGATGTTGTTGTAGACATCTACGTTGAGCAGTCACCTGCTCCAACGTTGGGCAGTGCGCCAAGTAATCCTTCTCCTTATCAATTATTTGGCACATTGCCCTCCTCGCAGGTGATTGCCCTCCTCGCAGGTGATTGCCCTCTACTCAATGTTCTCCTCAAAACAAACTATGTAAACAAACTGTGTAAGGTACGTTTTATCATAACTTCCAACCCCACTGAACTTGCTCTCTCTGTACTCCAAGACAATCGTACTGGCGCTTCCGTTTATGGGCATTCGCCACGTGTCAGGTCCAGTTGGCATTGCCACATGGCAGAGCGAGGAATGACCCCCACAGTGGACTTCAGCCACTAAATCGCACATTAGTCGCCGACAAACCTCCGATCGATCACAACTTCACTCCCTCTGCAGAAGAATTCACATACTCTCTTCCACTCCAGAAATTTCTTCGATCGAAAAACCTCCGATCGTGCCGAAACTCCGATTTAATTGCACCCCTAATTTCTCCGGAAGTCCCCTGCACATACTCTGTTTTCGCATACTCTGTTTCTAGTGGAGAAAAGGTTTGGAAATCAGTCGTGGGATTGGTGGCGATGGCGCCGCAAATAGTGTCGCGCAGGACGGGGCAACAAATTCAACAAGTGGCGGGAGGCGTGCTGACACTGGTGAAGACGATCTTCATGAACGGGGTGCTGGTGATGTTAGCGCCTGTGTTGGTGCCGCTCTCCTTGACACTCCAGCTCTGGAACTCCCTGCCCACGTTCCGGCAGGTGCGGCGATCCGTGCCGACTAGCTGCAGGGAGCTTCGGAGGGTGCCGGGGTCGCTGTGGAGCTCCATTCCCAGTGTGGGGCAGGTGGCCAACATGTTCGGGCGCTTGATCCAGGATATGGTGCGCAATTACATGGCGCATTTCAGCACGCAAGGACTTCCGTCTCAGCCCACGCAACCACGATGAGCTCCGGAGCCTCTCTTTTCGATGCCAGGGTTTTAGGGTTTAGGGTTCATGTACAGTAATTTCTTTGTGATTCTGTTGAGGTTTTTGTTACTGGTGGTCATAGTGTTTAGAATTACTAAGGTCTTCATGGCTGGTGATAGTGTGTAGAATTAGGTGTCCATCATGTCTGGTAGTTTTAATGTATGACATTAGTGTTGGATTTTGGTGTCTTTGTTTCCAATCTAGATTAGCAAGGTGTTGGTGTGGTATGGATTGATTGGTGATTGATTACATTTAAGTTCAGTGCACACTTGAGACGAGTTCCTGATTCTGAATTAAGTGTCCCTGTGTTTGGTGATAATTTAATTTTGGGTTCAATGCACATTCGAGGAGGGTTGCCATTCTGAATCAAGTGTCCTCGTGGTTGGTGTGAACTGATAAATCCGGGAGTATTGAAATTTTCAAAAGATTTGAGACAGCTAAGATATTGTGTATCCTCATTTACAAATTGAATGCATGTCGCAGATTGAAACTCTTGCTTTGGAACAAAATACCTTGAGTCTTGTGGGCAGTCTGTTCATTGAAGTCAATTTATGTTTATTATTCTCAACAAAAGAGAAGTACTGGTTTTTTTAGGTTAGAGGTCTTCTGCTCATTTCTTACTTTGGAGGATTTAGTTCAAAAATTAATCAAGAAGCCTCGTTTTGCTTCACTCACTTGGCATTCTCTTCTCACTTAGAGGTTTTCTTCTCACTTAGAGGTCCATGTGAGATGTTGCTGCATAGTGACCTTCACTATTGATTAATCTAGGGCCTTTCTTGCCACATGGACTCCTCATTATTAATTAAAGTCTTATGGGGTGCCATGTGGCATTCACAAATCAAAACGATTTGATCTCACCCTTTACCCCGTGGCGCTTATTAATTGAAATTTTATTGTTGAATGTTCAAACCGTATGGGTTATATCAAACATTCCCCTAATATCACCAAGGTCCCTCTCTAAAATCATTGATTCTAAATCTTCAAACCATATGGTATATATCATCATTTCCCCGAATATCACTTGGCCCCTCCCTAATATCAGAAGATCCCCGGCCTCCCCCCACCTACACCTCCATGGGCCTTAATTAACTTATGCATTAAAAACAGGAGCCCCATCAGACCCAGCATATCCGTGCTTTGCGGCCCGCATTGGACGGGTCTTAATGACATTTTGAGAGATAGAGAAGGGAAAAGCTTGCATCATGGCCATGTGTGCTTCTGCCATTGAAAGGCTTCCACTACAAAGTATGAAATTTCTTAACATTAAGATTTTAGCTCTTTACTTTAAAACTTTAATTTGCCATACCAAGATCACAATTTAACATGGTGCATGCCATGATACTCTCTTAGTTTTTAAAGCAGTGAAATGCCGCAAAATGCAAAGATGTTGTAAGCTGAGGGACTTCCCTAGTTTTTGTCTATTGGCGCCTTTGCAACAGAGCTCTCTTCACACTTTACCACCGGAAGGTCCTCAATGCATGAACATTCGTACAGGCCCCCCGGCAGAAAAAGGTTAACAGTCAGCCACATGATATGCAATCGAAGGTACGACCGATGGTCTAAGAAATACGAGACCAGAATGTTGCTTGCCCCTCCAGGTCAAAGGGTGATTGAATATCGTCCGGGAGTTGAGTTTCCTCCAAGGCTTCCTCGGCAACACATGCTAAACATGCCCCACCTGCACACTCTTGCATTGAGCCAAATTTGGTGCGTATCACAGAAGCTACAGGAGGCATGTTCCTTGAGAAACATGCAAACCATGCATGTTCGAGTAGACTGAGTGCAGAATCATATGATTACTTGCAGGTAACTTATCATCGACGCACATCAAGCTCAAAGCTTCAAAGATAGTCTTGAAAGGAACTTAAGGGTTAATCTCTTATCCTCAAGCCTGTGACATTCCTCAGGTACACTGCAATCACAATCGTATTGTACACATAACGTACTGGAGAGAATTGACTATCCATGGCGAAAAGGGCGTGTTACCAAATTACATTGTTAATCGGTCGATGGCGTTACGGCAATGAGTCTCATTGCATGAGTGAGTGGCCCTGACAGGATGAATTGGAAGTCCTACCTACTCTGTAAGTCCTATTTTGACTCGAGCTCAATTGCAATCTTGTTCTTCGAATAGGGGCTGGAAACAAGTACGGCTTATGTAAGTTTGTCAACTTTGCTTTTGCACAACGAGCTAAAGAAAAGGCATCGTACTATGGCCCATCCGATCCACGCAAGAACCAATCCATTAGATTTTCTTTTTGAGAGATGGTTTTGTACAATCCAAGTTGGCTCTTGTTGAAAGTTTGACAAGTTTTTAAAATGGTGTGCAAGAGTACCTTCTTGATTAGCTTGGTTTTCTTTAGAGGAACTCTCTTGGAAATTTCGAGTTTGACTTGACCCAAGTTTTTGTGTAGATCTTCAAAAGTTGGAACCTTGTGGTTTTCATGCTTTCTTATATCCACTCATGACAAAGATAGTACTTTAAAAGAATCCAATTTGACTTCTATATGTTCTTACTATGATGACTTTTTGGTAGAGAGTGAGGTGGTTGATAAGCTTCCAAGCATTCTCACCATCTTCAATGTAATATCAATCTTTTATTAATTTTTGTATCACATTTGTATGTGACACAACACCCTAAGTTGTTGAATAAATTGATTCAGAATGACCATAAACTAGCATGGGATAGTGGTGTGATGACCTTAAAACACTTTGTTGCCACGAGGTTGGGATTTTAACCCATACTACACAGTCTCACACTACCCATGTTGTGAGTTTTTTTGGTTCATGTGTGTCAAAAGATGGTAGAAAATAAAGAAGAATAAATGGAAAAAAAAAAAAAAAAAAAACAAAAGGAAAGGGGTATTTTCATATAGAGGAACACTGTGGTAAAACATTTCCAAAAAAGATAACAATTGCAAAACCTTTATAAATAGGGGAACAACATAATTTTTTGAATCTTAGCTTCTCATTACTGGTAAACATATTGTAGTTAATATGAAGAAGCTTGTCATCTTAGCACACTGAAGCTATTATATAGCCATACTAGGAAATTTCTCTTTCCCCACTTTGCAAATATTGTAGGATTGTTCCTCTCTTTGAAAAGACTTTACCAAAGGATCTACCAACATAATAATTCCCCAGAAATAAAACTAGAAAACTTATGGTACTTATTTCTTCCAATGCTCTGCTAGAAGTGCCAAATCCACTTAAAAAGAAAAAAAAAAAAACAAAAAACAATCTACGTGTCCCTCTAACCCATTTCAGCCACATGAAGTACATTCCAAACAACTTCAACCCCTAAAGTCGAAAGCCCCCAAAATTGTCAGACAACCGCTCTTACACGAATTTGCTTCCATTCAAAGTTCAAAAGAATATCACACAAAAATCTAATGATGAGAGTGAGAAGGTTGACAGTACAACCCAAGTCATAACTAGACTGATACTTGTATCTGCAGCTCCAAAAGCTCCCAAAGACCGACTATACGGTATTAATGATTCAAGTTTGCCGCTTCTTTTTCATCCATTAAAGGATGAAATCTATCCATTCATCCACAGAAGGACCTACTGACAGGGGGATCCATGACTTAGCCTACTTGACAGCGGATTTGCCGCATGAGCAGATATAGTAGAAAAATGCAGGATAGGAACGTACACAAACCGATCTTTCGCGATCTAAATTTGCAGTGAAGCTTTTCAGTGAGTGATCTGCACTCTTGTGATGCTCAAAATTCCATATTTAGTGTCTGTAACTACAGTCTGTGTCTTTGCTGAATGATTGCTACTGTACTTAATCCCTTGTTAGGGTCGTCATTATCATTATCGTGCTTTGATTGATGGATTACAGCAGTTAA
Organism: Bryum argenteum; assembly: GCA_037043015.1. Taxonomy (NCBI): domain Eukaryota; kingdom Viridiplantae; phylum Streptophyta; class Bryopsida; order Bryales; family Bryaceae; genus Bryum; species Bryum argenteum. Next base: position 14,142,703 of record CM073330.1, read on the forward strand.
TCCGTAACGCTCAACGGTCGCTTCGTTGTGGCTCTTGAAAAGATACAGCTTGTTTCCCGTTCTTGGATAGATAGAAACCTTGACTATTGCAGTTGCAGAGTTTTGAAGGTTTCTGGTTGGATAACGCACGCAGGTGAGCTTTTCTTGAGCTGAAATTTGATATAGGACGGGTGCCCGTTATGGTCAAATTTGAACTCGTTCTTGTTGTTTTCTCTTGACATGTGAGGGCGGGGATTGAGAAGCGGAGGATGCAAGTGTGAGGTGTTTTTGAGCGCCACTTTTGAGTGTGTATTGAGGAAGTGGTTGGATGTGGCAGGGGTTTAGGTGCAGGGAATCAATGAGCATGAGCGGTTTGATGAGCAAGGCGCTCTGCGCCTTGCTTCTTTCATGTTTGCTATTTTGTAACGGAGCGACGGCGAACGATCACGATGCGGTCTATAAGGACCCCAAACAGCCTGTGCAGGCTCGTGTGGACGATCTTCTTAAGCGCATGACGCTCGATGAGAAGCTCGGGCAGATCACGCAGATAGAGATGACGGTCGCGAACGCATCTGTCATTACTAAATATAAAATAGGTATTTGTGCTGTAGAATGTTCTGTGCCTTTCATGCTCTATTGCTAATCATAGTGTGAGTATTAATCAGACTTTCTTGTGACAATCGAGTATCACGAGGAGGGAGATAGTCATGAACGTTACGAATTTAGCAATAAGAATCTTTGGAAATGATTCGAGTTTTTTCAGCGCAACAATGAGAGAGTATTGGAGCACCAAGGTACGATGATTGTAGTCATCGGTGGCATGTTTGTTTGTAAAACTCACAGTGTTTTATGCAGGGAGTGTGTTGAGCGGCGGCGGCAGTATCCCGGCACCTAACGCGACCACGGAGCAATGGATCAACATGACAGACTACTTTCAATCTGGAGCGCTAAAAACGCGCCTTGCTATCCCGGAGATTTACGGCATCGATGCAGTCCATGGCCACAACAATGTATACGGCGCCACCATCTTCCCGCACAACGTAGGACTGGGATGCACCCGGGAGCCCAAGCTCGTGGAAAAGATCGGTGCAGCTACGGCCCTGGAGGTTCGCGCCACTGGCATTCCCTATGCCTTCGCCCCTTGCATTGCTGTATGCCGTGATCCCAGGTGGGGACGCTGCTATGAAAGCTACAGCGAGGACCCCGACGTCGTTACTTCCATGACAGCTATCATCGATGGATTGCAAGGCACACCTCCATCTGGCTGGGACGGACCTTGGGTCAATACTAGCGGTAAGATTAACGCTGTCGATGCTCTTGTCATGAAGGTCTCTTACTCAGGAACGGATCGATTGTTGTAGTGGAGAAATACCTGCCAAAATTGGAAATGGATTCAATTCTCTTGGATCCTCAAAGCATCAAGAAAGGGGTCCCTCAAGTATTATAATTTCTTCAACAAGCACAAAGTATTATAAAAGTGGATAAATAGAAGCTTATACATGCAACTCACGTGCAGCTCAAACCACTGAATGTATAGAAGCCCATACATGCACCTCAATCCAAACATATTGGACTTAACGTATTCTCTAATGCCTAGGTACATTGGGATTCGTAAATGAAAGCCAGAATCTGCTCTCACTGTGTATCACCTGTTTTTTGACATGGTTGGTTTTCATCCTCTCTATTGACCAGGCCGCCATGTGGCTGCGTGTGCGAAGCATTTCGTTGGCGATGGCGGGACAACTGGCGGCGCTGACGAGGGCAACACCGTTATCGACTACGAGGGGCTGGTGAATATTCACATGAAGGCATATCCTGAGGCCATCAAACGAGGGGTGGCCACCGTGATGGCGTCCTACAGCAGCTGGAATGGCGTGAAGATGCACTCCAATAAGAAGCTTCTTACTGACGTGCTGAAGGGCGAGCTCGGTTTCAAAGGCTTCATTATTTCCGACTGGTTGGGCATTGACCGCATCGGCACGGCCGCCGACCACATCTCTCAGCCAAACATCGTGGACTACGCTCATTCCACCGAACTTGCTCTTAATGCTGGAATCGACATGGTAAGCCTCACCCTTTGAGAGTGTTACTTTTAAGCAACTCACTGAAATCGCAATAAACACTGGCCTTGACATGGTACGTGAAACCGCTCTGCAGTCTCTACTGCAGGGATTTAATCTTGTCAACGGAACTCTTCAAAATTCATAATTGTAAATAATTCAGGAAAGTTAACGTAACTCAAACACTGTCTTCGATGTATTCGATATGAGAAACATTCCTCATTTCCATCGATCAAACTTTGGGCTTTGTGTCATGACTGGCGTGTTGTTGAATCAGATCATGGTGCCATACAACTACACATTCTTTCTTGACACCATAAAGACGCTCATTGCGGAGAACAAGGTGTCTATGTCACGAATTGACGACGCCGTGACGCGTATTCTGCGAGTGAAGTTTCAAATGGGTCTCTTTGAGCAGCCTTATGCCGACAAGAGTCTCCAACACTACCTCGGTGCACCGGTAATCACGCGCTGATAGTCTTTCCTTTTGCATATTCTGCTGCACCAATTGAGCTGCATAGAAGTATACAGATGCAATGCGTACTCATATCTTTACAACTGTGTGTTAAAAAACTGGAAGTGCCTTCATCGTTCTGCAGGAACATAGGGAGCTGGCCAGAGAAGCGGTGCGCAAGTCGCTGGTGCTGTTGAAGAACGGCAAGGGCAGCCATCCAATGCTGCCGTTGAGCACGCACGAGAGCAAGATCTATGTGGTGGGAGAGCACGCGAACAACATGGGCTTACAATGCGGAGGCTGGACAATCACATGGCAAGGCTTAACGGGCAACAGCACCAAGGGCACCACCATCCTGGAGGGCATCCAAGCGGCCGTGAGCTCGTCTACAAAAGTGGTGTACAAGGCAGCGCCCTCCAAGAACGATGCCAAGCACAAAGGCTACGACTATGCGATTGTCGTGGTGGGTGAGCCTCCCTACGCCGAGTTCGAAGGCGACAGCCAGAACCTGACCTTGCCAGCTCCTTACCCTGACCTCATCATCGACACCTGCTCCAACGTCCCTTGCGTCGTGGTCGTGGTCTCCGGTCGACCAGTCGTGATGGAGCCTTACATGAAGTACATCGATGCGCTTGTGGCCGCGTGGTTGCCGGGCACGGAAGGTAATGGCATCGCCGATGTGTTGTTCGGAAAGTATGATTTCCAAGGGAAGTTGTCCAGGACGTGGTTCAAGAGAGTAGATCAGTTGCCTATGAATGTGGGCGATAAGCACTATGATCCATTATTTCCGTTTGGGTATGGCTTGAAGATGTTCAATGACCGCAGATAGTATCCTTGAGCTTCGTATCATTCAAGAGTTTGGATTTGCCTTGAAGTTATTTGGGTGTGGGTACTCATGATCGAAGCGCCCTGTACAGAGGTTTTCTGTGTATGGACAATACAATAGTTATTCGGCATGTTCCTCCGTAGTGTGGAGATCTTGTATGCCTCAAAAGTTTCAAACTTTTGTGTATCTAGAGTGGAAGTTTTCACCAGAGAGATCTGGCGGAGGAAAATAAATTTTGAGGAAAGGAATGATTTTGTGCAGAAAAATGCTTCTGTAGAGAAAATTACCTTTTGGGAAAAATTGACATCATGGAGAAAAAGGGCTCTGAGGATGAGATTTTTTTTTTTTTTTTAAGGGATAAATAAATGGTCATGTGCAAAAAAATGATGAGGGGAAATAAAAAATGATCTTCTGGAAACATTTGATTGTGTAGACGAAAACGGAATGTGGAAAAAAAAAGAAAAAAAAGAAAAAAGATTTTGTTTGTTATACTTTGAGTGAATTATGGAAGGAGAATGGAATGTTTCAAGAGGATGTGGATCTTAAGTTGTGGCCCTTTTCCTTCTTGAAACTCTCTAGTTATCTTTGTAAGTTAATAAAGTGTGTCAGGCCAGGACAAGTGGAACCTTCAAATTTTTCGAGAGGTCCTTGGGGATGTTTAGGGTTGATAACTAGTGTTGCAATCCTAATTTTGGCAAGTTGTTGGAATCAGCTATGAGCCTCCGCAGATTATCCTTGACTCTTTGAAAATGCAACTACAATCGACGACCACCCTACAAAGTTCATCTGGATGTTCACTACCATCAATCTAAATGCGGACTACAATCAACTGGATACGTTCAGGGGTCAACAACAACCCACTTGCAATGATAAAATCACCAAAGCGGATAGGAGATTCTCCCATGTTTGAAAGTCCCAAGTAAAATCCAATGTCCAAATTTAGTTAAATCTGGTATCTTTGGTTCATTGGAGGTTAATGAACAAACACGAAAACTTATACCACACAATTTATGATGACACAAACTACAAAGAAATTACTTGTCATATTGCACATTTTCACAAGGAAACCATATTCAATCATAATTCTTTGGGCTTGCAATCTCTGAACATTCTTATGGTATGGGAAGGTTACAGTTCCATTTCTGTTCACTTCAGTTTCTAAGTATAAATCAACTAATTGTAATTCCTCAACATGTTTATCAGTAAAACTAGATAAATACCTTAAACTTCCAATAATAGGTGATTTACCTTAGGGCACCTCAGCTTGTAGAAAGTGACCCTCTGGAACTCAACTACCTCATAAAGGAGATGAAAGTTCATCAAACATTCATCCTTTTTCCGAATTCATCCATACCCACAGACTAGTGAAGCAGATAACGCTCGCTCACGACAGGATTGTGCACTTGCCAAATTGTACAACAATTCAGAGAGGTGGGTTGGCTATGGTGATTCACCACCTCTCCGCAGAAGTGAGCAATCGCTCTTCTCTGATTTCACCCAATTCTGAAAACCCTGTGCAGAGAACTGCTCCTCTTGGAATTTGAATTTTCAGGCACGGGATTCCAAATGTGGGTATGAGAGACTGGCGCCTTGGTTGGGGTTTTGCAAGAGCCATTTGAGCAAGTGATTGGAGTGGTAGCAACAGCCATGTTGTCGTCGTCGTCCAAGGGAGCGTTGAGCTCCTCGTGCTCGACCATTTCCACTACTTCGTTAGGAAATTTTGGAGCTTCGAAACCATGTCGTGTTGTTTTGCTGCCTTCCCGAAAATCATGTTGCGTTGTGAGTTCTGAGTTGCAAGAACAAAAAACTGCTGGTGAGCTACATTCCCCATCATTTGTTCATTTAGTATTGAGCTCCTTGTGAACCGAGGTTTCTTGCAATCCACATGCTTAGGGTTTAGGGTTTAAGGACTGAGATTCATCATTATCCTTCCCAACGAACCAAAACAGTTGAGGACCGAAGCAGTTGAGGTCCTCTGGGTGTAGTTCCAGGCTTAATTTGAGCTGAGTATGTAATGGATGTTCCCTATTCTTAATTTTATAGGTCTTAGAATTTCAAGCAAATGTGTATCTCAGCTGTGTGTATGGAACAGAGTCAAATGCTAAACCCGAGCAGTTGAGTCCAAAAGAAAGGAGGAGACTGCGGAATGAACGGCGGCAAGCACTGCAGGAAGAGAAGGGAAACTGGAAGGAGGAAGTAGAGAACATGCTGGATAAGAAGAAGAGGCCACCCAGAGGATGGGAGGAGATTCTCGACATTAACCGCTTGGCTTCTAAAGGCTACGTGTGGTACATGTGCTCCGTTCCAAAAAAACTTGAGGATGTGGCCGCTGAGCAATGTCACATCCTGTTTGCCGAAAAGTTTCCTGGAATGAAATACGAGGTATCAAACACCCCTCTCCTTGCAACCTATCAATAATCCACAAAATCTCAAGAACAAAGGTCCACTTCAGTTATTCATAACAAAGTCCAGAGTCCACTTATTCGACTTCAACAAAATCCAGAGTCCACTTTGTTTGATCCCAACAATTCTTACATCAATTTTGCGAGTTTATGAGAGTTTTCAAGTGGCTGATGGTTGTTGGTGGCTCAGGTGCTGGCGCCATCCATACCAACAGTCAGGAAGCTGAAGAGCGGGAGGTACTCGGATGCACGGCAACGACTGTATCCAGGCTGTTTACTGATCAAAGTTGTAATGAATCGAGAGGTCTACAACGTCATCAGAAGCAACCCCAGGATATATGACTTTTTTGGCACCAAAGCACAAGGCACAAGGTACACAAAACTTTCGAATCATGCTGTATCTAGCTCATTCTTTTGCTTGCTAAAGTGACTCTCCGACGTAGACAAGTCGGTTTTCCGATCTGGTCACCAGTTTATTGATAATCCCCTATCCGTTTTGCAGCGTGAGTAATATGATAATACCTGCGGCAGTATCGATGATAGAGATAGACGAGTTGTTCAAACGGACGGAGAAGGCGGAAGCAGAGTTCAAGGCGTTGAAGGAAGAGGCTGACAGAGAGGTAGATGAGCGAGAGAGACAAGAAGCGCAAGCCACTCGTGAGGCGGAGGAAGCGGGAGAGGCAGCGCCATTGAAGTTGGAGAAGGGTGCTCTAGTGCGAATCAACGTGGGTCCTTTCGTCAACCACACCGCCACAGTCTCGGACATTGATCACGATGAAGAAAAGGTAAGCTCCCACTCCCACAACTCGTTATGAGCGTGTTGAATGCCTGAAGCTCATCTGTTTTGTACGTTTGTGAGAGTATGTTTCAACCTTCCAATCAATTGTTTGATATTTCAGTGGCTTATGTTACTTTCATATGGTCTTAGTATGACCCAAAGCGTAGAGTTTTCCTTCGCTGTATCTTGATGTGTGTTGCTGGTTGATTTTGTGCAGGTTGATCTTTCTGTGATAATTTTTGGACAGCCTACGAACGCTCAGCTGAGAATAGATGAGGTTACTGTTGTAGAAGGGGCTAGATATTGATGTGATTACTAATTCGCTCTTCAAAATGATGTTCATTATGTATGGTTAGAATCTGTCCAAGGCAACAGTTGAAGCAAACAAATAGAGTTCACAAAAAGAGTTCGTAAGAAGGAGAAAGTTTGTCTCATCGGAAGCTACTTCAACAGAAGACAGAAAACAAGCCAACAAGCCTCAATAGATTGTTTGTTCCTAAGCCTCAATAGATTGTTTGTTCCTAAGCCTCAATAGATTGTTTGTTCCTCACCCCAATAGATAGTTTGTTCCTTGATAGAGCAAAGTGGGTAGATGAATATGGAAATGGATCAAAAGAGTTCTAGATGCATCTAGATGATCAGTTAAGTAATAATAAATCTAAGGAAAAGAAAATTAGACAATGAACCTCAAAGTTAAAATTTAGTAGATTGTTTGTTTCTTGATTTGTTATTTGGAGCATAGTGGGTATTGAGAATATGAAAATGAATCAGCAGTTGCACAATGATCCTATTCAGTACTCCATCCAGATGCAAGTATAGCCCCTCTTGTTATTGGGACAAGCTGCTCCCTCTATCCTCGCTTGAGTAAATGTAAGAATGGAGCTCTAGGAAATTTCACTAAGAGGTACATAATAATTTCCCAAGACAACAATACCATGTAATGAGAGAAAACATTGTAGGGTGCCATTTTTGGGCACCATTTCAAGCACACCTGTAGGTCGAGCTTCAGAAATTTATAACTAATTGTAACAAAGTCCAAATTTGATAATTCCACTTGCTCTATCTTTCCACTTACTTTCCCCATACATAAAAATTGCTTGTATTGTTAATTTTCTCGGTTGAATTTTGAGCCATTGTTGAGCACCTTATCATAGTAAAAGAAGTGTTGAAGCTCAACTAATAACATGTTTTAAGCATGGTAGTATTTCACTAACATGGTAATTTTTTGGGGTGTTAGGTCTTGATAAAAATCAACTAAATTGTTGTGATCTAGAGCCATTTTAAATCTTAGATTACAATGTGTGAGGTCTGTTGTTCTAAATGTTGAAGTCTTATTACTCTAAGGAAAAGAAGGCGACATCAGAGGAAATAAGTGATATCTAGGAAAGCACTGGTAACATTGCAAGTTATGTGTAACTTAAGTGCAGTGGGATAGTGATATTACACAATGGTGATGTTTAGTGTGTACGATCAGATATAAATGACACTTTGTGCAAAAAAATATTTTTGGTACTTTGACAGACTCTCATAATTGTACTTAGATTATTATCATTTCTAACAAAATTGAGCCTAATTCCAATTACTTCTCCTCTATTTATGCTTTCTTTTTGGATTAGAGCTGAATCATGTGTAACATCATTTTGATGATTTTTTGAGTTTGTTTACTTGGACAAATATCTCTTTGTAGACTTTACATTTTTAAGCAGATAGGCCATGGCATAGAGTTACCACTTCTTCATGCTATCAAATGTACATTCAAGTTGCCAAACGAGCTAAAATTGTTTCTCAAACTCGTAAGAAGAAAAGTTTTACATGTGATTATATGCTTATGTCAAGATTTGGTATAGAATAACCATTATTCATGAATATATTGTTTTGGATTGTTTCTATGATTCTAGATGCACAATAGATTAAGAAGGTGCTTGTACACATTCAATCTTACATGGTTGTTCATTTGAGTGAAGGTGTAATAAGAACGGAGTGGGAGTGATAAATGGTAGAGGGGCCAAACTCTACATGCAAAATTTCTAACTTATGTATTACTAGTAACGATGTAATGAGTCAAGTCTTTTATTATAAACATGCCCATGTGTATATTCAAGTTTTTATGAGATAAAAATAATACTACTATTGCTTATATATATATATGATATTTTATTTTTTAATCCCTAAAGATACGCTATTTTTGCATAAAGTGAAACTTTGATAAGATACAACTGAAGATCCGTATGGTCAAGTTTGATAAAATTGGTGGGTTGATTGATTGGATGTTTATAAACAAGATTATATGGTTCAATTTCTCAAATAATCAAAATATCAAATTTTGCAAAACCTTATTCACAAATTTTAAATGAGACCCGTCAAAATGTTACTGTAGAGCTTCTCCTCTAAGTATTAATTCAACTCACTCATTACTAAACAATAAATTATTCAATAGGAAAATATCCTATACGTATGTTTATTCAAATTAATTGTGTATATATGTATCCGTGTTTGTTGTATTTCTATCACTAATAGAATTTTGCAATATTATTTTATGACTTGAGATAGTATATCAATTTCAAATTGCGTGACATTTGTTTTGCAAAATCAACATCATACAACAAGCCAAATCCATAAACTTTATCTTACAATGTAACAAGTTGGCTAGTATTGACGACATATATATTTACTTACTAGCCTCCTGTATGTATCTTCAAATATTTCTATAAGGTTCACATGATGCTAATTTGAAATTGATATGAAACCTTTTGAAAGCGCAGTCAAATTGAAGCTAATTTTAATTTAGACCATGGTTACTAGAGAACAAAAATACTCTCACACTTTCAGATTTTGAACAAGTTTTTAGAATCATATGTATTTGAAATTGATATTTTGTACTTATATCCACAATCAGAACACTTTAAGAATGTTAAAAGTACCAATATAGAGGTTTGTATCTAACCATTTGTGACAAAAATATAAAATACTCTTTCTACTATCCTAACTATGATTTAATCCAGAAATCTTAAAATTTGAAAACATCAAAAACAAGGAAAAATTGATTTGCTAGTAAAACTAAATAAAGTGATAGATAGTGATCAATGATAACATGTCCTTCATTTTAGTTTATACTGCACCCTACGACCCTTTAACTACTTACTAGTTGACAATTGGATCACATCCTCGTTGATCGATGTTCTAGTTGGTTACTATTTCTGTAAGACTATATTGTCGTAGGCCCAACTATGCTATCAGTTATATTCTATCATATAAGAGAACATATTTAATAGTATATTGATTATGTGAAATCAAAGTTTATATCAATTTAGAAAATACATGGGAAAATATAAATGATAAGTATTTCAGGAATTGAACCAATATAAAATAAGAATATTTTCTATTTTTTATCAAAACCTATATACCCAATCAAATTCATTAGGGAGGAATAAAGTATAATTTATTAATGTTCATGTGATGTTAACAAGTACTTTGTTATAGCCCAATTAATTATGTGGGATTCTACACCTTGGATTAGAATATAGAGCATCACATATGGTTATTCTATGCTAGGAAAAGAAAAGCTCATCATTTACAATAAAGGGTTTATTTTATGTAAAATCTTCTTAAATTATACAATTTCCAAACAACTACAAAATTGACATGAAGAAATCAAAGCGTTTATATGACACATTTAACTACTTCTAGACTAGGAGCAGTCCAGAAGTAAGGCAACGGGGGATCCCCCATACTCATGTAAGTAGGATGCAGTGTGAACAAAAAAATGTAAATCGAGGGATAATTGAAGAATATAAAGATACTCACATCCCCCAATGTAAATTTTCAATTGGTGTTATGACCATTCCACAGAATTGTAACGTCCAAAATCTGCTCCACGCCATAATTCGCGAATGAGTGCGGATTTAGTTAAATGTGACATTTGTACTGAAATTTTTCGAGCATAATAGAATAGGAAGTTATTCCTAAATTTTATGATTTATTCGTTGTACATACTAGAAGATCTAAGTACGAAACTAGGTTGTACGTGACTTTGAAAAATCAACCAAATGCACCTTTTCGTTGAGAATGTATTATAATATAAAATTACCTATCATTCCCTAAAATCTTAGAGTCATTGAAAGAATGCTATAACATTGGCAAATTTTAGCAATAAACAAAGGTACTCAAATTATATTACTTACTATACAAAGATGAAAAAAGTTTTGGGGTCTTGAAGGAAGGGGGGTGGGTGCAATGCCTTTCCTATATTTTTCTTAGATTATTTGTAAACCAAGAAATTTCAAACTTCATAAATGTGAAAATGTATCTAAGCCTCAAATCGTTATACACTATGTTGACTCTTGTTTCAAACAAATTCTAAATGAACATTGGTCTAAGTTTAAATTATATGAGAGAAAAATACCTCCCATGTAACAATTTAATTTCTTGAAGTTAAAAAGAATGAAACAATCTCATGAGAGGGATTTTCTCCCTCCTTTGGTCCCATGCATGCTTTGGATTTTCTCCCCATGTAAAGCGTCTGTTAGGGGTCAAGTGAATTTGAAAATAGAAGCGATGATTGGACTTTTAGAGGTCAAATAAAATTGAAAATACAAGTGGTCATTTGACTTTAAAGAGTCAAATGGATTTCAGAAAAGAAATTGGCAAATGAACGTACATGGGTAAAATGGTTTGAATTACAACAACCTTTCACCCATTTTGTTGGGGTTCATGGAAAATGCATCCCCAAGTCTCTAAAAAAACGACTAACTCTTGTACATTTACATCTCTTTTTTAGCCGAGCAAACTCAAACCCTAAAAAGTTTGGCAAATCTTTTGAGATACCGTGAGTAGATTATCATAAGAAGTTAGAGGAGAAACATGCTTAAATAGGGCGCGAAGAACGAAGGTGGGTCTTTCCCTTGTGTAGAAGGCGGTCTTTGTTCCATGCGCATCTCTGCATTAGTTGCTTTTGAGTCCCTGAAAGGGCGCAGCGATGCTTTTGGAAGTGATACTTGTGTGAAGTGTAGACAATCATGGTGCTCCTAATGAGGCCCACCCTTGCGGTAGAGATGAAGGTTTCCTTTACGATTTCTCTACATGGGTGCAAGATGGAGGTGGTGCAACGATGGAACGCGCAGTTGAAAGAAGTTCGAAAAGCGCTAGAGGTAAATCACAATTTCATTTTTTTGCAAATATTAATGAGTGCTTACTTAAGAAGGAGGTTTATCATATTTTTATATGTTGGAAGCATACTAACATTACAAGAGGAAAAGTTATATTACATCTTTGTGTGCATTTCACAGTTAGATGCGCAGACCCTTGGCTACATAGAGCGAAGCACGAGAATTCTCAAGTTTGTCCTAGTTGGTAAGAACGACAATGCGAGAATGGATTGCGACATGCATGCCACAGAAGGTCATCTCGGGCCTTGGAGATAACAACATATTAGAGGTCGTATTGAAGCATTCGGGTGCTGCTGAGTTGAAGAATTATTGGGCAGCGCTAATCGTGGAGCGGGCCTTGTACTCTGCGCGGAAGAAATTAGCAAAGCGTTTGAAAAGCAAACCACCAACAAGGCCAAGTCACGCGGGCGAGGAGGAAGAGGTTTCTAGCGAGAGGCGGGCTCCTACTTCCGAAGCTCCACAACCTCATACGGAGCCTGCTTGCGGGAGCGACACTCACAAGAAGAAGAGGAAGAGGAGAAAAATATCTCCTTTTAGCGTCGACGACCTTTCAAGCGCTGATGGCAAACCTGTTTGTCCCCAACCTCAAAGCAAACGGTGTCAGCCTCCTAGTTTGGTCGATCATGTCCCATGCGACTCCGACAGTGAGCCTTCTGTTACTAAAGGTCCAGAGAAGGGGAGGGAGCCTCTTTTCGTTGATTCAAGCAATCATCCGGAGATGGACTCTTCAGGCCGTCACATTCACCGGAGCGATAAGCGTGCTGCGAATGAGGTAGCGGCCACAGACGATGCGATGATCGACATGAGGCACGAGAGTCATATTCAGACCGTGTTGCCAATCAACACAGAAGTAACTCAGCCTCATCAAGTATGTCCGCTTTGCATTCACTCTTTGCATTATCTATCTGAAATGATCTGAGTAGATGTCATCATAAAAATGTCGTGATTAGAAACTGGTTGAATGAAGCTGTAGATAATAGAAAAGATGCATGGAGAGCAGTTATGGTGTACTTCCTATCAGAATTGAGCATGCACGCTTCACATAATGGATGTGATTAATTTCATGTAATTTGCATGCCCAGCTTCATGTCGAGAGGGTAAGTATTGTAGCGACCTGCTGACTAGTTCGTCCACTTTCTCTTATTAGAATGGCACTGGTACAGAATGCCATGTTACGGAGATATAATTCTACGGTCCCAATTTCATGGATATGTAGAATGAAGGTATCGTCGTGCAGAATGGTGTATTACCGTGTCTCTCTGATGAAACCTTGGATGCAATGATGAGGAAGTTGGAAGCGATGGGTGCCGAACCGCTACCTGAAGCCGATGACGTTGTCAAAGACAAGCTGCCCGAGGGCCATGCTGGAGCCGACAATGCCAATGATGCACTTCCAGATACTGTATGTTTGTTTGATTCCTTATGATGCTGTTCTGGAATGGAATTCTATGTGGTCCGTTGTCAGGATGCAATGTTGATCCGGGATTATTTCGATGTGAGTCAGGTTGAAAGTTCAGCGCCAAAGCCTCAGCGGTTGACAGATTTCGCACAATACTTCCACTTACCAGGAGATGTAGTCGCAAAGAAACTATCAATGAACCGTGAGGCTTTCACGAAATTTTTCAAAGAGTTTGGGGTCCCCAAGTGGCCATATCAAACGGTGAGTTTGACGTTTCGTCAGATTATGTTGATAAACTGGTACTCTTGGAGTTTGTGTTGATTCATGCATGTGATATTTTGTTCGACTTTGCTAAACTTGGCCATTAAGATGACAGAATTGCAATGGTGTGTTTGGAGGTGAGACGGTTAAGAAAGACCATAAAGGAGTTCGAGTATGCAATTGGCTTGGAACCAGAGTCTAAATACTTTGCACAGTTGACAGAAGAGCACCGCAGGGAGAAGGAGCAGTTGGAGCAGCTGATGCAATGTGACCGGAATGCGTTGTTGGATTATGGAGGAACACGGGCATGTCATTCTGATTGAAGTGAAGTAAAAGAGTAGTTTTCAGTTCATTATTGGTATGGTAATATCTTTGTAGACTTGTAACTCTTCTTTGTGAGGAATTTGATCTAACTCCAATCCCTTTGTGCAGGAACTTGCAGATGTAGAGAATCGTCGTAAACGATTACAGAAGATCGCAAGGATGATAAACAAGAGCCAGAATGTGGTTGTGGAAGAATCTGACCATGAGTAACCAATCCATGATACACCTCTTACTCCGACCTTATCTCTGTGACTTAATTAGCCATGTCTAAGGCGGAGGCATCCATTTCCAACGACGCCGTGATTATTTCCTAATATGTGAGTTTTATGTGTCAAAGCTCAGTTGATAGTTTATAGGAATATAGTATAACTCTTGTCTCTTGGTCAATGTGAGATGTAAACATGGAAAATGGTTTAATACCCTTTATGGCTTTATCAATATTATTGGTAATTTTTGGCATTTCAAGTTGGTGTTTTATTTGGTATTGGTGTTTCAATTTGAAGTGATGATTTGCATTTTTATTGCAAACCTTGTACCAGCTATGATATTGAGAAAGTTGTGTCAATCAGTTGGCAACTCCCCCTTGAAGTTGCAATTGTTTTGATTACTTTTGGTGGCATCACCGTGGCTTGAAAGCCCAACTCAATTGGTGCAAAGAGGCAAATATAATGAAGGTCATTTATTGCATTTGGGGAGTAAATACATAGATAAAGAGTAATAGGACATTCTTGCTAGAAATAATTTTGAAGCATAGCCTACAGACCAAATTCTCAATGAGATGAAACGTTATAATTATAGTTACTTATAACACTTTTGAATGAGATGAAACGTTATAATTATAATTACTTACAACACAATCTATAGTTTAGATTGCACATGTGTGCGTAACAAGGTGTTAAGTGATCGCGGACGTTTTTGATCAAAGAATCACTTGGAAGAGTGTCTTTATTCTAAATGTTAAGTGATGATTGGTGGACATTTATCATCGCGATCACATAACAACCTCCGTTTGAGAATCAAGAAGAATAGCCAAGTTAAAGAGACTTCTAAAAGACTTGAAAAATAAATTTGCTTTTCAGAAGACGAGCATTGGTGTTAGAAATTTATACAATGGGTAAAGCATTTATTTTAGGACGTTTTGCACGTTTCGATCTTGATAATCTCGGCCCAAGAGTTGACGGATGTTCTTAGTCGGGAAATCTCTCCTTATGCAAGCCGTAAATGAACTATAGGTGGAAAGTCACGCACAAGGACTCAAACGGGCGCAATGAAAATGTGACTGAATATAGTCTCATAATAACAAACTTGGTCTTTACTGTCTTCTAAAGGGTGGTTCAAGCTCATGCCAGCTGTATCCATTGGGACGCGCTTTGCAACTTGAAGTCTTGCAAAATGGTATAAATACTTGTATATCGAGGTTCTTAATCCGGGTTCTTTGAAAGCATTTCTGTTTGAAGCACTTAAATATCTCCTTGTGCATATCATTTTTTATTACATGTCTCAATCTTTTTTGTCACAATGCGTTTACTCCACTATCCTCAAGAGAGTGCTGAAGAAAGAGAGGCGGCATTCAAATGTAAAAGAGGCATCATTCAAGCGTGTAAAATTAGACATAAAATTGAGGAGTTGAATGATGCACGCGCGAGGAGGAATTTGTTTGGGTACTTTGTTAAAGAAATGACAAAATCGGTTGTCGAGATCGCGACACACGGCTTTAGGCTTGTAATTATTCTTTTTCTTAGCTATTTTGAATGAGGATTAGTCATTTTGAATAGATCGCAGAAATAATTATTCTTTTACAAGAATTTCCTAAGCAGCTTGTGATGGAGCATGGCGGATTTTTCTCAAGAACACGCTATGCTCGAAGTGCGAGATAGGAATTGGAAGTGGAAAATTGAGTTAAGAATTGAAGCAAGTGAAAGCAAGTCTAGTATATACACATGCATGCGTAGATGGCGCGTGGGAAGCCTTCCTGGAAGACAACGGCCTGAAAGTGGACGATGTGCTCTTTTTTTTTCTTACCAAAGAGAATCAATCCCGTGTGAGTGTGTATTGCTCTAGCCAACCGGCCAGCATACAACCAATTGAAGTTAGTAGTTGAAGATATGTGTATGTTAGATGCATAGGAGTTGATAGAGTAACAGAGATCTTTTGCAGTTGTCATGTGTGTTTAGTAAGTCATAAGTGTGCACTTTTATCCATTGAGACATCTTTGCCTTGATGTATTTTAAAAAATATATATTTGAGTTGTTCACCTTTTCAAATAATATATTAAAAAAAAATCAATCTCTTTTACTGAGTTTACTTCTTAGGAGCAGCGAGTGAATGAAACACCGATAACGAAGCCAATGGCTACCAAAAAAACACCGTCCAAGAGCCCTTTGTGTGCAGGGGGGTTCTTGGAACTTTCCAAAAACATCAAATAATAATCTTCTAATAGTTATAAAAAAAGCATACATATTTTGGTAGAAGATTCCATAGACAAATGCTCATGGCTATTTTTCAATTTTGTAAGTTTTTATTTTTTAGGGGTATAAAATACTTAACGTAACATGATATTGAGATAGAATACCTTCATCTACAAACTTGGTGAGATTGTGAAGTTTATTATTAAGAGAATCAGAAAGCCTCTAAAATGGTTGATTGGGCTCTTAGTTGTTAGAACAAAACAAGTTTTTGATATGATGTTGAAAGTGGTCATGAACATGACATAGAAACAATTTGCTTATACAAGGAAGAGTAACCCAATATGAATATATTATACTAAAAGTAGTTTTATCTTTAAACCTTACTTTTGTTGAAATGGTGTTTTTCAAGAGCAGTTGTGAAAAAATTAGAACATTGTGTGATTTTGTTAGGTTTTAGAGGACCAATGTTCTTCAATGGTCATTGAGAAACATTGGACCTTCAAAAGATTAAAATATTAGGAAACTTGTGGTGATAAAAGTGAAATTGGGTGATATTACAACTTGATAGGTGAGAATACAGCGGATAGCTAGATAGGTGCCAAAATATAGTAGTATTTAGGAAAACTTGCCCAATTTAGAGGCATAAATCCTCAACTTTGTTGAAATGATGTTATTCCATGTGCCGTTTTGAAGAAGCCTTGATGTCATTCTCAATTTTGTTAAAATGTCATGGTGTTGTTTTTGCCAAAATTCTAAAATGTGTCAATTTAGAGGGAATATCTATATATGCCTTCAATTGGTTTATATGATATTGCAGAAAACTCCCTAATATCAAACATTTTGATGGTTATTGACCCTTAAAAAGCGAGGTGAGAAATATTTTGTTGTCAAAAGGGCATATATTTCATAACGGCTCTTGAAAATCAGTTTTTGAACTATAGTTTCCAAATATTGTCCTTCAAGGTCAAAAACCCAAAAAATCTCCTATGTTATTAGTTTTGTTTTTTTACCCCAAAATGTGCCATTTTAGCGGAAGAACAATATTTTAACAAATTGAGGTTATACCTAAATACGTCACTAAAATAGCACATATGTGTCACCAAAGTGGCATATAGAATAACCCCATTTTAATGAAATTAAGGTTTTTGATGAACGTTGTCTTTTTATGATACCTACCTTTGAACTATAGTTCATAATTATTGTTCAACATTCAAAGGTCAAAAACGATAAAAGTGTAATATTATGGAATTTTTGGTAATATTACAAGAAATCAATTGACATTACAGAGAGTACGTGAGTAATATGAAAAAATGGTGTGTCTTTTTAGAAATCTAAACATTCAGAGGCTTGTAACATTACTTTTGTGTAAACCTTGCTCAAGCCTAACAAACTTTTGGAAATTGCTTGAGCAACGTTTGCAAGAAAATAAACAAGGTTTTCAGTTAGAATATAAATAACGTTCCTTGGTGATGCGATAACGTTGCTTATTTTCTTCAGAACATTGCTCAAGCAGGTTCCAAAACGTGGCTAAATTTCAAGCAAAACAAGTGATAAGTCTCATTTCACAATTCCATGCGCATAATGTTGTAGTCAATTCAAAGAAGGAAGGAGGACATCCAATACCAATTCCATACACTTCTACAATTTGTCACCATTCCTACAAGATGATCAAAGATTTCTCACTAATGTATAGAGAAGGGGGTTGATTTCTCCGTTATCACCCTCCTTTACCCTTTTCTCTCATCCACATATGCCACTAAATTTTTGATTAAACAAGTGCCCAAGTCATGATGAAGTGTCATACTTAGACATAGTCTCTGACACACTGATACTTATAAGGTTATCTTTATCAAGAAGAGCCTTCAAAAGTTCTATTTGTACATCTTCAAAGTTTTGGTCATGCTTTTTCCATCTATGAACTTCATTTTAGTTGCCTTAATAAGCACATTCATGGTTTTTGTTATGGTTCAAGTAGTGAAAGAAGATGTTGTTGGGAGTATTGATTTGAGTTCCATATGTAAATGCAACTCCAAAATATCTTGAAATATGGACATGTATTGTAAAATTGATTTCAAGTTTTGAACGTTGATTGCTTGTTGTCGTTGGGATATGGAGTTGTTGAAAAGCAACACTCCTCTCAACTCAAAGAGTACATATACGGTCATGTCTCAATGTGGTGTCAGAGTGATCATTTGAATATTGACGGAGATTGTTGAGAAACGGGTTGATTGAGATTTGAACTTTAAACTAGATTGTTGACATTTTGGTAGCTTGAGATTTGAATTTCAAACTACTTTGTATAAGATATGGGGTTATCTGGGGCATCTATCCTTAACTTTTTAACGTCAAACTCTCCATTTGATGAGTCTTTAACCCTTCAATGTCAGAACTATCACTTAATCGCACTTCGCACCCTTTAACGTTGGAATTACCCTTTAACGTTGGAATAGTCATCTCATCGCACCTCACCCCCTTTTACGTTTAAACTGTCACTTGATCGCACTTCTTATTCACAGCCATTCTCATCGGATCCAATCTTATGAAGCATATGGATTCATAATCACAAATTAAAAGTATTCGCATTATAACACAAAAAGAAGTAAAGAGAGGGGAGTTGGGGGATTGAGAACCAGAAACGAAGAATGGAAATCGGAAACTCGAGATAGGTAATGATTAAGAAGGAAACGAAGAATGGGGAACTAGAACGGTGGACCAAGAATTGGGAACGAGGGAACATGGGACATGCTATAGATCTTAAAAAGGAGGGGATCATCAACAAGGGAACCGGCGATAGGGGGTAGTTTTTGAAAAGCCTCGAATAAAGAGCTCACCCATGAAGGCCCATAAGAGGGACCTTAGTGACAAATTAATCAAATACTTTCTCTTTTTTTTGGGGTGTATAGAGGATACTGGTATATTATAGTAGTTCATGAAATACAAGTAGATGATATAATTAATTACCAACATTAAATTCCAACATAAAATTAGGTCTTCTCATTTATCAATTTGAGTATAATGTTGTATTTTATGATGAAAATTTAGAGACAGTGCTTATTATGAATGATTTAGTTTCAATTATAATATAAAAAACTCCACCTTACTTTTTAAGTGAAGTGTACATGCGACTTGAACATTGAGCTCAATTAATAATAATTTAAGCACATGAATTATAGTGGATAAATATTGGAAACCCGAATTCTATAAAATAGTGGTCGGTACAAATGGTGAGTTCAAGGTAGTTGGAACCAAAAGAATGAAGTTGTTGGGATATTTTGCAACATCTTGAAATGTATAGGAAATTTTTTGCAACACTTTCCAAAAAAACAAGTTGCATTGATAGTTCTAATGTAAGTGTTTTCCAACCATAACTCTCTCTGCCAAGTGTTAAGCATTGTAATTCTAACCATTTAAAATGTCGATTATATTCAATAAAATACACACTATACACTATAGACATGTGAGGTCATACAAATCAAGTAAATCAAGTACAATTACTTTGTTGAAACAAAAACAGATTTCAACATTGAGAATGTGGAGAATGTCGCTCACATTATTGCTTAATGTTGTGTCGATAGGGTCAATAGTTTTCTCAAGGTCATTTTCTATGTATTTCAAAAAGCTTTGAATTATATCATAAATATTATATAATACTCCAGTCGCAACTTAGGCCCAATGTCACCAAACACTGAATACCTCACTTGCTTTCTTATTGTAATAGTTGTAGAGTCCTTGATCTGCATTAAAACGTTCTAAGGATACAATACTTCTAAAATTCAAGAAGATAGACATACAAAAATATAATCCAAATATCTAATCATCAATTATGGTGCATACACAAACATTAAAACTAAACACAGAAACTATTTTGTGACTTGAAGTCAATTCTTTTGTTAAGAGCCAATTGCAACATTTCTATGCAATGTTCTAAATATGTGATGCAATACTATCATACTTGCTTCAGTAATGTCTTCAACCCTTAACTTATGAAAATTTATATAGTGATACTCATTTATTGATATCAATGCTCAAGCAAGCAAGGAGAACATTACTTAACGTAACCCTTATACGCCCAAGGGGCGTCTAGAGCCTAGAAACATAATTTTTTGCAAGGTGCATAAATGAAAATGAAAGCAAGCTATCTAGATCTCAACCATACACTCTTGTAGTATACTTGTTGTTGGTCATGTGGATCAAATTTGGAGTCATGAGGCCTTTGAGATTGTGAGATCATAACATCTCAGAAATAAAACAAAATCACACAATTTCAGCATTTTCACTTTGAAGTGAAAATGCTATTAACAAATATATTGCAATAAAGAATTCACCAACTACAAAGTTGTCCAACCTCATATCAACTATAATCTTGTACAAAAAGGATTCATAAAAAAAAATTCTTGGCTCAAATAATAGCCTTAGCAAGGGTGAAAATTGCCAAAATATGTACAAAGGAAAAAGGGTCCACAAAACACCTTCGATTGGGTCAAGGCTTTTACTACTCCAAAAAAACTCAATTTGGAACCCATCCCAAGAAAACAAAGTTGAAATCCAATGGCAAATGTTGGAGACATAGCTCCTCAAAAATAATCCACTATTCACTTTTTTCATCATAAAAACATCATTGAAAATCCAATACCAAAAGTATTTAAATCAAAAAACTTTCAACTACAAAGTTTTTCTTTTTCATCTTAAGATCATGATTATGTGAAAAAAAAATCACAAGAAACTATTTTGGATTTCCCATAATTGCCTTACAATGATAAAACATGCCCCATGTTTGAAAACTCAAAAAGAATAGCAGTCTTCACTAAAATGCATGCCATTTATTCATACTTCATTGTATGAGTCTACAATTTTTACCACACAAACTAAACTTGATTTGAGACCCAACCCAGGTGATTTCATCCGATATTCAGGATGAAGAAGTTATGGCTCTTCAAAGTTTCTACCTTTCATCTAAAATGTCGTTTTTCAACACCTTGGGCGTTTAAGGGTTGAGCAACATACACAAGAAAAATGTTCCAAACCCCTAGTACTAGGGCAAGGTACCATTATGTTATTACCTCATGTAGGATGTAAAAATGCATTGCATCAGTACATCAACCGGGTCATGCTTCTAGAAGATGACGAGAAATTTCCCATCCTTGGGCTATTGCGCACTCCTCACAACAACCTGGAAGAACATTCTCGAATCAGCACCTCGCCTGGGCAGCACCTCGCCTAGGCAGCACCCCAAGCGCCTCCAAATACCTCTAAGCGGTAACGGTAAAGCAGCCTCAAGACGAAGCTCGATTACTCAGCTCTTTGTCTTTTAACGCCGCCAACATGGTCACAATTGTAGCCAACAATCAACAACAAGGCACCTTTCCGTCACTTGCAACACTTTAATTCAAATCCACCATCCTTTCTCCAAAGTGCGAACTCATGAGGCCTGAATGGCTACTGTTGCTTAAAGGCTTCATGAAACAAAAGCACGGAACCCACAATCGCAAACGACGGAGACTTGGAATTGCAGAACAGTGTAGCATTGGACCCAAGTGAACCCAAAAAGAGGAAGTAGAGAAACGGGATTTGAAAGATATCAGGAAGTGTTACAATCTTTGGATTACAGGATATGTACAAATTGCTTCAGAAAAGTGAGTTATCACCTGGCCGTCAAGACTAAGAGCACATGATGATGATCTCTCCCTCTCTCTCATTCAAAACCTTTCCACAGCCAGAGGAAAATATTGTAATGTACAAAATGGCCAGAAAGAAAATTCAAAGCTGTCTGCTTAAGTTAAACGATGGTCCGGGTGGAGCATGGAGCTTCCGCGCCGCGACCCGCGCGCCCGTGAGTGTGGCGACGCCACCACGAAGGATAACGAAGTCGCCATGATTGCCGGCACGCGCCCCATCACCAGGAATAGTAGAGCCACCAGCAATCCCACCAGGGGCCACACCACATTCCCCTCGCGATGATGGTCCACCCTTGCGTGCTTCGACAACTCGCTGGCTATGGAGTCTCCCTGACTGCAGTGCTCCAGGGTTGCAGAAGACGACTTGCGACATGCTCGCGAGTCCTTACTACTGCAGCTCACATTCTCTGAAGAATCCTGTCGCCACATTTGCACGACCTTGCACTTGCGCTGCAATGGTCGGGTGGATTCGGAGGTTTGGACCTCGGTGTCCGTTTTGCGAGAGGCTGGGCACTTGAGGCGAAGATGTGATGTTGACTTTGAGCTCAAAATTGATGTGGATGACCTGAACATTCTAGGTTTCTTCAACAAGTTCAGATTCTTGAACTGGGACGAGATTTTCTTTGCTACTCGCCGCGGGAGACTCACTTTCACTCTCGGAGGACACTCTGGCATTTCACTTGCCGATCTACTCTCTGAAATCGAAAGCGGAGGTGAAATCAACGGCAACTCTACAGGTGACTCCCGTAGGACGCCCTCCTCGTCTAGGTTACTGCGGGAGGGAGCCGAGAATAGTTGCTCTGGCATGCGAGTAGAAAGGTATCCTCGGAGTGGGAAGAGCAAGTTGAGCGCCACCGACGACAAAAGAAAACGCGCGGAGAATTTCCACTTACGAATCACAGTGCTGAACGTAAACGCCGCGACTAAAGCCCTACCAACCTTGCCAGCACGGTTAGACAGGGATGTGCCGAGCGCGACGAGCATGGTGGATTTGGACGTCATGATTCGACATCGAGTAGTGGGCAAGCGCAGGCCCAAGCCTAATGGTATTGATGCGGTTTTCTTCAACAAGTCCAATGGCGATGATGCGAATTTCTTTCCAGGCTCCTCGACTTTCTCAATTGAATCCTGCGACTGCGACTGCAACTGCTGCTTCTCCTCGCCCATATTCCCCTCTCGCTGCATCGACGATGGCTTGACTCCCGTGGTGTCATGGATGGTGCGGACAATAGTGGAGGCCGTCCACTCCTGCGCAGAGCGCGAGATAGAGCGCGCGGCAGACAGCGTTGAAGTTGTCCGCTCCACCAGCGACGTCGCGGATTGTTGCTTGGCGCGAATCTCCTCCAGCAATGAGGCAAATTTCTCCAAACCGATGGATGCATACGGGTTAGGTTTCTTCCGACTGGTCCCACTTTTGCTCTTCAGCTTCTGCAGCTTCCTCCGCAACCGAGGCCAAATCTCCGCCATTCCTACTCCCCAGTCTGTCTAATCGTGCGATTGCGCTCTCAAATCAATCCCCACACACACACCCTCATTCTAGTCAAGATCCTAATCGAACAAGCGGACGAGAGACAATCGGATACACTACAACCTGCACTCGATTTGGATTTTGAAAGGGCTTGTGAGATGCGAGGGCGTGAACTCCACTCCAAGCCATTCCTGAGGGCGCAGGGATGGCTAGATCTGCAAAAATCGAGAGTTGCGGGAATGGGGGTCGACGTAGGAGCAGTATATGCATGTGATAAGTCGCAATAGTCCAATCCTTGGCAACCCAGCACGCGCTCCGATCCTCATTCACGGCGAAGCTCCCCACGAAAGGGGTCAATGGATCGCAAAGACTTCCACGCGCTGCGACAGAGTAATAACCTATTTCTAGAGCTCCTTTCCGACGTTATCCGGTGCCGGTACTTTCTGAGGGCCGTTGTCTCATCCCTTCTAGGCAACAAGGGTTTAGTAAAAGCCTGGGTTTGGTGGTTTAGGGACGCTTTGCACATTGGCATATATATATATATATATATATATATATATATATATATATATATATATATATATATATATATATATATATATATATATATATATATATATATATAAGAACTCCAACCTTCAATTGAAGATTGGCGTGAATACGATGTTCTGTTCGAATGTCATTACCTCGATGGCCACAGACAAAAAGAGGTAAAAGAACAAAACTACTCACCCCTCTCGGGAATAGACACTAAACACCATTTAAGGCAGAAGCTAGGCTAGACTAGAGTTAACCTACATAGGTCAGATTGTGGTACGGGTTGTGTGGTGGAAACATTGGTGTTTTAATGTGTTTTGAGTGGTTTCGTGGTCACAAAGCCATGCAGTCCTAGGGTGGTTGATATGTGGGACATTTGTAATTGTCTTTGTCCGCGTTTCGAATCCTTTCGGGCTCGTTGTAGCAGTACGCATGGTTTGGGCTGTCTGTGAGTTTATATGGCAGGAAAGTATTATCAATCACCTGGCCCCTACCCTCAATCTGAGACAAGCAGTGCGCTGCAAACATCAGTGGTTTGTACCACTACCCCCTCCTCTCTCTCTTTTTTTTTTTTTTTTTTTTTTTTTTTTTTTTTTCTTTCAAGTTGGGTTGGAAGGGAGGGGTTGGTGGTTCTCTAGTTTTCTTTTATGTAGGAGGATTAGAGCGGCGTATTGTATGGCTATAGTGTTAATTGATTTGAATGTGGTATAGATTGGTTGCTTGGTGAGTTTAAATGTAGTTTCCAGGGCAGTCATGGACGGTGTGTGAGTGGTGCCTCTAGCGCCCGCAGTGATGACTATGATCGGGTTAACTTTCCATCCGCGAGCGGCTATTGAGTCTAGTAGAGATTGATATTTGTTGGTTTTATTTGTGATGGTTTCTTGTGGGAATCATCGTTACGAGATGTGAATTCAATGTATTGGATGATAACGTTGTCATTGGGGTGTTGTGGGGGTGTGCCTTGATGTGGCACGCCTATTACGCACAGTAGGTCTGGTTTAAATCTTGCGTTGCAGTGGCATCGGCGTGTGTTGCAGGTGCAAGGAAGGAGCCAACTTGGCACTGTGTTATCGGGGGGTTCATTTAGGTGTTTTCCTGCATTTATAAGTGTGTAGCATCTTGATTTGGTATTAGAGAGGATGAGTTGTTTGATGGATTTAGCTGCTTGATTATGTCTGGTAATTCGAAGTGCGTGTATGTTTGGTTGGGGGCATTTGAGTAGTACATGTAACCATGTGTCTGCATCTGTGGAGTTGCAGATAGGACATGTGTTTGATGGAAACCGAGTGTGTCCAAAGAATAGTTGTTTGCGTGCATGTCCCATGTATTGGCCTGTGCGGAATTTTAATATACTAGTTATTTGGGAATCTGTGATATTTGGGTTATTCCAGAAGGCATTTGAGGATTCAGCATGAATGTGTGGGTTTGAGGTCCATTTATTTATGTTAGGGAAGTTTTGTGCGAGGAGGGTGAGATTATTGTCGCGGTCATATTTGGTGAGGTAAGTGGCAAGACATCTCACTGGGCCTTTATCGGGCCTGTGGTGCGGTCCAGGCCATATATCTTTTTGAAAATAAAACGGGGTGATATGTGCGAATTCATGTGGTTTACGGGCAAACTTGTAGGTATTTTCGTTTCCTGTTTTCGCAAGTTTGTCTGCTTTTTCATTTCCGGCGATGTTGACGTGGGCTCGTACTTTGTGGAATGTGGTAGGTTGTGTGCGTAGTTTTAGTAGGTTGGTGATCGCGATGAGAGTATTTTGGTCTGGATGGCCATTTTGTAACATGGGGTGTGTTAAATGTGTTTGTAGTACGTATAGGCAATTTATGCAGTCGGTAAAGATATGTGCCGGCTCGTCGTTATATTTTGTTGTGATAATTTTGAGTGTTTTGTATATGGCGATTAACTCTGCTCTGAAGATTGTTTGGAGGCCTGGTAGTCTTTTGGAGATTTGTATTTCTATTTTGGTCGGGTTGTAGATACCATAACCAGCGGTTTCAGGTATCCAATGACCCGACGTTGTTTCTTGGGGGGGGTATAAATGAGCCGTCTGTAAATAACTATATTTGGCGGGAATTTGATGGGGTGATGTGAGATATATTGTGGTATTGGGGTGTGTTTGATAGAGTAGGTGTATAGATTGGAGGGTATAATGATTTCGTCCAGTTTTTGTTTTTGTTGACTGTGGTGCTCTCCAGGGTAGGGGGGATTTCTTGGATCTGGTATTGTGTAATAGAGAGATTACTAAGTGTGGTTGTGAGGTTGTGTATGTCTTCTGTAGTGGTGATAGTATGACGTTTGTGGTGAATGCAGAGGATTAAGAGCGTGTTTGGTTCAGTGCGGGGTTTAGTGTGATTAGCGGGTACGGTGGGTTCTTTGTATGTTATTGTGTCAGCAGCAAAATGTAATAAAACGTGTGTATCTGGGAACTCAGTGGAGTATGGGGTTGAATTGTGGAACCATTGTTTGTCAGGCATGACGACAATGGTTGTGGCGTTTGGGTTTTGCTGTGCAGCTAATCTAGCCCAGTGTATGGTTTGTTGGGCGGTTTCTTCGTCGTAGGGATGGGCGTAGCCGGTACCTTGCCATTTATATTGAAAAGCTGGACCGTTGGAGCCAAATATTCTATCTCGCGGGAATATGGAGTAGTATTTTGTAATTTGTAGTGGGCATGTCACTGGGGATGAGAAGTATGTGTGTGTAATTTGGAACGTTGCGATAAGTGTGTCAATTATGGCGAGGGGAGCGTGTGATGGTTTGTTGTTTTGGGGTTACGCTTGGAGAGAGTGTGATTGTATCGTTTATATAACAAAATGATTTCATTTGAATGATTGGGTGGGAGGGGTAAGTCCGTGGTTGTTGTTAAGGCATGCATGGTATTGCATCCATAGCCATGTAAGTCTTGAGGTGGGGATGGTGAGGAGGAAATGCCCGGTATTGTCAAATAGATGTGTTGTTTCATTCTGGACTTTTATGGTGGGGGAGTTTGTGAGGATATCCTTGTCTGGGTTGCACTCTTGGAGGTGAATATGTATGAGAGGTATGTGTGTAGGAGGTGGGATGGATGAAACGGGTGTCTTTTAATTGTGGTAGTGTAAAACAGGTGTTAATGATGTGTCTATACAATGTGTGTTTTTGTTGTGTGTAGTATTCAAATAATAGGTTAAGATTATGTCTTATGACTGTTGGATGGTTCCGGGGAAATAATATTCTAGGAGATAGTCACGTGTGGTATGCGGGGGTGGTTATGGATTTCCCAATGACATATGTACATATCAGAGGAGTGTGTTATGTTGTATTTATCTTTTTTGGTGGTCAGTTTATGGGCAGAGATGTGGTGTATGGGAAACGTAATCGGATCATTGATGATTTCTTTGGGTGGGGGTCTTGTTGGTGTCATTGGTGTGGTAATTGGGTGTGGTGGAGGTGGAAAGGTGGGGGGGAGGATTTCGTGGTTTTGTGTAGTATATTCGTTGATGAGAAGATGGGTTGATGGGTGAGTGTTGCATGGGTGCAAACAGACAGAGTGCTGTTGCTTTGTGAAAGAGTTGTTGGGCGAGGTTTAGGGCGCTTCTTTCTAATTTTGTAGGGTTTCTATAATATTTTCTGAAATCTATAGGCGACATGAGGGTGGTTCCGTTTGGTAGTGTGAGGTGTTTTATTTTGTATATTTTGTGTTTCAGTAATTTGTGTAGGAGTTTGAGGGATAGTTTGGGATCAAGGTGGGGCAGAAGGATTGATGCTTGAGACATCCATTGTGTTTCTAATTCAGTGGCGTCAAGTTGGAAGTTGTCCAGTGTACTTTGTAGGTGGATTCCGCCTACTTCTTTGAGTAGGAAGAGTGTTCTTGTGATTGGGGAGTGGATGCAGTCATTGTATTTTATTCGGGGAATTTCTTTGGACCCGCCAAATTTTGCTAAGATGTGTTGGATAAGTCCCTGGTAAATTGGACCTAGTTTGCCTTTATCATTGAGTGCATTTATTAGTTGGTCCCCAATGCATCTGAGATAAGCATTTTTGAGGGAAAAAGCTTCAAGACCAAAGTCTACATGTGGTAATTGTGCTATAATGTTTGCTGTGCATTTAGGTAGGCCACATATAGTTTTTTGGATGTTGATGATTTTCTTGTCTAGTTTTTTAATCATTGGTAATGAGTAGGGTACTGCGTAGAAGCTATACGCAATGCCTGCGCGTATGACTGTATCTACCATGCTAATTTTTTGTTTGATTGTAGCTGGGCAGTTTGAGAGTTTTTGACATTGTTCGGTAAGTTTTTTAGTGGTGAGGTGCGTTTGAAGTTTCCATTTGAGTGTTGGTACCACTTGAATGCCGAGGTAAGGGTAGGCTTCGTTTTGGTGTAGCGTGGGTAATGGTTCATTTTTGTAGTTGATGTTTTGTGTTTGGAGAAGGTTTTTGAAGGCTGTGGGTGAGAGTTTGGATTTGTGTGGACATCCCAGCGATCACGCATTTTAGTGTGCCGACTTCAAGTCCTGTCCATTCACCGTATTTTTCGATTTTGTTCATTTGTGTTTGTAGTGTTGGTAGGGAAGAAGTGATTACTGACGGATCGTCAAGATACGCAGCAATGAGTTGATGGTTGTGTTTGATGTGTCAAATTTGTATCCGTAGTGACCTCTTTGTAACCATCCGAGGAGGGGTTCTAAAAATATGATAAAGAGGTATGGGCTTAATGTGTCGCCTTGTATGGTGCCTCGTTGGATCGGAATTGGTTTTGTTTGGCCAAAATACTCTCCGGTATATATGGTTGTGGAGTGAGAGTAAATATTACCAATTAGTGTAATAAAGATCTTCCGGATAGCCAAGATCTTTTATTATTGCTAGTAGTCTAGCGTGGTCGAGAGAACCAAAGGCATTTTTGAAATCTATGTACATGATATAAATGTCTTGGTTTGTGATTCTAGCGTCTTCCAATGCAAATTTGTGATAAGTTGTATTTGTCGTGATGTACTTATTTCAACATGAAGCCTTCTTGACTATCATGGAGGATTTGATGGTGTTCTCCATAGGCGGATAAAATATATGTAAGGTCTTTGGTAAATAGTTTATATATTGTGTTGGCTAGAGCGATTGGTCCGTGGTTAGGTAGGAGTGAGGGGTTGCCTTTTTGTATATAGCAAAATAGTGAGACTTGTTTTCCATGATGCGGGTATTTGTTTTTGCTTATAGCATTGGGAAAAGAAAAGATATAAGAGCGTTTGAAAGGAATCGGCATATTTTTGAGGATGGTGTTTGGGATTTTGTCGGGGCCGGGGGGCTTTGTTACGTGAGAGATTTTTAGGCAAATGTCGAAGGTTTCACGAGTAAAATGTGTGTGGAGGGGGATCTCTGGGGTGCCTCTTTTTTCAAGTGTAAATCCATCTAATTCATGCCATGGGTATTGGCGGATCGCATGTGTACGGGGGTAGCGGGTGGTCCAGTTGATAGTAGCAAGTTGGGATGGTTGGGCGGTTAGTGATTGATTCTTTGTAGAAAGATTTCTTGAGCTATATCTTCTGGGCTAGTGAGGATTTCGTTGTTGCATGTGGTAATGCAGTCAAGTGGCGGTGTTTCTAGATTTTTAAAAACTTGGTTGTTGATTTTCTTAGGGCTGGTGTTATAGAGCTGTCTGTATTTGGTAATGGCTTTTTTGATAGATTGGCGTGTATGTTTTGTGGTAATGGCCCATGCTTTTTTGTTTGCAGTTTTAGCTATATCTGCTAATGCGTTAAGCCATTCGTGCTTGTTGTCATCACTTTCTGGGGGTGGTGGTATGTTCGTATGTGTGTGTTGTTGTATGGCTTGTAGTATTGGGTGCGTTCGCCAGTTGTTATTGTTGTTAGTAATATAAATTGTTTTTCGGGTTAGGTGGTATGTGGACATGTGTTTTTTCCAGTCTCTTTGTGATTTTCGTGGGAGAAAGCCTCCTTGGAGGTTGGTTTGTGCGGTGAGGGCGGGGATGGGAGGTGCGGAGCATGTGGTTAGTAATGTTTCTGTGATGCTGTGAATGAGATGGTCTAATTGTGTGCAAGCGGTGGCCCATTCTGTGGGGGTGAGTTGATCTTTTCGTAAAGTTGTTGTAAGTTCGTTGATGGAGAGTGCGTTGTGTTCAAAATATGTGGTGGTAAATGTGTTTAAGTTGACTTGGGGGATGGGGTTAAGAATGCGTGGGGGTTTTGGGACCGTTATTGATGGGGGCCTTGCTATAAGTATTTGTTGGGGAATATGGAGGGATACGGGGGAATGGTCGGAGTTTAATTCTAGGGTGTGGTTGGTTGTAGATGTGAAAAGATGGTTGTTTGTGGAGGTAATGTAATAACCATCGATAAGACTCGTTTCGGTATAGTTATGGCCTCCTTGTCTGGAGAATGGGCTATTTGTGGGAATATATGTGAGATTAAGGTTGTCTGTGAATGCACGCCATTGGTGGTCTTCGTCTTGTGGTGGTGTGGTGTTGTGTGCGTTCTGTCTACCGTTTAAGGCAATATCTCTGTTAAAGTCTCCGCATAAAATATGGATGTGGTTAGGGTGTGTTTGTATTTGGGTGGTGATTGTTTGTTGAATTAGGGGGATTAAACCTATGTCTGTGGGGTGAGAAGGCATGTATAAGTGAATGAGTAACCATGGGGTGAGGGGTTTGTTTGCTATGTGAATAATTTGTAGATATGGTGATATGGTGGTCGGGGTGGGGATTTTGTAATGTTTCCTAAAAAGCGTAGTTTTGGTGTATGAGAGTGAGGAGGCCTCCTCGTGCGGGGGTGTATGGCATTCGTTGTTGAATGCATCGGGTGAGTGCATGTGTGTTATTGAAAATTAGTTTATAGTGTGGTAGCATGCGTTGGATGTATTTTGTAGATTTGTTGGCGGTGAGTTTTGTTTCTTGGTAATAATGATTGCCGGAGATTTAGTGTGATTTTGTAGAGGTTAGGGGAGCCGTGTTTAGTGAACTTGCATTCCGGTGGATATTTTTGTAAGAGTCTAGTCACAAAACAAGCAAAAACTACAAAAGAAATATATTGATCCAAGACTTAGGTTTACAATGAATAAGAGTCCCTTATATACTAATCTCATGGCTCAACTACCGAGGCTATACTTTAGCTCTCTTTCACCGAGGCTATACTTTAGCTCTCTTCGCCGAGGCTATACTTTAGCTCTCTCTCGCCGAGGCTATACTTTAGCTCTCTTTCCAAGTTCTATTTATAAAATTAATAGCGAGTGAACATCCGAGCTTATCAACGAGGCCTTGGCCCATGACAAATGCCTCCTCCTCCTCCTCCTCATGTCTTTGATGAATTAACAAGTGTCATACAAGAGAATGTGCCCAAGGAATATCAAGACTGACGCGCGCAACAAGCGCTCGTAATCGTCTAAGGCCATGACATTTTGTAATTGGCAAACAGGTTCCCAAGTAGGCTCCGCCATCCCGTCCACTTTACAAGTAGTTGCCAACCGCGCCACGACGTCGATGTTGTTGCAACACTTTCAACAAAGATACTCTGCGTCTCGCTAGTGGATGCCCGAAAGCGGGATTGCTCAAAACAACACCGGGCTCATTATCATGAGGTAGTTGGGAAGGCAACGGATCCTCACCGCCTTCTTCACTAAACTCACATGAAAAAAAAGGATGAATACCGACGGTGTATTCAAACGAACCGCATGTGTACCTACGCACTCCAATACACGATAAGGAAGAGCAATCCAATCAAGCTTCTTGATTGGCCGGGGCGTGTTGATGTTCTTCAACTTCAACCACACACGATCACCCGGACGAAAATCCTCGCCACCGAAATCGTGTATTTGACTCGACGTTCTTGAGTCTCTTGCGCAATGGCCATTGCCGTTGTTGCCGCTTCACTTGATTACGCCAAATCTTTCAACAAGCTTGCGTCCTTTTTCCGCCGGTGACAACGAAGAACCTCCCTCCTCGGGTATAGTAATATTCATGACCGAATGATGATAACCGTGAGTCATAAAAATGCAGATATACCTATAGATCGCGACACACGATTATTCAACGCCATCATCGCGATCGGCAAAATCGAAAAGCCCAATCTTCTTGCTCAAATGTCGTGAAAATACGAAGATATGTTTCAAGCTCTTGATTCGCCCTCTCTGTTGCACCATCCGCCTCCGGATGGAAAGTCGCCGACAACCGACGCGTAATCTTCATCAATCTGCATACTTCATCCAAAGCGGACTAACAAATTGACTACCACGATCCGACACAATTCTCTGCAGTAATCCGTGATCTTGAAAAACTTGCTCTAAAAGTTTGTGAGCCATCATCAAGTGCACGAATTGTCTTCATAGGCACAAAGAATGATAGATTTGGACAAACGGTCCGTCACAACCATGATATTTGTACGATCCGCTCTTTGGTGCCAATCCGGTAATAAAATCAATAGAGAGCTCGGTCCAAATCCGTGCGGAATTGGCAAAGGTTTTAGCAACTCGCTTCTCGCTTCCCGCCAAATCTTCGATTTTCCACACACGCTGCGCCTCGCATAAAATCTCCGAACATCTTGTGTCAACCTGCGCCACGATATTCACGCGTGCAATCAAGTCACGCGTACCCTCACGACCTGGATGTCCTGCTAGTGGTGAATCATGAGTAGATTGGATCAAACGCGTCCGAAGAGGTTCGTGCGCCGGAATCCATATTCGTCCACGCCAACGCAATCGATGACCTGAATCTACAGAACACTCACTAATCGTGATAGGTAAGCCCCATTCTTTAGGTAGTCGGCGCTCACCATCCATAACCGCCTTTCGCATCTTCCAATAACGATGATTTGTTTGCATGGCAACATCCCATATGCAATCATCTCTGCGTCAATAAATGGACATATGGGACGTGGGGTCATTATCGACTCTGTAGCAGGAGTCTCTTTCTCTGAATCTGCATCACCATCTGTGATCCATGCGGATTTAGCGACAACCTTCAAAGCGCCATCATCTCCGTCCAAAAGCTGATGATATCGATTCATGATTCGATCATCATCTGCGTGTTGGGGAAGATCTTGTTCCCGACGAGAAAGTGCATCCGATTGAACTTGATCCTTGCCAGGCTTGTGCACGATCTCAAAGTCAAAATCATTCAACTCGTAGGCCCAACGCATTTGCCTCTCGCTCAAATGTTGCTTCTTCTGAAAATAAGCCAAATGCGATGATCCAACTCACTTCAAAATGTTGGCCAACAAGTAATGTACGCCACTCGCGGATGCAATGTACAACCGCTAGCATTTCCTTGTCATGAATCGGATAATTGGACTCCGCTGGACTGTGTTTCTTCGAGAAATAAGCAAGCGCATGCCAAAGTCCGTCCACCTTTTGCATTAAGGTGCCACCAACAGCATAACCAGAGGAATCACATTCAATGGTTGTGTCATGGGCCAAGGCCTCGTTGATAAGCTCGGATGTTCACTCGCTATTAATTTTATAAATAGAACTTCGGCAGTAGAGCTAAAGTATAGCCTCGGCAGTAGAGCTAAAGTATAGCCTCGGCAGTTGAGCCAAGAGATTAGTTTATAAGGGACTCTTATTCATTGTAAACCTAAGTCTTGGATCGATATATTTCTTTTGTAGTTTTTGCTTGTTTTGACAGCTAAACTCTTACATAATCCAAGACTTCTCTTGATTTTCTGAAGGGCTTCATCCTCCCTTGTTTTTTCAAACGACAAAAGTAGGACATTGATTAGATTGAGGAACTTATCCACCCTCGTGGTAGTAGCGATCAAGATAGCTACTGAACCGGGACGCATTTGAAGGCTTTTCGAAGCGCAAGAGTGTGTCGACACACGAAAAGTATTTATGATAAGAATATGTGAAACTAACAAGAACCGACGGGAGCTTGAATTAACAAGAAGAGTACACACGAACAACAACAAGAGAGATGAGCTAGAGCTCCAAGAGATGCGTTGTCGAGACCGAGGTTGCCCTCACCTCGACTCCTATATATACTAGCTAAGAAGAAGGTTCTCCCGTAACCTTCCTCAACCTAGGACCTTCTAGGACCTTCCAAGAACTTCCAAGACCTTCCGTGCTTCCAGGGGCCTTCCGGAAACTTCAAGGACCTTCCAAAACTTCCGTGAGACTTCCAGAACTTCCGAGAGTTTCCGGAAGCTTCTAGAACCTTCTAGAACCTTCCTAAGTTGTCTACCTAGTACGTGGCCGTGACACAGGGAATCTTCAAGGAATCTTCAAGGAATCTTTTAGGGAATCTTCAGAGAATATTTTAGAAGAACCTTCTAGAAACTTCTTGTGTATGTCCGTGACATCACCTCCCTTCTAGCTTCTCGGAGGTCTCCCAGAAGCAACGTTGTTGTTAGTCAATACCAACGCAGAAAATGAAAATCGCCGCATGACATCCGCAATAAACTCCAATTGTTGTTCACGGCGCAAAGTGGTTCATCGGTCCTCGAAGCCGACGATAGTGGCCGACGCCTTCCACTTCCGACCAACCCGCGTGAACTTACGTATCTTCGTTATTATGAATTGTCCCCGCAAACACACCTTCCTGCGCACCATTGAAAGCGGGCTCGA
Source organism: Bryum argenteum (assembly GCA_037043015.1). Taxonomy (NCBI): domain Eukaryota; kingdom Viridiplantae; phylum Streptophyta; class Bryopsida; order Bryales; family Bryaceae; genus Bryum; species Bryum argenteum. The sequence goes on from CM073330.1 coordinate 14,176,978, forward strand.
CCAAAATACAATCACCAACGATCGATTGCTTCGGAATCCTCCGTCGGCGTCGTGGCGTGGCGGTTCTTCATCTCCAGGTCGCCGAGAGTTGGTTGGTTGAGATGGCATAACCTGTATGCTATCTATCTCTTGACTATCCATGACTAAAAACCAAACTATGACTATAGAGAAATTCTATCTAGAACAAAATATGTAAATCAAATGTGAATCAAGGTTGTGTTCACTCTCCCCTTTATTCTCCCGAGTGGGCAAGCGTCGGAGAGAAGTTATCGTCGGAAAGGCTTAGGTTTATGAGGATATCGTTGATGAAATTCCCATCTTTTCCGGCGCATTTACAAGATTTTCGGCATGTTCCTTCGTTCTTTCATTGATGTCGTATCCGCTCCAACGCACAAAATACTCCAAGTTTCCCTTCCTGCGCCGTGAATCTAGTACCTTATCCACCTCATATTCCTCGTGGTTCTCAATTTCGATACTAGGTGGCGGCCCTCGCACTCTTCCCGGAAAAGTCGACTCTCGATAAGGTTCCAATAAAGACACGTGGAAAACCTGGATGTACCTTCATAGTAGCCGTAACTCTCCAACCGATACGCCACTGGATTGATTTGTTTGGATGGCAAATGGTCCCAATCTTGATAGTCCAACTTATCACACGGCCGCTTGGTCTTGATATTCCGTCAAGAAGCGGCCATACTTTATCTCCGATCTTGAAAGTAGGTGCCTCATTCGAAATTTATCTGCATGGACGCTCAGTACAACTCTTGGGCGGTTTGCGATTGAAGTCTCGGCGTTCTTGAAGTTCCGATAGTTGCCGCAAAATCTTCTTTGTTGGGTTGTTATTGGCCATCAATTCCATAAATCAAGTTTCGGGTGGTATCCGTAGTTGGCAAAGAATGGTGTTTGTTGGGTCGACGCATTTAATAGTGTTGTTGTAGGCGGAACTCGGCAAGCGGTAGATACTGATCCAATCGTCTTTGCGATAGTTGATGGTGCAACGTAGATCTTTGCTTCCAATACTTGATTCACCCGTTAAAATCTGTCCGCTCGGTTTGAGGATGAAATGCCGAAGAAAGCTTGATATCCACCTTCAATATCTCAAATAGAGATTTCCGAACTTGAGACGAACTGGGTTCCGCGATCCGACACAATATCATCTCAAGCCGTGATAACGATATACATTATCAAGAAAAGAGTCTTGCTCAGATCTTCGCCGACGATGTCTTCTTGCAAGAAACAAAATGCGCCATCTTCACAAACCGATCTACCACAACAAAGATCTTTGTCAAACGAGTTTGAAGGCGGCAGTCCGTAATGAAATCCATGGAAATCAAGACTATGGTCGATGCGGGATAGGCAATGGCCGCAAAAGTCCATAAGGCGATGCCGAGAGTTCTTCGACCTTGAACAAATATCACAAGAGAGAACAAACTCCTTCACATCCTTCCACATTTGGGGCCACCAAGTCTCAAAATAAGCTCCAATGTCTTGTTGTATCCAAAATGTCCTGCAATGGAAAAGTCATGGCGTGATTGGAGGACTGGAGTCGTGTTCGTCCCTTAGGAATATACGATCGCTTCTTCAAAGTACAAAAGATCTCCCTCCACCTTGAACTTGTCATTATCAAGACGCTTCGATCTCGAGAGCTACGAATCTTCAATTGTCGCAAAGATCGTATCTCTGGTTAAGGAAGTCCGTATCAATTGGCATAGCAAAGAGCGCAAATTCTAAAATGCTCCGGTTTATTGAATGCGGTGCATTGTTGATCAAACGCGCTTCTCCAAACTTTAGGCGCGAATACGATCTCCCGATAAGGCATCGGATAGTCCTTGTTGCTTCCTGCGCCGATAGGTAATAACAAAGTCAAATCGCGACAACGACATATTCCACCGAGCAGACGTCGATTCAAGACTCGAGCCGACATAAAGTACTCCAAATTCTTGTGATCCGTGTATACGGTCACCTGGATGTCTGCAGCGCCGAGAAAAGTGTCGCCACTCTTGGAAGGAATCTACTATGGCAAGAAGTTCCTTATCGTGGATTTCATAATTGATTTCAAAGAAGAAAAAACTTTCGAGAATAGAACGCCACCTGGATGAAGCTTCCCGTCCCACGTCCATCTCAAAGAAAGTACGGCTCCCAAAGAAAAATCGAAGCATCGGTCTCCAAATAGAAGGCCTTTGTAAAGTCGGGATGTACCAAGTTGGGAGCTGTGATAAATGCCATCTTGAGGTCTTGGAATGCCTTTTTTCTGCTTGAGGTCCCCATTCGAGCTTGTCCTTACAAGTCAACCGAGTGAAGACAATGGCGACTCGAGAATAATTTTGATGAAGATTCGATAGAAGTTAAGAAATCCAAGAAAACATTGTACGTCTCTAACCGTCTTCGAACCTCCCATAATACAATTGCTTCCACCTTCTTAGGGTCCCTTCTTCAAGCCGTCAGTAGTTGCAATGAACCCTAAAAACTCCATCTCGGTTTGGTGGAATAGGCACTTCTCCAACTTGGCGTAGAGTCCTCGTTCGTAGTTTCTCGAGGACCAAACGAACGCGCTTCTCGTGCTTCTTCTTCGTTTTTGGAAAATATCGTGGATGTCATCCGGGATAGATGACAACAAAGTCGTCGAGTGCTCCCCGAAAGATGTCATTCATCATGTGTTGGAAAACAAATGAAAGATTGGTAAGGCCAAAAGGCATTTACATTATATTCAAAATGGCCATACCTTGTGCGAAACGCCGTCTTCCACTCGTCTCCTTCCTCGATCCGTACGAGGTTGTAAGCTCCCCTCGGATCAATTTTTGTAAAGATCTTTGCACGCCCGAGCCGCTCCAAGAGACCGAAATCGAGGGTAACGGATAACGATTTTTCTTAGTTACCTTGCTTGGGGCCTCGATAGTCCACGCACATTCGTTAAGTGAGCCATCCTTCTTCTTTACAAACAAGATCGGTGCCCACCGGGCGACTTTGAATGACGAATGAAGTTCTTCGCTAGATTCTCGTCAATGTCTTTTCGCAGCTCCGCTAACTCCGTTTGAGAGAGATTATAGATTGGGCCAAAAGGCGGTTGTTGCTTCCTTCTTGCGGTCTCTGGCATACCGTATGGCCGATGCTTTCGGTAGTATGTCCGCGTTCTTCTTCAAAACACGTCCTCAAAATCCTCAGATTGCTTCCTGTATGCTTGCCGTCGAACTCTTCTCCGTCTTTAGTTGAAATGCATAGATGACAAAGGTGTTGCTTCTTTGGATGATCGTCTGAACGCCCTTGCTCCAATAAACAATGGTTTCCTATCTTGGGATGTCTACTAGGTTGGCTCTTGGAATGTTCTTTGGAAAAAGTCATTTTCCGCAACTTCCAATCTATGGTAGGGTTATGTTGTTCTAACCAAGAGAGACCTAGGATGACAGGGGTTTGACGGGGTTCTAATGACATTAAAAACGACGTAACTACTATGGTCCTTAAACGCCGCCTCTAGGTAGTCTGCGATTCACGGGGTGACACCGCCAGACAATAGAGGTCGTCCATCTATCACCTCTACATAAACAGTTTGGACTTACATTGCATTTAGACGAATCTTGTGGCGCTTAAGAAATTCTTCATCTAAAAACAAGTAGATGCTCCCGAATCTAATAGAGCTAAAGTTTTGTGTTTTTGAGGACCAAGAGACAAGGAATTGTAAAACAACGGGCGGGTTGGAATGAGAGAAGAGGAACACGATTGTTGTTGTGGCATTGAATCGTCCAAACCGCATGGTTCCTCAGAATGGGCATCGTCGTTTTCCGGATCCGCACTCCTAGTCTTAACAATGCGCCGGTTACGCTTCTTGGGGCAATTTCAACCTTGTGGCCTTCTTCTCCGCAGATAAAAGAGTCCTTCTTCCATACGCCGTTCTTCTCTTCCGGAGTAAGAGCTCCGACACGCGTGCGCGTCGATTTGCGTATGGCTTCGCCTCGAATGAGAACTCAAATTGTTTGCCAACATACTCGTGGTGTAGCGACTCGTTTGGTATTTTGGGCGCGCTGTCTTGACGACGACGCTGGAATAAACGGTTTGTCGCACTTTATAGCTTGGTTAATGGCTTCGTTGAGCGTTTGCGGATCGGGGAAGAGATAAAAGTAAGTCCTTCACATCATCCTCAAACCCCAATAAAACGACTCACCGATGCTTCTTCGCCCCAATTGATGTCACTAGCCATTGTCTAAAAATCCGATCGTGAAGCGATGCAGAGCGCATTCCTTGTCGTAGCGATCGGATCTTTGTTGTAGCCCATCGGACCTTGTCATGTTCACAAATGCTTCGCAAATGCCTCCAAGAACGCCTCAAAGTTGCTTCAAGATTGGCGATCGTTTACCGAACAAGGGGCAAAACCACAACAAAGTTTGCCCTCGTAGTTAGAGTTCCAACAAGTCCAACACGCGCCTCCTCCGTCGGATGTCGTTCAGTTTGTAAAAATCATTATCAACTTGATTTGGTTGACAAAACCTCGAAACTTGGAACGCGTTCCGTCGAACTTCTTGTCGGGAAGACTAACTCTAGGCTCCTTCCGTTGTTGAATCATTGGGTTTTGTTGAACCAAAGGTGTAGTCGCCTCCTCCGGTGTAGTTGCTGCGAGACTCGGTGAATCCTGGATGATGTAATCCCGGATGCTTTCCGTCATTGTGAAGTCTTGCCATGGCTCCTTCTATCTCCGCTTGTCTATGTGATAATGCAGCAAAGAGCGCTCATGATGGCGTCCAATTTGGATTCCAAATTTTCACCCATACTAACGTCTTGATCTTTGACTAAATCTACGAAAGAAAAGAAAAAAATTGACAAGAGAACAATATTGGTTTAGAGGAGGGTAATCCGCAACCTCTAAAACACTAGCACACTTTCGAGAAGAGGGGTAATCCACTCTCTAACAAGAAGGGACTAACTCGATATTTGTGAGAAGGTAGTCTCGACAAACTGTCGAGGGGCGGAAATGTATGATAAGAATATGTGGAAACTAACAAGAACTCGACAGAGCTTGAATTAACAAGAAGAGTACACGAACAACAACAAGAGAGATGAGCTAGAGCTCCAAGAGATGCGTTGTCGAGACCGAGGCTGCCCTCACCTCGACTCCTATATATACTAGCTAAGAAGAAGGTTCTCCAGAACCTTCCTTAACCTAGGACTTTCTAGGACCTTCCAAGAACTTCCAAGACCTTCCAGAAGCTTCCAGGGCCTTCCGGAAACTTCAAGGACCTTCCAAAAACTTCCAGAGACTTCCAGGAACTTCCAGAAGTTTCCGGAAGCTTCTAGAACCTTCTAGAACCTTCCTAAGTTGTCTACCTAGTACGTGGCCGTGACACAGGGAATCTTCAAGGAATCTTCAAGGAATCTTCTAGGGAATCTTCAGAGAATATTTTAGAAGAACCTTCTAGAAACTTCTTGTGTATGTCCGTGACAAAGAGTTGACTGAGAGGTGTTGCTTTTTGAGATGGAGAACACCCAGATGATCGATGATGAGATCTTGCAGCAGCAGCAGCAGGCGCAAGGAGAAATTACGGCGGAAGACTATCAACAGAGATCGTGAGGTTGCGCACACACACCAAGCTTTCTCGCCAGTTCGAGAAGTTGGCTATCGAAGACTTGGTTGCACAACATCGCAGGTGGTGGCTCCAAAGGCCGGACAATTCACGAGTTTAGGAGGTCCGTCTTCATCGCGAGATGATGCCGCAATCGATGCAAAGAAACAATATGGAGGAATCGCCGTCGCATTGCAAGCGATTGCCGATATTTCAAAGTTTGACGGAGTCGCAAGAGCTACCCGATATGGAAGGTCGAAGCGGATAACAAGCTTCAATTGATGGAGTCAGATTTGGTACACCTCAAGATCAAGCCGCATACTTGTTTTCGAGGATGGGCGCGAAGGCGCGAGATGATGGTAGTATCTTTCTACCAAAATCAACGTGGTTGCAATGCGGCGACTTTTATTCAACATCTTGACAAATTTACATCGACCCGAATGCAAAGAATAAGCGTTGAATCGGCTTCAAGCAATGAAGCGGGGGTAGGAAGTCATTCGCAACATTTCTTGCCCAAGTTTGAGAAGGAGCTTGGTGAGAGTCAACTTACCATGGTTCCGGATATGGTGAAGATAGGATATCTTCGCGGTGCTCTCAACTCGAGAGATGCAACGCGATGATGATTGGACCTATGACGTACATCGATTATGGTATGTTTGTCCAAGCTTTGTTGGCGGTCGGCTCTCAACTTGATTGCTTGCAATATCGGAAAAGGTCGTCGCGACTCCGATCGCGACATCAAATCGCGTATGGCCGATGGAGATGAGATGGATTGGATGCCTCGATCCAAATAAGCAAGCTTCAAGACGCGTCGACTTTGGAGGAACAACAACGGTGTCGCTAAGAGGGACGCCGTTTTTTTTTTTATGTTTGAAGCGAGACCACCGCGTCAAATGATTGCTCATCCAAGCAAGTGAAGGCAATGAGAAGAAGAAGAAAGAAAGCGCGGACAAAACTTCGATAGTGCGCGCAGTGAGAAAGAAGAAGCAATGTCAAGATAGAGGAGGTCAAAGAGATGGAGAGTTGTGACTACGATGTAGAGTCGGAAAACGAGCAGCGACCTCGGCATAAGACTCGATCGGAGGCGTGGAGGTAGGTTGTCAAAGTTGAAGAATCTAGGAGATGAACTTTTAGACACGGGTGGTATGTATGTTGATGTTTTAATAAACTCAACTATATCTACTCGTGCTTTGTGTGATTCTGGATGCCAATGCTTTCAATGCTTTGCAATGTATGCAGCAATTTGTTCGACGGAGAGGGTTGGATCGTCATCTATTCAACCTAGATCTTTGGAGCAAGTTACGACAATGAAGAAGCGGCCTATGATTTGCCAAATTGCAAATTATATGGCCGATATTGATGGTATGGAGGAGAAGATTGTTGCCTATGTTATTCCAGGACAGATAGATGATATAATCTTGGGAAAAGGTTGAATGGAGCGACATGATGCAAGTGTTCGACCTGCTAAAGAAGAGGTTTGCATTCGAAAACCTTTCAAGATGATTGTGAAGACTCAACCGATTACGTTGGAGCCAATGCAAGAGATACGTGCATCAGTGATTCAAACTTTGCAGAGAAGCGGTGAACCAGTAGAAGTTTTTAGTGCCAGCTTGGTTGACATCCAGAAGGCACTACAACAGAAGGTGTATAGGGACCCGACACAACATGCTCCCCGATCGCTCATGCCATTATTGACGCTTTTAATCGACAAAATGCAAAGTCGTTGCCCCCGCAGATAGAAAGGGGTTGATCACGAGATCAATCTTATTGAAGGAAGACTAATGATGACATCCCCGCCATGCCACTTGTATCGGATGTCCAAGGATCAATTATTAGTTTTGCGCAAGACCCTTACGGAGTTGTTGGATAATGGATTTATTCGCGTAAGTAATTCACCCGCAGCCATCCGTCATATTTGTGAAGAAACCTGGCGGAGGATTGCGATTCTCGTGTTGACTATCGGCGATTGAACGAGATGAGTCGGAAGGACAAATTTATCCGATTCCGCGCATTGATGAGACGTTAAGATCCATTCTTTGCAACCAAATATATCTCCAAGTTGATGTAATCTCTGCGTTTCACCGGATACGTGTGAAAGAAGGTGACGAGTGGAAGACGGCGTTCAAAACACGCTTTGGCTTATATGAGTGGTTGGTCACACCGTTTGGACTAACGGGCGCACTCAGAACTTTTCAATGATATATCAATTGGATACTTCGCGATTTAATTGGATATATCTTTGCTCCGCATATATTGATGACGTGGTGATCTATAGTGATACTCAAAAAGAACATCGTGATGCGATTCTCGGGATCATCCGTAAAAGCTTGCTAACGCAGGGCTTCAACTTGATTTTGATAAGAGCGAGTTTGAAGCGGGCACTATTAAGATCTTGGATATTTGGTGAAGACCGGTTGGGGTTTGCGGTGATCCAAAGAAAAAACTTGAGGCAATTCGTCAATGGGAGCCGCCGACAAAAAAGTGAAAGGAGTTCGTGGATTTTTAGGTTTCTGCAATTATTATCGACAATTCATAGATGGATATTCTAACATTGCAGAACCTCTTACTCGACTAACGCGGAAAGATCAACCTTTCCATTGGACATCGAAATGTCAACATGCCTTTGATCGATTGAAGGAGGCATTAATTCATGCACCGGTGCTCGTTAAATGGACTCCAGGTTTGGAAATAACCATTGAATGTGATTCCTCTGGTTATGCTGTTGGTGGCACCTTAATGCAAAAGGTGGACGGACTTTGGCATGCGCTTGCTTATTTCTCGAAGAAACACAGTCCAGCGGAGTCCAATTATCCGATTCATGACAAGGAAATGCTAGCGGTTGTACATTGCATCCGCGAGTGGCGTACATTACTTGTTGGCCAACATTTTGAAGTGAGTTCAGATCATCGCAATTTGGCTTATTTTCAGAAGAAGCAACATTTGAGCGAGAGGCAAATGCGTTGGGCCTACGAGTTGAATGATTTTGACTTTGAGATCGTGCACAAGCCTGGCAAGGATCAAGTTCAATCGGATGCACTTTCTCGTCGGGAACAAGATCTTCCCCAACACGCAGATGATGATCGAATCATGAATCGATATCATCAGCTTTTGGACGGAGATGATGGCGCTTTGAAGGTTGTCGCTAAATCCGCATGGATCACAGATGGTGATGCGGATTCGCAGAAAGAGACTCGCCTTTCTGAGTCGATAATGACCCCACGTCCCATATGTCCATTTATTGACGCAGAGATGATTGCATATGGGATGTTGCCATGCAAACAAATCATCGTTATTGGAAGATGCGAAAGGCGGTTATGGATGGTGGCGCGCCGACTACCTAAAGAATGGGGCTTACCTATCACGATTAGTGAGTGTTCAGAGATTCGGTCTCATCGATTGCGTTGGCGTGGACGAATATGGATTCCGGCGCACGAACCTCTTCGGACGCGTTTGATCCAATCTACTCATGATTCACCACTAGCGGGACATCCAGGTCGTGAGGGTGCGCGTGACTTGATTGCACGTGAATATACGTGGCCTGGTTGACACAAGATGTTCGGAGATTTGTGCGGGCGCAACGTGTGTGGAAAATCGAAGATTTGGCGGGAAGCGAGCGAGAGTTGCTAAAACCTTTGCCAATTCCGCACGGATTTGACCGAGCTCTCTATTGATTTTATTACCGGATTGGCACCAAGTAGCGGCATCGCAAAAAATATCATGGTTGTGACGGACCCGTTTGTCCAAATCTATCATTCTTTGTGCCTATGAAGACAATTCGTGCACTTGATGTGGCTCACAAACTTTTAGAGCAAGTTTTTCAAGATCACGGATTGCCTGCTGCGCAGCAATTGTGTCGGATCGTGGTAGTCAATTTGTTAGTCCGCTTTGGGACGTATATGCAGATTGATGAAGATTACGCGTCGGTTGTCGGCGACTTTCCATCCGGAGACAGATGGTGCAACAGAGAGGCGAATCAAGAGCTTGAAACATATCTTCGTATTTTCACGACATTTGAGCAAGAAGATTGGGCTTTTCAGTTGCCGATCGCGATGATGGCGTTGAATAATCGTGTGTCGCAGTCTATAGGTATGTCTGCATTTTTTATGACTCACGGTTATCATCATTCGGTCATGAATATTACTATACCCGAGGAGGGAGGTTCTTCGTTGTCACCGGCGGAAAAAGGACGCAAGCTTGTTGAGCACTGGCGTAATTCAAGTGAACTGGCAACAACGGCAATGGCCATTGCGCAAGAGACTCAAGAACGCTACCAAATACACGACGCCGGCCGGTGGCGGGATTTTCGTCCGGGTGATCGTGTGTGGTTGAAGTTGAAGAACATCAACACGTCCCGCCAATCAAGAAGCTTGATTGGATTGCTCTTCCTTATCGTGTATTGGAGTGCGTGAGGTACACATGCGGTTCGTTTGAATACACCGCCGTATTCATCCTGCTTTTTCATGTGAGTTTAGTGAAGAAGGCGGTGAGGATCCGTTGCCTTCCCAACTACCTCATGATAATGAGCCCGGTGTTGTTTTGAGCAATCCCGCTTTGAGGCATCCACTAGCGAGACGAGTATCTTTGTTGAAAGAGTGTTGCAACATCGACGTCGTGGGCGCGGTTGGCAACTACTTGTAAAGTGGACAGGATGGCCGGAGCCTACTTGGGAACCTGTTTGCCAATTACAAAATGTCATGGCCTTAGACGATTACGAGCGCTTGTTGCGCGCGTCTGTCTTGATATTCCTTGGGCACATTCTCTTGTATGACACTTGTTAATTCATCAGCACATGAGGAGGAGGAGGAGGAGGCATTTGTCATGGGCCAAGGCCTCGTTGATAAGCTCGGATGTTCACTCGCTATTAATTTTATAAATAGAACTTCGGCAGTAGAGCTAAAGTATAGCCTCGGCAGTAGAGCTAAAGTATAGCCTCGGCAGTAGAGCTAAAGTATAGCCTCGGCAGTAGAGCTAAAGTATAGCCTCGGTAGTTGAGCCATGAGATTAGTATATAAGGGACTCTTATTCATTGTAAACCTAAGTCTTGGATCAATATATTTCTTTTGTAGTTTTTGCTTGTTTTGACAGCTAGACTCTTACAAAAATATCCACCTGGAATGCAAGTTCACTAAACACGGCTCCCCCTAACCTCTACAAAATCACACTAAATCTCCCGGCAATCATTACAGTCCAAGAAACAAAACTCACCGCCAACAAATCTACAAAATACATCCAACGCATGCTACCACACTATAAACTAATTTTCAATAACACACATGCACTCACCCGATGCATTCAACAACGAATGCCATACACCCCCGCACGAGGAGGCCTCCTCACTCTCATACACCAAAACTACGCTTTTCCGGGAAACATTACAAAAATCCCCACCCCGACCACCATATCACCATATCTACAAATTATTCACATAGCAAACAAACCCCTCACCCCATGGTTACTCATTCACTTATACATGCCTTCTCACCCCACAGACATAGGTTTAATCCCCCTAATTCAACAAACAATCACCACCCAAATACAAACACACCCTAACCACATCCATATTTTATGCGGAGACTTTAACAGAGATATTGCCTTAAACGGTAGACAGAACGCACACAACACCACACCACCACAAGACGAAGACCACCAATGGCGTGCATTCACAGACAACCTTAATCTCACATATATTCCCACAAATAGCCCATTCTCCAGACAAGGAGGCCATAACTATACCGAAACGAGTCTTATCGATGGTTATTACATTACCTCCACAAACAACCATCTTTTCACATCTACAACCAACCACACCCTAGAATTAAACTCCGACCATTCCCCCGTATCCCTCCATATTCCCCAACAAATACTTATAGCAAGGCCCCCATCAATAACGGTCCCAAAACCCCCACGCATTCTTAACCCCATCCCCCAAGTCAACTTAAACACATTTACCACCACATATTTTGAACACAACGCACTCTCCATCAACGAACTTACAACAACTTTACGAAAAAGATCAACTCACCCCCACGTAATGGGCCACCGCCGCTTGCACACAATTAGACCATCTCATTCACAGCATCACAGAAACATTACTAACCACATGCTCCGCACCTCCCATCCCCGCCCTCACCGCACAAACCAACCTCCAAGGAGGCTTTCTCCCACGAAAATCACAAAGAGACTGGAAAAAACACATGTCCACATACCACCTAACCCGAAAAACAATTTATATTACTAACAACAATAACAACTGGCGAACGCACCCAATACTACAAGCCATACAACAACACACACATACGAACATACCACCACCCCCAGAAAGTGATGACAACAAGCACGAATGGCTTAACGCATTAGCAGATATAGCTAAAACTGCAAACAAAAAAGCATGGGCCATTACCACAAAACATACACGCCAATCTATCAAAAAAGCCATTACCAAATACAGACAGCTCTATAACACCAGCCCTAAGAAAATCAACAACCAAGTTTTTAAAAATCTAGAAACACCGCCACTTGACTGCATTACCACATGCAACAACGAAATCCTCACTAGCCCAGAAGATATAGCTCAAGAAATCTTTCTACAGCAATCAATCACTAACCGCCCAACCATCCCAACTTGCTACTATCAACCAGACCACCCGCTACCCTGTACATGTGCAGTCCGCCAATACCCATGGCATGAATTAGATGGATTTACACTTGAAAAAAGAGGCACCCCAGAGATCCCCCTCCACACACATTTTACTCGTGAAACCTTCGACATTTGCCTAAAAAATCTCTCACGTAACAAAGCCCCTGGCCCCGACAAAATCCCAAACACCATCCTCAAAAATATGCCAGATTCCTTTCAAACGCTCTTATATCTTTTCTTTTCCCAATGCTATAAGCAAAAACAAATACCCGCATCATGGAAAACAAGTCTCACTATTTTGCTATACAAAAAAGGCAACCCCTCACTCCTACCTAACCACGGACCAATCGCTCTAGCCAACACAATATATAAACTATTTACCAAAGACCCTTACATATATTTTATCCGCCTAGAGAACACCATCAAATCCTCCATGATAGTCAAGAAGGCTTCCGCTTGAAGCGAAGTACATCACGACAAATACAACTTATCACAAATTGCATTGGAAGACGCTAGAATCACAAACCAAGACATTTATATCATGTACATAGATTTCAAAAATGCCTTTGGTTCTCTCGACCATGCTAGACTACTAGCAATAATAAAAGATCTTGGCTATCCGGAAGATGTTTATTACACTAATTGGTAATATTTACTCTCACTCCACAACCATATATACCGGAGAGTATTTTTTGGCCAAACAAAACCAATTCCGATCCAACGAGGCACCATACAAGGCGACACATTAAGCCCATACCTCTTTATCATATTTTTAGAACCCCTCCTCGGATGGTTACAAAGAGAGGTCACTACGGATACAAATTTGACACATCAAACACAACCATCAACTCCACTGCGTATCGACGATCCGCCGTAATCACTTCTTCCCTACCAACACTACAAACACAAATGAACAAAATCGAAAAATACGGTGAATGGACAGACTTGAAGTCGGCACACTAAAATGCGCATCGCAGGATGTCCACACAAATCCAAACTCTCACCCACAGCCTTCAAAAACCTTCTCCAAACACAAAACATCAACTACAAAAATGAACCATTACCCACGCTACACCAAAACGAAGCCTACCCTTACCTCGGCATTCAAGTGGTACCAACACTCAAATGGAAACTTCAAACGCACCTCACCACTAAAAAACTTACCGAACAATGTCAAAAACTCTCAAACTGCCCAGCTACAATCAAACAAAAAATTAGCATGGTAGATACAGTCATACGCGCAGGCATTGCGTATAGCTTCTACGCGAGCACTTACTCATTACCAATGATTAAAAAACTAGACAAGAAAATCATCAACATCCAAAAAACTATATGTGGCCTACCTAAATGCACAGCAAACATTATAGCACAATTACCACATGTAGACTTTGGTCTTGAAGCTTTTTCCCTCAAAAATGCTTATCTCAGATGCATTGGGGACCAACTAATAAATGCACTCAATGATAAAGGCAAACTAGGTCCAATTTACCAGGGACTTATCCAACACATCTTAGCAAAATTTGGCGGGTCCAAAGAAATTCCCCGAATAAAATACAATGACTGCATCCACTCCCCAATCACAAGAACACTCTTCCTACTCAAAGAAGTAGGCGGAATCCACCTACAAAGTACACTGGACAACTTCCAACTTGACGCCACTGAATTAGAAACACAATGGATGTCTCAAGCATCAATCCTTCTGCCCCACCTTGATCCCAAACTATCCCTCAAACTCCTACACAAATTACTGAAACACAAAATATACAAAATAAAACACCTCACACTACCAAACGGAACCACCCTCATGTCGCCTATAGATTTGAAAAATATTATAGAAACCCTACAAAATTAGAAAGAAGCGCCCTAAACCTCGCCCAACAACTCTTCTCAAAAAGCAACAGACTCTGTCTGTTTGCCCATGCAACACTCACCCATCAACCCATCTTCTCATCAACGAATATACTACACAAAACCACGAAATCCTCCCCCCCACCTTTCCACCTCCACCACACCCAATTACCACACCAATGACACCAACAAGACCCCCACCCAAAGAAATCATCAATGATCCGATTACGTTTCCCATACACCACATCTCTGCCCATAAACTGACCACCAAAAAAGATAAATACAACATAACACACTCCTCTGATATGTACATATGTCATTGGGAAATCCATAACCACCCTGCATACCACACGTGACTATCTCCTAGAATATTATTTCCCCGGAACCATCCAACAGTCATAAGACATAATCTTAACCTATTATTTGAATACTACACACAACAAAAACACACATTGTATAGACACATCATTAACACCTGTTTTACACTACCACAATTAAAAGACACCCGTTTCATCCCACCTCCTACACACATACCTCTCATACATATTCACCTCCAAGAGTGCAACCCAGACAAGGATATCCTCACAAACTCCCCCACCATAAAAGTCCAGAATGAAACAACACATCTATTTGACAATACCGGGCATTTCCTCCTCACCATCCCCACCTCAAGACTTACATGGCTATGGATGCAATACCATGCATGCCTTAACAACAACCACGGACTTACCCCTCCCACCCAATCATTCGAAACTGAAATCATTTTGTTATATAAACGATACAATCACACTCTCTCCAAGCGTAACCCCAAAACAACAAACCATCACACGCTCCCTACTGCCATAATTGACACACTTATCGCAACGTTCCAAATTACACACACATACTTCTCATCCCCAGTGACATGCCCACTACAAATTACAAAATACTACTCCATATTCCCGCGAGATAGAATATTTGGCTCCAACGGTCCAGCTTTTCAATATAAATGGCAAGGTACCGGCTACGCCCATCCCTACGACGAAGAAACCGCCCAACAAACCATACATCTGGCTAGCTAGATTAGTCGCACAAAAAAAACCCAACGCCACAACCATTGTCGTCATGCCTGACAAACAATGGTTCCACAATTCAACCCCATACTCCACTGAGTTCCCAGATACACACGTTTTATTACATTTTGCTGCTGACACAATAACATACAAAGAACCCACCGTACCCGCTAATCACACTAAACCCCGCACTGAACCAAACACGCTCTTAATCCTCTGCATTCACCACAAACGTCATACTATCACCACTACAGAAGACATACACAACCTCACAACCACACTTAGTAATCTCTCTATTACACAATACCAGATCCAAGAAATCCCCCCTACCCTGGAGAGCACCACAGTCAACAAAAACAAAAACTGGACGAAATCATTATACCCTCCAATCTATACACCTACTCTATCAAACACACCCCCAATACCACAATATATCTCACATCACCCCATCAAATTCCCGCCACAATATAGTTATTACACAGACGGCTCATTTATACCCCCCCCAAGAAACAACGTCGGGTCATTGGATACCTGAAACCGCTGGTTATGGTATCTACAACCCGACCAAAATAGAAATACAAATCTCCAAAAGACTACCAGGCCTCCAAACAATCTTCAGAGCAGAGTTAATCGCCATATACAAAACACTCAAAATTATCACAACAAAATATAACGACGAGCCGGCACATATCTTTACCGACTGCATAAATTGCCTATACGTACTACAAACACATTTAACACACCCCATGTTACAAAATGGCCATCCAGACCAAAATACTCTCATCGCGATCACCAACCTACTAAAACTACGCACACAACCTACCACATTCCACAAAGTACGAGCCCACGTCAACATCGCCGGAAATGAAAAAGCGCATAAACTTGCGAAAACAGAAACGAAAATACCTACAAGTTTGCCCGTAAACCACATGAATTCGCACATATCACCCCGTTTTATTTTCAAAAAGATATATGGCCTGGACCGCACTACGTGCCCGATAAAGGCCCAAAGGAGATG
Source organism: Bryum argenteum (assembly GCA_037043015.1). Taxonomy (NCBI): domain Eukaryota; kingdom Viridiplantae; phylum Streptophyta; class Bryopsida; order Bryales; family Bryaceae; genus Bryum; species Bryum argenteum. Next base: position 14,193,079 of record CM073330.1, read on the forward strand.
TCTTGCCACTTACCTCACCAAATATGACCGCGACAATAATCTCACCCTCCTCGCACAAAACTTCCCTAACATAAATAAATGGACCTCAAACCCACACATTCATGCTGAATCCTCAAATGCCTTCTGGAATAACCCAAATATCACAGATTCCCAAATAACTAGTATATTAAAATTCCGCACAGGCCAATACATGGGACATGCACGCAAACAACTATTCTTTGGACACACTCGGTTTCCATCAAACACATGTCCTATCTCGCAACTCCACGTATGCGGACACATGGTTACATGTACTACTCAAATGCCCCCAACCAAACATACACGCACTTCGAATTACCAGACATAATCAAGCAGCTAAATCCATCAAACAACTCATCCTCTCTAATACCAAATCAAGATGCTACACACTTATAAATGCAGGAAAACACCTAAATGAACCCCCTGATAACACAGTGCCAAGTTGGCTCCTTCCTTGCACTCCGCAACACACGCCGATGCCACCGCAACGCAAGATTTAAACTGGACCTATCACATGCGTAATAGGCGTGCCACATCAAGGCACACCCCACAACACCCCAATGACAACGTTATCATCCAATACATTGAATTCACATATCAGAAACGACAGATTCCCACAAGAAACCATCACAAATAAAACCAACAAATATCAATCTCTACTAGACTCAATAGCCGCTCGCGGATGGAAAGTTAACCCGATCATAGTCATCATCTGGGCGCTAGAGGCACCACTCACACACCGTCCATGACCGCCCGAAACTACATTTAAACTCACCAAGCAACCAATCTATACCACATTCAAATCAATTAACACTATAGCCATACAATACGCCGCTCTAATCCTCCTACATAAAAGAAAACTAGAGAACCACCAACCCCTCCTTCCAACCCAACTTGAAAGAGAAAAAAAAAAAAAAAAAAAAAAAAAAAAAAAAGAGAGAGAGAGAGGGGGTAGTGGTACAAACCATCGATGTTTGCGGCAGACCGCTTGTCTCGGATTGAGGGTAGGGGCCAGGTGATTGATAATACTTTCCTGCCATATAAACTCACAGACATCCCAAACCATGCGTACTGCTACAACGAGCCCGAAAGGATTCGAACCTGGACCAGCACAATTACAAATGTCCCACATATCAACCACCCTAGGACTGCATGGCTTTGTGACCACGAAACCACTCAAAACACATTAAAACACCAATGTTTCCACCACACAACCCGTACCACAATCTGACCTATGTAGGTTAACTCTAGTCTAGCCTAGCTTCTGCCTTAAATGGTGTTTAGTGTCTATTCCCGAGAGGGGTGAGTAGTTTTGTTCTTTTACCTCTTTGTCCTGTGGCCATCGAGGTAATGACATTACGAACAGACACTGTATTCACGCCAATCTTCAATTGAAGGTTGGAGTTCTTATATATATATGTGATCATGAAAAAAAAGAATCATCATATTATTTTATTTTATTTTTTAAAAATTTTTTTTAAAAAATCCATGAAAAACTATTTTTGATGGCTTGCAATGGTGAGACATGCCACATGCCCCATGTTTTGAAACCCAAAAACAAGAGTTTATTTCTCTAAAATACATGCTATTGACTCACAATTTATTGTATAGTTCTACTTTTTATCACACAAACTAGGTCTACTTAATTTAGGACCTAACCCAAGTGATTTCATCCAAAACAGACTTTGGATAAAAAGTTTATGGCTCTTCAAAATTGTTGCCTCCCATCCAAATTGTCTTTTTCTACATTCAACGCATTTAGGGATTAAATATTTATCATGTTTTATTATTAAGAAAATTGTTGTGACTTACCAAGCCAATGGCTTATTTTTAGTGTGAGGACCAAAATAGAAAAATATAAAGACCTTGATTTGATAATGAAGGCAATAAAGAGTTTGATAAATTAATCCATTATCTTGACTATAAGATTGCTAATGCTAATAGTACCCCCTCTAACCTTAATTCTGTTAAAATGGCGGTATTCCATGTGCCATTTTGCCAAGTCCCATATGAGCCATTTTACTCGCATTCACAAACGTGCCATTTTACAAGCATATTTTTGATCTGTAGTTTAGAAGTATTTATGTCTGCAAAATGACATGTTTATTAATATCAGACATGTACTCCGTAATATCAAGTGATTTATGTTTTATCACCAAAATTTCAATAATATCACACATTTTTTATGGTTTTTGACCTTTGGACATTGTCAAAGGGCAATATTTCTAAACGGCCACTTAGAAACATTGTTGTATTTGAAATGCGGTTAGAAATATTTACCCTATCATGTCAAAACTCGACAAAAACCAACGTTATTCTTTTCATTTTAAGCACACCCAATTGCGCCATTTTACCGGAGTTGAGGATCTCTGTGGTTGTTTTTTTTACTTAATCCTTGATTGTCAAAGCCAACCTCTCAAGCTATTCATATCACAATTTAAAAAATTTCTAACACTCTACTAATATATAATTTTCTTAACAATATTATTATTATTATTTTCTTTTCTAAAAACAAATTAAATGAGTCGACACTTCTATTTGATTTTACATCATGCATGACTCAAAAATAGCAAATTATTCATGGGAGTTAGGGGTGGTTTACATTAGAAGTGAGAAGCCAACAGTTAGATCTGAGCGAATTGGAGGCCTAGGAGTTGAGAAACCAAAGAAGTGAGGCTTTACACAAGCAAATTTTAGTCCAAGGGACAAGAGGAGGAAAAAATGACAACGATTGGATAACTCTTCTGTCCTCATGAGCAATAAAAGTAGACAATGATGAAGGCCCCCTGGAATTGAAGTTAGGCATGCCTTCATGAGGTGGGCCTAACTAAAATCCAGAGGGCCATTGTGCAAAAAACCACAACCAATCATTTTAAGTTCATTTGAGAAAAAGCTCCACATCTTCTCTCACTTCATACTACATCCAAAAGCCATGGCTTCTGAAGAATTGGCTTCTCAAGGATTCGCTTCTCAAGTATGGGCCATCGCCCAAGTCAAGTGTGGCCATAGCCTTCTCATTTCTAATGTAAAGAGGGACTTAGTATATTCTGGTTCCAAATTATCCATGAGAGTTAGGCCCTTTTTACATTACAAATGAGAAGCCTCTAGCCAAACTCCACTTGCACCATGGCCCATACTTGAGAAGCCAATCCTCAAGAAGCCATCGGCTTTGGATGTAGTAAGAAGTGAGAGAACGCCAAAGACTTGCATGTGGAGCTTTTTCTCGAATGAACTTAAAATATATTAAATGATTGGTGATTGGCTATTTTGCCTAATGGCCCACTGGATTTTTAGTTAGGCCCACCTCATTCAGGTAGGCCTAACTACAATTGCGGGGGGCCGTCATGAAAAGCAATTTTTGTGCCAACAAGGCAAAAAGTGCTTGCTTGGCTCTCTTTCTTTCTTTTCCCTTTCTCATTTTTGGCTCCCTTTCTCCCTTTCTCCCTTTCTCATTTTTAACGCCCTTTCTTCCTTTCTTCTTTTCTCCCTTTCTCATTTTTGGCTCTATTTCTGTCTTGGACTAAAATTTTCTTGTGTAAAGCCTCTCTTGATTAGCTTCTCAATTCCTATGCCTCCCATTGGTTAAAATCCTTCCCCTCTTGGCTTCTCAACTCCAGTGTAAAGAGGACCTTAATATATTACAGCTCCAAATTATCCTTTCAAGAGTTAGTGTACCATGCCCGGTTGTTAATTGCAAAAAATTACCATTAATTGGTCATGTGAGCAACTTCTTGATGCTGACCTAAAGGTATGAGATCAGTACATGCAATATCCATCCAACCAGGGATGACATTCAAGTGTTGAAATGAGAACAAGCTCTGTCTCTCGGATAGTCAAAAAAAAAAAAATGTCACTAAAATGTCATTAGAAGGCATGATTTACTCCTGATTTGTGGCTATTGAATCATTCGTTAGCTTTACTGTACATCTGAAGTACTATTCAGGAGCTAGTAGCATTATGTTGACTGGTCGCTCCCGTTTTTGGAATGTCAAATGGTCAGGATTACGGAATGATTGCTCCTTCGAGATACTTGAGTATAGGCAGATAAATGTCCGGCTCTCGGTACATACTAAACCCCAAGTCATAATGAGCATATTCGGTCAAATTGAGGAATTCCACTCCAGGTTGCAATTGGGAAATCAGCATTCTGATGCCGTGTGGAGGGGCTTCATAATCCTGACCACCTGCTATGATAAAAACTGGCATTAGCCTTGGGATTAGCGCAACGTTGTAATCGGGGGCTGTAGGTCGGCCGTACGCTTGCATGTTTCTCGCTGAACTGCCATAGTCGTAGTGAGCAAAGGTGTTCCTCCGTATTCCTGTTGAACAAGTGAAACTTAGCATTGATATACTCGAGCTAATATCTTGTATGTTACCTGCAGGTACTGGAAACGCTTTGTGACAGTATATGTACATTATCAATACTACTTACAGGAACTTTCACCGCTCTTCATTTTAAGTGAGAACTTGGCTATCGTGTCTAAAGCCTGGATCGTACTTGTAGTTAGTGCAATATAAGGTTAATTACAGAGACAGTACCTTGCTGCCAATGAAGAAGATTTTTGAATGAGGTTGTTCCATCCCAGCCATTTTCGAATTGGATGGGCGCTGAGCTACTTAGACAGCAATTCGGGCCTGTAGTTTGGGATAGAGGCAAGCTACTATCAATTTCAATGGTCTTTAAATCAGGCTCACAGTCTTAACTCATGATCAAGAATCTTGACTGATTGGTCGAAAGGTTCAAAAAGTTTGAAGGGCTAAAAGATAATGTCAAAAGTAAACAAACGGTGTATGTCAGTATGTGAGAATGCCAGTTCAGTATGCACCTGATATTAAATTGACTGCTGTATTGGTCAGTCCTTGCGCAGAGAATGGACCTGATTGTGGAAACTCCCTGTTGCATTTGTTTAAGGTAATTTCGATTAGCAGAAAATGACCTAACTTGGAAGTGTTAAGGTTTTTGTGTTAGAGCATTCAAATTCATAAGTGACTGCAATAAGGAAGACATACACTGGAGATGTCCAATTGCATGAAATAAAATTTCTGAATCATGAGCAGCTGAAACTATTAAGAGCACTGAGTGTCAGGGTAGTGTATGTTTGACAGCTTCAGAGAGTCGTTCGGACGTCGTTCACCTCCGGACATCCTTTCACAGACAGCAGGTATTTACCTGGAATAATTGAACGCCCCGGCTTGATAACCGCTGATGTAATATTCCTGGTTGATCACAACGTGCCGTCTTCATTAGGCATGCCAACTCGAACCAGTTTATTAACAACACTGGTGCAATTTTTGAACTCTTGAAGTTAGCCTTCCAGTGAATTGTTGTAGTTTTTTGTTAGCGGCATCCTCCACTACTTCGACATAAGTCAGTAATTATCGTGAGCAATTTTTATGTAATTCGAGACAAGCAGATCCTTACCGAGTCGAGGGTTAGTCCAAAGTAGTAAGCCCATGCCTCCAGCAGTAAAGAGTTTGTATATCCCCGGTATGCAGTGGGGCCAATGAGTGTCAAGCTTCGAATCATCTGAGCTGTTTCAAGAAAAGTGGCTCCTGCTGCGCCAACTGCTGCAGCCTGCAGAGGAAAGTGTGATTATGGAGCTTACACCAGGAATTTCTTGTTTGCAAGAACAAACGATGCGTGTCCGTTGAAATCTTACTTGTGATGCCCCGATAAAGTGGACAGGTTGGTTTGTTTCTGTGGAGATAAAAAGTAGTTGTGCAGGAAGGTCATACTCTACATGTTGGTCCCACGTCCAGTTCCAGTACGCCTAAGATTTCAATCAAAACAGAGTGAATGCATCAGTACCATCAGATAAATACATCAACTCCGCCTACGGTAGTAACACTAATGCACAGGGGAGTAATTTTCTTCTTCATGTGCGGAGATTGTACATTATTCTTGCACCTTCGAACTAAGATTGATACGGTGAGAGTATGCAAAAAGAGAGGTGCAATGAGTGATGTGACACTTAGTTCGGACGTGAGCATGAACAATTCCATACACGAACACTTAGATAAATTGTTGGTAACCAGTTCATGCGCATCGAAAAACAAGAATGACGTACCCGGTCCGTGGGCGATAGTTGAACATGCCCGTGACACCAGTATGTTGCACGTGAATGGCCAATCCAAACGTCAAATCCATCGTTCAACAGCATAATAGGCAGCAAATTGCGTACAGTTGCATTTCCATCGGCGAACTCAAACCAGATTCCTCCGCTGAAAAATTCTTGATGCAAAAGCAACACTGGAGATCCCTTTCCTGCCTGAAATAGAGAAGGTCACTGCTCAAAGACGGCCACTATTGTGCTTAGACTAGACCGCGAAGTGACTTCATTCCTCCTCTGGACAACAGTTAAGAGCTATTCTGATATCTGTTCTTAAAAATAAGTCGAACGTCAATCACGAATATACACCGTAACCAATTGTTTACAGACCATTGCTCAGGCATCCTATGAATTCAATTGCAGAAACATCTGCCATGAGATTGACGAGTGCATGAGTACTTTCTGACGAGATTTTAATTCCTGTACCGCACAGCACAGTTGATCAATTCCAATATATAGGGGAAGCATGACTGTACTTCTTACCCCTGCATGAACCGTGTAGTTTGAAGGGAAACCGTTTTCTATAATCCTTTGTCCCTCCGGCGGTGTAGAGATTGAACTCTGATTGGCGCTTGAAGCTGGACTTGCTGCAATATGAGGCAGATCTGACGAAGAATTGCTTGAGGTCCTAACGATCTTTCTGTTTCCACGAATTTCCGGTGCTCGCGGGATACGAGCTGAGGTATTGTAGCTGCTCGAATTATTGCTTTCTAGAGGCGATGGCGCCGGACCAAGGACCTCTACATCAAGGCCTCCCTGAGTAGGAGCTGGAGCGCCAGCAGGTGAAGCAGGACGAGTAACCCCCGCTAACATGCCAGATTGACTCAAGCGATGGAGCACGAGTACGAAGCCGTCGCCTGTCTCCACAGTGAATTCCTCGCAATCGTACCCGAGAGGCTCCACCACTTGCTGACAAAAGCTCGTCGCTCTCACGCTGCTCATCAGCACCGCAAGAAGCACAAATGTACGCAAATGAGATGAGAACGCCATCGCTCTTAAATTCAAAATCCGCAGACAAACAAGCTGATCAATGATCAAGATATTTGCACGGATCGATATAAGTACGCAACAATCTCGTGCGAAGACGATGACTACCGGCACATCAGGTCAAATCAGTCGAATGACAACCGGTTGATTCGGTTACCACGCCTCAGGACTGTTGGTGAAATCTTCAATGCTATTGCTACAGATTCCGAAGCGCGTGAATTTTAGCAGTAAGATTTTGCGAATTGTGGAGTTACGTTTTCGCAGCTGCATACTGAAAATGAGTATCGAATCTTGTTGAGTTCTCGAGTTGTTAGTAATACTGAATTCGTTAAGGTATCATGCAGGGCTGGAGCGTAGGGTTTAGTAACATGCAGGAAAGTTCATTTAGAGCCTGAAGATGAGATGACCGCGGTTGTTTAGGGTTGATGGTTGTTGTTGCTCCGATGAGAGTGATGGCGGTTAGAGAGAAAATCGGCGCTATAAGTGCAACAACATCACTTCGTTTAGTTCGAGAGAAACTTCCTCGAGATTTTTCATTGCGAAATTGATGAAAACTCTTCCAAATTCTGGAAGTGCGCGCGAAATCTCTCTTCTCTCTTAGTTATTCATCTCTCTGTGCAATATTCACTTCCCGGTCGTTGCGAGATCTGAAGAGAATTCGAAAGACGTGTTTTCCCGCGCATTTCAAATTTGAGATTAGCGTATCTGATTTTGTGCAATCTCTCGAATCTCCAAGAATTCATGATGCATGTTCGCGTCGTTTAGGTCGGGAAGAATCTCCTTGTCTGAGAGTTCAAAATACGTGCATCCCATCCTTTGAAGCCGTAGGAATAGTTTAAATGGCGTACGACCGCACAGATTATCGTGTAGCGTGTGTATGTTGATACAGAGAGGGTCGGAGAGAATGGTCAGCAACAGACGGCCATTGACACCCGTGGGCGTCAACCGGCAGCAACAGAGACGCCACGGCCACAAGCGAAAAGGGAAGCCCGTGGAAGCGTGGAAGATGGAGATGGAGCGGGATAAAAATTCACGCAGCGAGAACATGAATGCTATTCAGCAGATTGCCGACGGCGTCGAGCAGATGCTATTCTCTTGGAACTTGGAGACATTCTCCAGAAGTCAGGAGCGTGCTGCAAAAACCCTCAACACCGACGCCAGGCTTCCCTTGGAAAATCAGAGCTTGGAATTACAAGAGAAAAGTGCTTGTACCATTTGCCACAAATTCACATCTCAACAACAAGTCACCACAAAGGTAACAGGACCTGCATGCATGGCGCAGGCTCACGACAACCTGGACCTTTCCTGCAACACTCGAAATCCTAAGGTCCGCTGTTCAGAGAGCTTCATGAACTGCAATGGTAATTGGTCATCCTTCCTTTCTTGCTTCTCTGGACGCGTTTAGGTTGTATCAAGTAGGGGAGGGCTTGCTTTTCTAGATGTTTAAGTACGGGAGGATTGTGGATCCTTGATGCAGTCCATAGGTTTCCAGGAGTGCCTGAATTTCGCCAGAATCCGTTCCCGTGGAACAACAGAGTGTTTGCGGTTCCAGGAGTTCCGTGTGTGGTGATTCGGCAGGATCGGTTAACAGGAGGCGGCACTGTGTTAGAAATACGAGGGGATTCTGAAACTTCAACGAGCGAGAAGAAGGTCGGGACGGAGGGCGTTTGTTTTGAGCATCCTGGGCAAGCTGTGGTCTTGGATTGCGGTGCTCAGGCTCGCCGGGGATCGTTGTGGGGACCGACTCCGTCCCCTGCAGACGAGACTCTGTTTCCGACACCACACCCATCTCACAGGGATGAGTGTTACCCTGTCCAGACAGATTCGTGTCCATATCACCTTCCTGGTTTTTTTGCCGGTGACCGTCAGTTACATGTTTCCCCACGGAAATCTTCTTGTCGCTCTGCTGCGCCACCTCCAACTCCACCTCAACAACAGTTCTGCCCTACTAGTACTCTGAGGTTGCCAGAGCCTAAGGCTACTACTTGCTGCCCTACTAGTCCTCTGAGATTGCCAGAACCCAAGGCTACCACTTGCTGCTCTAGTACTATGGGATTGCCATTGAAGACCACTACTTGCAGCAGAGTTTCTCCCCACCTTTCCAAGAATCAGAGTAGTCTCGGAGGAGTCCAAGACTCTTTCGGAGTGTCACATTGTGACCACTGCTCTCCTCACAACATCACCCCGAGAATCACTGCCGCCTCAGTCATGCATCTTGAAGTAGGTGAGTCGCCTCATCAATTATAGAAGTGTTCTGCTGCATGACTCTTCTCATGCCTCTCACACAATATTTTTGAGAGCAATACTTTGGCCCCATCTGCCATTGCGAGAAAGCGTCAGGTTGATAACATGTCTCAAATAACTTCAAGAAGGTCGGATAAGGAAACCTCTGAGATTGATCACTTTAGTAGTTCTGTGATGATAAGTTCTACAATGAGCCAGAATAGTAGGTCATTCTTCCACTTATTCTTAATGGTTACAGATATGACAAACATGGAGATATCCCCTCACTTCCTTTTCACTGACTGATGGTCAGCAACTCTGCACTTGAAGATGAATTTGACTGAAAGTAAACCACTCGTATGTATGTTTTACTAGTTCAGCTACTTAGAAGTCTTTCCATGCAGTTTTACCGACTAGTGTTGCAAAAATAGAGTTGCAGTCAGTGAAACGGGTATAGGTACCTGGGTGAAGGTGGACGTCCCGTGACAGTGCCCATGTTGCGGAATAATAGCCCGGAGCATCTGACGGACAAATTCGAATCCCTCCTCCACGTGACAACCTCGGGTGCTCTGCCTCCGCAGGTATGCCATGGTTGTCTCCTTTCTAATAGAAGTCTGTCATTACATGCTAAATACATGCTGACAAGCAAATGAACATCGTGAAGGAAACGTATACATAAGCTTTCTTCATCGAAAGCCAGGTTGAAAATAGTCTCCTTGAGTGAACAATGAAGCTGAATGCTTTCTAGATACAGAAGATAAGGTGCAAAAGGGGCATTTGTTGGTCTGTGGATGATCAAGGAACAGAGTCATAGACCCCCATAAGGTTGAAAGCTCGCAGGTCATGGTTGCTATCAGGGGAAGAAGCAGCTGCGCTCGTCAACGTTGTCTCCTGAGATTTCGAGTGTGGAAGAGCTGCAGCTGGCTCTGATCGAATGTGCCACGGAGTATGAAATTAAGGTGCGTTGCAGTTCAATTCAAGGGGGTATCAACTGACAGTTAATTCCGGTCAGAAGACTTCAGCCTTTACGAGACCTGCATGGTGCTATATTGCGGATGTTCAGACACTAGATGCGAGGATGAAGATGCACGAGATGAGAGCGCTGAAGATACACGAGTTGAAGAGGCTCACTGCAGGTTCGGAATCGGATCCGCCTGCTGCAGATTCCCAAGATGACCAGAACCAGTCAGATGAGGTCTAGACAAGTCTCTCACTGTCAAGCGATTGCCTTGTATCAATTTTTCTCGGGAGTCTAGTGTTAATCTTACTCACGCGAAGCTATGCAGGCGCTGACGACGAGCAATGTTGCCAAGAGATTAGACTCGAAAATCGCCCAGCAGCAAGTGAAGAAACACGCGATGAGATCCGAAGAAATGAAAGAGAATATAAAAAGGCCCCTGGACTCCAAGCCATGGAAGAAGCAAGAGAGGTGTGGTGTTGAATGCCATAGATTGTTGTATCTAATTAGTACCTTCTTGGTCCATGATGATACGATAACCACTGTAAGCTATCACCATGATTGAACAGATCGAGTGAGGAACTGAAAAAGTCGGAGAGTGGAATCCGAGCTTTTTCGAGGTAACATGTTCCATGTGGTCACTGACTGGAGGACAATTGCTGTTGACGACCATTGCACAAGGGCATCACTCAACTACGACGTGCACTTGCAGGATTTTTGACAGGCAGAGGAGGAGCTTAGATGATGCGCTGCTTCGCGTTGACCGCCTCCAGAGGTGCGTTGAAACCCACAGCCTGGATCAGACTGAATAGCACAAATTATTCATATAGCCTTGGTTTTAATCTTGCTCAAAAGTAGAGTTAGTCTAAATAGAGAATCTGTTACAAATATCTTGAGGAGGTCTTTTTTCTGTCCGCTTATTGTCATATGGAGTTCTTTCAAGTGTAAGGCCTCCGTATGATCTTTGTGACCACAAATGGAAACGTGAGGCATGTGTTGGTAGTCTTGTCTTGATGTTTAAAAGGAACGAAGGCTCCTACGCATGGCTTTGATATGATCAGAGAGGTGGCGAAGAAGGACCAAGAAGTGGTGGAGTGGCAGCTGAAGGAAAAAGAGACCAAGGCACAACTGCACGGGTTAGAAAATAAAGTGAAAAGGTCTTTAGTGTTGCACACTTCACCGCGATTGCAAGGCTCACCACGATTGAAGCCAAGAAAGCTTCTCATGGAGCTTCCAGCCCTTCGGGAATCTGTGCAGTATTCATTGGATGCGGTAATGTTTCATCCAACATGCTCAGTTCTGTAACACTGCTTGAAGGAGTTGGACCTGGCTGACTTTTGTGCATGACAATCTTGAAATTTTGTCCCGATCAGTGGTCGTTAAGATGGGGATGATTGTGTCCGTGAAAAGCCAGCAAGGAGGATGTTGATCGTCTTTAGAAGAAAACAAATGTGAGCAACCCGTGAAAAAGTTAGTGTCAGGAAAATGTCACTCAATTTTGTAAGAGGATTACTATTTTCTTACTCGTACTCGTACGAGTAAGTGAGAGTGAGAACGTACTCGTACCTTCTGTCAAGAACTTGTACTAACTGATAGTCATGGGAGGTTTTTTTGACATTGTGAACTTCAAAAATCATCTCCTAGGCCGGGGCTTGGTCTTACAAACCTCCTTCACCAACTCACCGACCACCATCGTTCGGTGACATCACAAGTGCTAAACGATTTTCATGAACTGCTTTTACAGGAGGAACTGAAGCAAAGCTCCGATTCACCGATGGCAGAGAGAGCGCAGGATCTTTCAGACAACAAGTCCGTCAGTGAAATGAGTGTACGTTACTTCAACTCTCATGACTTTCTGTGTTTGTTATCTTCTTTGTCTAAACTTAGACAGCCCGGTCTCACTCTGCTGAGGCAATCAATTTCTAGCCTCCGAATCAACACACTTTGTCCACTTTCAACCAGAAGCCTGGAGTACACAAAATGATGTTTTACAGAAATTATTGTCTTCTTTTGCGACGAAAGCATGATAAAAGCAAGGGTCTTCAACGACAACAGCTTACTGTTTGCTTGTTATTACACACTCAGGGTGTCTTTGTGGCAGGATCAGGATTGCTGTATCAGTAGCAGGCTTGAAGTCTTGGAGGAGCGGGCATCTGAGATGGATAGTCTAAAGCTGACCATGTCCAAGCTTGCATCAAATATGGCGGAGTTGTCAACGGCTTTCAAAGACCATGTGCAATTTGTAAATCATCGACTGGCAACAATTCACGGCTTTGTCTCCAACAGCAGGAAAGCGTCTCCCAGGTCTCGCTCATCGCCTCGGCCCCCTGTGGCTGTTCCGGAAAATGTAGAAGCGCAGAGGGAGATTGTTGGCACCCCGAGAACCTCAACTCCGACATGGCAAAGATAAATCATCATCCACTGACACGCCCCACTTGAACGCGCCCCAACAATGAATGGAATATTTGCCCCATGACAAATGTGAAGAACACATTGGTAGACACCGTGATTGCTTTCAAAGGATATATCTCACTGGGAATCAACCACACATTGGACCTCACGACCATGCAAAGTACAGAACATGAACACAAATCATCACAATGGTGACTCATCCACACATTGGACCTCACGACCATGCAAAGTACATAGCATGAACACAAATCATCACAATGGTGACCCATCCAATAGTGAACGACGCAGGTTGGATGTCAAGAACCACCTTCACAGTAGAGAAATCCGCTAAGTACGACAGACTAGGGACGAGAACACCGAGTTTTGGTCGGACTGGGGACGAAACGTCGAACTGGGCACCAACTTTTTACACTACGATCGAACTGGGGGCTAAACTCAAGAATGCACCGATTGTGATGGTATTCCGAGTTTGGTCCCTAGTTCGACTTGGTGCCCAGTCCGCAACACAGCGAGAAGCTAGAGTGAAGAGTTCGGAGGGGCAGCGCCGAGCGCCGAACATCTGGTCCCCAATTTCGTGCATTTGGTCCTCAGTTTGCTCTACTTAGCGGATAACCGAAAACTGGACACGAAACGACGGACTGGGGACCAACTGGGGATCAACTAAGGTCCAAACTGGGGACTACTTAGCGGATTTCTCTAATATGTGGGTCATATTTCCAATGGTTTATCAAAGAGTCTTATGTCATCTAGAAGGTGCTGGTGTTGGGAACCATATTGATGAGAATCTAAATAATACCAAGCATAATCCTACAACTTGAAATATAAAAAAGTGCGGCTCTATAGGTACCTAGGCAATAAACAATTGTACACATGCCTCTAAGAGCTATCAACAATGGCATACACAAATTACTAAAGAAACCACTGCTGAAAACAATAATATTTATATGTTCACCCACAATGATCAATGAATGATGAAACTATTAATCCAACGTCTAGAATATCATAGGTGCATAAGCATGATTGGATTGATTTATGTGAATTGTTAAAATTATTAGAGGAACACGGAAGTAGTGAGTTATAGGCTGTTGCGGGGTTCAATTAGACAATTACATCTTGGACTTGATTTCAATACTATATTCTAATTACTTGGAGAAAGAATGTCTTGGAACTCCTTGTCTATGTTCTTTAGTCTTTACTCCATGGAAGCATTGTGAGTCCTTTCCACTACCAAACTAGTCATTTTGCACCAATGCGTTGGGTGTGTCAAGCAAGATAATGCCCCCCCATGGTAATAAAGACTGCTAAGATGGTAGCAATTGCAAGGGAATTTTGTCATCTATTCGACTGCATCTTTTAGGTGTTATAGTTGACAAAATTTGCAAAGAAATGCCGATCGTCATTGCAAATCAAATTAAAATTGAAACATGATATTAGGTGCATCATGCCATTTTGCAGGTGCCATTTCAAAGAGGTAAGTGCTTAGCCTGCAACTCCCACTTCCCATCAAGAAAACTTCTTTAGACTATGAGCATGGCAAGATTTCACATGACCAACATGATTTGGATTGATTGGGGTTTGGATTTTTTTCAACCTCTAAAAAAGTGGTTTTCTTTTTTCTTCCCTCAAATAACTACACTATTTTGTTAATCAGTGTTACGTGGAGATTAGTGTAATGAATAACTTTTGGTAAATAACATTATATCTCAACTCTCTTGAGATTAGTGTTCACTATGGGCCACCATTGCAATCAATGTCCTTTGTCTTTCTTCAAGCCACCAATTGCACAACTTCACTTGCAAGAAAGTTTGCATGCTTTCACATTTAGTGTTAGTGTTATACTTTGACGACACTACGATGACGTGTGACATGTATTGTCATTGTTTGCAATTAACATTTGTAGCACTAATCAACAACTCTAACTTGTGTAATGACTCTTTCTACAACAAGGGAAAAAATCTTATTCTCCAACTACAAATATCATGATCTCACAATTGGTAAGGAATTTGAATATGAGATTTGATATATGTATACACATACAAGTTCGTTTGAGATCCTACAATTACACACCTAAAAATTACGTCAACATTTCGAAACTATTTTTGCACGGACGCATAGGAGTCAACGTTTGATGAGTAATTCTAACTTTAGTTACTTTGTGCTTTGAACTTATTTCATCATAATACCATCTACCAAGTGGTAAGAATCAACTATGAAACACCTTCACTTCATGATGAATACTATTTCCTCACCGTCATGAAGCTTCTAACGATTTACCCCGAACACCTCCATGCAAACCTTCCTCACGTGTCTACGGAACTTCAACTCTACAGTGAATCCACACAAGTTGGAAAGAGACAGTACTCAACATATGCCATCTCTACCGAATGTTTCCGCCTACACTGCAAATTCTTTAGTGTATATCTCATTGGGAGAGTCTCCGGAAGTACAAGGTCCAGTACCGCTGCATGTTTTGGTAGTCCACTTGTCCATCTCACTGACACATTTGCATTTGAAAGTGAGGAATAATTCAAAACATTCTTAACAATTAATGCATAGTTAGCTGTGTTGAGTGTGTTCACGTCTTCATGAATGCAGAGAATTTTGACTAGTGACGCCGGATTTGGGTCACCTGAAGTGATTCCTCCGTGTGCGAATCGTGTCTATTTTGCATGGTTTGTGCTCTAACTTACTATCATTCCCTATTCGGGCAATTTCGTCTATGACCTTCCTATAAAGATGCTTTGAGTAAAGCCACTACACAAGATTTTGTTCATTAGTGTTACAAACGTTCATTGCAAATTGTTACATTAAATGTCGCACGTCACCGTAGTGTTACAACACTAAGGTAGAATGACCTTAAACCGCGCGGCCCCCCAAAAGCGCAAGGTAGACCACCCCTGTAGCCGCCCATGGCGTGACCTTATTGCACGCACAACAATTTCATAAATAGTGACTGGATATGGAATCGTGTTGGGAGGTGGTTGGTTCATGGTTCATGGTTCATTAACTCTATTTTAGCTACATGCGTGAGCGCCACAAAGTATTGGTTTGCCGGATAAAAAGGAGAGTCTACTGATCCCTTCAAGGTCATGTACACTTTTGACTTCAAATTTTTTTAGTAAATTCAATTTTTTCTATTTTATTTTTGAGATTTTTGCATTCACTCTCCCTCTTGTTTTCCCATCCAAGAAAAATTACAAACTATACACACGAGGTCCACAACCATGTTGAATCTCTTGTTTGAGCGGTTTAATTAAGGTCATTCTACCTTAATCGTCAAAGCATAATACTGACACTGAATGTGAAAGCATGCAATTTTTCTTGCAAGTGAAAGAAATAAATGGAAGTCGTGCAATTGGTGGCTTGATGAAAAGACAAGGGATATGATTGCAATGGCTGCCCAAAGTGAACACTTATCTTAAGAGTTGAGAAATACTTGTTATTTAGAGAAAGTTGCCCATTATTTACACTAAGTAACTTCACGTAACACTAATTAACAACTCGTGCACATGTAGTAAAACCATAGTGGCACTTTAGAGCCATATTGTGCCAATATGGCTTTACTGGTGGCTTTGCTCAAATCATCTTTTTACTATAGCTTGTTTGGATTCTCAAAAGGTAATACACTCGATAATGGCTCAAATCTAAGCATGGCAAGTTTGAAATGAAGTTAGAGCGTTTCCTATGGCCACATCATTCACCGACGTGGTGGTGTGGTGTCTAAAAGAAACAAGCTCCAATGCTCTCCGACGAGCTCTTTGAAACAACACCGTTCCTTAAAAAATCCTCCCAATTGTGCCAAATGGAGGTGTTTTGCTATGAGGAATTCTCTACCGTGTAGCAACATGACAAGCTTACATTTCTCATTTTGTGCGTGAATATCCAAAGTTTGTTGTCATTGTAAGGGCGGCTTGCCACATATACTTTTGTACTCCCCCTTGCGTTGAGACAATTTTGTTCTCACCACTCTCAACACCTTCATTGACTTGAAAAAGCCTACGTAATCCTCCATTACATGGTGAAGTTGTCGTGTACCATAGAAGATGCTCTTAGCCATTTTGAACATTTAGTGTGCATGGGCAAAGTAAGTAGAAAGTTGGACCTGCTTAAATTTTTAGTTATGAGTCTTTCTAAGATTTGTTATGAGTTCTTAAATTTGTACTTGTAGGTATTCCAAACATGATGCAATCTAAAAAATTCATAGGTTATTTTCAGGATAGTAACTTTCAAAGCTATAATTGTGTCTCGTGTGCAAAGTTCACTATGCTAAGACATTATTCATATTTCTACACCTTTTAGCAATCCAATAAAATACTCATATCCCAAAGTGACCCAAGTCACAAAATTTTACCAATTCTATAAGGGCAACCTCCAAAACTTTCAAGAAAAATCTTCATAATTTTTAATAACTATTGAACTATTTCTTTCAAAATCAGTCAAAAATTGAGATTTAGGAATAAAAATAGGGTTAAGTAGAAGATTTTACAGTTGGAAATTAAAGAAAACCACTACATATCCCGGTAGTCCGTCGAGGTTTAAATTGCACGTCTAAGGTTTCAAGCTTCAAGAAACACAAGGCAATGTAGGAATTAACTTATGATCACCAAAATACAATACTATTCTTGTGCTTTCAAATATTGAATACATACTCATGCTTGAAATACTAACATACTTAAAGATTGTTATTTGTATCTACAAATACCCAGAATCAATGTAGTTGAAAAACAATCAAAATACCAAGAAGCAAAAAAGTACGTAGAAGACTCTTGATACACCTAAAGAATATTCCCATCGGAATATTCTTCATGAAATATTCCTTGCAGGCATTCCTTGTAGTAGGTAACCATGGTACATCTTTAACCCTTAAACGTCTAGCTATACGGATTGGGGCAACCCAAAATTGGATCACAACATCTTTTGGACTTGGGCATCATGAATAGTGCACTTTTGAACTTGGGCATCATGAATGATCCAATCAATGATGAGCTTGCAACCTCCTACAAGGTTATGTACAACCCCAACCTACCTACCACAATCCTTTCAAAGCACAAATCACTCATACAAATTGGGATTTGAATTCTAAAATTTCACTTTTCGAATGCATCACAAGATGGTGACCACTTTGACATCAAAATGTAAGTGAAAAGTTGAGTACATTGAGAGCTATAGAGGAGATTCTGTTGGAAACGGCCCCCTCCGGGCCGCTCAGACGTTTAAGGGTTAAGAATTCATCACAATTGCTTTGTGTTAAGAATTAATATTTTAAAGCCATTTCAATCAAAACTTTAGTTGAATTACTCTTCATCATCCTACGTGGTTGTATTTTTCAAAAGCAAAAATTTTTTATTTTTATTTTTTAAGATTGAGAATTATATGTTCATCCAATTGGAGGGTGCAAAACGTAAGATGAATCTGAGAGACCACAGTAATTGCGACCCCACATTGATTGAAGGCCACACACTGACAAGCAACAGTACGACTGTACAAGCGTACCAACTTGCACTAAAGAAAGCATCTAAGGGTGGGTTTACACTAAAGCCAGGGCCATTGGAAAATGGAGGCCAATCTGTCCCATGTGGCATGCACCAAATGGGCCCCATTTGGTGTCATGAACCAAAAAGTTAACTCAAGTGTAATTGTTGTCCATACTGACATGGCCTCCAAGAAGATGAAAAGAACCCACCATTTGAAAGGCTTGCTCAGAAAAAACAAATTTAGTGTAGAACAAAATTAGTGTGAGACAAATATCTCAAAATATTACTGGCCCCCACTCATTGTGTAAGCTTCTTGGAGCTACACCAATACGGGAACACTATATATATAAAAGAATAGGGTGATCGATCCGGCGATCCTTTCTACCCACCTACTACGTACAAATCTACCTACCTATCTTTTATGCTTTTTGGATTATGCATAAAAAATAATTTCTTTGAAAAAAGAAGAAAAAAGAAAAGAAAAGAAAAGAACAATAATAATAATAAATAAATAAAATAAAATAAACACGGACACACATAAAAATAATAAACATAATACTCTTCGAGAACATGGTAGACACGAGATACATTTTTAGCTTCACCGTCGAGACGAAGGGGACCTTACTACTAGTTAGGGTATAAATAAAT
The DNA here is from genome assembly GCA_037043015.1 of Bryum argenteum. Lineage (NCBI taxonomy): Eukaryota > Viridiplantae > Streptophyta > Bryopsida > Bryales > Bryaceae > Bryum > Bryum argenteum. The sequence goes on from CM073330.1 coordinate 14,211,909, forward strand.
ATGAGGGGACCATCAGGAAGTAAATAACCAGTATATAAACTGCGAGCTTCATCAATTCATGGATGGATACGAAGAGGAAAAAGTGAGCACAAAATATAAAATGGACCTAATTAGAAATAATGAGTCTTTTTACATATTAAAAATCATCATGATATGTTATTATATGCTTTACTGCATGGGAGAAATTTACTATTTTTATAGTAATAATGTGTCACCCAGTTCGGAACATTCTTCTTCTTTTTTTTCTTTTTTCTTTTTCTTTTTTAAAACAATCAATTTATTAATCGATTGAGAGCAAAAGTAGCTCATTACTTGATTGATTCACAGATTGTTTTACTAGCATGAAATTTGCTATCCATAATTTTGTACGACATGTGGACGGAATTCATTTGATTTCTATTTTCTAGAATTGTTTGTGATTTGTTTCAAATAATAACCTCATGAGACCAAGAGGTTAGATATCTTATTGAATTTCACTTAGATCTCTTTGCTAATTTTGAATTTGGTGGAATGTATTACTAAGTATTACCATTGAGAAGAAGAGTTGGTGAAAAATTATTTAGTTTTTATATAATTGATTAACATATCAAAAGTGTATGATTAATCGCAATTTCTTAAACCTCAAAACGACATTTTGGATGACAAGTTGCAACAATGAAGAGTCGTAACTTCTTCATCAGAAGTTCATTTTTGACAAAATCATCTAGTCTTATTCTCAAATCAAAATTTAGTTTGCTGTTGAAAATTGGAGACCTATCCAAGAAAGTATGAAAGTATGAAAGTATGAAAGATAGAATATCAAACACGTAGCTCATAAGGAACTCATTTGAGTAGACAAGATCATCAATGAAAGACTTAATGAAAATAAAAATGAATTCTTGACAATCAAGGAAAGAATCTAATAGATTTTTTGGCCAAGAATAGAAATAAAATTGTGGTAGGTGCTACTTTGGGGGGCATTGACATTTTGTGGATAGATGCAAACAACTCACTTTTTTCTTCCATTTTGAGAAGATTCCCAAACTAAAGAGTAGAAGACAAACAACATAACAAGCCAAACAAACGTTTTCCAAAAACATATGTCAAATGATTTGGTTCTTCCCACTTGAAAATTGTCAAGTATAATTTAGGCACCACAAGCCTTGGCTTGGTGGTTAGGGCTTAGGCCCCCAATGAGGAGGTCGTGGGTTCCATTCCCCATGCCGGCGTGGTGCTCACCACTATAGTCCACCCAACTATTGTGGGGGGTCCTTGGACCTTGTTGTATGGGTACCTCAAAGTCCTTTGGGGGGATACTATGTCAAGTATCTTCAAGGCACTTCTAACTAGGCTAGAAACTAGCGTAGTTATAGTGTCCACCCTCGAGAGGGGGAAGTAGTATTGTTCCAATTTCCCCTTGTCCGGTGGCCATCGGGATATTAGCATTACGAACGGACACTTCATTCACGCCGGCCCCTTAAAAAAGGGACCGGAGTTTCTATCTCATATCTATCTCAAGTATAATTTTCTATGCCGATACCGATCCCATGTGATCATACCTACCGCACTTGAGAAGGTGAGAGAAGTTGTTCCCAACACAACATGCGATGGTCGGCCTAAAGGTCATCTACATTATTTGCATTGACTCTAAAGTGAAGGGAAGCCTTGGACCAAATATGTACAGTAGTATAGAGAAGGGAAATGGAATATTTGGGACCCTACTCGATAAGAGAGCCGTCTCTATCGTCTTTTGCTAAAAGGCCCCTTTCCCTTGTAGCATAGCCGCTTGCTTGGATACACTAACCTATCAGCGGTGGCTTTTTCTTGGTATCTAGGAACGACGTAGATTTTATTGGGGGTATCTGTACGGTGGGTAGATATTGCAGGAAAGAGTTTTGTCTTGCACAGTCCTTCGTCAACTGTCGTCCATGTCATTCTCGCGTGCCAGCCAGCCAGCATCTGCCATGGATTCGTCCATCTCGCACCACGAATTGCTCTGCCTCTGAGTCTTTCACAATTTGGCTTTCAAGGAATCATTACCCCCCACCCCGTTCATTCACTCATGGGCTCTGCTTTGTGTCCGTCGTTGTCAGAGATTCGTCACCCCTGAACACTCGAGGATGAGGTTTGCGTGGGATCCATCGATGGTTTATGCTCCGTCCTTTCAGATGGTGACGTCGTCCTGTGATGCGACAATTGCTTTCATTTCTGGTAATTGGGTGGGCGGGGGGGGCAACGCGTTTTTTGTTCTCTTCTTGGAGCTGTTTTCTTCCGCTCATTCGTGCTCATTGTCCTGTGCGTGCAGATTGGTAGCAGTCATGGAGTTGACTGATTCCTCCCGAAAACGCAATTTTCATTTTATCCGATTTTATGGCTGCACTTTGATCTAGCCCGGGTTGTCGGTATTTGCACGGAGGTGTTTCGCCATGGCTGCTGATGGAGCGAGGTGTGTGAGGATGGAGATGGGTATCAATCACTTGCCGGAGCAGATTTTGGAGTGTATATTCAACCGGTTGGAGAGCTCAGAGGACCGAGGCGCGGTGTCGCAGGTGTGCAAGATGTGGCAGAAGATTGACGGGCTCACGCGCCGGAGTGTGTATATCCCCAACTGCTACGCGATCTCGCCGCGGGACCTTTCCCGCCGGTTCAAGAACTTGGAGAAGATCAAGATCAAAGGGAAGCCGAGGGCGTACGAGTTTGGTCTTCTCGTTGAGAATTGGGGCGGCCATGCTGGGCCTTGGATTCAAGAGATTGGGCGCGCGTTTCCCAAGCTGCAGAGCTTGCATTTGCGCCGCATGGATGTCACCGATGATGACCTGCAGTCTCTCGCTTCGCACTGCCACAAATTGAACGTATGTCCTACTCTGACCTCCCTTCAACCTTTTCAATCGCAGCATGTTTCTCAAGATCACAAGAAACGCGTTTGTTTTTTTGTCGAACCAATCGATGTATAATTAATTGAAGGAATGCATCTGAAATATAGCAGCCAGTCTGCCTGGAGAAGCAAGTGCAGTGACTTTGTGTGTAGTAACCAGCAGGTGAGGGGAAGAGAGAGGTAGACTTTGAGCAAAACAAGAAACGCGTTTGGCCCCAGACAACATTTTAGAAAGGAGCCGCTAATGATTCATTTCAGCAAAGGTCGTCTTACTTTTTTCGAGTCACGACACAACATAAGTTTATCGCATCGACATTTGCGGCTTTAGAGAGTAATGACAGCTCTCACCTTCGCGAAGTATCAGATTTACAAGGACTGAAACATTTTACAGAATGCTTCCGAAGTGGCCTTCACTGAAATTTATGGACACTTGAGCTTCTAAAATCGTTTGACCACTTCCGCGCGAATTTGTGATGTTCGTTGGTTTTACTCACTTTGCTCTGGAACCACCCGATGCTCTTGGAGTTCGAGCAAACTGATTGTGGATCGTTGTGGCGATGGCAGAAATTGAAGCTGAACAAGTGCTGTGGGTTTAGTACAAAAGGACTGCAGTTCATCACTACGTCATGCAGGTATGCTGATCATCGTTTCCATGGTCGCGGAGTTCGAGGCTTTTAAGAAGGATGGCCATTTTGTGGGAAGCTTCTTGGCTTAAAAAAGATTGTTGATGTGCACAGAGAGTTGCGGTTTTTGGATCTGGAAGAGAGTGACGAGATGGAAGACTTTGGCGGCCCGTGGCTGCAGATGCTGCAGAAAGGAGAGGGCACCTTGGAGAGTTTGAACATCGCCTCGGCTGGGTTAGTGGAGGAGGAGAACATCAAGCAGTCGTTGGAGATGTTGGCACCGCGTCTCAAGACGCTCTCGTCGCTCAAGGTCAGCGACATGGAGTTGGACAGCTTCTTCAAGATCCTGGATCACAGCGTAGTCCCCGTTATGGAGCTCGGCCTCGGCTGCTACAGCACCAGGCCCGAGGAGCCCAAGGTACTCGCCGCCTCCTTCTCTCATCGACTCTCCGTCCTGCGAGTTCTTGACCTCAAATTCGCCACCATGAGTGCTGAAATCCAGATCGAGCTCCTGCGACACTGCAGTTCCTTGGAAGAACTCGAGGTACATGCCCATATCATCGAAATTGACATTTATGCTTGTAAATACTGCGTGAGTTTATCACTGATGGTATACATGGTGTGATGGGCAGCTTCGAAGTGCGGTTGGTGACAAGGGAATGCAGGTCATTGGTGACTCCTGCAAGCAACTGAAGAGAATTCGAGTGGATCATATCGGAGATCTCGAATCGGAGTACATGACAGACTTCGTCACGCAAAAGGGAATGATTGCCATTTGCGAAGGGTGCCGGAAGCTGGACTTTCTTGTCATGTATCTCTCCGATGTCAACAACGAAGCCCTTGCCGCCGTGGGCCGATGCCTTTCGAAACTCACCGACTTTCGTATCGTATTGCTCGAGGTAATCAAGCTCTCCCAGTCAGTAAATGATGATCCAGTGAATTTCAATCAAGGATCTTTAGTGATATGCAGCGTTGTGCAGGTGCTGTCGAATGTGGAGGGCTTGCCACTAGACGACGGCGTGCGCTTGCTCTTGCAAGGTTGCACGCTCCTGACGCGATTTTCCGTGTACTTGCGAAAAGGCGGCCTGACGGACAGGGGGGTAGGCTACATAGGCGAGTTCGGGGCAAAGCTGAAGTGGGTGCTGCTGGGCTGCTCGGGCGAGTCGGACGAAGGGTTACGGCTCATGGCTGACGGCTGTCGGCAGCTGGAGAGGCTGGAGCTTCGAGGGTGCCCCTTCGGCGAGGAGATTCTCACAAGCTCCGTGCTCAACATGATGACGCGCTTGAAGTACCTGTGGGTGCAAGGCGTGGGCGCCACCGCTGGCCTGGGTGCCAACGTTGTAGTGCGGAAGTCCGGTTTCCTCGTTGAATTCGTGGCTGAGAAGTCACAGGTCCTCGGGTACTACACCGTCACCACCCCGCGCACGGACAACCCTCCATCCGTGTGCTTGATTTACCCCACGCAGGAGGCGGAGCCGCCCGCCACTCATGCCGCTCATGCTCATGTCGACTTCTGCTCGGAGAGGTACACCTCCGAGTATCATGTCGAAAGCTACGGGGGTTACGAACCCGAGGCTTACAAGGTTCTCGACGATCATGGCGACGCAGTCTTCTACCAGGGCAATGGCGGATTCTACCACGACAACGGCGGATTCTACCACGACAATGGCATGCATCACCTTGCATTCGAAGAGTACCCGGGCGAGTACCAGGGCGAGTACGGTGATGATGGTGGAGCTTTTTTGTACCATTGATCAGATACCGAGCCAAACTCCACAATCGTCATTAGTTTCACACACGGCCAGGTTGAATTGATGAGCACGAGTAGGAAACAGTGGTGTGGGATTTTTTTCCACTTCCAACAGTGGTTTAGTACCCTATCCATCATTCTGGCGACTGTACATTACTACATGAGGAGGTGACGATTCTGAGTTTGGCGAATGCTGTAACGTTTCAATCTTTCCCGAGTGTTCACTCTCTTCTGTCATGATGGGGCTGCAGGTGGGGCACATGTGCCTGACCTCATCGCTACGTAGTACCAGTACATCTACGAGAAGAAGTTTGTTGAGGTGCATGGGCGATCGATCTCCCTGCACAGTGATTACTGTAACCTATGCATTAAATCCATGTCCGCATTGATTTTCGTTCTCGAGACTTTGTAGAAACCGTTCAGTATTTGTAAAGTTGCGTTAGGGGAAGAGGTGGGTTCTTGGAATACAAGGATGCGTTTTGTCGAAAGATATGCTGTGTGCTCTCAACCATAATCTCACTCGCTTAATCTTTTTTATTTTCAATCTTGCTCTCAGAAGTTTGCCTCTGGTGAAGTGAGGATTGCTAATGAGAGGTATCAATGTGAACTTCAACTGGATCGAAGTTTGCCTCTGGTGCAGTGATGCCTCGGATTGGACGGCACTTATAAAACATTATGGAGGAATTTGTAACAAGTGTTCGTTTACAATTAGGATGGTTAACATTCGAGTTCTGAGCCACAACTTGTTGCAGCTTACACTATCGATATTACTGACTATTTGTCAAAACTACAAACGAATCCATATGAGCCAGCTTTGAAATATACCCTTAACTCCTCGATGGCCTGTACTTGTAAGAATTGGCATGCATTGTAGTAAAGAGATTTTGCACTACCACACATAAGAGTGACATTCAGTACCCGTGTGCTACTTTAGGTATTCTTTGTCTACCTTCATCCTACCTTAACCATAACAGTAAGTTCATTCTATAGCTTCTGTCTGTATGATGACAATCAGCATGATCTTGCAACATGACAAGGATCCATAATGGGAGGAGAGGTGAGAAAGGCACACCATACTTGCCGATTGCGACACCCATTCAATCTGGAATAATTCGATCTTGATAATATTTGCTTAATAACATACTCAGATGTGGTAACCACCAACCCTCAACCATTCCGACTGACTTGACTATAATAGGCTCTTAGAACTCATGACTTAGTAATACAGTATCCAGAAAATGCATGCTGAGATGCGTCAGAAAGAGTATGAGTATGAAAGTTAACAACCCTATACAAGTTTATTCAGAAAATGTACAGAACGAGTTTTAAAACAGTATACCAGCCACATTGAGTAAATTACAACTAGAACGAGGGCCAAATTCAAACACCTCTGTCCTGGTTTCGTTGCAGAGCAGCACGGTCGACCTTCATCTCAGCCGCTGCAGCACCAGAAGCCCCCGACGATGAGGAAGCACGATCCGCTCTGTCGGTGTTGCTGTCCGAAGATGGCGAGCCTTGTTGCGGTATTTCTTTCTTCAGAGTGGTTGGCATCCCCGAAAGCTCCTAAACCATTCCACATATTAAAGTTTGCAATAATGCACGGAATGAGTACATATAATGAACGAAATACAAGTGATGAGATAGAGTTTTGCGTTAGCGACACCAACCTTGAGCAGATGTAGACGGAGCTTGCTTGGTGACACGCCCTCGCCGATGCACACCATCGCGAACAGCGAGTAGTGCATCAAAGCGTCTGCCGCTGCCTGCTTCCTTTCTTCCACCTGCTCAACCAAAAAAAATTTAGATACAGAACCAACTACTACCTCGGAATAAGCAAGTATAAGACGGACCTAAATTGCAGCTGCAATGAAATGGAAGGATCTCCAATAAGTGACAATTAACGATATCGGATACGCTGGTGAACTTTTGCAGGGGGCGATAGCTTTCTTCAGAGACTACAGATTCTCTAAAAACGCATGAAACAAAACCCTGGACTCATTAGAAGAAAAAGGACGATCAATTGTACCTCATATTCCTCCATTCGTGCTCAATCCGTGCTCAATCGCTCAATTCCTCGGCGATGGTGATTGCGCGACGGGACATCACCTCCAAACCCTAACTCTGCTTTTCCTGCGAAGGATTTGAAATTGGAGGAGTCAATGCTTAGCTTGGCTTTAGGGGTTTTCAATTCGGCAGTTCAATTTTGGTGCCAACTCTGGTTCTTTTGCCGCGGGTGGGCCCTATTTTTATGAATTTTGTTGAATGAGTCATTTTTTATATTTGGGGTGAGGTCTTCAATTTTAATGTAGGGCCTCTTCATGGAATTTTAAGGGCTTATATGCAAAAAATTACCGGGCACCATTTTATTAGCCCTTCCGTATTTGGAATTTTCAAGGGAGAACCTGGATCGAATTTATTGTCCGACAGTTCTTTTGAGTACCACTACCATTTTCTTAAAATAGAAATTTGTAGGTTTTTTGACGATTCAATTTGTAGGTTTTTTGGCCTCTTTAATTTAGTTTCTATCGAATTGGCCTTTGACATGTCAATCGGGGGTTGATGTAGCCTCTATGAGATTTCGGTACTATATAACTAATTCTCCTGAAAAACAGATTCTTTATAATTTCCAACCTTTAAAAACTGAAATTTTCTAAAATTACATGTGTGATTAGATTTTATCATTTTTTAAAACTACATATTGATTAACTTCAATTAAGGGAGCAAGGGGGAAATGGGGCTCCGAGTTTTCTGGTTCCTTGCAGCCGCCGCAAGCTGTGCAAACCTCAACCGCCATGGAGCCACCCTCACCAACACACCGCCTAAAGCCTTTCACAACCACGGAGACAACGACTGCGACACGCCAGACTGCTTCAGCCAACCTCGAGAGCACTCTTCAAGTGTCAACAAACTCGGAGCGAACTCTCCCAACGACAACACCGACTTTGCAGCGACAACCAATAATGGCCCTCTTGTGTTACTCAACACAAGGTACTCAAATGTAGACCAATCTCAGCCACCTGCAAACCCCAAGACAACAACAATTTCGCTCCACCAATATCGTCTTCCATAGACACAAAGATACCGAGACAAGGACACGGCGCCGCTCCGACCAGCAGACTTTTCAACGCTTCAGTATGCCACCAGTACCAAGGTTTGGCACCCTGGCTGGTTCCCTGTGCGACACTGGCAGCCAGGTCTGCTTTATACTCGATTCACAGAACTCCTAGCTAGGCACAACCCCCACGCACCCAACACAACCCTCGCAAATACTCATGCACACAACGCACACCATACCACAACACTTCACTACACACATAACGTCAATGACTACGCAAACATTTCACACCTTACCACAAAACCGCCCATCTCTCACACAGTCCAACGCAACCGAAAACACTTCCCTACACAAGGCAAACACACACAGCCCCACACACCCAACAGAACAAAACACACTCAACACACACCACACACAAATACAAGTCTGCACAAAAATTTCTTTATTAACAAAGGTAGCCTTGAAAAAGACTTCAGGCACACACAACGCACCTGTCTACCTCCCATAACAACTTGGAAGCACTACTGCTACAAGACTCAACTAAGCTACATCTTGCATAACAAACCGTGTTTGAACAATGGAACCGGACACCTATCGCATTCAGTACCTGTCTCGAACCGGCCATCCCACGGCCACTTTTCAAAGCACAAAGACCGTTCCAACACCCGTCTCGCACCTCCCCGGAAAATCTGGGCTACCAACTGCTATCTCGCACAAGTTTCGTGCCAGTCTTTTCGCTCTCTTTACTCCTCTTCCCACGTAACACCCCTTCCCACCACCGCAATCTTTACGGCTCCTCATCCTCCATGGGCCAATACTAAAGCACCATCTAACTCTCCACATCCCTATCTTCAGTACCCACATGCACAAACTCCCAGTATAAACTCTCATCATATGATACCACACACATTTGCCATAGTCAAACCACCGCACTTTCACTCTCACCGCACCTCCATTGCCTTCCTATCTCGCAACATGTATAACTCTAAACTTGATAAAGCCCCTTCCCAGTCACAGTTAGCTTTGCAACCTACCTCCATGCAGGAAGTATCATCGAACTCGGATTCCACCAGTCCCGCCAAGCGCAAGTTGTCCTCTAAGCTGAAAGACAAGTCTGTCAACGACTCTGCACCAACAGGGACAATCCAACTCCCGCCTTCAGTCTTGCCAAGCCGACCTATTACCTCGTACAAGAAACCAAGAACGGTCCGCCACAGAAGCCCGGAGAGCTCCACTGATCAATCGCCCACCTCTCCTCGACGTACGCGCGCCTCAATGTCAAAAAACTCGGACTCGAGCTACCACAACACGCCAGACAGTAACGCAGCTGCAACATTCAGTCCACCAGCTACGCACGCCCTCGAAGCAACCACGCAACCACAACGGCAGGCATCAATGGTTCTCCAACAAGCACCAGCAAGCGCTCCTATGACAGGCACTAACTCTGACCCTCCTAACACCTCTCTTTTCACAGACGGTACTAGAATTATTCTTGCTGGTGAACTATGGTTATCTTTTAGCGTACACCAATACATAAACAAGCATGTTGGCCTCCCAGAATGCAAAGAGTTAGCACTAGCTGCCCTTCCTGACGGTGTTATGCCTGACTCTGAGCTCCTAGAATCCCATGCATGTAGACATGCATTCCCCCACGTCCCCCAACTCCTCTACCCCTCCTCGCGACCTGACAAAATTCCTGGACAATATCTCCACCTAACACAAATTCCGCTAGATACAGAAATAAACGAAGCCACAGGACTTGCTTGTACTTATCAGATCATTATACGCTTTGATACTGACTACCATAACATGACAAAACAAGAGGTACAAGAAGCCGCTAAACTAAGATTTGCACACATGAATATACCGTTAGCTAATAGATATCGAGAGCCGATTAGCGCCATTGTTAACCCCAAAACCCATGGTTGGTTAGGTTTTATTAGAGCTGACCTCCTTAACCCTGAGCGCGATGCACTCGCGCTTCTCCGTGGCCATCGCACATTTGTCTTACAGCTGCAGAATTCAGAGCATGTGGTGGGCAAAGTAGAAAAAGGCTACGAATTTCTATCTTCTGCCCAACATCGGAGACTCAAAATTTCAAGCCCTGCACTCACCACATACAACTCACGAAACTTGTTAGCGGAGCTCATACAGCATTGCTACCGAGAGTCCGGCTTCGCAGAGATCGTGGGGGTGTCCAAGAAATTCAACTACACTGACTCTGCTGACATTACGGTCTCTGGCTTCCTCTCAAAGGAATTCCTTCTAACCTCACCGCCTTTCCTGGCTGCCCAGCCAACCACAATTATTGACACACCTTCAGTCACATCGACCAAGGTGAAGCCGAAGGCTCCTGCTGCTGACCCCAGGCTCACCTCCATACTGGTACGTGGTTTAAATATTAGGTATTCGCAGGAACAGACCACATTTGCCCTGGCTACACACACTCATGGGAGCGGACAACATCCATTCAATCTCATACAACCGTGCTGAGGAGGACGAACTTGGCCGACACGACGGGATCGCTACGATCAGATGCCTTAACAGCATGGTCTACACTACGTGGTGTTCCAGACGCTCCATCAAGCTCCTGGACAAACTAGTTGATTTCACGCCTCATAGTCGCAGTGTCTATGGAGGAGCTCCACTGAAGGCTGCCAAGCAACAAGACAACAGACCCACAAGAGAAATCCTTAGTGAAGCCATCATTGCAATGAAAAACGAAACGTCATCTGGGCCTTCACTTACACAGCTCAACAACACCATTCAAGCTGGAGTCGAGAATCTACAAACAAGATTGACAGCACTAGGACACGACATCAATGCACACACTTCTAAGCAAGTCGAAGCGGCAACAATGGCTCAACACAACGAGCATGCTCACCTCCTCCAACAACTTCAACTTTTGACCACTGCTTCTAGTGACTATTCGAAACATATGAGTGGAATCTCAAATGCCCTTCTCTCAGGACCGCTACAACTTCCACCTGCCCGCCACACAGGAACCTCTCACAACACAATGATTCATGACTAATACAACCCTAGAGCATAGCATATGTTCAGGTTCTACCCCATGTGGAAAGCAACATTGTACTTGTTCTTTTTATAAACCTCGACTGTGTGTCGTGACATTGCTTCACACTCTCCATTTCATCTGCTTGATTCAATTGCTAATTATGTCAACTTATCATACCTCCCACGTTGCTTCCCAAGCCCTCGCCACCCACGTCGCACATGGAAGACGAGCATGGCTGTCACGAAACCCGCTCTGCCGAGGTGCACCGCTCCGACTTCCATATGCACCACCTCTGCCATATGCGGCACCAAATCCACTCGTCACTACCGGCGCCTTTCTGACGTCGCCTAGACTCATGTGGAGCACGCTGCCCCGACACGCTCTTTGCCCATCTTCCGATGGCCCCAACCCGCCTTCACCACCTACCGAGGAGACCGCACTCTACTCCGCATGCCTGCCCACCAACAACACCCGCCATCAACGTAAACCAAACCACCGCTACTCATTTCGGTACACATCTCCCTCACTTTTTCTCTTTAATCATGAACAGACTTTATCACCGTTGCTTCCCACTCACACTTTCTCATTCTTCACATTACACAATCTTGTAGAATCTCCATATGTCGCACATCAATTCCAATTTCCTTCCCAACTCGCACCATTGCTTACCACTCACTTTTTCCCATTTTACACACTAAACAAATTTGTAGAATTAGTTTATCACTTCCGCACTCTCCACACATTTCTCATACCTACACCACACTTATTTAAACCGCTCTCACTTCATTACTACTCCCCTAAGTCCCTTGATGTACACAACTATCCACCCTGGGTAGTCTTCTCCCACACATTACCACCAGATACTATATATATGCTACGCATCTCACACACTCACAAACCACACTACTTACATAATTCTTTCCCAAACTCCATACACACCAATCCAATTTATGCACAATCTTCAACACAATCTTGTAAACATAGCATTTCCTTACATACACCCATCACTCACACAACCCCCAGATTGTTACATTTCGCATTTTTACCTTACAACTCTGCATCTTTACACCTCTAAAAACTATCTCCCTCCAAAAACCCACAGCAGCACACATAGGCACTCCTTCCACACATACACTTATAAACATTCCACTCACTATTCTACACACAACATACACTATAACTTGAAAATTGCATCTACCTTACATTACATTGTTACCATTCTAACAAAGCTTCTGAGTTGCACACATAACTCACAATTGCTCCTCCAATCACAATCTGCTACACTTTCATCTTTTCATCCAGAGCTTGCTCCCTCCAACACACTACTCACCACTCATTATACCGAATACATATTTTTATTACTACAAGGTGATTACCAACCACATCTCACTAAAGCAACCCTGATATACAAAATCAATAGAAAAATCAAACCTTTCCATAAGGCTTGGCTTAGCATTCCGCTCTTCTTGCCACACAAAAGCTACATACCAAAACATCCACGCGTTGCCTCGAAGTATCAAGAGGTTGTACCCCAATCTCATGCCCAGGCACATGTGCCCACAATCACACTGCTATGCGTGCACTCCTTGCTCCCATATCCTCACGGTGCCACATTTCTCAAACTTTATTGCCACTTTGCCTCATTCACACCCTTCTTATACAAAATAAAGCAATGACCTAAACTGCAGCTCCTTGATGAAAGGCCTCAAAGGCACGGTCATAAGGCTCCCATCACATCAATTCGCCCATGTCACATCACAACTCTTGCCGCCATCAATAACATAGACTTTAATGCCAAAATTCAAAATAATGATTACAACCACTATCACAATAACCAAAACATAGACTTTAATATCAAAATCCAAAATACTCATTACAACCATTATTACAATAATCAAAACATAGTCTTTAAACATCTAAATACCAAGATCCAAAATACTTATTATAATCATTACTACAATAATAGAAACATAGACATTAATCATTTTAACGCCAAAACTCAAAATAACATACACCCATACAAGATATACTCTCAACAAATACTCCCCTACAAACCACCTTTTCTATCACTACAAACCGCAATCATTTCTCCCACATCTACTAATAATGGAGTGTATGTTCAACCTACCCATATATTAATTCCTACACTCAGATATAACATACCCAAAACACACCATTCCCACCAAACAACACAATTCCAATATACACACTTTCATAGACACAAAAACACTCCAAAATCTATTGTGGACGGATCAAATAAATTTCATACTCATTCTAAAAATTATCTAGTATCCCTAACCTTTCAAGTATTATTCTCACACACACCTAGACATAATCCATCTCTACCCCACTTATTTCAAAACACACCACAATTGATTACACCCATAATCACAACAACACATCACTCAATTATAAAACATATTCCAACCATCATTACACAATACACCTATGATATGACTTCCCTAATGAACTTCACATTGATCACACCAACTCAAAAAAATAAAAACCAAACAAAACCAATCATGTACATAGACTCTTCAAACCTTATTAGCACTAGCACATACAAAGTGTCCGTTCGTAATGCAAATGTCAATGTGCCCAAAACAAACGATTATTATTATAACAACACAAACCTTGATAGACACATACACACTCCAAAATCTATTGTAGTCGGAACAAATAAATTTTATACTCATTATCCAATCCACCTAACAAGTCTTCAAAGGGAGGATCTCAAAACTCCCAAAAACATATACACAAATAGAACGCTCAATGGATTTATCACTACACCCCCTATCATAAATTCCTCCCCTACTTTGTTTACACCACTCTATATTCATCACAACTCATCCATACTACCTCCAGGCCACCACGGGATAAGAATATCTGCTAGACCTACTCTGCACACAAAGACCCCATACACCTCCACCTCCATAAAAGAATACCCACTCCCCAATTTATATAACACTATATCCATTACACTCACAATCTTCACAAAACTCCACCTTTCCAAACCAAAAGTACAAATACTCACAGCATACATAGTTCCAAATATTTTATTCTTGCTCAACTGCGGAGACATTGAATCAAACCCAGGGCCGATGCCCAATGTCTTACACTCCCATCCAGCAAAACACCGCCGACATAGCCGGACTTACTTCATCCCAAGCACCATAATGTTATATCCCGAATACAAACATTTAGCAACTACATTCTCTTCCATTATACAAACTACACACCCGAACCACCCCACAAGTACAATCTCATACCCATGTCTAACAAGATACGTACACAACCATTTACAATCTCCTCCCCCAAACCTATTGTATGCTCTCATTACCACCATTGGACCGCAATTACAATTATGTGAATAACACATGACATTTAACCCTAACCCATATTGGACAACGTCACTACTTAACAAACTCTCTCGACTACCAAATCTACCATCTAGACACCTAAATAATCCTCATCCATACACAAACTTCATAGACACACACCAACACATCATAAACCCCTCAAAAACCATTCACGCAGAATTATACAAACATATATTAGATCTCACCATTCCTACCACCCTCGAAACACTACAAACCACATTCCCATACTTACCTGAAGCATTACTACTCGAAGCATTACGATGCAACGAACAACTTCCAGAATACTCGCACCCGCCCCCGATACCACCCATTCAACCCATTCTACCACAACCTCAGTTTACAACTCAACTAAACACAGAATTAACCACTTGGAATGCAAGTTCATTAAACACGGCTCTTCCAAACCTCCCCAAACTCATACTCAACTTCCCTGCAATCATTACCATACAAGAAACAAAACTCACTGCCAACAAATCCACAAAATACATTCAACGCATGCTCCCACAATACAAATTGATTTTCAATAACACACATGCACTAACCCGATGCATACAACAGCGAATGCCATACACCCCCGCTAGAGGAGGCCTTCTCACCCTCATACATCAAAATTATGCCTCTCCAGGAAACATTACCAAAATCCCTACTCCGGCTAATATCTCCCCTTACCTCCAAATTATTCATATTAAAAACAAACCCCTCACTCCATGGTTACTTATTCACCTATATATGCCATCTCACCCATCTGACATAAATTTAATCCCCCTCATTAAACAAACAATCACTACTCACATACAAACACATCCAAGCCACACCCAAATTTTATGTGGAGATTTTAATAGAGACATAGCCCTCATTGGTAGACAAAACACACACACCAACACACACACCAACACACCGCCGCAAGAAGAAGACATTCAATGGCGTGCATTCACCGATAGTCTTAATCTCACCTACATTCCCACAAATAGCTCATTCTCTAGACAAGGCAGACATAACTATACCGAAACCAGCCTTATCGACGGTTACTACATAAACTCCACAATTCACCAATCTTTCACATCCACAACCAACCACAATCTAAACCTCAACTCAGATCACTCACCAATAACTCTACATGTCCCACAACAACTACTTATCGCACGACCTCCACCAATATCTGCTACAAAACCTCCGCGAATTCTCAACCCCATCCCCCAAACCAACTTGAACACATTCACCATCACATTTTTTGAACACAACGCACTCTCCATAAACGACCTTACAACCACACTACAACAAGATCAAATAACCCCTAGAGAATGGACCAATGCTTGTACACAATTAGACCACCTCATCACCAAAACCACAGAAACACTACTAGCCACATGTACAGCCCCTCCCATCCCTACCCTCACCACACAAACCAATCTTCAAGGTGGCTTCCTTCCACGAAAATCACAGAAAAAATGGAAAAACCACCTTTCTACATATCATCTACTCCGCAAAACAATCTACATTGCTAACAACAATGACAATTGGAGAACACACCCAATATTACAAGCTATTCAACAACACACACACACAATCATACCACCACCCTCGGAAAATGACGAGACTAAGCAAGAATGGCTTAAAACATTAGCAGACTTAACTAAAACCGCAAACAAAAAAGCACGTGCTATCACCACAAAATACACTCGCCAATCGATCAAAAAAGTCATCACCAAATATAGACAACTCTATAACACCAGCCCCCAAAAAATAAACAATCGTGTTTTCAAAAACCTAGATACACCACCACTTGACTGCATTACCACTCACAACAACGAAATTCTCACTAGCCCAGAAGATATAGCCCAAGAAATATTTCTCCAACAATCCATCACTAATTGCCCAACCATTCCAACATGCTATTTTCAACCAGAACATCCTCAAAACTGTACATGTGCAGTACGCCAATACCCATGGCACGAATTAGATGGCTTCACACTTGAAAAAAGAGGTACCCCGGAAATTCCGATACATACATACTATAATCGAGAAATCTTCAACATCTGCCTAAAAAATCTCTCACAAAATAAAGCCCCCGGACCAGATAAGATTCCTAACTCCATCCTAAAAAATATGCCGGATTCATTTCACAAATTGCTATATCTCTTCTTCTCCCACTGCTATAAGCAAAAACAAATACCCGCATCATGGAAAACAAGTCTCACTATACTACTATACAAGAAAGGCGACCCCTCGCTTCTTCCCAATCATAGACCCATTGCCATGGCCAACACAATATATAAACTTTTCACCAGCACTCTTACATTCATTTTATCGGCATATGGAGAACATCACCAAATACTTCACGATAGCCAAGAAGGCTTCCGCGCTGAAAGAAGCACATCAAGACAAATCCAACTTATCACCGCTGCTCTTGAAGATGCTAGAATCACAAACCAAGACATCTATATTATGTATATAGATTTCAAAAATGCCTTTGGATCATTAGATCACGCTCGACTCTTAGCAATAATGAAAGACCTTGGATATCCAGACGATGCTGTTACACTAATTGGAAACATCTACTCTCATTCCACCACCACATATACCGGAGAACACTTTGGACAAACAAAACCTATACCAATACAACGCGGCACCATACAAGGCGACACACTAAGTCCATATCTCTTTATCATATTCTTAGAACCCCTCCTCAGATGGTTACAACGAGGAAACTATGGATACAAATTTGGCACATCAAACACAACCATTAATTCCGCTGCATATGCTGATGACTTAGCCGCCCTCACTGCTACCCTCCAAGCACTACAAAAACAAATGAAAAAAATAGAAAAATTCAGTGACTGGACAGGTCTAGACGTCGGCACACAAAAATGTGCAGTTACAGGGTGCCCAAACAAATCAAAACTCACACCCACCACCTTCAAAGTCCTCCTTCAAACAACAAACATCAATTACAAAAATGAAACATTACCAACACTACACCAAAATGAAGCTTATCCCTACCTTGGCATTCAAGTGGTACCAACATTAAAATGGAAACTCCAAACACACCTCACCACTAAAAAACTTACTGAACAATGTCAAAAACTTGCTAACTGCCCAGCCACAATCAAACAAAAAATTAACATGGTGGATACAGTAATACGTGCCGGCATTGCATACAGCTTCTATGCAGTACCCTATTCATTACCAATGATCAAAAAACTAGATAAGAAAATATCCAGCACTCAAAAAACAATATGTGGTCTCCCTAAATGTACGGCAAATGTTATAGCACAACTACCACACGAAGATTTTGGTCTTGAAGCATTTTCCCTTAAAAATGCTTACCTGAGATGCATTGGAGACCAACTACTCAACGCACTAAACGATAAAGGCAAACTTGGCCCAATTTACCAAGGCCTCACCCAACACATTTTAGCCAAATATGGTGGATCCAAAGAAATTCCTCGAATAAAATACCAAGACTGCATCCACTCCCCTATCACCAAAACACTCTTTTTACTCAAAGAAGCCGGCGGAATACACCTAAAAAGCACACTTGACAACTTTCAACTTGAAGCCACTGAATTAGAAACACACTGGATGACCCAATCATCAAACCTCTTACCCCACCTTGATCCCAAACTTTCCCTCAAACTATTGAACAAACTGCTAACTCACAAAATATACAAAATCACACATCTTACACTCCCAAACGGAACCACTCTAATGTCACCCATCGATTTCAAAACATATTATAAATACCCCACAAAACTAGAAAGAAGTGCCTTAAATCTAGCACAACAACTCTTTTGCCAAAATGATTGCACTCCCGGATGCTCACATCCGTGCCATGCACACACACCATCTCACCGGCTACGTAATGAATACATCACACACAATAATGTAATCACCTCTCCTACTCCCGCACCTCCATCACAACCAACTCTCCCACCAACAACAACAATACCCCCCCCAAAACAAATCATCAATGACCCAATTAACTTCCCCATACACCGCATATCTGCACATAAATTAGTTACTAAAACAGATAAATACAAAATCACACATTCCTCCAACTTATACACATGCCATTGGGAAATAAATAACCAACCTCCATACCACACTTGGCTATCACCTAAAAAACTCTTCCCACCAAATTACCCGGCCGCCATCAGACACAATCTTAACCTTTTATCCGATTACTACACCCAACAAAAACATGCACTTTATAAGCACATCATCAACACTTGTTTTACAACACCACAATTAAAGGACACCCGATTCATCCCGCCTCCAACAAACATACCTCTTACACAAATCCATCTCGAAGACTGCAACCCTGACAAGGACATACTCACAAACTCTCCCACCATACAAATCCTAAATGAAACAGCACACTTATTCGATAGTACCGGCCATTCCCTTCTCACCATTCCCACATCAAGACTCACATGGTTATGGAAACAATATCACTCATGCCTCAACATCAACCATGGTTTAACCCCCCCACGCAATCATTTGAAACTGAAATTATTCTGCTATACAAACGCTACAATCACACTATCTCCAAACGCAATCCCAAAACAACACCGCACCACACGCTCCCTACTGCCATAATTGACACACTTATCACATTCTTCCAAATTACACACACATATTTCTCCTCCCCGATAACATGCCCCCTTCAAATTACAAAATACTACTCCACATTCCCCCGTGACAAAATATTTGGCTCCAGTGGCCTTGCCTTTCAATACAAATGGCAAGGCATAGGCTACGCCCACCCCCACAACGATGAAATCGCTCAACAAACCATACACTGGGCTAGATTAGCCGCACAACAAAATCACAATGCCACAACCATTGTTGTCGTGCCAGACAAACAATGGTTCCATAACCCAACGCCATACTCAACAGAGTTCCCAGATACACACGTTTTAGCACACTTTGCTGCTGACACAATTACATACGAAGAACCCACCATTCCCACTGAACACAAAAAGTCCCGCATTGAATCAAACACAATCCAAATTCTCTGCATCCACCACAAAAATCATAATCTCACTACCCCAACCGACACACAAAACCTCGCAAGCACCCTTAGGAATTTATCAATCACTCAATTCCACCTCCAAGAAATCTCCCCCACCCCTGAAAACACCAGAGTTAATAAAAACAAAAATTGGACAAAATTACTATATCCACCAACCTATACATTTGATTCCTCAAACACACCCCCGCTTCCACAATACAATACAAATCTTCCTATTAAATTCCCTCCTAAATATAGCTACTACACAGACGGCTCCTTCATACCACCACAAAAAACAGCAGCTGGATATATGCTTCCAGAAACCGCCGGCTATGGTATTTATAACCCAATCAAACCAGAAATACAAATATCAAAAAGACTCCCTGGCTTACAAACGATCTTCAGAGCAGAACTTATGGCCATATACAAAACACTAAAAATCCTCACAACCAAAAACATAGACGAACCCGCATATATCTTCACAGATTGCATAAATTGCTTGTACGTTTTACAAACACACCTCACACACCCTACCCTACAAAACAACCACCCAGATCTAAACACCCTCATCGCCATAACCAATATGCTAAAAATACGCACACTGCCCACTACATTCCACAAAGTACGAGCCCATGTTAACATCTCTGGCAATGAGAAAGCGGACAAACTTGCCAAAGCAGGAAACGATAAAAACCATAAATTTGCCCGTAAACACCACGAATTTGCACACATTACCCCTTTCTACTACCAAAAAGATATTTGGCCTGGACCGCACCACAGACCAGATAAAGGTCCTGTCAGAAACCTAGCTACATATCTTACCGAATACGACCGAGAAAACAACCTCAAAATTCTAGCACAAAACTTTCCTAACATAAACAAATGGACCTCCAATCGGGATATACATGCAAAAACCTCAAATGCCTTCTGGAAAAACCCAAAAATCACAGACTCTCAAATAACTAGCATATTGAAATTTCGCACAGGCCAATACATGGGACACGCAAGAAAACAACTATTCTTTGGACATATAAGGTTTCCATCAAAGACATGCCCTATATGCAACTCAACAGACGTAGACACATGGCTACATGTCTTACTTAAATGCCCCCAACCAAACATCCACGCACTTAGAGTTACCAGACACAACCAGGCAGCTAAAACTATCAAACAACTAATCCTGTCAAACACCAAATCAAGATGTTACACACTTATAAATGCCGGGAGACACCTCAACGCACCCCCAGATAACACGGTACCAAGTTGGCTCCTCCCTTGCACCTGCGACACAAGTAGATGCCACTGCAACGCAAGATTTAGACCTGACTTACTATGTGCAATTGGTCTCCCACACCGAGGCACACCTCCACAACACCCAAATGACAACATTATCATCCAATACATTGAATTCACATACTGTAATGATAGATTCCCGCAAGAAACCATCACAAATAAAACCAACAAATATCAACCATTACTAGACTCAATAGCTGCCCGAGGCTGGAAAGTTAACCCTCTCATAGTCATCACCGCAGCGCCTGCAGGGCACAACTCACACACCATCAATGAAACCATTAGAAACCACTTTCAAACTCACTAAAAAACAAATAAAAAATGCACTCAAAACAATTAACACAGTAGCCATACAACACGCAGCACTAATCCTCATACACAAACGCAAAATAGAAAATAACCAACCCCTCCCTACAAATATCGAACCACCATGAGAAAAGAGGTGGGGGGTAGTGGTGCAAACCATCATTGTTAGCAAATTGACCGTCGATCTCGACTTTCCGGGTAGGGGCCGGGTGGTTGATACTATTTTCCTGCCATATACTCACAGACAGCCCCAAGCCATGCGTACTGCTCAAACGAGCCCGTAGGGATTCGAACTCGGACCAGCACAATTACAAACGTCCCACATCTCAACCACCCTAGGACTGCACGGCTTGGTGACCACAAACCCACCAAAAGTCCATTTAAACACATATGGCTTTGCCAAACAATCAACACCATAGACAGTTTATCTTGGTTACTCTAGTTTAGTCGAGTTACAGTTATTTGTAGAGTTAGTGTCTATTCCCGAAAGGGGTGAGTAGTTTTGTTCTTTTACCTCTTTGTCCTGTGGCCATCGAGGTAAAGACATTACGAACAGACGCTATATTCACGCCAATCTTCGATTTGAAGATTGGAGTTCTTATCTAACTTCAATTTCTTGAAATTTTAGGTGTAAGTAACAGAAAAGACAGTAAACTCTAAAACAATGCGATGAAATCTGTGTGAATAATGATTATAATTTTGTTCTCACAAAACTCAAATTTGGTATATTAGGCTACGATAGTAATTTTGTTTCTGAGAGTTCATTTTTAAATGTGCGAATATGGGTAGCCTAGATGAATGGATTAAAGATAATAGTTTTGCCTAAATTTTTTATTATGAGCTTCTTATACTGCAGAGTGTATGGGGTAGAATTTACAAAGTCGAGTTCCAATTTTACAGCCCCCATCCAAAAAATTGAGTTTTCCAAGTCCAAAAAGGGTTGTTTACATTTTAAATTTTATCGGTTTTTTTTTTTTTTTTTTTTTTTTTTTTTTTCGATTTTTCCTTTTTGATCTATGTTCATAACCAAATCACTACTCAAGTGTCGAAGTAACCCAAGTCAAAAAGTTTACCGATTTTACAAGGGCACCCTCTAAAAGTTAAAACTTAATCTTCAAGATTTTGGTAATCTTCTAATTATTTCTTTCAAAATTTGTTGAATTTCAAGATTTAAGAGTTTTTTTGAGAATTTTTTTGCATAAAAATTAAAAAACTCAAAATGGTACCTACTCATTGTTCACTTCTCATATAAATAAAATACAATAAAGGTGATGCTTGCTTCTCTCAAGTCGTTGTTTATATACCTCCTTTTAGAAAAAACTGCATGAAGGTTCAATAAGCAGAATGAGTGTTTAGAATTTTGGACGGGCATTCTCAACTGAGTTATATACATGGAAAAGATGTGAGAAATTTTTTGGGGCAACAATAGTCAGGTCTCCCTTTGCTTAAAGTAGACTATGTCCCTAGGACAATGCTCAAATTTTTTTTTGCATCCATTTTAAATGCTACGATCTCACAACGAGTGCAGATCCAACAGTTGAAATTTCCCAAGGTATTTCTAATAGTAGTTTGCTTTGAGATCTTATGGTTGAAAATCCTCTAAATTTCAGCCTTCCCTCATTCTCCACAAAGTGGTCAAAAATCGTAATTTTTGAGTTTAGAGATTCAAAGAAACACTTGGACCTTTTAGAGGTTAACGAGAACTATATTACACTACGAGTAATATAAAAAATTTATGTACGTAAACATAAGTCACAATTATTCCACAAAATGAGCTGTTACATAATCACAATATACATATTTACCAAGTACTCATCCTCCAAGTGGATGTCATCGACAAGTGGGTCAAAAGGTGTGGGCACGGTGGATGGAGCCGGGCCGTTGAGCAGCATCCAGAAGCTTGTTTCTTGCTTGAACAAGCTCATCAAAAAGTTGGTTCACATGACTAGTCACTTTCTGCAACCGTACCTGAAAACACAACACAAGACAAAGGATTTGTAATTGTAACTGAAAAGATGATACCGAGAATTTAATCATCACTCATGAAAAAGCAGTGCAAAGTCTACAAAGAACTGTTGTCCACCGAAAATAGATGGAGTGGATTTACATTACCAGTCACATAAACAATAAATTGTACGAATTCGAAAGTTAATATGTGACCTGCACTTGACCCTCTGAATAGAACGACCTTAACTTGGTTCCAATCTACCAGGAGAACATATATATTGAAGATTCACAGTTTTAGCAAGTATATTACTTGGTAAATATCAGAATTACTTGCATACATGCCATTTTGAACATGTAGAATAGAATTATCATTTCGGAAGGAACTAATTCACCTTATAGCAAGTTGAGATTTAGAACCAAAACTCAAGAGTCTCTGTCATTGAATAGTGTGCAGCATACCCATTTTGTGGATATCATGAACCTACCTGGATTGTGTCGAGAAGGTTGGTGAAGTCGTGCACCAACGCAGGAAGCGATGGCGTCCCTTGATTCACCTGCGCCTTGACGACCACAATCCGGTCCTGGACAAGCTTGAGCTCCTCAAACACGAAGCAGCGCTGATTGTGGTCGATGCTAGTGCGCAGGATGGCGAACAGTTCCTTGCGCAGGCGCTCCTGCAAGCGTCGGAACGACGGCGACCACAGCGAGCCGTCGTCGCCACGGAACACGTCCAGGTTCTGCTGCCACGCCGTGGACGCCGGGTGGGAAGCTGGGTCCCGCTTCAGCGCCCAGATCAGCACGCTGGCCACGAAGTCCGTCGTCTCGCGCGTCGAGCGCATCACCAGCGCTAACGCCACCGTGCCCCGCCCGCTCCTCGCGGTCCCGTTCCGGCGAATTGTCGTCGTCGTTGGCCCGCCGCTGCTCCCGCTCCCATTCACGTCCTCGTCTGTGAACTTCTCCCCGATCGCAATGCTCGCGTGCCGGAGCAGTGCGTCCGTGGACCGCCACCTGCTGCTAGTACCACCGCTCGATGCGTGCTTCACCGCGAGTAGCGGCGGGTGAACTAGCTCCTGAAGCTCCGATTCACAGCTTCTCAGCGCGGACATTAGGGTTCCATCCTCTTCTTCTCCTGCGCATCTGCAAAGACCACCTTCTTAGCATCCAGGCAGCTTACCTGCACCGAGGAATTCAAATTGCACCGTACCTTTGCATGGCGGGGACGACGAGCTGGGCGCACATGATGAAGTTTTCGAAGCGGGAAATAGCAGGTTTTAGGACATTGCAAACATCCAGAAGCTTCATGCTTTCTACCATGTACTCCTCGATCCAATATTCGTGGCTGACTTTCACGTCCGGCATCAACGCACGCACGTCCTCGAACAGGATCATCATGTCTGCGAAAGTGGACCGCATGAAATCGACCGCCAGAGAGACCCACTCCAGCGTGAGCCATTTCGGCTGGACCGCCTGCTCCAACGCTTCTAGTTTGTCGGACAGGGAGTTGTAGAATACTTGGCACTTGTCCACGCCGCGCTCTGTCCTCGAATTCGGACCCGCCGGCGGCTTACTAGCACTCGACGACCCCCTTGATGCCATCACCACCAAATCGTCCCACCTCCTAATCCGCCAACATCACAGGCTTCTGATCCAAACATCAACTGGGAATACGAAAAGAAACTGCCCAATTCGGCAATTCTTTCTAAAAGCCAAGAATCTCTTACAACATCGATCAAGCTTGTGAATCCATGTCTGAGATCAACCTAGTGACACCCTCATAGGAGATTCTAAAACTTAGAGTTCTGAATTGTGAGAAAGGCGCTCGCAATGGCGTGTGCAATGTGGCCAAAGCGGCTATGGATGACAGTGACTCAGGCACTCAATCCTCAGCTTGCATTGTCAAAGTGTACCTGAGGGGGCCTGGACATTCTTGTTAATTGGTGTGTGTAGTGTGAGTTCTAATTAAGTGTGGCGATTAGTGAGTGCCGACGTATGGAATCCGCAAGCTGTGGTTGTTGTCGCAAGCAATTGAATGAGCAGCGAGGAATGAATCGACTGCCTGGTTGCTTGAATGAGGGCATTGCACACTCGTGAGTAGGAATTAGCAAAGTGCCCGACGATGTTACAAGCTAAGCTATCATTGACCATTGTGGGCTCTGTTATTGTGTCCGGCGTCGTCGTTGCTACTCCTCGTCAGTCTGCAGCCTTGCTGTTTACTCCAGAATGGTTCAAGCTTCAGGTAATTAAGGTGGACATGCCGTAATTGAATTGATGACCATGTTGCTTCTTTATGTTTCTTTCTGGAAGGGTTGTATGTTGGGGTGAACTGGAAATTCTTTGACTTTTGGAACTATGTTAGGTACATGTGAGAATGTTGGGAACATGTTGCTTAGTTGTGTTTCATGTTTTTTTATGAGAATTTTATTTGTATCTTTATATATTCTTGATTTCATTTTCAATCTTTGAATTTGAAATGTTATACTAACGAGTGAAAGTGATTGCACGGAGAGTGTTTCTTTGAATAATATCAAAGGATGTAAGTTAGAGGTTTGTGAATAAGTAGGGGTTGAAATTGTATGGACTAACGGTGCAAATTGGATTTAATTCTCTATAGTTCTCAATAAAAAAAATAGATCATTTGGAATGCTCGAATGGGGCACATGGTGAGAAAAAGCAAGAAAATACATAAAGATCATTCTAAAGATTGCAATTGGTTCGAAGTACATAAAAACTAATCCCAATTTTAATTGGAAGAAATATGATGATTTTAACAAGTGTGAAGAACAAAGCATTGCTTGGAGGTACTCATCATATCACTTACATGCTAACTCATAGTGCATTGGAAAGCAATCAATCATTCATAACTACCATCTCCATATGAAAAACACATCATTGTAGATTGGCCAAGAGAATCACAAGTGACCCCCACACACTACTTGTCGTAGTAAAATATTTAAAAATTGGGCAATTGGAGTTGCTCTCTACCTCATTCTAGAACATATTTCGATTGACTAAAAGTTGGTACTTTGCGTCCGTGAAAAACATCATGCCATGTTTGTGTTTTAAAGAAAGTTATGAATAAAAAAAGTCATGTAAGGTGCTTATAACTCTCACCTCACCATATTCCAATGAAAATT
The DNA here is from genome assembly GCA_037043015.1 of Bryum argenteum. Taxonomy (NCBI): domain Eukaryota; kingdom Viridiplantae; phylum Streptophyta; class Bryopsida; order Bryales; family Bryaceae; genus Bryum; species Bryum argenteum. Next base: position 14,238,281 of record CM073330.1, read on the forward strand.
AGGGACGCTTTACATGGGGAGTTAAGCCCAACATGGGGTTGAAGGAGGGCAAAAATTCTCTATATGTAATTGGTCTATTCCTTGCAGTTTAAAAGTATGAATCAACCACATTGGGAGAATTTTTGCTCTTCATTTGCCCCATGTACGGCTTAACTTTCCATGTAAAGCGTCCCTTATTTAGCTTTTAATAGTATGCAAGATTGGTTGTTTAGCAGTTAGGCCTACTTAAACCAATTTAACCTTTTAAACTCAAGTTTGAAATGAAATCCTATGGTAAAGATGTATTTTTAGTAGATATTGAGGTTGGAAGACAACTCAACCTCTAAAATACTAATTCACCCTTAAAAGTTGGAAGGTTGTCCAAACTCTCATTTGTCTCCTATAAGGTCAAAATGTTTTGTTGGCAATCCTTAGAGTAGAAGAAAAGCCAAATCCAATCGAAAGAGACTTGGTTTGGATCTCCTTGTTGATCGGGGTTAACAATACTCATGCTTTATGTTAACCCCTAAACGACCATGGTGTTTTGTGAGCTCCAAACTTCAAAATTGCAATTTCATACCACCTAGTAAACTTTGGAGTATGAGAATATTTTTGAAACTTTTTTGAAACTTTCATCCGTATGATCTTGAAGAGAAATACCATTAGAGGTAGGGGCTGAAATTTCAACCGTTGGATCTTTGCCATTTGTAAGATTATAGCATTCAAAGTTGATGCAAGCTTATTTTCAGCAAACATAGTCCACTTTGTACGAAGGAGAACGTGATGCTCATTACCTTAAAAATCTAGCTCATATTTTTTCCCATGTATATAACTAAATTGAGCATGCCCATGAAAAATTTTAGACACTCGTTTTGCTTCTTGAACCTTCATGCAGTTTATTTACTAGAAGAAGGTAGAAATCAAGAATTTGGTAAAACATGCACGACGTTTATTCTATATGGTTTAGGGGGAAAATGAACGGCGAGTATATACCTTGAGTTTGTGAATTTCAAGAATGAAAAACATTCAAAAAATTCCAAAATCTCAAATTTTGGCAATTTTTGACAGAAAAAATTGTAGTATCATAGAAAATTTTGAATGTAGCTCTTGTAATTATTGAAGGGTGCCCTTGTAGGATTGGTAAAAGTTTCAACTTGGGTCACTTGGAAACCTAAGTAGAAAATCGTTCAAGAATAGATTTCAAAAAAAAAAAAAAAAAAAAAAAAAAAAAAAAAAGGTGGAAAAAAAAAGTTTTTCTGCCCACCGAAGGCTGAAAACTAAAATTTGCGTTTTAAAACTTCAAAGGTGGAGTTTCACTTTGCAAAGTTTTCCACATACACCTTGTAGTATAGGGAATATCTAGTAAAAATCTTAGGCAAAAATATTACTTTTAACATCTTTACTTAGACTGCCCGAAATTACAAATCTCCAAAAGTAGGCCTTGGTAGTTTAGGGGTTAAACCAAAAACAATATGATACACAAGCAATAATTGACCTTCTTGGCATAAAACATGTAATACCGTTACTTTATTGTGTTGATTCATTCTTCATTTGTGCTAGAATTCAAACCAAGCAATGTACTTATCTTCAATGTCAAAAATCAAGTGAAATTTCTAATAAATAGTAGTGCAAAACCACATGAATTTATTCATGCATACTCTTTTCAATTTTCATCCATCTTAACCTCTAAATTTCCTTGTGTATTTTTGGAGCTTGAAAACCTCAAAATTACAACCTTCCACCTTAATGCACTTGTGGGAAGGTGAGCAAAATTTACTGACTTCTTTGAGAACTCCATTTGTAAGATCTCATTATCATGCCTATCATTAGTCAATATTCCAAAAATTGACTATTGGGTGTTGATAAATTGCAAGATTATAACTTCCAACATTTGTGCAAAAGTATGTACTCAAACTTCTAAAAACATTGAAGCTTGCTCTTATACGTTTTAAAGGCAACCTTGTAGAATTGGTAAACTTTTTGACTTGAGTCTATTGAAACTTAAGTGATGATTTGGTTTTGAACATATTTCAATTTATAAAAAGAATCTTAAAGAAGAACTTGTTTTTTTGTCCTCATTGGGTGGGAAAACTAAAATTTGCGTTTGAAAACTCTAAAATTGGAATTTGACTTTGCAATTTGTTGCACAAACACCTTGTTGTAAAGGAAAATAGAGAACGCTCAGTAGAATTTTTATTCAAAAATATCAATTCTAACCCAAAAGCCTCAGCTACACAAAATGGGAGAAGATTGTTTGTTTTGGTTTGTAAGGATAGTTGAGGATTAACATTTCTAAGATCAATTTCCTACACACATAAATTGCATTGTGGGGCCTTGGGGTCCCATAAAATCCCAATATCAACTTCAAAATGATAATTCACCTTCTCTTGAAGTCAATGAGAAAAAATAAGTATGTTTTTGACTACATTTCAATGAGAAGAATTGAAGAGTAATTTTTTTATTCTTAAAAACCCATCGAATATTGATGAAGAGATGGCATTTATCAAATCACATATTTCCTATCAGGAACTTGATGTCTTGCCAATATGCTCATATGTTGCTTTCTATTATATATCTATTACTGAAAGGCAGGTAATTTTTTTTGTCATACAATGATTTTCGACATCATTGTCAGATCGAGGCCCATGAGGTGTTAAAAGCAGGTCTATTTTTCTACATTCGTGGAAAATTATCGGATAACAAAACAAGTGAAGAGATCTCAAGATGTGGAATTTCGAAGTATTTATGGCCCCAAATTTTTTGGATATTATTTGTATGAGCGTGGCAAGACAGCTATGGCGTACATGTTTATTATTGTATAAAAGAGCGGGATCGCAATTTTAGCCTACGGATCTTGAGATATTTACTTTCCAAGTACTTATGGCCCCAAAAAGAGTGGAAATTATGTGTATGAGCGTGGCAACACCAAGGCGACGTACTAGTTTCTTTATATAGTAATGTTATGATACCATGTGCATAAAATCCACGAATTTCATATATTTTGTAAGTATATTTCTAAATATCCGAGTTCACAATTAGCATATCACATTTAATTTGGTATTTAGAATTCTTTGCAAAAACAAAATTGCTCTACAAGGGGCACACAACCCACTGCACATGTACAAGAAACTACTAGTACTTGAACAAAAATAAGTATAGAGTACAAGAAAGAGAAATGTTAATACTTTAATATAAAAAAAGGTTCAACCTGAAAAACTTCACTAATGAAACCCACTCTTACGTAGACGTGGAAAATAGTAATTTCACTACCTTCGAATTGCTTCTTATTGATACTAAAGTGAAAATATTGTCTACAATGTCTTCTTGTAACATCTAGAATGCTTGACATGTAAGTTACTATCTTGATAACATGAAAGGGTGCTGTTATAGCAGCAAGCAAAAGCAAAGCATAGGCAAGTGAAGTGTCACTTACATTCCTTCATCACACATCCAACATGCAAACGGTGGGTGAAGCCCATTCTAAAGAATCTCATACTCATCCAATGTGGCTTAAATCCTAAATTCCCCATCCTAATTTTAGTCCAAGAAACACAATTTCGAAAAATTATGCAAAATTATGTAAAATTGTGGAGCTCTACAACTCCACAACTCCACAAGGACTTGTCTTCTTTGTGAAAAAAGACAAACTTATTTACCCAAGGCCTACTCCAAGTTCCTCCTATCAGTGGACTCAAGGTTAATACAATACCTCCCTCCCTAAACTCTACAACCAAGGGAATACTTTGAACCCTGAAAGCTTTTCCTTGAATTTCATATGAACTAGTTGGCGGGACCCTTGGTTCTCATGGATTTTTTATACTTGGTAGATGCCACCTTACAATAAGAATTTGAAGGGTCTACCAAAAGATATTGCTTTTCATAATCTCGATCCGCCTTGCGATACATTTAAAACTTAGTTTTCTTCTTCTCATAGAGTTCTTGTAAAGGTGCAATGTTATTTTATAGTTGCTCTTGAGAATCTTTGGAACCAAAGAGGCCTGCCGAACAATTCATATGAGGCAATTATGTTACATAAATTTTTTGTTCGTAAAATACTTAATATCGATACATTCACAAGCAAGGCAAAAAACCCAATCTTTTATCAAGCTCCTAGAATCAACAAATAATTAGAGTAAGTTGCCTACATTTGTAAATCGTAGGATGTAATGATATCATGTTACTCAGTGATTCAAAATTCTGTTAAGGAATTTTGTGTTTACATGTTTACATACTAAACTAACATGGTCAAAATAATAAGAATTAATGGTCAAACACAAATTCGGCACAAGTTTTTTTAGTGACAATCATAAGACAATTAGGTTCGAGCTCAAAATGAGGTCCGTAGAAACCCCTTGGGCATATAATGAAAAAGAAATATACGAGGGCAAGTGAGGTCCAAATTTCTCTTACGAACTTGTACAGCTTGCTAAAAGTCAAGATGGTAATTTACGAACTTGTAAAGCTTGCTAAAAGTCAATTTCAAGTGCCACTTTTTCATTAAATTATTAATTCACCGCATTCGTGCACCGATTTATTTATATTTTCGTTGATTTTATTTGGTGAAGCTTTATGTACGAGCCAACCCTTTCGATGAATTAATCCTCAAACCATTTTTAGCCACCAAGGGATAAAAGAGGTTTTGGAACATCTTTTCGCTTTTCCCGTCTTTGTGGTTTATGGAAATTGTCCAGAAACACCTTTTTTTTCTCTGTGTTTTCCAGCTTTGTGGTATTTGAAAAGATTTAAGAATTCTTTTTTACAATTAGGAAGCCAAGAGTTTGAGAGTACCTATCCATTTGTCTTTATAGTTTCAATGTACTTTGAAAAATATCATGAACCATTTCTCGTCACTAAGAGGTTAAAAGGATTTGTAAGCACCTATCCATTTTTCTTATCTTTGTGGCCTTTGGATAAAATTTGGAAAACCCTTTTCGGCCATTTATACATGATAAATGTTCAACAACACCTATCTTCCTTATATTTGTGACCTTTGGAAAATCTCATAAACCCCTTCATGTCGGCCATCAATAGGTTATAAGGGTCCTACAACACCTTTGCTTTTGCCTTTCTCTCTTTCATTTCCATTCCCTGCCATGTTTTAAGCAAACGTAGTCAACAAAGTGATCTTCTAAAAGTGCGGGAAGTCTTTTTCCAAGCTAGAAAGTAATGGCATTGGCAATGGTGCGGAAAGGGGAATCATGCATTGTGAAGATGGACGTCACGATACTTGTAAAAGGATGTCCAAGGAAGGTCGTGCAACCTTCAAACAAAACAATGGAAGAAGTTCGAAGGGTGCTCGAGGTAAGTCACCAACTTTTTTTGCTCTCATTCCATCCAATGTCATTTCATGCTCTCCCTAAGAAGATGTGTCTCGTTATAGGTTATAGTTTCTCTCATGTAAGATTGTACAAACCGTTTTAATGTCGTGTGGAAAATTGCATACTTCATCATTTGTGTTGTTTTTTGCAGCTCGATGCACGCCTTTTTGGCTATGTCAATCGAAATGCGACAATCCCCAAGCTGAAGTTGCTTCGAAGCAATGGCAGCAAGCTACAGGATTTCGACATGCACACCACCCTCGACGACCTGATCGCGGACATGGGAGGCAAGCAATTGGTTGCCGTCGTGAAGCGCGGCCAATCTCCACCACGGATGAAAGCAACCCGCAACCGTGCTGGAGCTGCCCTGAGGGAGTACAGGGCGGTGCGGATCGTGGAGCGGGCCTTGCACCGTGCTCATTTCCGTCATGCGACACCGACCACCGCGAATGGCGTGAATCAGGCACAGACGGTACCGCCATTCTCATTTGAGGAGAAAGGGGCTTCCAAGTCCAAGGTCAGCCAGGCACGGGCTCCCCGAGCTCTACAGGCGGGGACGGAGCCTCCTCGCGTGATCGCCACTCACAAGAAGAGGAAGCTCATTCGCAAGAGCGACTCCATCACCAACGACTCAACGGACCATGATGATGGCCAGAGGGTTATTGCGGAAACTCGACAGCAGAGGAAGCGTCCTCGCTTCATCATCTATGATTACTCGGACGATGATGGTGGTTTACGTGCTATGCTCCAACCTGAACAGAACGAGGGTGAGCTGCAAACCTTGGTCGACTATGACCCACGCAACCACTACGGCAAGCCTTCTGGTACCCGAGCTCATGAGAAGGAGCCTCGTGGCGATGTCCATGTTGACACTGACTTACACACGCAACCGGAGGTCCCGAAGGAGGTTGCTGAAGATTCTCTCCGTGAGGACGAGAGGTTGGATGCAACGGAAGCCGTAGAGCCACCCCAAAACGATGTAGTGAATGACGAGCTGGCCGAGGGCCATACTGGGGCCGGCGATATTCTTAGCAACAACAATCAAGCACTTCCACAAGCTGTAAGTTCTTTCTTATTGCATTTCGTTTTGTTGTGAAGTTGTATTGTAGGTGATGCTTGCAAGGTTCTAATTTGCATTTGCATGGGTGATAATTCCATCGTGAGCCAGGATGGAGGTAGAGCACCAAGGCCTGAAAGGTTGAGCGACTTCGCGCAGTATTTCAAACTAAAAGTTCGAATTGCTGCCCATCTAGTAGGAATGCCCCTTGACGGATTCATGAAACATTACAAAAGCTTTGGGATCACGAAGTGGCCTTCTCGGAAGGTGAATCAGCCTTACAGCTTTTTTATGAGACTTGGCATACTGACTTTCGGAGGTTTTGTGAATTCCGTTGTTACAATTTCTAATAGTTGCCAGTATGTGAGATGACAAAAGCACGTTGGTGTGTATCCAGGTGAAACGTTTGGGGAAGTCCATCAAGGTTCTGGAAGGAGCGATTGCTCTGAAACCAGAGACAGAGTTGATAACAGAGCTCCGTAGGCAGAAGGATGAGCTGGAACAAGTCATGCAATGTAACCTGGCAGTGTTGAACTCTGAACGGGTAAGTCATCTCACTCATTAGAGAAAATGAAAGAGCAGCCAATTCTAGTTGTGGTGGATGATACTAGAATGATACAATCGGAGTAGCCTTACAGACTGAGATATAATTCTTTATAATTCTTTATTCACTTGTGTAAGACTCCATTGTGCAGGACGTCGAAGTTGATAGAACCCGCTATCGACTAGATCGGCTGGCAACCAATATCATCCTGAACAATGGTGTGTGAGGTAGTCCAGAGCTCTGACAGTGAGTGAACAGTTCACGATGAATGTTGGATCTAGTGAATTCCCTTACTAGAAGAGCAGGTGTGGCGTTACAGAGCCTGGCTAAGCTGGAGGCACCATTTTCAGCACGGCCCCTGATATCATTCTATTTCCACAGACAGAGACTCAGAGAGTGTGAATCGGTGTCACCATCTTCATATGATTTGTGTCTAGATTTTGTTTGCACATGTGTGTTGATGTCAGGGTTTAGAATTACTTCAGCAATCTTGCTGCTCGAGAGTGAACTACACTTTGCGGTGGTTTTGCTTCGATTCCGTGTACATTGGGTGATATAGTAATGTGTAGAAGTGTATGCAATTGGTCTTTAGTGTCCTGGTCCCTTGTTTTGAATTGACTACAACATCATGTGCATGAAATTGTGAAATGGGACTTATCACTCAAGTTGCTTGAATGAAGCTTGTTTCCATTTCATGCCAATGGATTGTTTGCATACTTTGAAGAACCTTTGCTTTGGCTTGGAATGACTTCAGTTCTTGAGTATTTTCAATGATTGTGTTGATGTATGTTGATACATCGAGAACAAGGTTGCATATTTCATGTACATGAGATTTAAATAAGTTAATCGAATGTAAGTCTTCTACTATTGTGTCTGAGATAAACGAGTAGATGTATAAGATGGAGATGACTGTTCATAAGTTTCAATTGCAATTACCTTTTCTTGTTTTGAGTATATGGTATTCAACATTGTCTACATTGTAGTGGAAAGTACCTAATAATGGCAGTGGTAGATTTACATGCAAGCATTCTTTCATTCTTGAAGTACATAACTAATGTATTGTGCTAATGTAGAGATTAGGTGTAGAGCTTTGCAATAGAAATTCAATAAACAAGAACACTTCATCCACAGCTCCATATATAGACAAGTGTCTTGTTGCGGACTCTTTCTACATGATTAAGGATGTTGCCACATGTTGTTGGTACGCTTGCAAGATTGATGTTCTAGGGATGATGCCACAATTTTTTATACAATAGCAAGAAAGTATTTAGCTATGAGTAGATTTCAAAAGTTTGTTGCAAGTTGTTTTTGCAACATTGTCTCTTACTAGAAGTTTACTCGAACGCTTTGTTGCGTTGGAGGGGACAAAAATTACTCTAAACACTAGAGAAGGATGTCTTATTTGATTGAAATGTACCGATCGAGTTTGTGTATTGAACTACATCGTATCTTTGTGCTGCCCCAACCTTACATGTGTCTGATTCAATCACATAGCACCGTTTCAATCGTCTAATGTCGTAACACCGTTTCAATCGTCTAATGTCGTAACACCGTTTCAATCGTCTAATGTCGTAACAACGTTTCAATTGTGTAATGTCGAATTTTTATGATGCTATAATTGACATGTTTGTCTATTTAGATATGAATTTTTGATTCACATTAGTAACATTTTTCTTTAAGGACTTGTGTCAAAGAAAGGACAAGTAACAATCTTGACTTTTAAACATCAACATCTTTTTTGAAAAAAATTTAAACCATCACATTTTAAAATATAATACTATTAATCTCCATTTAATTTTGAATGAGAACCAATATTGTTGATTGGGTCATTTTGAATGAGAACCGATATTGTTGATTGGACCACACGGAGTTGGACATGAGCCTGGCAGCAATCCCACCAAGCAAGCTCAGATAGGTCCTCCCTCCTCCTCTCTCAATCATTTCTATCTAGCGACTGCATTGTTATTCACATTATTTAGTAGAGGGTTCACTTTTTCCCTAACTTTTGTCGTCGCTTACTCCATCTGGTTTGCAGATCGTGAGAAGGAGACATTGCAGAAAGGGCTGAACAAGAGGCAGCCAGGGATTATGGAAGTCTCGGTGTCGCTCCGCTCGAGCCGTGACCTACTCATTTCAAAGTATCAGCGTCGCGATCTTGCCCGATTCGCAGCTTCAAGTACTCCAACAACAACCAGGATTCTAACAACAAGGATTTTAACGCGGCGCGAGCTGTTACCACCCTCGAGACCAAAATCAGCATCTCCATCCACAAGAATTAGATGCAACAAAATCCGCTTGCAAACTACCGTAATAGACCCCTTTCCAATTGGTGATAGGCATCTTAGTGTTAGGGGCCCACACGTGAGATGATGGTTTTCGTTGCACGGATCTTGGCATGTTTGTTCCTTAGCATAGTTATGTATGCTTTTGTTCACACATGTCGTGTTACAAATAAGTAAAGCTGGATTTGTTGGAACAATTTTGTATCTCCTGCTACAATCATGCGTTCCCATTGGATGTGTCTTGACTGTGATGTTTTGCCCGTTGAGTCGATCAGTCGAACGTTACAATTTTCACTTCTCTCCGTCATTGGTCTCAATACGAGAGTTGAATGTAGATTCTTTCTTTGAACACGCGCTTCCGAATGTCTTTCAAGCTTCCGCAATGTCTTTTCGTGTAACATACTTATGGACTTAAGAATGTTGCTTCACGTTTTTCAAATGGAATATTACTTTACAACACATTCGCGCAAATCACTTTCATGCACTCTTGCTTTCTTTTCTGCCCATTCACAATCACCATCTGAAGTACCTTCCAAGCTGTAATTCTCAAACTCTCTTCCCGAAAACGACAATTCTCTTCCTAAGGTCCTCGCATTACTACAGGAGCAGCACAGGAATGTGGCGCCTGCGGCCTTCTTCAAGGCGAGGGGAACACAAGTTATGAGGTTATTTTCTTTTACTTTGGCAATTAAGTTGATTTCATTTTGGTTTGATTTCAATTCAAACGGCTCTTTATGATTTGTTTAAATTTTCATACATACACGAGTCTGCAAATTTAAGGAGGTGGGAAAGGAGCTCAAGTCGGCCAGAGTTGGAATATATGGTAGAGTGCCGAAAATGGCGCAGTGCCGAAAATGGAGCTCTAGAAGTTACATAGGGTCTTTAAAAAGCGATCGGTAATTGTGTAAAAAGTGACTGCTTGCAGACGTGGATGAAAATTGGGCAATTCTTTGGATGAAAGCATACAATTACTGAATAGCAGTGAGCAATTTTAGGAGATTATGAGCCGGTTTTAGGATGTTCGGTGGGGTAATTATGATACGGATGCAATTTCCTTATAACTTACTCTAGGGTAGATTTGTACATAGGTTGCAATCATTAATAGTGGCGGCATGGTCATAAACCAAATGCGCCATTACCATTAATTGAAATGTAATGCCCTTTTTGCAACTTCTCTCCATCACAGTTCTATTTCTTACAGTTCAAAATTTGTTTCAAGCTGTTTCGATTTTAGTGTGCTTTAGTTCGATTTTTAGATTGTAAACAGACCTTCGTTGTGGTTCCACAAATGGAAGAAGATGATATTGATTTTGATCGACTCATGTCACAAAGAGCAAGGCCAAGTAGACAGAGGCAGAGGGGTCGAGTTCCTGCACTTCGACTGCATACTAGAGAAGAAGATGTTGTGCAATATAATCCACCTGCAAGAGAGGAGATTGGTTCTATGGACTACCCATCAATGTGTGGACAACAGCGATCTGGACAACAGCGATCTGGACGTCTTGACCTCTCTGAGAGCGATGAACGTGACTACATTGAAGGTAGACTCAGAAGAGAAGCAGATGTGGATGCACGTTCTCCCCAATCGGTTGCACTTCCAACAGTTACGACACAATCTGATCCTCCACCGTCAACTCGTGAGCAGGTATGATAAACTCTTACTTCCCTTGTCTATAAGCTTCAATTTGTATTTATTACTTACTGAAGGAGGCTTGTTTCACAAAGAAAGTGCACTATAACATATCCTTTCAGCATAATACTATTTTTGTATAAAGTCATCGTCATCCTTACATCGTCAATTAGACTCTCTTTACCTTCAAGTGCGCGGAAATGAGCCTGAGTATGATAGTTTTGCTAGTACTAATTCAACTTAGGAATCTACGAATTTACATATCTAATTGATCTACTATAGTTTAGATAGACTAAAAGAGGACCACTTACTAGTGCAGGACAATAAACCACATGTTGTTCCTGTAATATTGAAAATCTCTGTTGACGCAATGAAACTCTTGCCTTTCGAAAGCTTGTCACTTTCTTTGATCTTGTTGATTTGACCTCCACCAAAAAGCATTACAACCACAACTTAAATTGTATCAATTTCCATGTTAGGGGAAAATAAACAGTATGAAAAGTGACATGTCCATGGCAGAGACAATCAAAATCTTAGGCTGGTCTCACTTCAAGAGAAGAAATTAATGTGGTTGTAATTTTTATATTTCCTGGAAATGAAGGTGGACTGACCACGAGGTACATAATTAGCTTCAGTCTCATTTTCAATGTATCACAATCAGAGTGAACATATTTCAAAAGAGTCCACATAGAATTATTCCAGGTTGTACTAATGTCAAATCTACTGTAATGACAAACTCCTACTATTGAACGGAAGTGACCCATGACATGGGACGCACTTTCTGAAATCAAGTCCTGATTGGAAAGAAAAATTTAAGGAAAGACGACTACAGTAAGTAGGAAAATGAAAATGCTTAGGCTAATTCATTCCTTGCATCTAACCTTTACATTGCATTTTAAGCATCATGGCCCGTATTTTGTAGAGAGGGAGGCCTACTGCAACAAGCAACAGCAGAATACGACTCAAAAAGAATGGCAACTGGACAAATGAAGAACTTGAGCACGCGATTTCAGCAATTACTGATGATGGTATGAAGATACGAGAGGCAACAAGGATCTTCAACATACCTCCGACATCACTTTGCAGTCACTTGTGGGGGACGACAACAGGGAGGCACCGAGGTATATGCCCTACCTTAAAAGAAGACGTGGAAAACAAATTAGTAGAGTATATTTTCAAAATGCAAGAACTTGGATATCCTTTAAGACCTTCAGATCTTAGAGTCAAAGTAGCCCAAGCAACTCAAACAAGACAAACACCATGGAGTGCCAATGGCCTACCTGGCAGCGGATGGATGAGGCAATTCCGACTTAGGCATCCAGAGATTTCCTTGCGAAAGTCCCAAGAATTAGCGGTTGCACGCGCCCATGGATTGTGCCTTGAAACTGTAGCAACTTTCTATGCCAACTTAGAGTATCTATACTCAACTCCCAAATACCCAGAGTCCAATATATGGAATTGTGACAAATCTGGAGTTCAGGCAGCAAAAAATGGTGGTGCAATGGTTTTGGCAAAGAAGGGCAGCAAGTTAGTAAATTCTATAACGCCAGATCAAAGAGAGCATATTTCGGTTCTCTCGTGCATCAATGCAGGAGGAGGGAAGATTCCAAATTTTTATATTGTGAAAGGAAAGTACTTTACAAGCAATGTCATAAGAGGATGCGAACCTGGGGCTGTGATGGGAGTTCTGAATAATGCTTGGATGACGAAATACTTGTTTGAGAGTTGGATTGGACACTTCTTGCGAAACTTGTGGAAGGGACCAAGAGTATCACTACAAAAGAGGCACTTACTTATTCTCGATGGACATACTTCCCATGTAACCATTGAGGTGACAAGAACTTGCATGGAGTATGGGATAGATATCGTGACTTTACCTTCGCATACATCTCATGCTTTACAACCTTTAGATAAAACATGTTTTCGACCTTTTAAAGCTGCATTCAGGAGAATTCATGATGATTGGATGCGCGATCAGAAAAATAAGAAGGTGGAGAAAGCAATGCTATGTGAGTGGACTTCCAAGGCACTACAAGAAGCTCTAACTCCCATGAACATCAAAGCTGGATTCAGGAGTACGGGCATATGGCCTCTTAACAAGGAAGCCATTTGAGGAGATATGGGTATTAACGGAATATTCGTAGTATATTCGCGAGGCTATTTTTAGTCTAGTCTCTACCCGGCATGTATAGACCCGGCAGGCGATACCCGGTAGGGTCAGCAAGTCGGTTATCTATTTGGCATAATTAGACTCCTATACGAGTTTAGGACACCCGACTTTATGGCTGACTTAGCAGCCAGGTCGGCTGACCTGTCATGTCGAGCTAGATCTGACAGTCAGTCAGACCCAGCCGACTATATGTACCACTCTCTTCTCCGTGAGTGTTGTTGCTAGTGAATCTACCCCTCTTTGCCAGTAACCTCGGAGTTCTGCATAGTCTTCTATTCTGTTCTTTCGTTGTGTGTGTTTGAATAGACTAGCCGACTTTTGTTTTGCAGGATCTCTGATCTGTTTGTGAGAATCGTGTATTTTCTCTCTTTTAGTGTTCAAATGAGACCCGACCTAAAGTCATGCAGTCCCATGCAGATGCTCACTAGTCGGTAGATTTAACCCTCTTCCCTTCTTGTTAGTAGCAGTTTTGTTGACCCAACGTTACTGCGACTAGTAGGAAGCTAACTTAGACTCGTTAGGGTGTGTTTCCAGAAAAACCCCCTTAACATTTGGCGACCTATGCTTGAGTTCGATTCCATTGTTTCCGGATCGCGCAGATCCCGAAGTAGAAGCAGTAAATCTCCTCAACATTGGGCTACCGTGCGATTGTCCAGTCCAAAGATTTTGGATTTGTAAACGAGTAGAAATCGTGTAGATCATGCCGACCCGGATGTCGACCCCGCACAAATCTGCTCAAAGTGTCTCGCTATAGAGGTTTAGGAGTATGCAACCTACCGGTCGGTTGACACAAGTTGTTGGTATCAAGGTTTCGATAAAAATCATCTCCTACACTCAACAAAGATCGACCTAGTCGGGTAGAGTACGGCAACAAAACGCGCCTCGGAGATCATAGTCGCTACATGTCTATCCAAAGAAAAGTAGAGTCGTCTAAGAGTGCTAAGAAATCAGAGAGCGTCACAGAAGAAGCTCACGGTGCCAAAAGAGCAACTAAGTGAACTCACACAAAACACCGGCCAAGCGGTGCGGCGCGGACTCTACCGGCCGGATCCAGTTTCGATCTAGATCTAGATCGAGATCCGAAAAACCGGATCTCGATCTCGAAAGTGACACGTCACCATTATGACGGGTCTACGTGACGCGTCTTTGCCAGCTCTCCCGAGCGATCGACTTACCACCCGACCAAATGAAAAATTCCAGATCAGATCGGGGAATGGCGCAGTTGCGATCCGGATAAATCCATCTCTAGACACCCGACGATCGACACCAAGGGCCGACCCCCTCCCGACATATAGCGTCGAAGACAAGTCTCAAAGATCCACGTCGGATGAAGCGTCCCCGCACCACCTGGTCGAATACACCCAAGGTATGACGGACGTCCCGGAAAATGCTGATCTTTTCACGAAACGTCTTTTTCAATGAATCGTGGCGGGTATACCGACCCGACCCGACCTGTGGCCAATTTGCCACTAACATCGTCAACAGCGGATCACTACACCCGACCAAGTGTGGCGACACATACGATTTCGAACCCATCAACGCCCCGACAGAACCGGGACGACCAACCACCACTTCCTGACCGACCATCTAGTGCCAACCAGAGGCTTGTCAGGTACAATCCTGACCTGTCCATCATTATGCAAGAGCGTCAGCACGAAATTGATTTACTACGTAGTAGTCGGGCCGAACTCGATCTCCGTCTGGCCACTCTGTTGTCTAACCCGGGCCAGGCAGAGCACCCGCCCCTACCAGGTCGGAACCCCCAGACGGCATCATCTTACCAGGAACCTAGTTCTCCTGGTCCAATGATGAGCCGACGGGGTACACCCCTAGAAGAAAGTCCTTCCCCGACTGTTAGACAGGAGTTCGACCCCCATACGGTCCATCAGATCCAGACTATATATAATCAAGGAGTCGACCCGCTAGCAGTCAGACCCGCCTTACCCAACATTCGCACGCACCCACCGAACGTATTAACATTAGATCCGCCTCTCAACCATCTACCCGACCATAGAATGTCGACCCCACAGGCTTTGACCCAACACCGTCATCAGGCACAGCCGGCACAACGGGTCTTAGTTACCCAGCCGACCGCCACACCTGTATCATCCTCGACTTATTTCTGGCCATTCTCAGCCAGCACTTATGGTCGACCGGTAGACCCACAGTTACTACCTATGCAGGCTGTGAGTCTACCGAGTGCACCTATACAAACGGTCACCCGACCAACCACCCTACCCCATCCGTCGGTGTGTACGTACTGTCACACCCCGGGCCATACTATTGAATACTGCCCCTATTTAGTGGCACCTAGACCAACAGCACCAGGTCTGGCACCACCTGTCTACTCGGCAGCGGTAGGACCGACTTACTTAGCCGTTCCGACAGCACCTGATCAAGTACCGCCTGTCTACCCGACAACGGTAGGACCGACCTACCTAGTCGCTCCGACAACATCTACACATGTACCGCCCGTCTATCCGACAGGTACGGTACCACCATACCCTGCTTACCAGACAGGAGCAGTCCCACCACACTCTGTCTATCCGACAGCAGCATACCCACCCCGCACGACTGCCAGGAAACCAGTGGTCATGCCGACCTATAAAGAAGGTAAGTGTGCCATGACCCATGTCAACCATTTTGCCAATGCGTTGATGCTAAATGGAGAAACAGATCCGAATATATGCATTGCCCTGTTTGGTAATTCCTTAGTCGATGCAAATAATTATAATTGGTTCACCAACCAACGGTCGACCCTACCCTACCAAGACCTGCAGGGCCTAATGGAGGCCTTTAAATACCGGTATCAGGATATTGACAATGATGACCAAGCCTACCTCATTTTCCGCAGTCTCAAACAGGACACTAAAGAGTTGGTGGATGACTATTATGAGCGTATGATGAAACTGGCTGGTCAGTTCAAGGTCTCTCCAGCCGACAATTTCCTACTAAGCAACTTTCGAGCTGGCTTGTTGAAGTATTTGCAGGTAGCGACAGTTGGACTACCCAGATCCACTCTGGCACAGGCAAAGCAGTCAGCCAAGCTTGCTGAAAGCGGACTACCGAAGGAACCCAACCCAACCCCTGATGCCACCCGACCAGATCAGGTCGACCGGACAAAACGAGTTGTATGCAACTTGTGCAAAAAATCGGGACATGGAGAGAGCGACTGCTGGCGGAATCCGGAGAGCGACTTCGCAAAACGACGAAGCGGCGGAAGAAGACCGACGATGGCGATTCAAAGACCAACTCCTACCCAATCGTCAGCGGGGCCGACGGGTCGACCCCCGCGGGCTACCTTCCGGAAACGAATCTTCCCTTGTTCCCTGTGTAAGCTGATAGACCACCCGACACACTTGTGTCCCATGCTGAAGGACCCAAGGGTAGTCAAATTTTTGAGTCAACAGACGAAAGAAACAAAACCAACCACCTCGACAGTGATCATAGAAGAAGCGCCATCGACTTCGGTAGGAGTCGTGACAGTAGCTGCCATAACCCGAAGCAAGATACTAAAGGAGGAGACACTACCCGACCAGAACCTACCGGACGAAACCGACTGGCACGAAGAGGAGCAGCTGCGAGACCAGATGATGCAGGACGTAAGACAGTTCCAGTCAGAACTCGAGTCCCCGACTTTTACATCTCCACAACCAGGAGCAGACGAACTGCAAACCGACTGGGATTCAGAGGCACTACCACAGCAACCGACTTCGCCTCACACGACGCCGAAATTACCTCGACTGCAACATACCCCACTCGACCGATTCGGCATTAAGCGAGTTACACCACCCGGTTTTGGGACAAAGAAGTTGCGTGTGTCCCTAAGAGAGCTTTTTCAACTCTCACCGCACTCACCGCCCTAGTCCGGAGTCGACTACACCAATCGGCGTCACCCGACCTACCCCTACGGTCGACCCTCTCACCCGGCGATCGTCATATAGCAACAAGAGAGACGGTCGATCGACACATGCCGGTAATATCGTTGTCGGTCGGTAAGAACGTGGTCGACGACGCCCTTATCGATGGAGGCTCACGGGGTCAATGTGATCACCGAAGAGGAGCGTCGAAGGTTAGGCCTTCCAAAACCGTCTCGGCCCCTTCAATTTGAAGATGGCAAACGGCACCTTAGCCCGCCTAAAAGGCTACTACGGGATGTCGTGGATCCACATCCATGGCATACCTTACGTAGTCACAATGGTGGTCTTTGGATCGCTCGACAGTCAAATCGGACTACCGGTTCTTCTTTGGGTCGACCACAGCTCCGGCATGCTAAGGTAATCCATAATTGGGGTAATAATGAAGTGCGGATCATGGGAATGGCACGATTAGGGATCACAAAAATCAATCGAGAATTGGGGTGCGAGGCGGTTACACCACACGCCCTCGTATGTTATAATTTCGTTGAAGGCATAACATGATGAGGAAGAAGCCATACTCACGGCATCCGACCCGACCTTCACCTCTCGGGTACCATCGACCGGAATCTCCTGGCGACCGACTCTCCGGCATACCGACCGGAAACGGTCGACCCCCATTTCCAGTCACATGTCGACCCAACAATACAACTACGAGCCTCACTGCCGGTAGCGGTTCCAGTCGACCGGTACCTTTCGACTCAGAACGACCCTATAGACGACATCACAGGCCCGCCCATGGAGCCAAAGATGACCCGACCTCCACATGTCGACATTCCCCATACGCCAGGAGAGATGCTGCTCGATGAGACACCCATCCAAAGAGAGGCCGCGATACATGGACATTGTCCACTGGAACCACAACGAAGACGATCGACTCGACCTGGTCAACGTCGGTACCCCTACCGACCCGAAACTGCTAAAGTTGAATGCCAACCTGAGCCCAGAAATCAGGCAGGGGGCGGAGTCCTTGTTCAAAGAGTACGTGGACATCTTCGTCTTCTCGTACAAGGACTTACGGGGCATTCCGGAGCACATAGCGACACATCGAATCGAACTCGACCCGACCATGTCGCCTAGCCACCAGGCCCGGTATCGCATGAATCCCAATTATGCACAGGCGGTCAAGGATGACCTGGAGCGACTCTTAACTGCAGGGTTCATCGAACCGGTTGACCAGGCATCCTGGCTATCACCTATCGTTGTGGTGCCGAAGAAGAACGACAAGTCACGCATCATCGCGTAGCCGACTTTTGTCGACTCAATCTCGCCACTAAGAAGGACCCGTACCCACTACCCTTCACAGATGAGGTACTCGACACAGTCATCGGGTATGAAACATACTCATTCCTGGACTGTTTTCCAGGATACCACCAGGTCCGGATCCATCCAACCGACCGACCTAAGACGGCATTCATTACCGAGTGGGGCGCGTATGTCTGGGTTGTCATGCCGTTTGGACTAAAGAATGCTCCCCCGACCTATCGGTAGCATTGTCAACCGGATCTTCAAGGAGTACCGGCGACTTCATGAAGTGTTTTTGGACGACTTCAATGTTTACTGACGACATGGCGACACACCTACCGAAGC
Organism: Bryum argenteum; assembly: GCA_037043015.1. NCBI lineage: Eukaryota > Viridiplantae > Streptophyta > Bryopsida > Bryales > Bryaceae > Bryum > Bryum argenteum. The sequence continues at coordinate 14,256,768 of CM073330.1, forward strand.
TCGGGACCGGTCTTTGACAAATGTCGGCGATGCAGTCGATTTAAACCCCGAAAAATGCATTTTCATGGTACCGACAGTGTCATCTTAGGGTACATAGTCGGTAAGGAAGGCAAGTTCCCGGATCCTAAAAGATCCAGGCAATAGTCGACATGCCGACACCCACCACCGTGAAGGCCATCCAGAGTTCAACGGCCTAGCCGTCTTCAATCGCCGTTTCATAAAAACTATGCGGCGATCATGGAACCCATCACACGATCGACTCGGAAGAACGAACCGTTCATCCGGGTCGACCCGATCATGCGGCGACCTTCCAGGCTATCAAGTCCAAGTATACGCTTCGCACCCATTCTCGATCGGAGTCGATCGTCAGTGGAGTTCCATATCCACACCGACGCATCCGACATAGTCATTGGGCGATCTTTGGCACAAAACCCGACCGGCAAGGTCGACCACCCCATTGCCTACGCCGCGACTCATCGAACAAGGCGGAGAAGAACTATACGACAACAGAGAAGGAGGCTCTCGCCATGGTTTACGCCATTAACAAGTACCGACACACTTTTGCTCGGTAATAAATTTGTGTTCTATGTCGACCATTTAGCTTTGCGAAAGACTTGGTGAACAAGCCGCAGGTGTCGGGGCGACTCGCCCGATGGTTACTCCTGTTCCTGGAGTTCGACTTCACGGTTGTATATAAACCGGGTAAGACACATGGAGTAGCAGACGCCCTATCACGCAATGAGGGCGCTGAACCGGCAGTCGGCATTCCCGACCAGCCCAATGTCGCGCACTTGTTCAAAGTCGACCCCGATTGGTTTCAACCGATAGTCGACTACCTCCAGTCGGGTACGTTTCCGACCACCATGTCGACCGAAGCGCGGAAACGGTTGGCTCACAAAGCCATCCCGTTTCAGCTTATACAGGGGCGACTCTACCGACACGGTAAGGACGGCAGACCCCGCCAGGTTTTGACCGGCACCCAGCCGACAACCATTCTGCAAGAGTTACACAAGGGCAACGCTGGAGGTCACTTTTCACACGACATCACGGTGAGAAATTTTTTGGATGCGAGTTCAAGCGGTGGCCAACCCTATACCAGACATCATCCGTATTGCCGATCATGTCACGATCGCCAAATGTCGGGTGGTTCCGCCAAAGTCAGTATCCACGAAACTGGTAACGCAGCTTCCCGCCGAACCTTTCATGAAGTGGGGACTCGATTTCATTGGACCAGTAGTCAACACCCGACAAACCGGGTGCCGGTACATCCTAGTGGCAACCGACTATGCCACCAAGTGGGTCGGCTCGCGCACAACGCAACACCGCCAAAGAGACCGCCAAGTTCTGTGACGAGGCGATCTTGACGAGATTCGGCCGCCCATTGCGCTTGGTAAGCGATCAAGGCAGCCACTTCATTAACAAGACGATCCAGACCCTGACCGACCATTTTCTCTCAAGTCATACAACGTCCACGACATACTACCCTCAAGGAAACGGACAGCAGAGTCGACCAACAAAGTGATCGTCCGTATCTTTGCGAAGTTAGTCGACCACAACCGAACCGATCGGATGTCGGCTTTACATACAATCTGTTTGCATACTGGGATCGCCTACAAGGTAGTGATCGCCACTCTCCTTTCCAGTTAGTCTATGGACTAACACCTCTGATGCCGACCGAATATGTCATACCGACATTAAGATCCGGACCCGTAGATCTCGACTCCAAGCGTGTTCTCACTGCTCGAGTAGCCGACCTGGAGAAGCTAGACGAAACCCGACACACTGCTGCACTCCATCACGGAGCCACGCAGTGGAACAGGGCCCAATGGGCCCAGACACAAGGCCCGACAAAGCAGTATAATGTGGGCGACTATGTCCTGTGGCACCCCAAAGGCGCTAACCTACATGCAGGCAAACTACGTGGCAAGTGGTTCGGACCCTACCGGATACAATATGTTCTACCGAACAATACTGTCCTCCTGGTTAGTATCCAACATTTTGACCCCGACCCGGTAGTAGTCAATGTCGGTAAGCTCAAACCGTACCGAATTGCAGAAGATCTACTACCGACGGATTTCCCGAAGCCGTCCCTTAGCAAGTCCGATGTCAAGAACATGGTGATACGTAATGAAGACGAGCTTCCAGGCACTCGACCTGTATCCGTCGCATTGACGACCTTGACCCGACCCGACATAATTCAACCGACCATGTCCATACTCCTCAAACCGCTTCTCAGCAGTTTTGCAAACCCGACCCGACACCTCAAAGTCATCCCGTCGGCCAAAAGTCAACTGGTCCTTGACTGGCAATTAAGACGTCACAAACTGACTGTTCACTACCAGTCATCTTCCAGTCCACTACTAAAGGCGTATTCACTGGCAGCCATCGAAGTTGTCCCTTCGACACCATTAGGGAAAGTATTTAACCCCATGGCCAGACCTCTCTCTCCTCCTTTTTCATTTCCCTTGCTTTCGCCTTCGCACGAGCAGCACACCGCAGCTCTTGCACTTTGCGATCTTGCAGGGATTCCAAGCCAGGGATGTCACAGCGTCCGGACGTCCGGACGTCCGGTGGACGTCCGCAGGGGGTTATGGGAGCGTCCGTGACTTAGAGATTTTGGACTATTTACCTAAGGTAAAAGGGGCGACCGATCTTGGCCCGGCGACGGTCTTCGGCCGGCGACGGTCTTCGCCCGGCGACCGGTCTTCGGCCCGGCGACCGGTCTTTAAGCGGGCGACCGGTCTTTAAGCGGCGACCGTCTTTAGCCCGGCGACCGGTTTTGGCCCGGCGACCGGTTTTGGCCCGGCGACGGTTTTTGGCCCGAGCGATTGGCACGCCGACCGGCCCAACCCGGGGCGACCGGTAGAGCAGTGGCCGTCTGATCGGTCGGCGGTCGACCCGACCGGAAAAATAAAAAAATAAATAAAAAAATAAAAATAAATAAATAAAAAATTTGGCTGATGGCTGAAGGCCAGGCCGTCTGATCGGTCGGCGGTCGACCGGGCGGTCGTCCCGACCAAAAATAAAAGAAAAGAAAACCGATCGATCGGACGGGCCGACCGGATTCTAAATTTAGATTCTTTTTTTTTCTTTTTTTTTCTTTTTCTTTTTTTTTAAATTTCCCCGGACGGCGTGGGCGTCCGAAGCCGCCTTGGTGGGGAGCTAAGAATGGCGGCCACTCCTCTTAACCCTAACCCTATTCCAATTTATTTCAACAACCATTTTGAATTTCTTGAACTCCCCCACCCCCTAAAGTTTTTCAAGACCAGTTATTACACTATTTGGGGTTCCCGCTCAAATAAGATTCTCCTTGCTTTGAGCATTACGATCTCACTAATGGAAAAGAATCGACAGTTTAAATTTTACAAGTCACTAAAAATTCAAGTTAACTTTAAGATCCTACGGTTGGATCTTTCTAAACATTGCTTCAAATGAGGCTTTTCAAGCATGAAGAATTTCGGCAATTTCGCATCAAGGATATCTAGGGATTAAGATCTCTTTATTTTATCTAAAATTTAACCATACTTAAGTTACTTTTGTGAATTGATTGATGATTCATTTAATCTTATTATCATGGTCCGGAAGATATTACCTACTTCGTACTACTTATGGTATGTACTACCTAGTTTGGAATCATGAATTTTTCACACCAACCCCTTTAATCACAAACATGACAAGGTTTGCTTAATATTGAATAACTTATTATAAAAGGAGACTAATAGTATCTTCATAGATAAGTATTGGCCTTTATCATGTAAGATAAAACTTAAGGAAACCATACAAATAAATAAGTACTAAGAATAGAAATGAGAATTTTATTTTGCTATTGAAAGTTTAGGTGTCTTTAATCTATTACAAGAGAATTATTAATTGTTATGAGGATTTCAAGTTTTCACCTACAACAATTTAATCTTAGAATTAAGGTTTTTATATCGTCTTTGGGAAGAAAGTTTACAAGAGTTAGAAAACTCACATTTCTTAACACATTTATTTTTCCTTCAAACCCCCCCCCCTAGCCTTTAGGGGTTAAATAAACAACCACCCATTTGGATTCAAATAAAATTTGTTTAGATACTTAGATCCGTAAATGGTTAGTAACTATAATATTTTTCATTATCATAAGTCAATGTAAATATATTGCAAATTCTATCAAAGCATGACATTGTACCCCTACAGAATTCCAAGTGATTCATGGATAGTTAAGATTCATATGAACAATGAGGGGTTATTTATAATAAGTTCTATTTTTCATGTCTGTCCAAGCCCATAAGATCTTTTGAGTAAAACATTCCCTTCTATGAAAAGAAGATCTTCCCGACATTCCCCTGACAAAATCGGCATGTGGATTAATGCCCTGATTTAGATTGTAGGTACAATGTCAGGTACCTAAAAATAGACAATTATTAAATGCAAGCAAGAGGAGGAAGAAGAAGGGAGAGATGAGGGAGTGTTGGTGAGTGAGAGAGGAAGAAAGGAGCGCAAGACACCGACCGGTCGCTCGGTCGCTCGGTCGGTCCATTGGTCGGTCGGTCGCTTGGTCGATCGATCGGACGCGGTCGCTGGCCGACCGATCGGTCGGAGGGCGCGACCGGAATTCAAGGGAAAAAATTGACGGAGGGACCGATTGACGGAGGGACCGACCGATTGACCAACCGAGCGACCGACCGAGCGACCGAACGATGTCGACCAATGGACCGACCGATGTCGACTGATGGACCGACCGAGCGACCGACCGATGGACCGACCGATGTCGACCGATGGACCGACCGAGCGACGGACCGATGGACCGACCGATCGACCGAGCGACCGGTCGGTGTCTTGCGCTCCTCTCTTCCTCTCTCACTCACCAACACTCCCTCATCTCTCCACTTCTCCCTTCTTCTTCCTCCTCTTGCTTGCATTTAAGAATTGTCTATTTTTAGGTACCTGACATTGTACCTGCAATCTAAATCAGGGCATTAATCCACATGCCGATTTTGTCAGGGGAATGTCGGGAAGATCTTCTTTTCATAGAAGGGAATGTTTTACTCAAAAGATCTTATGGGCTTGGACAGACATGAAAAATAGAACTTATTATAAATAACTCCTCATTGTTCATATGAATCTTAACTATCCATGAATCACTTGGAATTCTGTAGGGGTACAATGTCATGCTTTGATAGAATTTGCAATATATTCACATTGACTTATGATAATGAAAAATATTATAGTTACTAACCATTTACGGATCTAAGTATCTAAACAAATTTTATTTGAATCCAAATGGGTGGTTGTTTATTTAACCCCTAAAGGCTAGGGGGGGGTTGAAGGAAAAATAAATGTGTTAAGAAATGTGAGTTTTCTAACTCTTGTAAACTTTCTTCCCAAAGACGATATAAAAACCTTAATTCTAAGATTAAATTGTTGTAGGTGAAAACTTGAAATCCTCATAACAATTAATAATTCTCTTGTAATAGATTAAAGACACCTAAACTTTCAATAGCAAAATAAAATTCTCATTTCTATTCTTAGTACTTATTTATTTGTATGGTTTCCTTAAGTTTTATCTTACATGATAAAGGCCAATACTTATCTATGAAGAATACTACTAGTTTTCTTTTATAATAAGTTATTTAATATTATGCAAACCTTGTCATGTTTGTGATTGAAGGGTTGGTGTGAACAATACATGATTCCAAACTAGGTTTTGTAATGTAGATGAGGTTTTCAACCCATCTTACATCTCGGAGGTAAAAAATAAGTCCAACAAGAATCCTTTTTAAATCAGATACATCTTGTCAAAATTTGGAATAGAGTACAAAATGGTTGATTGGGCCTTTAGTAGTTGAGCGTTAGAGTGAATATCCAATCATGTACTATATTGAAAGGCTATTAGCATCATATAAGTATATGAATATGTGAAGGAAAAAGACATATAACATAAAACTTACAATACAAATTCATGCAACCCAAATTTAGAAGAACAATACTACAAAGTATTATGTGCTAATATTTATCTTTCAAGTGTATGTGTGAGTATGAAGATTATATTTCTATAAGACTCTCCTAAACATTTAACAAGTTACGTAGTGGTAATGTGTAAATATAGATTTTTCATTTAATTGATCTTGGTAGATGTTCATAACTCGTGAATAAATATGAGTCATGTCCACGTTTATGGCGTATGTTATTTTTTATTTTTGTAGAAAGTGATGTATCTTCAATATCTTATTATAGCAATTCATAATACTACATGATCAAATATACAATGATATATTATTTTAAGATGCGATTAGTTGATATTGACCCCATTTGATTTATATGGCAATAAAATTTGTATTGAATAAAAATAATCTTTGTGGAAGCGTTTTCTTATCCTCAAGTAAAGATTTTTTATTTAATCTTATTTGACCCTTATGATGCTATGTGTTTTTGGCAAATGACACTAAGAACTTACACCCCCAAAATACCAAGTGCCCTTCACAGTGAATTAAGACATTAGGCTTGTTCCTAAAGTTTGCAATTTGGGAATTAAAGAAAAATACGTAATTTAAACTAAAAAACACATGAACATCATCCTATTTTCTCTTTTAAGTTGTTAAACATCAACATGCCATAAGTAGTACAAAGTAAGTAACATCTTCCGGACCATGATAATAAGATTAAATGAATCATCAATCAATTCGCAAAAGTAACTTAAATATGGTTATAATTTATAGATAAAATAAAGAGATCTTAATCCCTAGATATCCTGGATGCGAAATTGCCTAAATTCTCCATGCTTATAAAGCCCTATTTGAAACAATGTTTAGAAGATCCAACCGTAGGATCTTAAAGTTCACTTGAGTTTTTAGTCACTTGTAAAATTTAAAACGTTGATTCTTTTCCATTAGTGAGATCGTAATGCTCAAAGCAAGGAGAATCTTATTTGGGCGGGAACCCCAAATAGTGTAATCTGGATCTTGAAAAACTTTAGGGAGGGAGTTGTTAAGAAATTCAAAATGGTTGTTGGAATAAATTAGAATAGGGTTAGGGTTAAGAGGAGTGGCCGCCATCCTTAGCTCCCCACCAAGGCGGCTTCGGACGCCCACGCCGTCCGGGGAATTTTTTTTAAAAAATTAAAAAAAATTAAAAAAAAAAAATCTAAATTTAGAATCCGATCGCTCCGTCCGATCGGTCGGGCCGACCGATCGGACGGAGCGACCGGATTCTAAATTTAGATTTTTTTTTCCTTCCTTAAATTCCGGTCGGGCCGTCCGACCGGTCGACCGCCGACCGATCGGTCGACTGTTAGTGATCTGACGGTTGTGGATCTCCGAATCAAATCTCATGGTCACCACGACCTTCGGTCGCCTCGACCGGGCGCCGGTCGGAGCGAATTTTCTCGGTCGCTCTAAAGAAGATCGGATTTGAACGGCTTAGATGCGAGCTCCAAGAAGATCTAATGGTTGAAATTTTTACTGTTGTCGTAGTAATTCCATTTTACCCCCCCGGACGGACGTCCGACCAAAAAAACTCAAAAGACGTCCATATTGACATCCCTGTTCCAAGCGGCGCTTTTTGCTACGCAGGGAAGCGCGCTTGCCGACAGTCGCCGGTCGCAGCAGGTCGGCAGCCGCTTCGGCACGCAGGAGCAGCGGGAAGAAGAAGGAGTTGCCGGCGCAAACCCTACCTGGGTCGGCCGGAGCAAAGTGGACGGGTGACGTGCAGCCGAGGGTTTTGCGCAACCGACATTTGCCCGCAGCAGCGAGCCCCGATCGGTAGCACGGACGGATCAGCTCGCAGGCGCGGGAGTTTGCGCCGTGCCGACGGCCAACGGCAGCCACCATCCAGCACGGAGGACGCGATTCCGACCACCTGTCCGAAAAGCGCCGCGGTCTTTTTGCCGGCAGCGTTTTTTAGGGTTTCAGAGGAGGAGCGGAGCAACCAAGCGCAGTTTCACTGCACCGACGTTTTGCAGCCGGGACCGATTGTCGCTCCGCCGAAGCCAACAGAGAGGCGCAGACAGGGTTCTTGCAAACCCTACCGACACCCGCCAGCATCGTCCCCGGTCGACCGTGCCGCAGATTCACCACAGCGGCGGCGCACTTTTGGAGATACCGACCCCGTTCACATTCCGGTAACAAAGTCGCCCCCTCTTTTCTGCATGTCGAGTCCTTCCGCACACAGATACGCAACCGATTCTTCGATGGCGCGTGGAAAGTCGACCGCCCCGACCCGTGTGATTAGCGATTCGCCAAAGAACGCCGGGTGAACCCGGCCAACCTATCCGGACAAAGAGACGGTCGATACAAGGTTACATCGCCCGTGCGCATGACAAAGTTGGTGGAGTGGCGGCGTTAGCACACAAAGAATGAGGCGGAGCTGCGATTCGTCACCCAACTCGGCCTTCTCCCGTTCCTTATGCGGAATCAAGCGAACCCAATGGCCGCACCTGGATGGAGTTGGTAGAAGAGTTTGTGAACGCGGCCGACATTGACGACAAGACAAATATCACGGCCAGGGTCCGAGGTCGGCCGGTCCGAATGACGTGGAGCTGATCCAGCTTTTTTGAAGCTACCGACCGAACGACCATGGAGCCCCTCGTCGAGGCCGACCAACCATCGACTATCGGACCTTCTTTGTAGACGTATCGCGTGCGCTGCGAAAGTCCGACGAGGGCTACACCATCTCCAAGTGCCACCTTAGGTTCCGACCACCTTTGAGAGGTATGATCCTGGGCCTTAGTTTCAAGCGCAGTGACTTACGTCGCAGAACGAAACATTTGCGGTTTTGGCAACCGCGAGAGACACTCGCCACCTCCGGCGACGGGTCGTGGAATCGGCGCAATGGATGCTCGAGTCGCTTATCATCGACGTCAAGGCAATCCAGCCGCAAAAACTCCTGCAGCGTGCCGTCGGCAGAGGTACTCGGCGATTCTTTGGAGGCTTTCTTTTCATCAATCAAGAAGGCGCACAACCGACCACCGGCGAGCGGCCCAGGGCGAGCGCAGAGGCCGGAGGAGAACACCAGAACAAATTTAAGGGCCCCGACTACCTACTGGCCAATGGTGGATTAGGCATCGACCCCCAGACCCGACCAGAGGCGGTCGACCCCAGCACGAAGGAGGCATCATCCTCACAGAGCCATGGCGACTACCGACCAGCACCGGCCGTTGTCGTCAACCGCCAAGACAATGCAGGTTCCAGCAACCCACCTCCGGTAATCGACCTGTCATCCCTTGTCGACCCTCCATCGGGTCAGATCCCGACACGCAGAACTCGCCACCGTCGAGCCGTGGACCAGTCGACACCTCGACTCATGGAGACACGAGCGACTGCCACTAAGAAGCGAGGCCACGACACACCCAAGAAGGACACGCTCGGGCAAACCAAGAGGTGGAGGACGTTGCTGGTGACGGACTCTTCCGACGAGGAGCTCCCGTTCACGTCGGCCGACAGCGACACCCAGTAAACCCCAGGCAAGTCTCGCAGTGAGCATACTCTGCTCAGTCCTGTTCGCTCCCCAGTAGCCGACACGGTTCCTATGGAACTAAGTCCAGACCAGGTCGACCCCTCCATTTCGGAATTTAGGTCTCCACAGGTGATCTCTCCGCGCCCGACATACACCCGACCGCAGGCAACCGGTCCAGCCCAGGGTCGGTATGCCACACACGCAGAGGGATTCCAGGTTAGCATCGGTGCACTCCGACAGCACCTTGCCGATGCTGAGGCCCATGAGGTCGCCCTCTCCCTGTACCTCCAGGAGACACTGCGGAGTCAAGAGGCCTTACGGGTGGAACTCGACAACACCCAGCTGGAGCGCCAACGTTTAGCGTCCGACCTTGCCGAGATACGTCTGCAGATCGACCCTACCGTCAAGCAGTTACGGGAGACCCGACAACAAGTGGCAGACCTGGAGAGGAAGTTGCAGGAGAGTTTTGCAGCTAATCAGCGTTTGCAGGAGACGAATCAGACCAACGCTGGTCTTTTGGAGGAGGTCAGGACGCAGCTACAACATACCGACCAGGCGCATACTACCCTCCGCAACGAGCATATCAAACTCAAGGACGAGTTCCGGGATGCCGACAAGCGCAGTCGACAAGCTCAGCACAAGCTCCAGAAGGTGATGGAGCGCACGAAGCAGTGGCAGGTCGACTCCGACAGACGCGACTGTATGTTGGCACGTTTGCGCAGGTCAAAACACTCCCTTCGTACGCAGCTCAGAGAGAGGATTCAACTCCTCAACCACGCGCTAGACATCCAGACGCGACAGTCGACCCGGTACAGTCGCCAACTCGACGCTATCCAGAAGACCAACCCGGAGATTATCCTACCGGCCTTCGACGAGGAGGAAGAGGAGGACGAGCCACTCGACCCCCGGTTGTTGGAGAACCTACCGACCGACAGCGACGAGCAGCTGTCAGAGGGAGAGGTGACACCACCCGACAGCCCGACGTCGGGTGACGATCAGCAAGCTCCCGGGATGCAGCAGCGCGACGACGAGGATGACGATGACAAGCACGACACGGGAGGCCACACGGAACAGCCCGAAGAAAAAGACGCAGACAACCAGCAGACCAAGGGACCCGACCCGGCAGGACCACAGGAGCAGCCACCTACCAGGGACCAAGGCCAGCAGGATCCGCCTCGTGAACAACAACCTCCCCAGACGGATCAGGTATCTCCGGCTCCACAGCCGATCGGCCTGTTGCTGCAGGATGACCGCACACCAGCTACACTTATCAACCCGACCGAGGCGACCCTGCTTGTCGACCCGGGTCGGCAGAGGACAAATCCCCAGTTTTCGCGACTTGTCCAGCCCCAGTTTTCGCAGGAGGACTTTCCTTCCTTCCGACTCTCCCCAGATCGGGTCTGGAGTCAATTGTCACCTCCGACCCGCACCAATTCACTCGACTTCCCGACAGTCGACCTCCGGACCCCTGGTGTACGTGATGATACGTGTGGAATTCCCAGGCGACCTACAGGCCCGCCATCCCCACTGCAGCCACTTCAGGTCGATCGTTGGCACTCGACACGAGGTCTGCCACGCTCCCCTTCTCCGCTCAAATACCCCTTGCAGGAGTCGACTGCACACGTCAATCGTGTTCCAGCACCGGCACCACCCACGGCATTCCTCAAAGCTCCACCATCTTCACCAACCTCGGCAGTCCAGGAGGCCCGCACCGACCTTACATCGATGGACAGCCCGACCTTAGACATCTCCAACCTGTCTGAGCAGCCACATCGTCGTTTAGTCAGGTCACTCTACAGCCCGACCTCTACCAATCGCCCACCGGTTTAGGCTACAAGTCCACAGGGGTGTACTTGGCTTAAAGGGGGGGCAATGTTAACGGAATATTCGTAGTATATTTGCGAGGCTATTTTTAGTCTAGTCTCTACCCGGCAGGTATAGACCCGGCAGGCGATACCCGGTAGGGTCAGCAAGTCGGTTATCTATTTGGCATAATTAAACTCCTATACGAGTTTAGGACACCCGACTTTATGGCTGACTTAGCAGCCAGGTCGGCTGACCTGTCATGTCGAGCTAGATCTGACAGTCAGTCAGACCCAGCCGACTATATGTACCACTCTCTTCTCCGTGAGTGTTGTTGCTAGTGAATCTACCCCTCTTTGCCAGTAACCTCGGAGTTCTGCATAGTCTTCTATTCTGTTCTTTCGTTGTGTGTGTTTGAATAGACTAGCCGACTTTTGTTTTGTAGGATCTCTGATCTGTTTGTGAGAATCGTGTATTTTCTCTCTCTTTAGTGTTCAGCAGACCCGACCTAAAGCTGTCTAGTCCCGCAGATGCTCACTAGTCGGTAGATTTAACCCTCTTCCCTTCTTGTTAGTAGCAGTTTTGTTGACCCAACGTTACTGCGACTAGTAGGAAGCTAACTTAGACTCGTTAGGGTGTGTTTCCAAAAAAACCCCCTTAACAATGGGGCCATCAGAAGGATTTGCAAATGTGAATGAAGAATCAGAAGGGACTTAACAGTCAAAAGATGGTCAAATTCACGATTTTGATGACTCAGATGCTGTCGTAGCATGTACTGAGCAAGAGCAAGAGGATCCAGATCAAGTCACCGAAATTATAGGCACAGCAGCTACAGGGCGAGAAAATGATGCAGTTACCAAAATTGTAGGCCCTGCTGTGCATACAGGCTTAGCATCAACTTGATGAGGAAGCATCTGTAGCAAGAAACAACATCATCAGTAACGAAGCAAACTGCAGGCAACAATTCTGCCCTCAAGGAGAGCTACAGGAGCATTATCCAGAACCACAATACTATGTTAATGTCCCTGATGCAGACGAGAGCACTCACGATTTTGAAGATAGGGCAATCAACATTGATCCAGAGTTTGAGATGACCCTGCAGGAGCAACAGCAAGAGACAAATTTCAGTTCATTTTTTGCCCTACCGGAGGTGATACCAGCAAGGAAAAAGAAACGGCAGCAACCACTTTTGGATTTCACAAAATCTAATATCTTGACATCTGAGGAGTATATCGCTGCCTGTGAACAACTTCTTGCTAAACGACAAGAAAACGAGGATAGTGCAAAGCAAAGAGCTGCAACCAAGGAGGCAAGAAGGAAAGCAAAAGAAGACCGCATTGCAGCTGTGAATGAGAGGAAGGCTCAACGCTTAGCAAAAAGATTGGAAAAGGAGCGCTTACGGGAGAACAGACCTGTTCGTGGTCGACGGAGTAGGTGGCAGCCACCTTTGATGAGCGAAGAGCTAGGCATCGGAGAGCTCCAGGGCTACGGCGATGAGGAGGGGTTTGGCGCAGACAACGCAAGGGCTCCCATCAGTCTCGACGGAGGGCTCTTCGAAAGTGCAGGAGCTTCGATGGAAGGTTTTGGCACCTGCGCTGGAGAGTTTCGGCGCTTCGGAGGAGGTCCGACATCGGAGGGTGCACAGGGCCAATATCGGGGGGCGCACAACCTCGACTCCATCGAGGTGAACGCCTTGGAGGATGGCCGCCCTTGGCTGCCGGCGGCTACCGGCAATGGCTTCGGGACAGGAGCTCTCGGCGGGGCGGAGGCCGACAATGGCTTCGGGACAGGAGCTCTCGGCGGGGCGGAGGCCGACAATAGCTTCGGGACAGGAGCTCTCGGCGGGGCGGAGGCCTTGCAAGATCGTTGCATGAGAAGTGCGCCTTCGGCGCTGGAGCGCACGACAACAACCAGGCCGGGCGACAACGGTACGTGTAGGCTGCCATTGGGCTCCAACCAAAATTGTGAGTCTGTGACAGCAGCTGTAGGGGGGGCGGGGGGGGGGATGGGAATCGCAGTAAGAGCGGAAAGAATGATCGCGGCAGGAGGGGTGGCAGGAGCAGGGAGAACGATTGCGGCAGGAGCGGGGAGAACAATCGCGGCAGGAGCGGGGAGGACAAGCATCGGCGGCTTCGCCAACAGGGTTCCGGCAACGACAAGGGATATATCGCCTTCGGCAGCGCACGGCTACAGCGATCAAGGCTTCACAGCTTTCTACAACCCGCAGCGCCAACTGCCTACATCAACAACGGCGTTTCAACAAGTCAATTCGAGATTGAGGCAGACTGCTTCCATACTTTATAATCCGATCCTTGTGCCTCAATTTGTTTCTCCTTCAACAACAAGTTACAATGCAGGTGAAGGCAACGGTAATCGACAATAGAATATGCAACAAAAGCGCGCCAGTAATAGTTGGTAGCAGGTGGATTCCAAGATTAGAGTTGCACGTTCATAGTCAACAGATCATGCCGTTCACGTGAACTTGGTGAACCATGTGGGAGCAACAAAGAGTCCTAATAGGACAATGATGTTCTCTTTACAAGAACTTCATAATTACTTCAAGACTCCTATTTAGCACAAAAGTACATCTTTTCCCTTTATTTTTGGATCTCGTTCGTCCTTTTCCAGGGAGTTACTTGCTCCATTTTAGAGCTACTTTTGTCTTCAACTTAGACTCTTTCTTATCTCCTACGCATGGACCCTATGCGCCACATGGGGGAGGCTACTGCCTTTCTTTCTTTTAATTGTAAGTAATTACTCCTTTGTCCAAAAATTATGATTCTTGAACCACTTGATTCCTTGGTGGTTTCCTCATCATCTAAAATTTCTCCCATGCCTAAAGTCGCTGTAGATTCTCCATGCTGAAATTTGCGCCATTTTCGGCACTCCACCATAGTTGTGCATGCATTCGAATTAAGAGGGAAGTTTATAAGAAATTGTGATTTGTAGTTCTTGCGGTCAAAGTAATTTTTTACCATATTCTAGTAGGTGCATTATGTTTATCTTTTTTAAATGTTTGTAGGAAGTAGGGACATATATCTCATTTAAGCATTTTTTTAGGGTTTGGAACTTGTAGACAGTAACGGTTAAGGTAAGAGGATATTCCTTCTGTGGTACTCTTAGTTTATATTGTTATCAATTTGGCAGAGTATAATTTGTGAAAGAGTCACACAGGACTTGAGAGGAGAGGGATATTCTTGTCGAAACCTAAATATGTATTTCTTGATATGACAACGATGATTAAGTAGCTCAAGATTCCTATCAAAAGTCTATGATGGTTAATAGTTGCATAATATGTCACATTTAACTGATTCTCAACTAAGAGCAGTTAATAAGTAACATATTGGGGATCCCCATATCTTTGTAAACAAAAAAGTGAACCAAATTGAAAATCAGATTTGGAGGGTTCCAAAAGCATATCAAGATACTTAGACCCCCTGAATTTACTTTTGAATTAGCATAGTTACACCAAAGTCTGGATTCTTTGGTACTCCAAATTTCTTGATTGGGTCCAAATTTAGTTGAATGTAACACATATAATTTTATTCACAAATTTCTTATGATGCACATACAAGCTCCAACAACACCATATTTGTTATGATGGGAAAATTTCAAGACGGAAAGAGTTACAACCCTAAACCTGACCTGAAGTTGATTGCCTCGTTTTTGGGGTTATAACCTCAATTCCGTTAAAATAGCATTATTCGAGTAAAATGGCGCTTTTTAGGGTGCTTAAAATGAAAAAATAACGTTGGTTTTTGTCAAGTTTTGACTTGATAGGGTAAATATTTCTTAACCGTTGTTCAAAAACAACAATGTTTTTGAACAACCATTGAAGAAATATTGCCCTTTGACTATGTCCAAAGGTCAAAAACCATAAAAATTTGTGATATTATGGAAATTTTGGTGATATTATGGAAATTTTAGTGATATTACAGAAATCGTTTGATATTACGGAGTACATGTGTGATATTAATTAACATGGCATTCTCCAAGCATATATACTTCTCAACTTCAGTCCAAGAAGATGCTTGTAAAATGACACCTTTGCATAATATGGCACTTTAGCTCCGCCAAAATGGCATATGGAATAGTGCCATTTTAACGAAATTAAGGTTTTATGTAGTAATTTTCTCGGTGGTAAATGAGTAAAAGTAGCCAAAGTCATTACTTTATACTACAACGTGAGATGTAAAATTTAACTTGATTGAAGTTACATCAACACAAGTCATTATAGTTTCAAAATTATTTTGGGATGCCCTCAATCTCCCAATCTAATAAATATGGTGTTCAACTATATAACGTAAGGATACGTGCTTTGCGCTATTTGTACCATTGTTAATATGGGCTTATTGTACAAGCTCATCCAATTTAGGTGAGAAGACGAAACAGAGCAATTGGAGAGAGTCTCGGGAAAGTCTCCTGTTCAGCTTCCTGCTTGGAATATTACAAGAGCAAGAACAATTTTGGCTTCTTCTCAAGGATTTGGCATGTTCAATCCTAAAGAAGATCTTTGAGATCTTGGGAGTATCTTCATACTTCAACATGGCAAGATTTTAGATTTAGATCTTGACTTAAAAGAATGGATTCGGCCTCATATAGGTCATATCAAGGGAGGTAACTTTTTTAGTTACACCAACAAGCGTGGCTACAAGGTTATCATGTCTAGTCAAGGAAAGACTCCTCCGTTCACCACGACCATGATTAATAGAAGTTACACACATGAACAATGCAAGCAATATTACAAAGAATTGTCGCATCCTTGGTTCGCCAAGAGAATTTCTACCATGATATGGCTTACCAACCAAGAAGGATTACTGCTAGCAACCTGGAAAACAAGGATGGGGCACTCAGGCGTTTGCAATCTCTGTTCTTTGAGAGAGCAGGAGACTCCTTAGCATTCTTTTTACTCATGCATATCGGTTGCAGGAGTATGGGATAAGGTCAGAAGGATGCGTGAATTGGCGGGCTTACCCCCTCGAATTACAGGATGGTGGAAGGCTCTCTGGGGCATTTATGATCTGCCTGGAAAGCCCGGACAATCGAAGTTATTTAAGGATGCTTCTGTTTTACATATCCCTGGTATTAAGGCTCCACAGGCTAGCATAGACGAAACACCGTGGGAGATGTTGTGAGGCAGCCTCATATGGTTCCTATGGTGCGAGAAAGTAACTTTTAATTTGCGAGATGGTGAATTCCACATTGGAGTCGCCCTTTTCCGGGCTTGGCAGACTAATGTCAAAGCAGGCATGGGGGCGTGGCTCGATATGACCAAGTATTCTACGTCCCAAAAATCTGACAAGCAACGGCTACGAGAAGATATCTTCTTGGATACTTGGACGAGGGGCAATATTTTCTGTTCTAAGGTTAATGGCATTCACTGGAACTTGGTCCCCCATTTAGAGTTCCTTCCCAGGGACCTTGCCAATAGATATAAGAGCTTTCGAGAGGGGCTTACACAGCCGAGGCTTCCGCCCACTTCCTCATCAGGGAGGACACATCTCACTAGTACTTCTAAAGAGCAATCACACAGTACTCATTTCTTGCATCGTGAAGGCCACTCAAAGTCTCCTTCGCATCACGAAACAGAGATAGAATGTAATGCTGAGGAGATTCTCGCTAGAATATTGCAAGACTTGGCGAACAAAGTGGAGCAAGAGGACAATCAAGGAAGGAGTCCTGTACAGGACAAACCGGGACTCGCCCCTTCCTCTCATTACTCTTCTTATCGCAACGAAGTTGAGATTGACGATTTACCTTTTGAGTTGCAAGATGACAAGGAGTTGAGTTCACAGGCCAACTTCTGGAGCAATAGCCTGGACGAGACCCCTGTCCAGGCGAATAGCATCAGGGCTCCTGCGAAGGCAACTCATTTGACGAGCCTCTAGGCAGATCTTCACCAACCTACAGGTGAAGAGGCTATCTCGAAGGCGCCAGTCCCGCCGTGGGATCTTCAACAGCTACCGACTCCTCCAGCACACACTTCGAGTCCTGCAGAAGGCCTTCGTTAGAAGATTTTCTCTAGTCATGCATGCGACGCAAGGTGTTCAATGCAGAGGTACCGGCCAAGTTCAAGTACCGGAGGAGGAGGAGGGGAGCGGATGTGAGCATGGTGGCCTCTCCACTTGCGGCTGTCTGCGAGGAGCTCACGCAAGCTTAGGTTTTTGCGCGGTCGTAATTCCACCCGGTCAATCTGCATCTCGTTCTGGCTTGTTGGCTAGCTTTGTCATGGCTAGTTCGCAAGTTTTGCACTTTTGCCATGTCTGTTTGCACATTTAATTTAGAAGTAGACCTTAGTGGTCACATCGCACGATTATCATCTTATGATTGGTGAGATCTTAATGATGATTTGAGATTGGGCATTAATTGCTTTAATCTTTGCTAGCATTAGACTAGGTATGTCATTTCCTCAGGGTTCTCAGTGAGTATGTCTTTCCCTTAGAGTTTTAGACTAGTTAGTTTTATAGTATCTTAGGCCAGTCTTTCTTACATGCTTAGTAGTTGTTCTTAGAGATTGGTAAGCTCTTATGGGTAGATAGGCCATCAGACATTTTTGAAATCCCCCTTTCTTTAGTCTTTCAGACTTTTCTTTCTCAGGTTTAAGGGCAGCTTAGTGCTTTCCTAAAACCGCAAGGCTATGTAAAATTGCGATTTTTTGCCTCGTTCTAATCATCCCGGATTACGGGTCTTCAGCTCATCCAATTTGGGTACGTCTGTTAAGATGTAAGATGTGTTATTAAATTGAAAGTAAGGTGAAAGAAGAGAAGAAAAAGAAAAAGAAAATTTTAAAAAAGAAAACACAAGAGATAGGTTTATTTTTATCACCTTCCAAAGGTGCAATGTTATTTTATAAATGCTCTCGGGAATCTTTGGAACCAAAGAGGCCTACCCGACAATTGATATGAGGCAATTATATCACATGATTGTTTTGTGAGAAGAATCCTAATCGATACAATCACAAGCAAGGTAAAATCACCTAGTTTTTTATCACGCTCCTAGAATCAACAAATAGAGTAAGTTGTCAACATTTGTAAAGCGTAGGATGTAATGATATCAAATTTTGGGCCGAGAATTTTGTATTTACATGTATACATACTAAAGTAACATGGTTAAACTAATAATAATTCATGGTCAAACACAAATTCGGCACAAGTTTTTTTAGTGGCAATCATAAGACTATTAGGTTTGAGCTTCAAAAGGAGGTCCATAGAAACTCCTCGGGCATATCATGAAAAAAGAATTATACAAGGGCAAGTAAGGTGTAGGGGTCACCCACAATTGTGTAAGTTAGTCAATTCCCGTATCTTTTGTCATAAGAAGGTTGTTTTATTGATATTCATTGTAGGAGATGTTGAAATGGAAATAGAAGCCATTTATAGAAATATCGATAACTTTTTAGTCACTTTACGTTACAAATAGGAGCCTTAAAGGGTCCTTCCAAAGAACTAATTATCTTGGACTTGCCAAAAGTGTAAGATTTTCCCTCTTTATTAAAAATGGAGTTTTTGTCTACATCTACACATGGCAAGCCTAAGGAATAATCTTATAAACCTCAAATAATCATAACATGGTATTTTACAAACTTCTATCGCTTGCTCAAAGTCATTGATAAGTGCGAGTTTTTCATTAAATGATCAATTCACCGACTTCATGCACTCATTTATTTTTTCTTTTGTTGATTTTATTTGGCAAAGCTTTATGTACGAGCCAACCCTTTTAGTAAATTAATCCTCGAACCCTTTTGAGCCACTAAGAGATATAAGAGGTTTTGGACCATTTTTTTGTATGCCTTTTCCCCTCTTTGTGGTTTATGTATCGAACCATTTTCCGCCATTAAGAGGTTAAAAGGATTTGTGAGCACCTATCCATTTGTCTTATCTTTGTGGCCTTGGATAAAATTTGGAAAACCCTTTTTGGCCATTTAGAGGTTATAAACGTCCAACAACACCTATCTTCTCTATATTTGTGGCCTATGAGAAATCTCATAAACCCCTTCATGTTGGCCATCTAGAGGTTATAAGGGTCCTACTACATGTTTGCTCTTGCCTTTCTCTCCTTCATTTCCATTTCTTGCGATGTTTTAAGTGTAGTCAAGGCAGTGATCTTCCAAAAGCGCATAAAGTCTTTTTCCAAGCTAGTAAGTAATGACATTGGCAATGGCGCCGAAAGGGGAAGCATCCATTGTGAAGATTGACGTCATGATACTTGTAAAAGGACGTCCAAAGAAGCTCGTGCAACCTTCAAACAATGAAAGAAGTTCAAAGAGTGTTCGAGGTAAGTCACCAACTTTTTTTGCTCTCATTCCATTCAATGTCAAGGAAGATTGTACAAACTGTTTTATTGTTGTGTGGAAAATTGTATACTTCATCTCATCACTGTGTGTATTTTGCGGCTTGATGCACTGACCTTTTCGAATATGTCAATCGAAATGCGACATTCCCCAATCTCAAGTTGCTTCAACGCGATGATCGTTTCTCATTAATACTTAGAAAAAACTATTTGTGTAGTGATTTACTTCTATTCTTTTCTAAGTATAACTTTTTATATTATTACTTCACAGAAAGCTACACTTTAAAAAAATTATATGTGTGAAAAGTCTAAAATATTTATTTTCTAAATTGCTCATATTCAACGAAGGTTGAAGTATTTAACTCATTTAAGATAGAAGAATAAGAAATCCAACCTATTTAGAGGTGATCCTGAATAGAGTGTTTATTCGACCTATCCTTGAATGTATGCAAGGAGATCATTACACCAATAGCGGGTCTACTTAGAACCCCTCTCGTAGTGAACACTATGCTAATTCCTAGCTAGCTAGTAGTGCCTCAAGATTACCGACATGGTATGCCCCCAAAGAACTTTGAGGTACCCAAAACACATGGTTAGTGAACCACCCAACATAGTTGGGTGGACAATAGTGGTGAGGTCTTTAGGGTACAAATATGCACGGTCTATTTAATCTTAACAAACCATCGAAGTTAACATTGTCATGCTTTTTGTGTGTAGCACCTAGCAAGGAGGATGAAAGCCTTTCATATTTGGATTAAGGATGATTAAAGATGAAGCCTTATTCATTAGCCATGAGAGTTGATAAATAGGTGCAGCTATATCAACAAGTCATCCCTTTTAGTAGTATTGCAAACTATTTCCTGCCATTAACTGGTTTAAGGGCACAAAGAACACATTTCTCTTTGTGTCTATGTTGTATTTGGAAAATCTTAAAAATAACTTCCCACCATTGACTTCTGAAGTCCAAGAAAGCCAAATTGGCTTTCTGCAATTTCAACCCTTTAGGCAGCCTAGATGAAGGTGTTAAAGGTAATAGTTTTGCGTAAGATTTTTTCTATACTACAAGGTATGTGTGTGTGAGAGAATGTACAAATTCAAATTCCAAAATAAGAAACTTTTAACGCTTATTAATTTTAGTTTTCAAGCTCAATAGGGCACTTTTGGGCACATTTAAGTTTAGTCTTTAATTGAGATGCTTTTAAGAAATATTTTTATGATGATACTACTTCTCAAATTTCCAAAAATTACCATATTCAAGCTTTTACCAATTTTTACAAGGGTAGCCTCCAAAGTTTACAAGAGCAAGTTTCAACATTAGCAAAAAAAACTTGTTACATTGAATTTGAACGATCTCACAATGGTTAAGATCCAACATTTGAATTTGACATGGTATTAGTGCAAGTTGTCATCTTAATTATTGACCGTTGGAAATACCATAAAGATAAAAACTATTGAATCATATCTCAATTTGCACAAAGTCGTTCAAATTTGCAGAAGGCTCAAAAACACGCCTTGGACCTTGAGGGGTTAAGAGGTCAAATGTGATTGACAAACACTTTCATTGTTTATTCTTCTTTTTTCTTTGTGGTTTTTGAAAAATCTCAAAATCACCCTACATATGGTAATCAATTTCTCTTTTGCTTATAAGGCGTATATAAATTAGTGCAAAATTACAACTAGTCGTAGATCTTTTTAATTGATCATTGTATGATCCAATTATTATTGAAATTATAATTAAAAAATATAATATAGTTTGCCATGAAACTTTTTGCACAACATGCTCTTCATGATAACAACGCTCATGTCAAATTCTAAGGTCAAAAAATTTATACAAAAATAATATTCACAACCGTTAAGAGGGGTGTCAAAGTTGGTAGCAATGAAATGGTTTCCCCCAATATTTCCCACAACTACACATGTTGGTAGATTGAGGATTTCTTTATTTGGTATTGAACTTTTACCTTGAAATTTTTATCATACGTTATTAATTTGAAGAGGTTTTTGTTTTGAGAATTTCATGGCAGAAAAGAAAAATCAATCTTTGGGAGGCTCTCAAAGTTTCCAAAGACATTATGGAAACTATGAAAAAGTTTCCATAGTTGGTAGATTTTGAATAACTTTTTTTCCAATGGATCTTTCGGCCTTATTGAAGTTTGACATACATGTAAGTAACTTAGAGACAAGTTTTTGGTAAAAAATTTGTGATAAAATACCAATTTTTAAGCTCTCACAAAGCTTTCAAAGTTGGTTTAGATCAACGTTTTCTCACTCCAAATTCAGTAAAGCCATTCTATCATGGACCCTACTATACATGTTCAAATGAATTCAGAGTTATATGTGCTTGAAGTAATGTAAGGAAGTTTTGGAAGGTCTTAAAGAAACATTTCAAGAGTATCTTAAATAGATTGGCTCAATGGGGGACATCACCTAAATTTGGGAAAGATTTGATATAACTACCAATTGGCGTTGCAATGAACGGCCTTTGGCATGGCAAAGGTAATGACTTCCCAAGCCCTCCTACTTGCCCCAACCACCCACCTAACCCCACCCATCTAAATCGCCTTTTTGAGTTTTTAAATATTAAGTGACTTTTTAAGCTTTATCCACTTTTATTTGTCTTTAAGTTACTTTTCATAAGATTGTAAAAATTATTTTTCTATGATTTGAGAAGAAAGGAGAAAGTGACCATTTACAGCAAGGATTACGAGGGAAGGGTATGGACTCTTAGGAAGGTTTAACTTGACTACACTTGATATTTTGAGGAAATGTAGCCAATCATTTTTCACATGTAAGTTATATTTAGTAATTATCCTTTAACATGTAAAATATATGTGAATATCTGTATATGTATTAGTGTATGAATTGAAGGATTTTACTCTAATACTAAAGGCCCAAGTAGATAGGAAGCTTCATCATTTTCCAACAATGAGCGAGTCAATGAATGATTCTTAGAATATTACTTGACATGCTTCAAAAAATTTCAATGGTGAGATCTTGAAGGACACTAGTATGACACTAGTAATGCTTGATTAAACACATGGGTGTTTATTGGAAATCAAATACAAAGACCTATATTTGACGGCTAAAATGACATGTGAAGATGCCAACGGTGCAAGCATGTCTTAGAACCTTCTTTACCCATGCAAAAAAGAAAATTTGAAAATTTGAAAAATCTCAAATTTTTAGTGAATTTTTGAAGTTAGTGCAATCTAATTGTTCTAGGAAGGACTATACAAGGATATAGTGATATAGTGATATAGGTGCAATGTTGGGCAGTTTCAACATGCCTTAATAGTGTTTGCAAACTTTAAGAGTATATAGTTTCCTAAAGTATGAGGACTTTTGAAACACGAGTAATCATGTTGCAAAGGTATATGCTGGATTTGGATGGAGTATAATGGGTATTAATAGTATATTTTTGGATATTTTATGTTTGTGCAAGAATCTGGATGAGTTTGGGTGGAGTAGAAGTTATGTGTAAAATACACAACTTCATTTGTGTCTATGGATTTTTGATGCCAAGCCTTTGAATACAAACATGGTAAGGATTGTGTAGTGTTTGAATCCTTACTACATTGGGAAATAAGTGATTCTCTTGTTGGGTTATTAGTGGCCTAATCCACTTTTGACCTATGATGTGTGAAATATATCACTTCTTAGTATTAATGAATAATAAAACCATAAAAATTGTTGATATTTGAAAGTTTAGTCTCATAAATTGATTTCAATTATGGGCAACAAGGGTGAGATGTTTACCTAAGAATTACTTTTTCACAACTCATTTTTCTTACTCAAACCCCAACTTACTTAGTCAAAGAAGTTATTTCTATTTCTACTTTTGTTTACTATTTGTCAAATTTTATTTCATTATGTGATGAAGTGCAAGTCTGAAAATGAAGGGCCCCTTGAGGCAAGCATTTACTTCAAAGGAACCCAAATTATCAGCATCATGTTTTCCTTTGTTTTTAGTAAATGTTGAGTGTTTCTCATTTTGTATACCCCATGCATTGCAAGCCTCCTCAATGATATTCTAAATCTCTGGTGCTTGTAAAATGAAGAAATGGAAATAGATAAATCATTCTTATGACATATTTTTCTTATGGAGCCTTGTCCTCATATGAAGCTGTAATATTTGGTCAAATTTTATTCTCCACAATGTTTTGAAGTGTCATTTTTTTAATTTTTAACCCCTAAACGTCCCTAGTGTCGAAAAACGACATTTTGGATGAAGGGCAGAAACTTTGAAGACCCATAACTTCTTCATCTAAACTCTGTTTTTGACGAAATCACTTGGGTTAGGTCACAAATCCAGTCTAGTTTATGTGGTGAAAACTGCAGACTCATAAAGTAAAGTATGAATAAATGGCATGGATTTTAGTGAAGGCAGCTTTTGTTTTTGGGTTTTCAAACATTTGGCATGTTTTACCATTGCAAGCCAATTATGTGAAATCTAAAATATTTTTTCATGAATATTTTTTCATGAATATTTTTTCATAGGTTTGATATTTAGATGCATCCCAACAACTTTGTAGTTGGAAGTTTTTTGATTTAGATAACTTTGGTATTGGCTTTGCAATGATGTATCTAGGATGAAAAAAGTGAAAAATTGAATGATTTTCGAAGAGCTAGATATCCTCATCCACCGTTAGTTTTGACTTTATTTTTTGGGATGAATTCCAATTATAGTCTATTTTTAGTGGTAGAAACCGTGACCCAATCGAGGATATATTGAAGAAAAGGCATGGATTTGAGTGCGAGGGGTCTACTTTTGGACTATTTTTCCTTTGTAAAATTTTTGGCAGTTTTCACGACTACAAGGCTACTATTTGAGCCAAGTTTTTTTTGATGAATTTTTTTGGTACAAGAGTGTCTTTGAGATGAAAATGAACAACTTTCTAGTTGCTGATTTTTTGATTGCAAATTTCATGTTGATAGTATTTTCACTTCAAAGTGGAAATGATGGTATTTTGTAGCCTGTTTTGGGCACTAATATGTTATGATCTCGCAATCTATGAGTAAGTTTTGGTCCACATGATCTACTACAAGTCTATTACAAGTTTGTATGGTTGAGATTTGAATAGCTTATCTTTATTTTCATCTATATCACTTTTACTGAAAATGAGTTTTGGGCTAAAAATACCCCCAAGGACGCTTAGGGGTTAATGTATTAAACTAAAATTGACTTGTACGGTTCTTCATAGTAGTGATCTAAAAGATCTTACGTTTACAATTATGCATATTATCCTCTGAAACTTTTGAATATTTTCTTATTGACTTTCTCAATTTGGAAAAAAGTTGAAGGTTGCTACTAACTTAGGCCTTCATGGGTTAAAAAAAAATCATAAAATTGTAGAAGCTAAAACATAAAATTCAATTCCGCTTATAAGTGGAATAAGTCTTGCAAGTGCTTATAAGATATGAAATTTTGTATCTTTTCCTTTACTTATCGGATGGAAATGAAAAACTCTTCACCATATTTACAAAAGCTTTTAACAATGCTTTCTAATATTTTTAGTTTTTTCAATTTATAATTATTATTTCTTCTCCTTAAGAAGAAGTGTTGATGATGCTTTAAATGTGTTCCATCTTACCCAAACACATACCACCATCTTCAACCCCTAAAGGCCTAAACAACTACATTATGGTTGTTTGAAACTTTAAAGCGTTGCAACATTTGGAGTACAAAGTGTTTTTAGAAGAGAACATATATGGAGAAAATCGTGAGTGTGTTAGCCTTCATTTGTGAGTACAAAATTTCGTTTGTAGGTATATTTCAATAGTTAATCACACAAATATCATAGAAAGTAAGATTGCATGAGCGATTTGAAGGCTAAGTTGAGGATCAATGAAATTGCTATATAGGCGCGTTACACTGCCTTACATAAGAACTTTTGGATAAGAGAAAAGAGGGTGTAAGGGTCACATGTGGTTTTTTCATAATCGATTCCTATTATTCTCTACAAGTCCTCACCCGTGTCCTCCGGACACGGACATCAAAAAGGTAAGATCGAAATTTATGAAAACATGTAAAAAATTCAGACCTATGTATAAAAAATAATTATACCCTATTGAGAATCCTCCAACTACGTATTTCTTTTTATACCTTAGTTTAAATTTTTAGTTTTTTACGTGTTTTAAAAAAAAAATTGATCGGCCCTTTTTGATGTCCTAGTCCGAAGGATATAGGTTAGGACTTCTATATACCGATGTCCTTTGGACAAAAAATAAAAAAATAAAAATAAAAATAGTATTCAATTAATTGGTGAGTAAGTTCCCCTCGTCCCATGGGTAAGCACTTTATTTGGTGCTCTTCAAAAACTACACCCTATCCTCGGTTCCCTCGTAAATGGTCTTCCTACTTTTTAAGATTTATAGCATGTCCTGCGTTCCCTTTTTCTGGGTTACCCATGCTTTGGCCCGTTCCCCGTTTTCATCATTTCTTTTGTGTTTCAACCACTATAAGAAACCTGCGTTTTTAATGATGTTGTAAATGATGTCTAAAAAGACATCGTAGACATTAATTCGGATGTCTTATAGACGATAAGACATCCTAGACATGACAGATGTCTAAGCAGACGTCTAAAAAGACAGGAAAATGTCTTAAGATCGAAGATGTCTTAAGGTAATTTTGGAACGGTAAAAAGTGTGCCACGTGGGTGCCACGTAGATGACACATCAGCTTGAAGTGGACGGACAGTGCCACATGGGGATGAAATTCATCATGATGTGGAATTTTACATGGTCCCACGAAAGATGACATGGCGGCGCCAGAATCCCACGTGGACCCGAGAAAATCCGACGTGGCACCCGGGAAAATCCGACGTGGCACCCGGGAATATCCGACGTGGCATGCGGGAAAAGTTGACGTGGACTTGAGAAAATGACATGGCATGCCACGTCAGCATATTGCGGAGGTTTTATGCTCCTATCATGATAGTTTTAGACATTAGTTAAGACGACTTAAATGTCTTGCAAGACATCTTAGATGTTGTACAAGATGTCTCGCAAGACGTATGCAATGTCTTACAAAATATCTTAGAAGACAATTTTTATGTCTTATAAGATGTTTCCAGTGCGTAGAATGATGTTTACGTTGATGTCCTTATTAAGTTTGTGATGTTTGCTCGCATGTTTGTAGCGACATCCCCTAGGACATCGATCTGAACGTTTTGTGTTAAACATGATGTTTGCAACAGTGTTACTATTGATGTTTTTTGGGCATATGAAAGGACATCTAGGATGACATTTTTAGATGTTTATATAGTCATCAGATCTGTAATCCACAGACGTCTCACATAACATCAACTGTAAACACTGTCACATCAAAAAGTATGAGTCAAACATATATTGCTTAGGTCATTAAAACCTCAGATAACACAAACTAGAATATTTACTAATATGCCTGTCAACAACTACGATATACTACGCATCTACAATTTGAACTCCGTAAGTCCCTCCAGTTCCATCGCTTGCTGTCGATACCCGTATGGTCATGTGCATGTCCCGCCGCTACACATATTCAATAAGCCAATATCAACTGCATTTAAAGAAGGGTTTGTAAAGGTAAAAAAATTCTGATTTAATTCCATTTAATTGCACTACCTAGGTTGAGATGGTTTACTTCCTAACCTCAAGATATCGACACAATTAGACATTCTTGCAAACATCTGCTTAGACATTTCTTCAGACATCCTTTTAGACATCATTAAAAACAACGTTATAGACATCTATACATACATCTGTTCCACTCACCTACAAGCACGCATGTCGCTTCGCGGCCTCAGATCAAGCTCGCTGCCTCGACCCCTTATGTCCCACCTTTCAAAACAGAATTCCATCAACAAATTTAGACATCTTCATAGACATGCTCTAAGACATCTTGTAGACATCTTCTACAACAAATCAAATACTACAAGTACTAGAGTTTCCTTCACAACAAATCAAATTCTACAAGTCCTAGAGTTTTTTGTACAAGATGCTTTTGAAATCCACTACCTCTTAAGTAGCAAATCTTAGCAACATGAAGAAGGAAACCTACTCTTGAGAGCTATTGGATTTCTACAAATACTATTCTCTTATTGTAGTTAACAATCATTCTGAAACTGAATGGAAACAATTTCGAAATCCTCTATACTTTAAACACAAACTCTATGGAAAAACTAAGGCAAAAATGAGCTTTGTAATTCCATTTGAAGATCTCATGACCTAACTATGGCGGCGGCAACAAACCCTAGCCACACGAAGAAGCAAACCTTAGCCTCTACACTCCAAACACTAACTCTTTGAAAAAATGAAGGCAAAAATGAGCTTCGTGCGGCCTCTAATTCTACTTAAAGGTCTCATGACCTAACTATGGCGGCAGCAGGAAACCCTAGCCGCCTCTGTTCATCCATTGAAGTCCATGAAAATCATCTCTGTAGATGGTTCTGGATGCTGTCATAGATGTCATCTTCGACATCTTCATAGACATCATGTTAGACATTTTCATGAACGTCATCTTAGACATCCCTGCAGACATTATCATAGACATCTGATGACATCTTCAGGGTTTCAACCACAACATATTAACTATAAAAGGTTTTTTGTTTTCCCTCACAACAAATCAAATACCAGATGCTTTAAAGTTCTTTCCACAACAAAGCACATATTGTAAGTCTTAGAGTTTCTTCCACAACAAATCAAATAATCGTTATTGATAGAAAAAGTGTGGAATTACAATCATGAGACTATTTATAGTCTTCCATGGTGATAGGCTCTCTTTTAAACTCTCAACTACCTTTTATTTCTACCCTAACTAACTTTCCAACTAACTTTCTTAATACTAATTCTATTCTTGAATTGTCTCCTAAACTGTATTAAACAGCTACTTTCATAAATTCATATTTCTTGTAAATTTGCTTTAATTTGTATAATATTGGTTGTTAATGGTAGAGTAATGTATAGTCTTGCCATTAGACTATAATAATCTAATCTATAAGTAATCAATAATATTTAATTTCTTCTTGAAGTAAGCCAAAAAACCGTGTTTATTGTTTTTATTTTCTCTTTATATTTTCTTTAAGTATTTGAGGATTACCCCAATCAGAGACCTGCGCCAATGGAAGACAAGCAGGAAGAGAAAAGTTGATATTATTCTAAAAATACTCTTAAGTAATGCCGCTTTTTAGTAAATGACGTTTAGGAGGATGTCGTGCAAAACATCTTCATAGACATCCAAGTAGATGTCTATGCGGACATTCATGCCTGACTGTAGTTATGGTAAGTTGGACATCGTGTTAGACATCCGACTAGATGTTGAATGACTTGTCAACTGGTCTGACGTGGAGTTTTTGTTGCCATGTAGATAAAGGGTTGTAAATAACTCTATTAATCTATGTCTACGTGTTTTTTGAGGATTAAATATCCACAAAATTACTTTTACTTTTTTTTTGGCACCATTGTTATCTTATAGATATTATATTTTATATATAATATTTTTAAATTATAAAAAATTACAAAATTATAATATTCTAATTTATTTGAATATAATAAAAATTTACAAAATATATTTTTTATTGAAATATAATTATATATTTTAGTATTTTTTTTAAAAAATAGACCAATGAAAAAATAGTGAGAATAGCCTGAAATTAGTATTTTCAGTATTGCCACGTCACATAATGATTTAGCCAAAAAAAAAAAAAAAAAAAAAAAAAAAAAAAAAAAAAACTAAAGTGTGATGTTTTTTTTTCTACTTTTGAAAACCGCTGCCCATTCACCTACTCTTTTAACATTAGAAATGCTTTTTACCCTGTCCACCAGTAAATTTTGGTCGTTTTTACCTTGTTGGTCCAAAATCCCTTGCCAACGTGGCAGTTTGATGTCTATCAAGATGTCTTCAAAGACATCCATGTCTTCACCAACATCTTTTTGTTTGGTGATGTCTTCATGCCCCCCCAATCCAAAATGTGCCCGTTAGACGTACAGACATCCTCCCGTCTTCGAAGACATCTTTTAAGACAGTAAGACATCACAAAATACATTAGACATTACACAAGACATCACAAAAAACAGGGTTTTCTTATAGTGAACAACTTTCCTTTTTGGTTTCCATCATTTGTTCCTAGTTTCCATCATTTGTATGTAGTTCCCATCATTCGTTCTTGGTTCTCATTATTTGTTAGTAGTTCTCATCCTCCTTTCGTAATTTTTATCCTTTAATCTCGATTCCTGGTTCCCCTCCGATTTTCCCTTGATCTCCCCTCAAGTGACTCTTTCTTTGCTCCCATTTTTATGTTCCATATTCCTTGTCTCCTTAACTCCTTGTATTTTTATTATTGGGATCTAATAAACTCTTAACAACAACCACATACCATTTAGAGAACTCTTCAAAATCTTTAGAACAATTACTCTTTATGTCGTGTATACATGACCAACTGATAATGGCCATGACCATGCATGTCTTTGATTAATTTCTCCCCCTCATCCCGATGGATGAGCTTTTTATTTGGTGCTCTTCAAGAACTGACCCCTATCCTTGATTCTCTCGTTGATTGTATCTCTTTGCTTTATAAGAATTTTAGGATATCCTTCATTCCATGGATCCCTACTTCCCAGCTGTCTTCTGTTCTATTCTCGTTCCCTATTCTCTTTTTCTTTACTAATCACTCCCAACCTCTAATTTCCCATTCGTGGTTTCCATCATTTGTTCCCGATTCCGGCTCCCCCATCCGGCCATCCCCCAATTTCCCTTCTTGGTTTCATCATTTGTTCCCGATTCCCATAATTTGTTCCCAGTTCCTATCATACATTGACATGTGGTTGTCATTATTTGTTTTCGTTTCCATTCTCCGTGCCCAATTCCTAGTTCTTGTTCCATGTTCCGTTGATATCCTCTTTACTCCTTACTTTGCTCCATTTTACATGTTCCACATTCCTTGTCCCTTCGACTCTTGTTATGTTAATGAGATTTAATAAATTCTTAATAACAATCAAGTACCACCTACGGAAATCCTTCAAAATCTTTAAAACTCTTCATACCGTGTATACTCTCATGGGCAAACCACCCAACTACCGGGAAGGATCACCAAAGGCAAACAGAGAAAACCGGCTGCATCAGGTCGGGCAACCTGCAAAGGATCGCTAGCAGGTAATCGTGTTCTTTTATATATATAGATGATATCTAGTTATCTAGTTGCACTCATTAGTTAAGCGAGGAGTTTTTATTAAATGGTGGTCATGGATGGTTGCTTTCAAGTACACCATGTAACAAAGTAGTAGTCAAACGATGAATCTTCTTGCTCCAACAAATATTATTAGCTTTATCTAGAAGCCATTAGATGGTAAAACTTCATCTATGAGCTATCCCATTTAGTAATATTGAAACCATTTTCCCCCATTGAAAGCTTAAATAGGTTTGAGAATACATTTTCTATGCCTTATTTGTCTTTGAGGGTCGTGGTAAATCAAAAGATTGTTTCTAGCCATCTAATCTCAAATGGGATTGGAAACACTTATTTCTATAACATTCCCGTCATTGTGCTCTTTATAAAGTCAAGATTTACTACTTGCCGATAAGAAGTCGAATGGGTTAAAAAACACTTATTCCTTTGCCTTTTTGGTCTTTGTGGATTTTAGAAAATCTCATAAACCATTTTCTTCTCTTTTAAAGGTTAAAGGGGTTTAAATTAAAAAATTCCCTTGATATTTCCGTTTTTATCATCTGGAAAATCTCAAAAACCTATTTCGGCCATGGGAAGGAACACTCCAACGGACATAACTTCAGCCTGTGCATGCGGAAGTGCACAAACGTGTGTTTTTGCACCTCCACGGCTCCACTTGCGGATTTTTGTAGTTGCAGATTGTTGCAGTTGCCGATTGTTGGACTCATTTGGAGATTGTTGCACTTGCAGATTGCTTCTCTTGCGGATTGTACCAAAAGGTTTTTGAAAACAGATTAGTGATGAAGACGGAGCTTACACTTCTTGTAAGAAGGCGGCCCATGATGGTGGTGCAGCCTTTGAACAAGACACTCGAGGAGGTTCGAAGGGTGCTTGAGGTAATCAACCTCTCCAACTTTCTTGTTTGCATTTCCTTGATTGCTAGTTCATACTCTCTTTGAAGAGAGTGTGACTCTTCATAATTTCCTGCAAACGAGCTCTATTTGCTTGTGAAGAATCACATGTTTCATCTTTGTGTTTTGTAGCTCAATGCACACATTTTCGGCTACATCAACCCAAATGAGAGGATTCCTAAGCTGAAGTTCATTCGAAGCGATGGCCGAATCGTGAACATTTTCGACCTGCAGACTACCCTCGACGAACTGATCGAGGGCACGGGAAGCAAGTCGTTGGTTGCAGTCGTGAAGCGTGGCCAATCTGAACCACCAGTGAAAGCAACCCGCAAGCGTACGCGCATTGCGTTGAAGAATTACTGGGCTGTGCGGATCATAGAGCGGGCCTTCCGCCATTTCCGCCATGGCCATTTCCGCCATGTCCGCCATGTCCGCCATGGCCATTTGAAATCCACACCGACCTCCGGTAATTGTGTGAATCAGGCACAGTCGTCACCGCCATATCCAGCTGAGGAGGAACGGGCTCCCAACGACGGCCAGGCTCAGGCTCCGACTCCCCCAGCTCTACACGCTGAGACGGAGCCTCCTCATGTGATCGGAACTCACAAGAACAACGAGATTTCTTTTACCCATGCTCCAGAGAACGAGAGGAAGCCTCCTGGCAATCCCGACTTTGACTTCTACAAGCAACCGGAGGCCCCCAAGGACGATGAGATCGTGGAGAATGATGAAGAACCGCTCCCTACGGACGAGAGGCTGGATGCGACGGCAGCAGTAGCGCCACCCGAATACGGTGTCGGCAATGACAAGCTGCCTCAGGGCCATACTCGGACCGGCGTTCCTTTTCTTCACAACAATCAAGCATTTCCACCGACTGTACGTGATTTATTATTGCACTGTCATTTTGCTCTATAGTTGTATTGTAGGTGATCCTTGCGAGATTCTAATCATCGATGATATTTTTATTGTGAGTCAGGTTGAAGGTAGAGCACCAAGGCCTCGGAGGTTGACAGATCTTGCCCAGTACTTCCACTTGAAAGTACCAATTGTTGCGCATCAACTGGGAATGCCCTTACATGAGTTCATTCAACTTTACAACGACTTTGGGGTCAGGAAGTGGCCTTGTCGGAAGGTGAACCCGCGCACACTTCAAAAGTGATGCTTCAGACTTGGCATACTGACTCTCGGAGGTTTTGTAGATTCCGTTGTTACGTTTCGTTAGAAATTGTGATTGTGGCCATTGGGATGACAAAAGTGCAATGGTGTGGATCCAGGTGAAACGTTTGAGGAAGTCCATCAAGGTGCTGGAGCGCGCGATTGCTCTGAATCCAGGGGAATTCTTGGCACCGTTCAGAGATGAGCACCGCAGGCAGAAGGAGCAGCTGGAACGGGTGATGCGATGTAACCTGGATGAGCTGAGATATCGAAAGGTAGGTCATCTCACTGTCCCGGGAGAGTACATTTCTGGTGGATGATAGAATGACAAAACTGGAATACCCTCTCAATGAAAGATATAACTTCTTATTTACTTGTGAAGGAATTGATCGAATTCCAATTCATTGTGCAGGAAGATCTTCACTCTCTGACTTCTGCTTGTGTGGGAATTGATCGAATTCGAATCCATTGTGCAGGAAAAAGTTGAATTACAGAAAAATCGCTGTCGACTAGATCGGATCGCAACATGTCTCATCCTAAGCAGTGGTGAGGTATTCGAGAGCTCTGATAGTGAGTGAAGAATCCGTGCCGGAGTTTGGCTCTAGTGAGTTCTGATAGAAGAGCAGGTGTGGCGTTACAGAGCGTGTCCAAGGTGGAGGCACCATTTTCAGCACGGCCTCAAATATCAATTGAATTCCGCAGACAATGTGAACTTCTGTTGCTAATTATTATAGCATCTTTACATTTGTGTCTTGGTTTTGTTTCTACATACATGGTAATGGCAGGATTTCGAATCACTCTTCATCAATCTTGCGCAAAGCTCAATAGTTTGCAACGGTTTTGCTTTGATGCCCTAATTATTGATGCACATTTAAAATTTATAGACAACTGTTTAGTATTCGTATTTGGTGTCATGGTCCCTTCTTATAATTGAGCTTCCTGTAGTTTTAACATAGCAATGAGTTGTTATTAAATGGTCATACTAAAGAACAAATTTTCTCTTTCAAATCTTTTTTAGTATTGTTTTTCACATTATAAGTGTATTTGAGTAGTGAAATGGAGAATAGAGTTTTCATATGGAGAGCTAAAAGAGAGTGTGATGAAGAGATAGCAACTCTCTCACCCTCTCTCTCAGTGCTTGGTTGCTTGTAGCACATTTTATATGATACACTTTCCTCTTAATCGGGACATGGATTTGCAACCAGAGAGAGACTCTGAGGATGTCATGAGGTTTTGTTGAAATAGAGCACTTTACATATTTTAATTTTTAAAATTTCAACTTCCTAAGAATGGAGCACGGCCCCTAATATCAATGTATTTCCGCAGACAATGTGAAATTATCTTGGTAATCATTTCAGCATATTTGTATTTGTGTCTAGGTTTTGTTTCAACATACATGTCAATGGCAATATTTAGAATTACTTCATCAATCCTGTTGAAAGCTCAATGGTTTGCAACGGCTTTGCTTCGATGCCCTAATAAATGGTGATGTACATTTATAAATTATATACAAGTGTGTTGAATTGGTATTTAGTGTCATAGTACCTTCTTCAAATTGAGCTTCGTGTATTTGTTACATAGCAGTGAGTTGTTATTATGGTCATACTAAAGAACAAATTTTCCCTTTCAAATCTTTTCTAGTATTGTTTTTCACATTGTAAGTGTATTTTAGTAGTTAAATGGAGAATACAGTTTTCATATGGAGAGCTAAGAGAGAGTGTGATGAATAGATAGCAACTCTCTCACCCTCTCTCTCAGTGCTTAGTTGCATGTAGCACATTTTATATGATACACTTTCCTCTTAATCGGGACATGAGTTCTTTAACCTGGACATTGATTTGTTGAAATGTAACCAAAGAGAGAGCTAGAGAGTTTCATGAGGTTTCGTTGAAATGGCTCACTCAAGAGTCAAAACCAGCTAATCCTAGCACGAAAATCCTCGGCAAACCTAACCTCTGAAGTGTAATCAATCCAGGGGTGGAAGCATGCTAGGGTGGCACACTTACGGCCACATCGAAGTACTCAAAGTGTACCCAAAGTCAACGGACTTGAACTCCGGAACCTGTGAAAGTACTGTGAGTACTTCTGGCTATATTTAGATGACGTGTCGAGAAGGCGCTTCGTGCGTATTAATGATGGGATCCTGACAATCTGACAGTCAATTTATCGTTGGATTTTGGCAATAATGACGTTGAGTTGTAATGTGTGCTGGCAGTCAGCCACCGTTGATCACCGGTAGGAGTTGGAAAGGCGACTGGTGACGGCCGGTTTAGGTCGTCTCGCAGGTCGTGCCCGTGAGCTTCAGCGATGCCCAGTCTTCGTCTTGCTCGTTTTGCGTTGTCGGAGGAGTTTTTCGCTAGTTTTTCGCTCTTGCTTCGCTCTTTTGCACTGTTGCTTTGTTGTTGTGCACTGAACGGCTGAAGCCGAGGGTTCTAGTTGTGCGCTGAAGTGTAAGTGAGGGTTAACTTGAGTTGTGCGCTGTCGAAGGAGGTTCGGCGCAGCTGTGCTGTCCGCAATTGTCGGACTTAAGGAGGGAGTGTGCGCTCTAGGTTTTAGGTTTAGAAGTGAGAGCGAATGTAGTGATTCCGAGGTTGAACGCTGTCGAAGGAGGTTCGGCGCATGCAACTGTGGGCTATCGAAGGAGGTTCGGCGCATGCAACTGTGGGCTGTCGAAGGAGGTTCGGCGCATGCGGCTGTGCTGTCAGCAAGTGTGGGACTGATGCCGAGAAGTGTGCACGCTAGGTTTGAGGTTTAGAAGTGAGAGTGAAGGTAGTGGTTCTGAGGTTGAACTTGCGGGGCCAACTTTTGCTTGGTGCCTGTATGTGAGAGACGACTGGGGAGGGGGAGTTGGCATCGCATTGCCCTCGGTATCGTGAGCTTCAGGTAAGCTTTTTGTGAAACTTGTACTAGTATTTTTTTTTGCTGTTGCTTTGTTGTTTTTCGCTGTTGCTTTGTTGTTGTGCACTGAACGGCTGAAGTCGAGGGTTTTCGTTGTTATTCATAGATGGACTTTTTCTTGGTGCCTGTAGGTGAGAGACGACTAGGGAGGGGGAGTTGGCATCGCATTGCCCTCGGTATCGTGAGCTCAGGTAAGCTTTTCGTGAAGTACTAGTGTATTTTTTTTTGTTTCATTAAATACTTGCGCTAATGTTAACCAGGAATGGCAGGAAGAAAACATGGGCAGGATGAAGTTCATAGACAAAGAAGGGAGGGTGAAGCCAGCAGCTTCGAAATCCAAGTCCTCACCGAGTGGATCAAAGTTGTGCCCTACGAAGAAGAGTGCGGTAAAGGCAACAGATGATGCTCCGAAGAAGGCGGAGAAAGCCTCGAAGTCAGCCGCAGCGGACGAGGGTGACGAACCTACGGAGTACGAAGACGAATCAGATGACGTGCAGGAGCAAGATATGGTGGATGTTGAATCTGCCATCAAGAAGTGTCGAGCACCTCCTCTGCAGATCCTTGCATCAGAGTGGACCGAGAAATATGGGTTGGAGGGGACCGGATTGAATCCAAAGCGGTTCAGCACATCCTTCAAGTCTAAGGAGGAGATGGCGGAGATATTTGGCAAGCGGATTGGGAAAAAAGGCAGGAACGGCTACAAATGGCAGGATTGTGCAATCGCAGAAGTGCTATCAAGGGTGTGGCAGCTTCATCCCATAATCTATGGCCACGACCCTCATCACATGCCTCCACACGTGAAGGTGAAATTTGCTGAAGGGATTGTGCATGAGCACCAGCATGGAGTAGGGTCTGTCAATTGGGCAGCGTTTGCACAAGAGGTAAACAACATTCAACGCACAAGGCGTGTAACCAAGACCATGAAGCTCGAGTACATGAAGGAATGCGGAGTGTCTGCTGTGACGAAGGAGGACCTAAAGCAGGTGAAGGTCGAATTACCAGCAGGCCTGCAAGGTGCCGATGCATCGAAGAAGGTCAGTTAAGAAAACTCTTGACTTTTGATCCCAAATGTTGCTTCTTGGGAGAGCTCATTGCTGATCAATAAGCCTCTTCTCTTCTCATTCAAAGGTTAAGCACATGTTAAACTGTTAATTGCCAAGGCTGGAAGAGAGGGTCTAATAAATCTTGACTGGAAAAGAGGGTATAAGAAAACTTGACTGACCTTTAAATGCATGTCTTTCAGAATTTCAAAGTCCTGTGGTTGACTTAAGGCAAGCACATGAATCGTTGTATGGATAATCTGCAACAAATCGTTAGAAAAGAGCCTCTCGTTTAGGTAGATTTGAGCATACTTTCTTCATCTGTTCACGTTATAAAAGAAAGAACTTCAAGATAGTCGGATGAATTCTACGGTGCTTTTTTATTCGGGAAGAGGTGCACTTTTGCTTCATTGCATTGTTTGAGAACTCCATTTCAATTTTTGTTACAGGAAGAAACTGTTATTCATAGATCGATGGGCATGGCTTATTGGCTCTAAGTTTTGTTGCGCGGTTTTTTGGTGGCAGGAAGTGTCGGAGGTTTGTGGGAGTCGCATTCCTACAAAGCAAGATGATGACCTGGCAATGCGCACGGCGGAGAGGATGGGGCGCATGGGTGACCAAATCAGAATTCTGAATTTGGAGATTGCCAAAAATAAGGCAACCCTTGCTGCCACCAGCTCGAGGAGGAAGGAAGCAAAAGACGCTGTCAAGGTAGCTGGGGCTAACCGGGATGACCTTGAGGGGCAACTCAAGAGTCTGGACTCGGAACTTCTTGATCAACCGGACTCCAAAATTGAGAAGAAAATCGTGGAGAGAATGCTGAAAAAGAATAATGAGAAGATGGAGATTGCAGCAGGGGAGCTTGGGGCTGCGGTGGCTGAGTTGGAGCAGATTGAGAGCACACTGGAGCTTCAACAATGGCAGCTAAGTGCCTTAACGGAGGAAGTTCAGCAGCTGAAATTTGGAGGACGGCCTTCAGGGATGCAGCCCTGGCCTCTCTTTTACCCTTCCGTATCACTGAACGATTGCCCTACCACTTACATAGCTGTCAGTGTTTGTACATTGTGTGCATTTCCTTTCCCAAATTATGACATTATTGTTGCAAGTTGTAAGCATGTCTATCACCCTTGGTGCGCAATGGTTGTTTTTGGGAAGGGTAGAGGTACATCATGCGTGCAGAGAAGCTCCATGGGATTAGTGCACCCGAGCTGGCACCAGAGCTTTGGGTGGGGCATTCCAGCTGAGGAGTTACAGCAGTTGGCAACCAAGCTCGACACAGATGGCGAGTCCGCTCGTTTGCAGCACCAACGAGATATTTGTGCCAAAATGAACGAAGTTGAATCTGGTATGTCTTCCTTGAGTTTTCATCAACTGCAACTCTTGTTTTGGGTTTAGTGTAGTGTTGGGTACTCAGTGCTGTAATGGAGGTCTCAATATAGTCTAAGTCACCTTTTGTTGCACTGAATTGTACTCGCGAGCTTGAAGTGAGTACATGTTGTAGAGCGTGCAAACAATGGTATGGTAATAGTACTGGAGAAGGTGTTTGAATGTAGTTTGTGTATTGTGTTCAGTACTCATACAGTCTACGGGTAAACAATGAAAACAAAATATATACTCTGTATACTTAGTCTGTACTCATAGGGTAGTATTGGGTACTCAGTAGCACCTGAGTTTAGTATGGTTTTTACATAGGCTACTCACTAGTACCTATATTTGTACTTAGTATGTAATTAGGTACTGAAGAGCACCATAAAGTACATGTCAATAGTATGTCATGTACTCGACTAAGGTAGTGTATGGTAATTTTGTACTAAATTCAGTACGCATGATTCCCAACTGTACATAGCTTACCGATTAGTACATGTTATCACTGTTCTGTACATGAATAAGTACCCAAGTCGTTGGCACGCAGTACTCTTAAACTCAACAAGAGTACTCTAGTTAGTTTAAGAGTATACTATGTATTTTATACATATGTACCTAACAAACTGCCATTGACAACATGCTGATTTTATCTCAAAGCTTTTGCGTGCCATCAGATTCTGATTTTGTTTTGATTTTGCATTCAGTTGTGACAAAGAAACGATGCGAGCCACTCCCAGGGTCCAAGGAAGTCGACACTGCTGGAGCGAATGAGCAACCAAATCCGACCACTCCGGGCACCACAGCAACAGCAGTTGTCGAGAAGGGGCAACCAAATCCGACCACTCCGGGCACCACAACGACACCAGAACTTGCTGATATAGGTGAAGGCTTTGTTGTGCCGGTCCATGGTTTATTTCTTCTAGAATGGCCCCTTCGCAACAACTGCCCTCACTGCCAAGACCCCCAAGAAGACCATCGCTGCTGCGATTCTGACTAGCCCAAAGAAGCGTAGTTACTACGTTGCCTGGACCATCTAGTTATGGAGGTTTGTAATAATGCCTCGGTTGTTGGCTGAACGTTTGCAACTATTGAAATATAGTTTGCAAGTTGAGATTGCAAAAATGTGGTTGTGTGTTGGCAGGATTGTTGAAAGGCATTCCTGCCCAGGATACGGCCTCGGATGAGGACACAGCCTCCTCGAAGAGAGATGAAGGCGATGGGTCGGACTCAGAAGCTGATTGTGACGATGAACGGGTGGAGTCGCCACAATCACCATCTTACCATGAAGTCGAAGTCCAGACGGCGCCGGAACAGGCCATGGTGGAGACGACGCTGGAGCAGCCCATGGTGGAGACGGCGTTGGAGCAGCCCATGGTAGAGACGGCGTTGGAGCAGCCCATGGTGGAGACGGCGTTGGAGCAGCCCATGGTGGAGACGGCGCTGGAGCAGCCCATGGTAGAGACGGTGCTGGAGCAGCCCATGGTGGAGACGGTGCTGGAGCAGCCCATGGTGGTGGCAACAGTAGCTTCCCCTCAACTGAATCGGGACATCGAGGCTGCTGAGGTTGCCATCCCAGCTCAACATGGCAACGAGGTTACGCAAATGGTAAACAGTATCGTTGAGGCAACTCAGGAGGTGGGAGGAGTGCCAATAATGGATGCCGTGGTTGATACCTCGGTAGTGAAGGAAGGACCAGCAGCTGGAGCGGTGAAGGAGGGCACAGACTTCGGTGGAATGCAAGGCGTGACTAACGATGAGGGGACAACGCGGAAGACCAGGCTGCGAGCTGCTAAGGGCCCAGAGGAACCTGGAGAGGACGATCAGATCCCTGGCAAGAAGCAAAAGATGAAAGATCTTGTTCAGGTGGAGAAGGAAGCAGGCGAGGCTCTAATGAAGCAAAAACCGCGGCAGGTGAGCAGAAAGAAAGGTCGACATTAGATTGTTTGAAATTGGTTTTTTTTCTTTGACTTTGAAGTGGTAAGCAGCCATGAATTGTACTGATGATAAGTTTAGCACTTATCTTCAATTTTTTTTATATATATATATATATATATATATGAAGAGAGGATAACTGAACTTATCTTCTTATTTTTTATGTGCATTTTTGAGTTCATGTTCACTTTTTTTGATGACAATCGCAGATCACATGGTATGATGAAACTGATCTTGCTAGAGGACTCGAGAAGGTTCCAGTATCAGTCTCTGGTCCCGTGGACGGCGCATGCCCCATGGACCTATTTGTGTATGTTAAATCTTCTATTTTTCCTCAGGAAGTTGTCATTGATAACGAAAGGGAAAGCAACTGTAAGTGTTATGGGCAAGATTGCACCATGAATGAGAGTGGTTGTGAATGTATTCACAAGAATGGCGGTCTCTCACCGTATGGAGCTGACGGTTTATTGCGGAGTCTCGATGCATCTGAGGTATGGACGGTGATCCTCTTTTGCTTCAATTTTAATTAGCAGCATTAAACAATGGCTTTCATTTCTGTGATTTTGTGTGATTTTTGTTGTTGTGCTTTGGATTCTGTTTTGCTTGTGAAGGTGTCCGGCTACAAGTACTGTGAACCGGGAGAGGGGTGTTACGTGTCGGAGGACAATCATTCGTGGAATCCTGTCGATGGTTCACCTGTTTGTGGAGGACACATTCCAAGGAAATTTATTTTTGAGTGCAACAAAACTTGTCTTTGTCACGGTACTTGTGGTAATAGGGTGGTCCAGAAAGGTCTCACCTTGTCTTTGAACGTTTTCTGGACAGGTAGTAGGGGATGGGATATAAGAACAATTGATGCCATTTTAAAAGGACGATTTGTGTTTGAGTACGGTGGTGAGATTTGTACAAACGCAGAAACCATGAGGAGGGCAGAGCTGCGACCACGAAATGGCTGGTATGCCCTCAGCTTGGACGCTGAATGGAAGGCAGAGGCGGCTAGCAACGACAAAACAACCTTAAACATAGACGGCTTGATGTATGGTAATGTTGCTCGTTTTTTGAATCATAGGTGCGAAGATGCTAATTTGGTGGACATGCTGGTGAAGATCAACCGCAGCGACCCTCGGCTCTACCACGTAGCATTCTTCGCCACCAGGAATATCGAGCCCTATGAGGAGCTAACTTGGGTAAGCCACACCACCATATTTTTTTCTTTGATTGCAATGGCAATGCGGTCTCTAAAGTATGTCATTTTTTGGCTATGGTTTCAATACAAGACTACGGTTTACCACCAGCAGATAAAGGGAGTATCAAAGGAGAGTGTGTGTGTGGAAGTGCTCTTTGTCGATATCCCACCAAGAGAACGAAAGTATAGTACCTAGTATATCATTGTAAACAGTACTGAGGACCCTTATGTATTCAAAACAGTGATTTACTTTCTTCACTTTCTTCATATCCGTTAGTTTTTGTCATCGTTACCACTTTTGTACACATGATTTTGGTGATTGTATGATTGATGTGAAACACTTTTCTAAAATCAAAATTCTAGTTCATTGGTTAGTCTGCTATGTGATTGGACGATGCTTCCTTGTACACTTGCCAAATGGTGTATTGTACTCATGATGGGTGATGTGACTCAGTTACTGCACTGTTACAAAGACCATTGAGACAGTTTGACTTTCAAAAATCCAAGCATACGAAGTTCATGAGTTTAGAATGCAGAGTCCATTCAGAAAGGTAAAAGTCCTGAGTAGAGGGGAGATACTATTTCCAAGTTATACCGAGAATTCAGTGACACATAAGGTGAACAGTTGCATGCAAGAAACTAACAAAACCGTAAATGAATGTAAAGTGTCACTTGGATAGTACTCTGGGGTATAGTACATTGTACCAACTGAGTACTCATGGAGTACCATTACTGTACCTAAAGTATACTTTCAGCATGTGTACTACATTCTAGACAAGTAATAAGTACTAACTTTGGCACTTAACATGTACTATCCTCCGTTGCCCACCACACTGAGAGTACTTGCTGGATCATTTCCGGATCGGGTCCACAGTGTTAGCTTGTAAACAAATAGCAATCACCCAAAAAACGTATGTTGAGCAAGAACCATTGGAAACTTCACTGCTTGCACAAGATGAGGCCGAATATGTGCCACGAGTTTATCATGCAGCAAAACGTAAGTGTTAGACCCGCTCCCGTGCTTTTGGTAGTAATGACCAATTATGGCATCGTCACCAGCATGAAATTCCTCCCCCCATGGGCAAACGAAGTCTTCTCGAGCTCGAACTTGATCGAACATTGGAGAATATAAAAGTCTACTCCCTCATCGTTACCATCCAAGGCTGGAACCATAAAGTTGTCACCAACTTGGATAATACTTGAATTACTTTCATCCACACCACCATGAACCCAATTGTCTGGCTCATCATGAGCTTCGATATGATCTTGCACAGCTGCTACGTTTGCTGGTCTGAGACGCACAACCCGCCAATCTGCGACATGCAATTTCTGCTCACATCTTACCCACTCTTGGTTAATACAAGGGGCACAATAGCATGACAAATCACAAACCATCAAAACAGTGGGGTCAACTACTGAACAACCAAATATACTGTGAAATTGCCTAGAACCACGAATGGTTTTGCACTTCCACTCCTTAATTCTATCGACCTCCTCAAGACCGATACACCAAAATACTCTAGATATTGGCACTTCATTCATAACGTCCGACAAACTAATGGCACGATGGGAGAACTTGGCCTTTAAAAAATCGACACATTGTAATGCATTGGCTAATTCATCCTCCGGGTGCTGGATCTGATGGGTGCGCAATGCCCTCTTCACAACCGCTCCAGCACCGTCCCACTCTCCTGCATATGTAGTTGTGAGAGTTGTCAAATACCTAGGTACTACAGGTACCTAAAAGTACAGCCACTTGTATTCCATACAATTTACAATACACTATACAAGAACTGTACTCTAAGGGAGCGATTATAGTACACTCCATGTTTACATAATCACATCAATGTAGGAGGAGATACAAGTACCAAATATAGTTATTTATAATTAAGTACTCATAATGACGTTGAAGATACGAAGTACATACCTTTTCCATGACCGCTACCAAAGAAGTTCCATCGCATTTGGCACCCATTGAGACCCGGATACCGGGCTACAAAATACATAGCCCGAGCCCCTTTAAATTGTGAGGAGCACCCATCACTAAAGACCCAATGCTCAGTTGGGGTGATACCTGCAGCCATTAACCACTTCCAATGCAAAAGGAGACAATGTTGCACAAACAATGAATCATGTTTCTTGTCATCACTTATATAATAGTGGGTGTGTTTGATAATGCTACCACCTTCATGTTGTTCTGTTGGTGGCGTCTTATAGAAAGTAATGTGCACAAGAATGGTTATAGAGTTACTAAACCAATGCATGCTTTGCACCTCATTCTGGATTGCAAAAGTGTAATTTTCAGCAAAATCGATGTGAGAGATTAACACACCAGATGGTACGTTCTCCATCATCTTCCTGCACTCACCATCTTGCCAATTTGCTATAAAGTTGTGAGTGACAAATGATTGCAACTTCTTCTTTAGGTACGTTACAAACTCACTCGGAGATGTTTCCTTGAACACCTCATGTATACGCTTCTTCTCATAACCTGTCTTCATGAACCCCAACTACCTTCATTTCGAAGCATCTCCACTTAACCAACAAATTAGTAGCAACCGACAACTCATGTGGGCAAAACTG
This sequence comes from Bryum argenteum, assembly GCA_037043015.1. Lineage (NCBI taxonomy): Eukaryota > Viridiplantae > Streptophyta > Bryopsida > Bryales > Bryaceae > Bryum > Bryum argenteum. The sequence goes on from CM073330.1 coordinate 14,300,503, forward strand.
CATCTTCCTCACACCACACAATGTGCAATCACCCATTAAACAACTAAGCTTATGCCACTTATCGAACTCCCCCTTTGCACAAACACATGCTTGCCAAAGTGATGAGATGCGATCAAACGTACAACTTGTTGCATTACAACCATCAGCAGTTATCCCACAGACCTCACAAACGCAGGTGCAATCTACATGGCAATGTTTGCCTTTAGATGTGTCTCTCATGGTATTTAGAGCTTCCCTTAGCAAGTCTATTTCAACATGATTCACACAACAACAACTGTTTTGATCCTTGAGTGTTTTCACATACCAAGGCTTCAAATATTCGAATGCACGTTGCTTTATACGGCACTCAGGATGAGCTTCCGAAAAAGCTATAAACAATTGGACCTACCAGGCAAGGAATGCAAGAGTACACTTAGTACGGAAGAGAGCCCATTGGGTACACTGATGTAGCACATCATTACTAGGGTTACATTGAGTACACAATTCTAGTGATGAGGGTACTTATCCAGTTACATTAGGTACTCAGAGTACCTTCTATCAAAGTTCGATACTTACACTGTAGCGCATCAAGTAATATAAGATACAGAAGTACCATTACTAGAGTACCAACTTTGAATAGTACTTATTATTCTCGTACAACTTCTACTAATATGTACGCAATGTACTAAGGACACATGGAACCCTCACAAATTTGTAAACATAAGGTTCGAGGTTAAACCTAAAGTACAAATACCTGTATCACAAATACTTAGGTACTTTTACTTATCTACCCATATTACAACGTTTATACCATAATTATGAAGTACAACCTCTATACTTGTATAACTCCGTGAGTACAGTAACTACAATAAAACTACTAGAAAGTGGCACCTAGGACTACTGTGATGACTATAACTTATGTACAGACACCACCCTGCAAATACCTTGGTAAGAATTGCTATCACCACTTACTACCTATAGTACAAATACACCTCTACTTAGGTAGAGAATCAAACAAGGCTTGTCGGTTGATTATCTGAAGTTCTACTCTATAGTATCCACCCTGATCTTAACACCGTAATCTACATGTTGACAACCGTGCACATTCATGTCTAGCGTACAATTTCCCAAATCAGACATCAAGTACCCACAAGAAACTGAAATCTCACAATAAGTTCAACGAGATTTGTTATCAAGAATTTCAGGGCTAGTCATTGCAATCATGAACTTCATGGACCAGATTACACCGTTGCAGAGTTACATATTCAGAGTAATACAACATCAAACTCACGTGAGTATCTGTTAGATAGTGAGTTGCATGCACCATATACTCCTTTCTTCCTAAGCGTCGTCGCGTCACATCTTTCTTGTTTGGAGACACACGAGATCTCCCATGCCACCATGCTCGTACTGTTTCCTTCACGTAGTCTGACAACCCTGCACGCTTAGCCCGCTCCAAGAGTTTGTAACGTGCCTGTACATTGTCACAACCACCTCTTCTCTCTACAGCGTTCATTATATTTCTCGGATGCACCTACAAAAACGACATCAACTATATTAGCGCAATTAAAATGTAGTTTCTACATATACATCATCTCCAATTCGTACATGTCTGCTAAACACCTGTACAGAGTGGTCCTGGAGTCGAGCATGTCGACATGATGATATGAACACACATGATCGAATTGAGGAATGATTACTTCATACTATTACCCTCAGGCCTCCTACTAAGTACTGAGGTGGATGGAAGTGTTTTACCGCTTATGGTGGAATTGGTGGCTGAAAAAAAGAATATTCAACAGATTTTCGAAATGCCCTAAAGCGATTGAGGACTCAAAACCTTATTCAAATTCTAAACGCATAGAGTTCAACTTCCTCAGCTCTACAGCAACTGTGAATGTTAGAATACGTTCACATGAACATTCGTGGTCTCATATCCTCACTGGTATTGAGTCCAGGCCATGCAAAGACACATACAAACCCTAACTGGTAGAGAGGAGTGAAAACTTTGAGAAACGCACACCTGCAACACCCTTGAAAGCACTCGCGTTCCTTCGATGCCTTCACTCACGGCTGCATCCAGTAGAACCCCCTTTCTCGCCAAGAACGCCTTTGATTGAGCACCCTTAACGGCCTGTAACTCGTTCCGGTAACTCTTCAGAAACGTGTAGATGGATTTTGCGTCAGCAGGCCGTGGATAATAATCTGGAAGCATGGGCCATATCGAATCGTGATTCAAGGTCTTCTCAAGCACCGTCCTCTTGCAACTTGGTGTTCTGCACTCTGCAAGCTCTTTCACGATAGAAGTCGCCAGGTTGTTTGACTTCCGACTACTTGTGCGCTCAGGCATTCCAACGCTTTCCACGGAGCCCTGCATCGAACGCCTCGCGGTTTCAACAACCAGGCTGGATGCCGATAGCCTCTCCCGATATGCATGCATTTGGAGTCGCGACCCTTCCGCTTCAATTTGGCGTCTCCGTTCACTTGCTGCTGCAGCGGCCGCTCGTCCTTGTGGACCGGGTCGGCTCACGCCCAGCCGAGACCGCATGCGATTGCGTTGATTGCCCATCACAATGTAAACCCTAAACACTAGACCACTGTTTCGAATGCTAGTAACAATCTGAGAGCTGCTCCACACACAAACCTCAATCCACCTCAAACGACTACTTTGACAAATAACAAAACGGAGTTCGACAGAATTACCGAAAAATTCCGTTAACCCTAACACCGCAGGAGAACGACGAAGTGGCCCTGACATCGGATCCTGTCCAAAAGCGCTGAGGATTCCTCCTAAACCGACGGCGCCTGAATGATAGTAATGACGGTGCCTATAATGAATGCGGCCAGCGATAAGGCCACGAGGTGAACTCGCATCTCGACCGTTGATTGATACTAAGATCGACAATCAGTAGTACTCTAAGTACTAGAGAAGTACAGTTTCAAGAAATTCCCGCTCTTCCTGCAATTACACTTTGGCGCCAAAAACCGACTGCTTGTTTGTCTGCCTACCTGAGGATGACTTACACCAGTAGGATTGCGTCAAGAAAAACAAAAAAAAAAGTTATTTTGACAACATTAAACCATATCAAAGTTTCTGCCCTTTGACCACTCAAAATTAGAACAAAAAAAAGGGTTTTTGGGACGTAGTGATGCAAATTGTAAAACATTAGAAGGTGCCCTCTCTAAGCATATAATTTGTTGAGTACTTTGCTAATTAATTTTACCTAAACTTGAGTACTTTTTGTGTTTTTTACAGACTGTAACGTACTTTTTTGAAAAACAAAAAGGGCGATTTAAGTAATGTTCCACTTACATTTGAAAAAAATGGTCAAGTGATTTGCACAACTCATCACTTCTTTTACCATAGTCGACAAAAATCTTAGTACTTTAAGTTGTGGAAGGGTCCAAGAACGGCCTTTGAACATGGAAATTCACAGGAATTGAAGACCGTAACGTACTTTTTGTTCCACCCTAGCATGCTTCCACCCCCAGGTACAGTTTTCTATTCAAGCGGCTTGATGAATCCGGTTGCTGTGCATCCGTGATTCACATCGCAGCCTACACAGAAGCTACTAGCTAATGTCATGAACCAAGTCTACTTGGCTATCACCACAAATACCTCATGATGGCAAGTCGGGTCCAGGTGGATGGCGCTGGTCGAGAGTCTGTTCGCCTCGATAGACATGCAAACACACAACATCTACAGATGGACATGTACAGGCATAACAGGCACGGTTGGTAAGAGCTTCCCTTGCGAATCAAACACTCACTCAGTTGCACTAGCGCTGATGATGGGCACGAACACGAGGTCAGAACCGACTAGCCAATGGCAGGCCTCGTCACCACGGGGAATGCTGAGGGCGGAGGATGTGTGCTCAGGCACAGGGAAGTGTGTATGTGACACACGCCAACGCCCTTGATGAGGCTGCTGCTGGACACCGAGGGCTTGAGATCCTTGGTCACGACCACGATGCTCACTGGCACTTTGATGCTCACTGGCGCTTTGACGGCGGGGGCTGATATGGAACTGGACAGCACCTTCACGTGGGCTCCGAGCTCGCTAGAGACGAAGGCGGCCATGGCGTCGGCGGAAGCGGCACACGCCATCTTCTCTCCTGGCAGGGCTCCATAGCCGCACATGTACGCGGCCATGGCTACAGCTGTGTCCATGTCAGAGCCAGCCGCCACACCGAAGTGTTTGGTGAGATGAAGAGCGTTGAAGGAGGTGAGTGCAGGCAGGCTCATGGAAGCACCGGAAGACAAAAAAGCCCTCTTGGGAGCCGTCCGTCAGGTTGGTGGCGAGCGTCATGGTGTTTCATTGCACAAGAGCGGACTCCATGAAAAATCGCTCTGCACATCATTGATCGTGCGGATGGCGGGATCGCCACTCATACCAGTGGCCTTGGTGGTGAGAGGGGTTTACGCACACCGGAGGTGTGGGGAAGCAGACTGTTTTGGCCTCGTCCGTGGTGGAGAGCATGCGGGGCTCCATCCACCTGCCAGACTGAACATCAAATGGATTCGCAGTCCAGAGCAGTCGCAAGCATCCGCTTATCGACAAATTTGCAGCACTCGAATGTGTGGGCTATCTAATAAAGTACAGGCATAGTCTAGAGCAACAAGAGCAAGAGCGATCATACATGCACGGTGTGTATAGCAGGGTTCAGCAAGGATTTGAACAGCAAGTAAGTTCTGGTTTCAAAGAGACAGTCTACCATGCTGACTTATGCATGCATGCATCCATCCATTTGCGTCATGAAGTGACGAGTCTACAAGGATGCTGTGTATCAGCACACGGATATTCCACCAGTCCTGATTAAACATCTTTCTCCTAAGTACATGTATCAAAACTCAAAAATGGGAGCATACCTCTGATTTTGAACTAGTCGCAAATACTGTTGGATTTCTGGTCCTGTTAAGTTTTCAACACTATTACCTTATGGCAACTATGTCAAAAGTCGTATAATTGAATATTATTACAAACTATGTCATGCAATTTAATTTATTGTAAACGTTATAAAGAGAACATGATTTTAATAAATTTTCAAAGACTTTCTAATGCCAAATTATGTAACACTAAAAAATGGTGCACACTAAAATCTGACAGCGTCAATGGTAACCAAGAGAATCACTCATAGCCTTCAATATTATTATCATATTAGGAAAAAGGAAAAAAATTCCATGTAAACCTTGAACGCTCAAGGGGGGTCTAGAGCCTAAAAATGTACAAATTGTCATAAATGAAAATGAGGTGAGTTATATGGATTTTAATCGTAACTACAATTAATCTTCTAGTAAACTTGTTATGGGTTATGTGGATCAAATTTGGAGTCATGAGGCCTCATGATTGTCATGAATTGCGAGATGAAAACATATAAGTATTCAAAGAAGATCACTGAATTTCATGATTTTCACTATGAAGTGAAATGCTATTAACAAACTTAGTGCAGTTAAGAATTTACCAACCAAGAAGGTGTTCAACCTCATCTCAACAACACTCTTGTACACTGAAAAATTATCAAAATAAACTCTTGGCTCAAATAAAAGCTTTGCAATGGAGAAAACCACCAAAAAAATCTCAAAGGAAAAATGGTTCAATCCGCACCCCTTGCACTCAAATTCTTGCCTCATCTTCAGAACACCTTTGATTCGTGTAAGATTTTTACCACTTAACAAGACAATGGTTGTAATTCATGGTTTTAAATCCATTCCAAAAATGGTTTTAATCCATTCCAAAAAATAAAGTCAAAATCTAATGATGAATGAAGGAGATCTAGCTTCTCAAAAATTATTCATTTTCTCACTTTTTCCATTGTGGAAACATCATTGCAAATCCAATACCAAAGTTATTTGGATCAAAAACCTTGCATCTAGAAGGTTGTTAAGAATTTAAGATGCATTTAAAGATTATTCTTATGTAAAAAAACTATTCACTTAAAACTATTTTTGTTTTGACACATGAAGCATTGAAGCTTGCAATAGTAAATCATGTCCCATGTGTAGAATCCCAAAAACAAAAGTTGCCTCCACTACAATCCTATCTAATAATTTTTACTTCATCATATGGGTCTGCAATTATTACCACATAAACCAACTTGATTTGAGACCCAACCTAAGTGATTTCGTCCGAAACAGCCCTGGAGCAAGAAGTTATAGGTCTTCAAAGTTTGTGCCTTTGATCTGGACAAGATGTTGTTATGAGACATCTTGGGTGTTTAAGGATCTATGACTTGAGCAAGCTTGAAATAAATAATTGTTTAAAAGGCTTCATCACTAACTTTCACTTCTAGAAGGGTTCTTGTGAGCTTGCCCTCCTACATTTCCTATTTGGCCAAAAATAGAATGTTCAATGTTGATTTTCTAGTAGCCTCTATCGTTTGTTTGTGTTACCCTGATTTTCTCGAGCATGTATTTGGAGTGGAGGTGGAAGGTAAGGATTAAGCTTGAAAAACCCTTCATTTGACTCTTAAATGGAGTGATCTTAAGGAGCAACCTTTCATAACTACGATCTCTATATCATTTCCTTGTCATTGTCGATGAAACAGTAATTATTTGTGCTAAAGGGTGGGACCCTCCATAATCCAGAGGAGACAAAATGTAGAAATGCTATTTTGCTTGCGGCCCTTGTACAAAGTCGCTCTTCCTCTTCTTCTTTGTACGTGGTCTTTGATTAGAGTAAAACAATTATTTAATGCCATGTTAGTAAGTTAGTCACATGATGCCATTGAAGTCAGTCATTGGAGTGTTTAGGAAGATTTTCACAAGAATTTGCAATGATCCCCAATTCCGTTGAAATGGCAAAATGGCAAATGCCATTTTGCTCCACCCTAATTTACATAATTTGTATACCTACACAATGATGTACTCCCTAATAACACTTTAATTTACGTAAAACACTCATCTTTATATGATTTCATCTATATTCTATAATATCACCTTCAATTTTGTAATCTCACATGGTTTCACAATTAGAAAATGGCAGAGAAGTGACGTCCATAGTGACAAAAGAGTGTTTGTTTAAATTGTCCTTCTAGCGACATGAAAATGAATTGTTTTATTTTTTACTTTTTCTTGATTTTAGCTAATCTAGTAGGCTATAGTATTGATTATTACACCAAAAAAATCTAAAAAAAGTGTCAAGTGTAATAGTAGACTTTGATGTTTTAGGAGCTCAATAAAACAAAAGCTCTTACGTCACTACAAATAAGGCATTACAGATGTCAGTCATTCTTTACTTATGTTGTAACCAAAATTATCCTAAAGTAGAGGCACTATTTTCAATACTTTATTGACATTGTTTATTGAATCTTTATTGCAAAGACCTACACATAATCTCTACATTAGCACGGTATACTATGTACTTAAAAAATGAAAGAATGCTTGCATATAAAACTACCGTTGTCATTATTAGGTACTTTCCACTACAATGTAGACAATGTTGAATACTATGTACTTAAAGGAAGAAACATAATCATTCGTAACTTATGAATAGTCATTTTGATCTTATACATCTACCGATTCATCTTACAACAATAGAGGACTTACATTGGATTAACTTATTTAACTTTCATGTAAATGATTTACGCAACCTTGTTCTTAAGGTTTCAACATACATCACCACTTGAAAATATACTGTGAACTTATCCTATATGAGTGCATCCATTATTGTATATGAGCCGCACCTTTGTTGCAAATTGTGACAAAGATGGAGGCAAGATTTAAGAAACTGAACTTAGAAAACTCAAACTCAATAGAAATCAAATTAAAGGTTCTCTAAAGTATCCAGACAACCCTTGCATGAATTGGAAACAAGGGCTCTTCACTCAAGCAAATTGAGTGATATGTTTCATTTCACAATTCCATGCACATCATGTTGTAGTCAATTCAAAGAAGTGACCACGACACTAAATACCAATTCCATACACAAGTTTCTACGCATTAATTTATCATCAGTGTACACGGAATCGAAGCAAAACCATTGCACAGTATGCACAAACCATTGATAAAGTAATTCTAAACCATGACATCAACACATATTCACAAACAAATTATAGACACAAATAATATAAAGATGGTAACATTAATTCACACTATCTGTGGAAATACTGTTATGATATTAGGGTCGTGCTAAAAATGGTGTCACTGTGTTGTGTAACGCTTAGCTTGAGGTTGTATAATGCTACACCTCCTCTTCTACATGAATTCACTCTCAGTCAAAATTAACAATATCTATCTATTAACAATGTTCAACTATTAACTATGACTTCATTAAGGAGTTAAGTGTTCGAGAACATCTATCCATTTGCCTTCATTGATTCAATGTAGTTTGAAAAATATCATGGACCATTTACTGCCGCTAAGAGGTTGAACAAATGTGTGAACACCTATTCATTTTTCTTATCTTTGTGGCCTTCAATGAATCTGAAAAACCATCCGCCAGTTAGAGGTTATAAGCGTTCGCCGACACCATTATGTTCGCCTTCTTTGTGGCCTTTGAAGTATTTGAAGAACCCTTTCCCACCATTAAGCCATCATAAACATTTGGCAATGTACCTATTCATACCCTATTTCTATCTTTGAGCCCTTTGAAAAATCGCATAAACCCCTTCTCGTCATTAAGAGGTTAAATGGATTCTACAATGTTCACCTTTTTCTTTGCATTTCTCTCTTTCAATTCTATTTCCTCTCATGTTTTAAGCGGGTGTAGTCAAAGTAGACGACATGATCTTCTAAAAGCGGGGAAGTCTCTTTCCAAGTTAAGAAGTAACAGTGTTAGCAATGGTGCCTAAAGGCGAATCAATCAATGTGAAGATGGAGGTCACCAACTCACCATACTTGTTAAATCACTTAAATGATGTTCAATGAAGCTCGTGCAACCTTCAAACAAAATAATGGAGGAAGTTCGAAGGGAGCTCGAGGTAAGTCAATGTAGTGAATGACGATGTCGTGAATGAACACCGCAAGCATCACCTAGAATACAACTTCAGAGCGAAACGAATACGCAATAAGTAAGCACTTACAGTTTGTGGAAGTTATTCATTGTTGTTGCGAAGAATATCAACTGGGAATGCCCCCTCATGGGTTCAGGAAACTTCACAAAAGCTTTCATTGGGGTCACGAAGTGGCCTTCTCGGAAGGTGAATCACCGCACACTTTTATCAGACTTCGCATACTAACTCTCGGAGGTTTTCTAGGTTCCGTTGTTACAATTCATTCGAAATTGTGATAAGGCCAGTGAGATGTCAAAAGTACAATGGTGTGTATCCAGGTGAAACGTTTAAGGAAGTCCATCAAGGTTCTGGAGCGCACGATTGTTCTGAAACCAGAGACAGAGTTGATAACGGAGCACCGTAGGCAGAAAGATGAGCTGGAACAAGTCATGGAATTGTAACCTGGCAGTGGTGAACGCTGAACGGGTAAGTCATCGCACTGTCATTAGAGAGAAGGAAATAGTACCCATTTGTGGTGGATGATAAAATGATACAATCGTAGTAGCCTTACATTTTTATATTCAATTGTGTAAGAATCCATTATCCTCAATTTTGTTAAAATGGCGTTATTTTTGTAAAAAGGCGTTTTTTGGTAAAATGGCAATTTTTGGGTGCTTAAAATGAGAAAAAAAAGTTGGTTTTTGTCAAGTTTTGACATGATAAGGTAAATTTTTCTAACCGCATTTAAAAAAGAACAATGTTTTTGAAAGCCGTTCATAAATATTGCCCTTTGATTATGTCCAAAGGTCAAAATTCATAAAAATGTGTGATATTATAAAGTTTTGATAATATTACAAGAAATCACTTCATATTATGGAGTTCATGTGTGATATTAATAAACATTCCATTTTGTAGGCATAAATATTTCTGAACTACGGTTCAAAAACATGCTTGTAAAATGGCGCGTCTCACAATGGCGAGCAAAGTGGCTCATAGGGGATTTGGCAAAATGGCACCAAGGATACCGCCATTTTAACAGAATTGAGGTTCATTGTGTAGGACGTTGAAATTATAGAACCCAGTATCAACTAGATCGGCTCGTGCGACCAATATCATCCTGAACAATGGCGAGGTAGTCGAGAGCTCTGACAGTGAGTGAATAGTGCACTATGAATTTTGGACCTGAGTGAATTCCCTTACTAGAAGAGTAGGTGTGGCGTTACAGAGCCTCACTCAGCTAGAGGCACCATTTTCAGCACGACCCTTAATATCATTGACAGTATCATTGTATTTCCGCATCAAGTTGACAATGTAGGCTCCAACGGAAAACAGCAACCAGCAAACCCCCAAGGGAAACATCAATGGAGGCAACGAGGGTGCAGGCTCGATAGCTTACAGTCTTGCAGCGACGGTTCCACGGAGGGTGCCACGGGGCATTGACATTCGCCGACGACTCCTCCTTATAGTGGCTGCCGCTCACAGAGAACTTCGCATTTGCAGCATCGTGTGGGTGCTTGGGGTCGGAGCCATTGTCGGAAGCCTTCTGGTGGTAAAGGTTCGTGTCCTTCTGTGAGGGTGGTGCAGAACCGGTACCATTGGTGCTGGCCTTCGTTGTCTTCGCGGCCTTGGTAGGCTGAGCGTTTGGCGCGGCCTTGTTGTCCGCCCCAGGGTGGTGGTCTCGTGGTCTCGGGCGGCACGAACGCACGCAGCTGGGAAGCAAGGAACTGCGCGAGTAGCGCAATGTTGGTGGTAGCCCCCCGAATATTTTGGTTACTCGATTGCTCGGCCCATTGCTCGCTTGGGACGGCACGTGATGCGAGCTGCTCACAAGCATGTTGGCTAGCTCGGCTGGCGATGGCGTCGGATTGCAAAAAGTACGAGCTCGTCCCTTTTGCCACTGGCATTCGGCCGCGGCTGCAAACTCGGGCCCGCAACGTAATCCGGGTGAAACGAACACCCCGCTCCACGTCCTGGAACGGAAGCGACAGGGAGTTCTCACTCGCAGGAATGTTGATCGTCAACGCGGACGCAGAGCAGCGCTAGAAGCGTTCGCTTTCAGTCTACCCACCGGAGGCTTATACGGGGAACGTGAACTTACCTCCATCGATGCTCGTCGCTCCAGGAGCAACACCGTTGCGGCCGGCTATGAGCAACACCGTTGGGGCCGGCTATGGCGTTGCCAATCGGAGAAGCTTGACCGTTGCTGCTATTCCCATTCGATGAGTCTTTGTTCAAATTTACAACAGCCACCAATTGCTTGTCACCCTGGTAGATGATCACATCTCCAAGCGTAGCATCAACATCCAAGTCCTCCGCCTCGCTACCATCGCCATAAGCCAACTGCAAACAGAAAATCGTATCGTCTTCTTCCACAAACCCAAGCATTTCGCTGCACTCAAAATTGCACATTACGATCCCAACAGAACAACCGCCCTTTCACCATAACCATGGATCTCTCCCTCTTAACAGTCATTCACAAAACTTACAACCAACGAACCGCTCGTATCTGAATGGCATCTCCAGCTTCTCGTTGACATGACGAGCAGAGCTCCGACCTCGAACCGAAACAATAAACTTCACTTTCTCCACACCTCCTTTACCACCGTTACCATTGGAGAACGCTGCTGCAACAACAGTCCTGAGGAGGTCCTGCGGCACCGTTGCCATTGCTGAGTGCACCGTCTCCCATGGCTCTCGTAGCTACGAAAAATCCCGAAAAACAAATGACTATAGAATCGCATCATAGATGGTGTCTTCGTCGGGGATGGGTAGGTTGGTGCCTTCATCAGTGATGGGGACGATGGAAAGCTAGAATGAATGCAGCTATGAGCCTATGATTGTGGTCGACCGTTACTTCCTCAAGTGCAACGAAGAATTCCAAGGGAGAGATTTGCAAATCCATCTGTAATTGACTCATGGGACATAGCACGTCGGTTTTGCAGGAAAGCCCCAACGTTGATGTTGCCTTCCGGCCAAACATGATGAGTGTTACAAATGTTTAAACAATGTTTCAATTCATGATTTCAAGCTTCATATTAACTCCATTACCATTTTGCTTTTGTTTAGAGGATGGAACTACAAATTCACTACTAGAAAAGAGGAGGGGGGCAATGGTAAGCTTGGGGTATCACTTTTTGGACACACTAATTAGGTTATTTTTATTGAAAGCCTCCAAAGTTTCTCTAATTTAGTCATTTTAATCAAGTAAAAAGACCCTAAAATAGAAAATAAAATATCATGCACCTCACTGAAATCAAAGTATATATGCCTATAGATTTTCTTTTAGATTTTTTATTTTTTTTGGATCCATTCATAGATGAGGGAAAAAGTGTTGAATTTGGGGATTTGCAGGCATTATAGTGCACAATGAATTAATTTTTTTATTATTAAATAAATTATTTTGTATACTATACAAGAAGATGTAGGTCATATTCAAAAATTATATTAAAATAAAAATGGTTGATATTCCATTTGCTTGATTCTATGGATTTTAGGTTATTGGGACATGACTTACTTTTTCAACTAAAAAATCAAATAAAATTACTTCAAAATATTTTTTTTAATTTTTAATTTTTTTTCTTGATACATTATAAGTATAGACAACTAAAACCACATCTAATGAAGTCTTATTGTATTACAGTTTAAAAATGGATATGTTTGTCACACCAGCATAGAGTGCAATTGTTCATGGGACAACCTTTTTGGGTACCCCAACCAGACCATCACCCAGGGGTTTGCTACGTTACAAACATTTTGGAACTTGCTTGAGCAACGTTATGTAGTCTAAAATAAGCAACATTTTTAACTAAATTATAAATAACATTGCTTGATGATCCAATAACGTTGCTTATTTTCTTGAGAACGTTGCTCGACAAGCAAGTTCCAAAACCTTGTTAAACTAAAGCAACGTTTGAGAAGAAAACGTTGCAAACCCTCTCAAATTGTAAAAGTGAAAATCCACTCCCCAATGAGTTGGAGACCAAGGAATACAGGGTTTTGGAATCCGAGACCTTGGAATCCAACATGGTGGCAGCGTACTTCATGGCTATCGCAAAGCACACATCACATGCATCGAGAGCCGATGTATGGCGATATATTTGTGATCAATGCAACTTAGTCTTTCTTCCATTCTTAAGCTAGAAACAAGTTTTGTTGATGCAGTATCCGCTCATGTTTTCATCTCACTTGAACAGAATGTAAGAATAGATTGTCTTGGGGTCTAGATGCAATGAGATCTTGAATGTGTTGTGATTACAAAGGTACTTGTTCAAAGAGATTTAGAGAAGTCGTTTAATCTTGTCGAGACTATAGTGGAAATAGATTCTGAACTGCAACAATCTCCTATAAGTGATCGTTCACATCTATATCATGTGAGGTTCACAATATTTTTTTCATGCCTTTCTGAAGTATTGACTTATTCACGGAATCCATTTGATTGAGGTTCCTCGGATATCATTCTTATTTATTCCGTAATGTGAAATGTTTGATGTTGGTAACAGATCTGGTAGAATACGTGAGTCGTCCAACACAGAACGAAGAGAACTTCCGATGCGTAATAGAATTCGAGTGTAATAGAATTCGAGTGTACGAGATTCAAATGGTTTCCAAGAATCTCATTCCAGTTCTCTTTCAATGATTAGAAATTCAAGAGCACTTGAAAAACCATCTAAGATGCAATTGTCTCACACCTTGTCTCACAGACTAATGATTTGCGTGCAGATTGAAACTCCGCAAGTGGTCGAGAGTAGAATTCCTCCTGAGGCCCCTGTTCCAAATATTCTTGCTATGTGCCTGTAACGACTGAACAAACGCTCGGACAGAGGACCCCATTGAGCTGTGTTAGTTCCGAAGTCAACCGTAGTGCAAATGCTCCTCTCATTCCTCCACATCACCCTGGGTTGAGCAGTCCCAACAGAACTCCAATTGCTTCAGGTCCAGAGGAGCCCAACAACGTCAACGAGGTGTACCAGAATCCGACTGCTCCACTCATTCGACCAGATGAACGGTCCGGATTAATCGATATCAACTACATCTACAGGCCTCCAACTGCTCGAGGCCTCCAACTGCTCCAGTCATCCCATTGGCATAAAGTGAACCGAGAAGCCCTCACGAAAACGAAGACGAAGAGTTTAAAGGGAGAGTGCACTACTAGAATTTGACCCCATTTGCTACTTTTGTTTTTTCATAAAGGCCAGGTTTCGGGAGTAGTTTAAACTACGTTTTAACATATTATGTTAAATTGTAGTTTTTGAAACTACTTTGTAACACAAACGTGTTAAAATGTGGTTTAAGCTACTCCCCAAATGTCGCTTTTATGAAGAAAAAAAACGTACGTAGCAAATGGGTTCAAGTTCTAGTAGTGGTGAACTCCACACATCCTGGACTAAACAGGATTCCCGTCCTTGGTCCTTGATGCTGTACGAGAGGCTACTCCGGATACTTTGGCTCAGGGGTTGTGCAGTGCATCCATGCTGTGACTTGGTTACTCAGGCATTGGACACACCAGTTTAAGTTTCTAGGACACAACATCTAACACTGCCATGTGAGAACTGGTCTTTAAACAACCTTGTATGCTTCAACATAGTGTAGAGTCATCTATTGGGGCTTTTCTGAAAACTAAATGTTTAGAGATAGTGAAAAAGTCGAACTGTAATTAAGAAGTCCTCAGAACGAGTTCTCTCGGAATGACATGTACCGTTGAAAGGACTGACTCATTTCAATTCTTGCAACTTGTGGGTAGCGATTGCAAGAGAAGAGAATTTGGTAGAAGGGAATGCCACAAGATACACCGAGGCCTGAGATTTTGGTGGGTGGATGAGCCTCACTACTAGAAAAGGGAGGGGTTTGCAATGTTACAAACATTGTTTTTGTGTAAATGTTGCTCAAGTTTAGCAACATTTTGAAACTTGCTTGAGAAAAGTTCTTAAGAAAATAAGAATCGTTATCGGATCACCAAGAAACGTTATTTACAATTTAGTTGAAAACGTTGCTTATTGTCTTGAGAATGTTTCTCAAGCAAATTCCAAAACATTGCTATACTTGAGCAACTTTTGAGAAGAAAACGTCGCAAACCCCTGCACATTTTGCAACGATGGTGTAAATGGCAATGATGATCTCTTGTGGTACGTGAGCTCTCCCTTTCACATTCAAGACTTTGAAAAAAATGCATACTTCCATTCACTTCACTCGTGTTATTTGCCCACATGAGTATTCACACGAACAATTCTTCTTTTTGTGATTATTCTGCAACTGTGATTACTGCATGAGATTGTTTCACCCTACACCTGCTTCTGGGTCACCCATGTAGAATTGCAATTTTCTTAACCCTTCACAAGCAGTTTCCGAGGTAAGCCAATGATTTCTCTTGTTTTTCTTTTGCCCCAAAGTGTTATGGATTCAACAGACATGAACATGTAAATGGAAGAAATTGTACACGTGGTAATGTTGTGGAGAGGATGTTTGATTGTTTCCTTACTTCATACTCATGATCAAGGAGTGTTTTGATATCAGAATCTTCTTTCATTGATATCAAAGTCTGCATTCTCTTATGGACAACGATTTTGACTCGAAGTTGTGTTCCGTGCCGATTAAGGATTGGCTCTATTCAAATTGTGAAGCTAAGCAGTGTTGGCACATATGACCTGTCAGCACCCGGCCAGCACATATGAGCTCCAGCGTGGAAGCTGACCTGGCTGGCAGTAGGGACAGAAGTTTAGATCATCATTCGTCTAAGTCTGTTAAGTCTCTGATAGACGAATGCTAGCCGTAACCTAACGCAGAATTAGGTATTGGGATAGATCAACTCTTCGCACCTGTTGTATAAAGACCTTGAATCTCTTATCAACTATCATCTGTTTTTTACCTCTCATTACGAGGTCTTTCTACATGGTATCAGAGCGAGATTAGCAGCATACTAGATTGACCATTAGAACTCGAGCTCAAGCGTCAGTTCTAGTTAATTGTGAGTGGAAGAACAGATCAGTGAGTGAAAGTACCTTAACTCCTATGGTGTTGAGAGATAGCATGATGGCTGAGAGCTCCAAGTTAGATGATAAGAACTACAGCATCTGGGAGTTCAAGATGCGCAATCTCCTCAACAGGGACGATGCGTGGAAACTTGTAGATCCACCTACCGGGACAGTAGCACCCACCGATCCTGTTGACAAAGCAGCATTAGAGTTAGCGAAGAAGAAAGCACTCACTCTCATAGCGCTCTCTGTCAAGGATAGCATTATACCTTACATCGCCAATATCTCCGAAGTCAACCAGATGTTTGCTGGAAGACGTTGAGGGATCTGTTTGCAAATTCCACTAACTCCAGAAAACTCATGTTGCGCAGACAATTGGTGACCCTCAAGATGAGCGAAAGCTCCACCATGTCTAGTTTTCTTCAACAAGTTACAGAGCTGGTAAACGAGTTTGCAGCAGTTGGCGAAACCATTCCAGACGATGAACTTGTTGAGCACATCTTAATGGCACTGCCTGACTCTTTCGATGTTTTGGTTAACACGATCATGTACAGGGAGACACTCCCAACTCCCGCAGCACTTACTGCAACCTTACTGCAGGACGAACTTCGGCGAAGTCAGAGATCATCGAGACGCACAGATACTGAAGCACTACTTACCAAGAATGCTGTCCGGAACCCAACGAATCGGCGATCAGCCTCTGGAGGGGACGATGGACGGCAGAAAGCGAGCAAGTCAAACACGACGTGTCACTATTGCGGACAGAAAGGGCACTGGTTGCGTAACTGCCCCGAATTAGCTATGGAGGTGAAGAAACGGAGAGCGAGTCGCGCCGATCAATCAACTGTCAATTTAATCGACAACTTTGAGGATGACGACCTCGACTCCTATGATAGCTTTCCAGATGTAGTAGCTGATTCAGACCTTACCGTGAATCTCACGGAAGTCAACTTAGTTCATAGCAAAAAAGAAGATTGGTATTTAGATAGTGGAGCTTCTAGACATGTTACTGGACAAAAGAATCTCCTTTCAGATCTCAAAGGAGGGAATCACTCTAAAGTCAGCACCGCTGGAGGAGAAAAATTGGATGTAGCCGGACAAGGATCGGTGGATCTTCCCACCACCCTAGGAACAATAAAATTAACCGAAGTTCTGTACGTACCTGGAGTGACCAAAAACCTAATCTCGGTAGGAGCGATCACCGATGGTAAACAAGATCTCAAAGTCTTGTTTGACTCAGAATCGGTATGGATACTTCAAAATTTTTCTTTTCCTGATTCCTGCAAAGTTCTGGCCTCCGGCAAGCGAGATCAAAGAAACGGCCTCTATAGATTTCGTCCTCCAGACGAGATCATCAACATCGTTACTTCTGCCACAAAACAACACGAAGCCACTTTGTGGCATAAACGATTAGGCCACGTCAATCATCAGGCAATAAAATTCATGGCCCTTCACGCCAAAGTTACAGGACTACCGCAAATCAAGAGCCAACCGGACTTCTGCAACAGTTGTCGTCTTGGAAAGCAGCACCGACAGCGAATCATCCAGCGCAATCAACAGCTTTCAAATGGAGTCAACAATGGTGCTCCTCAGCATATTCGACCTCGTACTTCGGCACACAGTACCAGAACACAGCAACCTCTTGAACTGGTACATTCCGATCTTTGTGGCCCAATGTCAATTGCTTCCATCTCTGGCTCCAGGTACATGATGACAATCACAGATGATTACAGTAGGTTCACCTGGCTGTATTTTCTGAAGCACAAAGATGAGACACTACCAAGATTCAAACAATTCAAAGCCATGGTCGAACTTCAGAGTGGATTCAAAATTAAAGCGATTCGCTCAGATAGAGGAGGGGAATACCTTTCCAAGGAATTCCAAGATTGGTGCAACAACACTGGAATAGTGCGCCAATATACCCAAAGCTACACACCCCACCAAAATGGAGTAGCTGAGAGAAAAAATCGCACTCTACTCGACAAGGCAAGGTGTATGGCATTTGACAGTCAAACTCCGGCCTTCCTATGGACAGAAGCATTGTCAACTGCGAACTACCTCACCAACAGGATTTCAACAAGAGCTAACAATGGTGATACTCCATTCACTCGCTTCACAGGTACTATACCCTCTATTGCTCATTTGAAAACCTTTGGATGCAAGTCCTTTGTATTGGACAACACTCCCAACCGCAACAAATGGGCTCATAGGTCTAAGGAGTGTGTGTTCCTGGGGTATGATACCGACTCCCGAGGCTATAGGAATTACCATCGTTCCACCAGGAAGATCTTGATATCAAAGGACGTGGACTTCGACGAAACATGCTTTCCCTGCGGGTTGACTTCAACCACCGAGGCTTCCAACACCGAACAAGTAGAGCGGCAGTTGACTTGGGCCACCGATGTTCTACCTGAAGTCATACTTAGGCCACCGCATTTCTACTCGATCCACCGAATCGCCCCCTCACCTTTCGGATTCCAACTGCCTCCCATGACTCATCAACCAGTTAACACAGAGCCTCCACCTTTTTCTTCTCCTCAGTCACCGAGCCCTTCTATTAGTGCACAGGTCCCAAAAATCTTACCTCAACAGTCACCCAATCTTGACCCTGATCCAGTCTCTCTCCCTGATTATTCTAATTCGTCAGAGTCCCTACACCCCTTTCCTATCCAACAAGAGTCTCACACTAGTTCACTCGTTCGAACTTCCACTCCTATCTCAGACTTCTCTGTTCACTTACCCATCAGCTCAGACCTATCTCACCTAGCACAGCTCCCGACTCGTACTTATCAAAGACGAACTCCTGATGTAGTATCTGAGCCTCCAAACCTTCACCACAGCAGCAGAACTCGCAAACCACCAGCCCACTTATCAGATTATCATCTTCATGTAGTTAGCCAAAGACTCATCCTGTCAGCTCCTTTTTGACGCGTTAAGCAGCCCTCCAACACCCGGGGGCTGAAGGCGGCCATGCATAGCGAAACTTGACTCAATATCCCGAAATGACACCGGGACATTGTGACATTACCTCCGCGCGCAAGGCGATCTCAACTAAGTGGATTTACAAGGTTAAAACAAATGCGAGATGGCACTCGGCTAAGCTAAAGGCTAGACTAGTAGCAAAAGGGTTTCAACAACAAGCAGGGATGGACTATACCGAAACGTTTGCCCCCGTGGTAAAATGGAACACCTTGCGCAGCATTGTCGCCCTCGCCGGTCATCACTCCTGGAAAATGTATCACTTAGATGTCAAAACAACATTCTTAAATGGCTTGATCACAGAAGAACTATATGTCAAGCCGCCACTAGGATTTCCCTGCTCTGATCCTAGCCAAGCTTGCCGATTGAAGAAGGCCCTGTATGGCTTGAAACAAGCACCGAGAGCCTGGTACTCAAGTATTGACTCCTACCTTCTCAGCCAACATCTCACCAAATCTGGTGCGGATCCTAACCTCTATTACTATGAAGATGGAGGCAAGCTCACCATTCTACTGCTATATGTCGACGATGTGTACATCACAGGCAGTCACGACTCACACATTGCTAGTATTCGAGCAAATATTCAAACTCAATTTGACATGAGCGACCTAGGACTGCTAACGTATTCATTGGGATTAGAATTTATATTCAGTACTTCGGGGATTCTAATCACGCAGCGGCAATACCTGAGGGAAATGCTCACAGACTTTGGAATGGCGGACTGCCGCCCTGTCCACACTCCCCTAGCAGAGAAGCTCAAACTCATACCAGATATGTCCGCTCCAAGTACTGATCCCACCACCTATCAGAGGATGGTGGGAAAACTTATCTTCTTGACGCACACGCGTCCCGACCTCTCCTACGCAGTGAGCTTGGTGAGCCGATTCATGAGCCATCCACAAGAGCCGCATCTGCAGGCCGTGAAACACATCTTTCGGTATCTCAAAGGCACTATGGATTGTGCCTTGTGTTACCAGCAAGAACGGGGGAGGACTTACCATTCGCGGATTCACAGACTCAGATTGGGCAGGCGACTCGTACGACCGCAAATCCACAACAGGATTCATATTCTTTCTTGGAGAAACTCCTGTGACCTGGAACTGCAAGAAACAACAAACTGTAGCACTGTCTTCGACAGAGGCAGAATATATGGCTCTTACCGAGGGAACTAAAGAGGCAATCTGGTTGAGGCGCCTCTTGGGGGAACTCAAGATGCAGGATTTGTCAACTCCCACGATTCTGCATGGTGACAATCAAGGCAGTTTGAATCTGGCCTATAATCCTATCTACCACAAAGTGAGGACCAAGCGCGTAGATGTTCAATACCATTTTGTGAGGAGAAGGTACTCACAGGGAGAAATAGCACTAAAGTTTGTACCTTCAAGCAATCAAATTGCAGATATCTTCACAAAGTCCCCAGGCGAGTGGCCTTTGAAGGCATTCGTAAGCAATTAGGGCTAGTTACACTTTGTCAAGCAAGAAGGCTCACAGAAACAAGTCATGAAGCAAGTACCGATCTCCAAAGGCTTTGAATTTCATGAGAGAATTGTTGCCCAAAACATTTTGGAAGGATCCCTTCCAAATAACCCGATTAGGTCAGAGTGTGACTTACTCAATCAAAATACGTCACCCAAGACCTATAACTGGCCATATCTATATCTAATCTTGGAGCCAAAAGCTCTACGTCAATTTCTGATGCTCCTGCAGGGCCGTAACTCAAGAGCATGAAATTCCACTCGTATGAATCATCAATTAGAAGTCGCCACTGTCTGCTTACTCCTCTCAGATGAAGCAGCGAAGCAGGCGACTTTGCTATCATCGGCCAAATTTGACTTTCTACAATATCATTTGGGAGGAAAGGAAAGTAATTTCCTATCTCTACTCTATCTTCAACTCGCTCTGAAGCGGCGATAGTAGCATCTTCGCTCAACCTAATTTCAAGAAGAAACGGTGACCTTTCACCTTCTTCTTCCGTCGCAATGTCTTCACACAATCGACCCAACCACAAGAGGATTGCAGCCGCCGTACTCCACAATTGAAGGATCAACTGGCGGATATTGATCGCGTCTGCCCATCTTACTATCATATTTTGCTATTCCTACTGCCGACAGTAGCACCGCTGGAAACAAGACGCAATTGCTACCACCGCCAGAAACAAGACGCTTTACTTCAGCATCAAAAGCGAGGGGGGGTGTTGGCACATATGACCTGTCAGCACCCGGCCAGCACATATGAGCTCCAGCGTGGAAGCTGACCTGGCTGGCAGTAGGGACAGAAGTTTAGATCATCATTCGTCTAAGTCTGTTAAGTCTCTGATAGACGAATGCTAGCCGTAACCTAACGCAGAATTAGGTATTGGGATAGATCAACTCTTCGCACCTGTTGTATAAAGACCTTGAATCTCTTATCAACTATCATCTGTTTTTTACCTCTCATTACGAGGTCTTTCTACAAGCAGCACCAGTGCTTCACATGAGGGGAGCTCGGGATCTCTGATCCGAAGTCTCCGTTGCAAACTGTATGCTTCACAAGCTGTAATTTAATCGTGTAAATTGTTGGTTATTATGATCTAGGAGAGCAAGTGTTTACTTACATTATCACCGTGTGATTGGCACAGGTTTTCGAATGCGATGCTAATAGTGTGCACATGGTCAAACTACTACACTCACGTGAAGCTTGGGCGGCAACAACAAGCGATTCTGGTGTGAAGAAGAATTAGGGGTTGTGAATGCGTGGCCGTGGTGAGTGATTGTCGAGAGGTGCTCCTCTACGAGGCCGAAGGCGGAAGCAATCTACAGCTTCTACACAGTTGTTGATATCGCGTTTGTGTTGGTGGAGGTAGAGAGGGCTTAAGAGGTACCTATTTGTGATCCGCTGGATTCAAATGGTGTAAGATCTTCTGAAGACGGTGTTGAGATCGACTAGGAGATCGGTGTAGTCTTACGGCCTGAGAAAAGGTTCCGGACATCATGCTTGCTATCGAATTAAATTCAAATCGTGTGTGGGTATGTGACTGGTTTGGTAATTCATCTTAGTTGCAATGAATAAGAGGGTGATACGTCTCAAGAATTTGGTAGGCCAGACTCTCCCCATCCAAGCCTACCTTGGGATCTTCCGGGCAATGGGGCGAGGCCTGCGAAAGCGACAACAGCAGAAAAAAGAAAACTGTGAGGCCCACGATAGCGACAACAGCTGAACACGTCGTGATGGCAGACACAAGGACACAATGAGCCCGGTGGGCAAGGGAGGGAGGGATTGGAGTTGTAGCGCCCGTAGCAGAACCATCACCAGCGAACGAGGACGGCGTCGCATTAAGCGCGCAAGACCAGACCACGCACGGAGGAACGGCGAAGCTCCAACCCCTTCATGCGAGCGTGGTGCGTGAATTGTGTGTGCAGAAGCATTACCCAGGTGCCGTTGTTGCCACTGCCACAGCCGCTGCCAGTGGGTTCGAGACAGAGTTTACATGTTTCTACTCCGCTTCCCCAAATTTGTTCTTGAATTCGTTGCATATCATACGGTTTTATAAATTTAATTATCTGCCATAATATATAGGGAGATGTCAAATAGTATGTGCGGTTGTAGCCAGGATATTTTGCAATTCAATTAGAACAATTTGGCTCTAAAGAGCTGGCGATGAAAAGACACTAAAGTTCGCACAGAGTCTGATCATACAGGACCGCTGAAACGTCCTCCCACACCCGTCCCTCTCAGTTCTGACAGCATATGATAACGCGATATGATATGATATGATATGATATGATATGATATGCGACAACATATGATATGTGCGTAGAGCGAACCTGCGCGAACCTGCCGCTGGCATCATCGATTCAGGAGCGCTTTTTGGGCGACAAGCGATTCTGGTGTGAAGAAGTATTGCGGCTGTGCGCGTGGCCGTGGTGAGAGATTGTCGCGAGGTGCTCCTCTTGGAGACTGAAGCAATCTGCTGCTTCTACATAGTCACTGGCATCGCGTTTGTGTCGGCGGAGGTAGAGGGCTGAAGAGGTACGAATTTATGACCCGCTGGATTCCATGATGATGGTGTAAGGTCTGTTGTGATTGACGAGGAGATCGGTGTAATGGTACGGCCTGAAAAAGCTCTTGGAGAGTAACCTACATAGCTTTTGAAAAGCAGAGTTTTAGATCATGTCTTTAGGTGTGTGACAGGTTGGGTGAGGTGCTGCGATCGCGCCCCATAGTCTCAACGTGGTGAGTAAAAGGTCGGAGGAGCATTGCCGTGTTGCCGCCACCACCGAGGAGCATTGCCGTGTTGGAAGGTTCGAGACATAGCCAGAGCTATCTGTTCACAAGGTTTTATTCCGCTTTCCCAAATTTGTTGCTGAATTCGTTGATGTTCCATTAATTTTTGTTGCTGAATTCGTTGAAAGTTAGAGAGAACTAAATGACTGTGGAATCGCATAGCAGATGGTGTCTTCGACGGGGATGGGTAGGTTGGTGCCATCATCAGCGATGGGGACAATGAAAAGCCACAATGCACATATGATTGTGCTCGACCGTTAATTCCTCAGGTGCAACGAAGGAATTAAGAGAGAGATCCGTCTGGTTGCACGTGCAGAAGAAGTTAAGAAGTTTGTCGTTGTTCGAGGTCTTGTTGAAGGAAACAAATACAAGAAGAAAATATTTCTAATTGACTCTTGGGATATAGCACGTTGCACTTGCAGGAAAGCCCCAACGTTGATGTTGCGTTCTGGCCAAACATGGTGAGTGCTACAAATACAAATGTTGTTTGTATTTGTATACGTTGTATACAATGTTGTTTAAATTTATGATTTCGGGCTTTGGTTGATATTAACGTTACAATTCTGCTTTTGTTTAAAGGATGGAACTACGAAATCCACTCTCCAATCAGTTGGAGACCAAGGAACTCAAGGTTTTGGATTCCGAGACCACGGAATCCAACATGGTGGCACCATATTTTATGGCTACAGCAAAGCACACACCACATGCATCCAACACCAATGTGTGGCAGATATGTTTGTGATGAATGCATGTTAGTCTTCGATCCATCGTCAACCTAGAAACAAGTAGTGTTGATGTAGTATCCTCTCATGTTTTTATCTCGTTTGAACAGATCCTTGAACATGTTTTGGCTCAGAAGAGATCTTGAATGCGTTGTGATTGCAGAGGTTTCAAAGTAAACCGGGACCGAAGAGATTTGGAGAGGTCGTATAACTAGTTGAGGCTATGGTGGAAATAGATTCTGAATTGCAACAATCTCTTGTAAGTGACCGTTCACATCTCTATCATATGAGTTTAACATTATTTATATGACTTTAACATTATTTGCTTCATGCCTTTCTGAATTATTGACTTATTCACGGAATACATTTCATTGAGGTCCCTTGGATATCGTTGTTGATATATACGGTTATTTGACAATTTTGATGTTGGTAACACTGGCAGAATACTTCCAAGGTTTGAGTCTTCCAAACACAGAACGAAGAGAACTTCCAACACATGATAGAATTCGATTGTACCAGATTCAAATGGTTTCCAACAATCTCATTCCAGTTCTCTTTCAATGATCAGAAATTGAGCACTTGAAAAACCATCGAAGATGCAATTCACAGTTCACACCTTGTCTCACAAACTAATGACGTGCGTGAAGATTGAAAATCCGCAAGTGGTCGAGAGTATAATTGCTCTCGAGGCCTCTGTTCCAGAGGTACCGCTCCAGATCATTCGGTTCCAGAGGCCCAGCAACGTGTACCAGAATCCGACTGCTCCACTCATTCCACCAGATGAACGGTCCGGATTAATCGTTCTCAACGATGTCTACAGGCCTCCGCTTCCTCCAACCATCCCACTGGCACAAAGTGAACCGAGATGCCCTAGCGTGAACGAAGACGAAGAGTTTAAAGGACGAGTGAACTCCACACATCCCCGACTGAACGGGCTCCCTTCACGCTGTACGAGAGGCTACTCCGGCTGAAACTTCAGCCTGCAGTGCGTCCATGCTGTGACTCCGTTACTTAGGCACTGGACACACCAGTTGAAGTTTCTGGGACACAATATCTAACACTACCAGGTGAGAATCGGTCGATAAAAAAGCTTAAATGCTTCATAACATAGTGTAGAGGTATTCATTGGGGCTTTTGTGAAAACTAAATGTTGAAATAGTGAAAAGGTCGAACAGTAATCAGCAAGTCCTCACAACGAGTTCTCTCGGAATGACATGTACCTATCAATGACTCATTTCAGTTCTTCCAACTTGTGAGTCGTGATTGCAGGAGAAGTTAATGCGGGAGAAAGAAATGCGGCAGGATACACCGAGGAAATTTTGGCCAATTGGGTGGGATGATGTGTGCACATTTTGCGACGATGGTGTAAGTGGCAATTATGATCTCTTGTGGTACTCTCCCTTAGTTTCACGTTCAAGACTTTGAAAAAATGCATATTTGAGTTCCATTTACTTCAGTGGTGTATTTGCACACATGAGTATTCACACGAACAATTTTTCTTTTTGTGATTATTCTGCAGCTGTGATTACTGCATGAGATCGTTTCACCCTACAGCTGCTTCTGGGTCGCATAGGAATTGCGATTCTCTTAACCTTTCACGAGCAGTTTCCGAGGTAAGTGAATGATTGCTCTTGTAACACGTAATTCATTATAATGGGAATATATACACAAAATGGTAAATACAATTTACGGTAATACCATCGAACTTAGACTGCACCAAGCCAAATACATTACCAAATAATGTAAGTTTATCAATATAGGGAGAAGTATTCTCAGAATAAACAGCACGTTTTATCAATATAGCAGAATATTCTCAAAATAAAAAGACATAGAAATGAATATACAAACTATACTTAATCAAAAAGAAGAATTCATTCAAAATACAATCAATGATTAACACAAATTTACTAAAGGAGGAAGGTTTATTGATTGAAAAATCCAGAAAACAAATTATTGGTGTAATTGTAGACGTCCTAAAGTAAAGCCCAGAAAAATCTACATAGTACTACGTGGACGTGCATCACCAAAAGCCTCATTTCTGTCACGCTTCCCAACAACTCGGGGATAGTCTCCTTCAAAGGATAGTCCCACACGGGCCATTGTAGTTCGCAAAGGATGATTTAGGTTGACGGGAGCTAAATCGCAGGGTACACCAAGGGCCGTAGAACGACTAGGGGTATCAGTAATCCGTGCCACGGTGCCTGGCCGTAGCCGGGATGTTCTCACGGGGAGCCGCCACAATTCGACTCGGTACATTGACGTAACTATCAACAACATCATCATCATCATCATCCATGACGTCTTTGGTGTAGTCCACAGCAAATGCGTCATCTCGAGCAAGATAAATGTACCGCCCTCGCTCCAACTCCGAGAGTGTCCTCGACCCCTCACTATTGTAAGAGGGATCTGACATCGTAGAGGGACCCATTGGGGGAATATCATCCAGGGAGGCACTTTGTTGTCCATCGCTGAAAACTTGATTATAATAAAAACAAACACTAAATCTTTAAAAGGCATTCTAATGGTAGACTCACAAGAACAATCGAAAGTGGCAATTTGCAAATCCATGACTACGAAATGGTGATGATCTGACCAGGCATTAGAACAGTAATTCAAAGAAAAAGCAAAAAAACAAATTTTAACCAATACCGTAAATGAAAGTAATCACGACATGGTTCTTCCATTTAGTAGGAGCTGGTTCCACACATAGGGCAAATTCCGAGACATAATGCCGTACAACTCCGAGTCCTTGGACAAGTCATTGTGAGAGGGTCTACTAGTCATAACTTGACAGAAGTTTTGCGGACCTCTCAAATGTACGGCAAAACAAAACTCGTGGATTAATTTCAGTGGATAAGAGTCAGAGGGTGGACCCAGATGTGAATGGACCCAAGGATCAGGAAAGAGAGTGTTCAGAGGAGGAACAGCCATACAAGCCGCAGGATTGCTATCGACCATAATAAAGTTCTGGGCGTTGAAATTAGCATCCCTTCTAGTGAAGAGATGTCGACGTGGATATTTAAGTAAGATAGGATTAGTCGTGCCAGGGTACATGGCCGTCGTGTAATTCTCCAGCAAGAGACCATCGCAGGAGTTTGAGGCCAGTATGATTTGCGGAACGGAAACACTTCTAGAGAAAAAGAAGGTGCAGAGACCATCGACTACTTCAGGTTGAAGGGTACTCCAAACGTGGATGTGGCAGAAACGGTCTAACACATTGAGGAATGGGGTAAGTCCAGGACGACAGTATACTACCGTGTCAGCAACTACGGTGGGGATAGTTGAGGACAGAACAGGAGGGTGTTTGGGATCAGGAAAAACAAGGTACTGGGATGGGGCTTGAGACATAGGGGTAGTAGAACAAAGGACGCCGTTCAACTCCAACACCACGTTCAACCACTTGGGCATGGAACGGTGTCCATTAACTGATGGCACACGCGGTAGGGGTTGACTGAGGGTTGTAGGAAAAGTCTTGCTCGAAGGTTTGGGCAATCTAGCCTGCAGCACGACCAATGACAATAGTGGATGATATTAAAACAAGAGTGTTACCTTGTGAAATGCGGAAGCATGCAAATGACTGCTCGGAGTGATTGAGGACCGGACCACCGCACCGACGCACAGGTCAAGGTGGTCGGTGGGGGATCTGGTGGCAAGCGGACGGTATAAGGTACTCAGAGGCGCGGCCTGATAGAAGAATGACGATATTTAGCGCCAAGAATGAGGGAGAACGACGCGGACGCAGTGCAGACGCAAGTGATAAAATAAAAAGTCTTCATTTTATTGAATGGGGAGTCACTACATGGTAATATCTACAATCGTGGCACACCATCCAATAATTCGAAGACTAACTCGCAAGACCTACTCGCCGTCTTCAATGCCGGACTCCTGTAAAACAAGGAGCGTCGGCTTAAAAAATTATTACAATATGAAAAATGAAACAAGCAGAGAAATAATTTGAGCAGATGCTCTTCAACAAGATAAACGGAAATTTAGGTCGACCCGACCTAAATAACATTTGCAACCATTGATAAGAAGCTTACCGTGGGATTCGTCGCAGGTACTGAGTCCAGTTCGTTGATCGCAGAGACAACGGAGGTTGGGGCACCCTGTACCGCTCTTTTTGCATCTTCGTGCAAGGCATGACTACCGTGGGGAACCTCATCAACCGAAACGGAGGTCACCAAGAGTGAGGAAGCACCATCACGAAGATCTTCATCTGCTCGTCCGTAGTCGCTAGCCTCGTAGTCCACGTCGTCGTTTCGCTGGTCTGGCGTCTCGAGCGGATGAACGCCATCGTTCTCATCCTGATTGGCGATATCAGCTTCCGAACGAGATGCGTCACTGATGATCTCCTCAACAACAACGTCGGGTACTGGCGTAGGCGGAGCAGGAAGAATGCAGGCTGGAACTGCCGGATTCGGAGGTGCTGCGAGTTGGGGTTGCGTTTGGCTGGTGGAGGTTGAAGGCCCACAGATAGCCAAAGTAGGCTGATTGACGGGATTGAAGGAGGCAAGGGGCTGAGCCACCTGTGCTATCTGCGTCAACAAGACCCTCAAATCACTCAAATCGCCAAGAACTCTGGAATTTGAGTTCTCCAAATTTGCAAACTTCGATTCGACGCGCTGTTGATCCTCTCGCCGTTGCTCTTCCAACCTCGCAAGGTCTGCAAGTCTTTGCGCCTCCCGTCTTGCGTTCGCAGCTTCTTCTTCAGCTCGTTTTGCTGCCCTTCTCTCTTCCTTTTCCTTCTCACGCAGGGCACGCTTGGCATCCTTCGAGAGTGGAAAGGGAATGTTCGCCTCAATCTTGACTCGCGGCTGTGAAGGTTCACCCTTCTCTTGCGGACCGAGACCAAGATTGATAAGAGGATCGTCAGCCTCCTTCGCTGGCGTGGGGGAATCCGGCTCGGCTGAGAAATCGAAAAATGTAGTCTCCACCTTCTCAGTAGGGTCGTCGGCGTGATTATTCCAAACCCCCTTCTTCATGAAAGGGAGGTACCGAACAGGGGCAGGAGCAGGCAATGCGAGCACGAGAGACGGCGGAGGTGGGGATGATTCTCTTGTAGGTGGCGCAGGCGGGGATGGCTCTCTTGCAACTGCTGGATCCGACGAACCGGCTTGCATAGGAGCCGGGGAGGAGGGTGGAAGCACACTAGGGTGTCACACTTACGGACAGTCAAGTACTTGTACCCAATGTGTATCAAAAATGTACTAAAAGTCAATGACCTTTGAAGGCCCTGCGAAGTTGGGTACTTTTGGGTACCATTGTTTTAAAATAGGGGTTTGTGTCACTTGGAATTTAACGCATTAATGCGGAAAATCTGAAAAATCTGACAAGCTACGTCAGCGAGATTTGGCGCGCAATGGTACACATGATTTCAAATCTGCAACCTGCTGCCACCGGTTACCTTTGTCTTTTTGACCGGTGATGGAGGGTCGTTACGAGGGACTGCCAATCTGGCCACCGGTGCATCCGGTTCAGTCTCGCACCTCACGTCGTTGAGATTTGGCGCGCAATGTCATGATGCTTAAAATTGGGGCACCGGCTGTCACCGGTTAATTTCGTCTGGGGGACCGGTGATGGAGGGTCGTCTTTTGGGACTGCATGTTGGCAACCGATCCAGCCGGTATCGTCTCGCACCTCGGGTGGAGGCTCTGTGGAGTCTCGGAGGTTTCTGAGTTTGCCTCAGCAAATACTGAGTGAGCGTAGCCGTTGCAGTTTGTTGCTGTAGCTCTCTTCGACCGTGAGGGTTTGCGTGAGCTGCTGTAGGTGTGTCTGTATCCACAACGGAGGGTTTGTGTGAGCGGTTTAGGCTGACTAGCTATTTGGGTGGGTGTGTTGCGTAGTTTTGAGATTGTGAGGGTTTCTGTGAGCGGTTTGTGTAAGGGTTACTGTGAGGGTTTAGGGTGAGGGTTTGTGTGAGCGGTTTCGTGGTTCTGTGAAACATGTGGTGGACGACTGTGCAAGGGAGTGTTGTGTAAGAGGGAGAAGTTAATGTTTGAGGGTTTAGGTGTGTGTGATTGAGAGCGCGCGGTTGTGTGCGGAGGTGTAGTTTGTGGGTCGTATCGAGCTCTTGGTGGTGGTTGCAAGTGCAGGGGAAGAGCGATGAAGGACGGGTTTGCCAGGATGAAGTCCACGGATCCTGGGTCCAAGTACTGGAAGGAGCCAGCTTCAGGCTCAAAGTTAGTCGATGGAGGGGGGAAGCGCAAAGCATCATCGGCGAAGACTGCTTCGAAGGACTCCTCGCGAACGAGTTCTCTCACCGAGGGAGGGACAAAGCGCAAGCCTGCTGCCTCCCCTAAGTCCACGGAGAGGCAGAAGAAAAAACCGGAGGCTAAGGTGCGAGAGGAGGCCTCTGGCGATGAGGAGGAAGAAGATGGTGGACGGCAAGAGCAGGAGATGGTGGACGTGGAGACAGCAATGACGAAATGCAGGGCGCCACCACCGAAACTGATGGCAGCGGATTGGGCGGAACGGGGGTTGTGCAATACGGGCATCAATCCGAAGCGGTTCCCCCACAGAGCTAAAGCGGAAGGAGAGATGGGAGCCATTTTTGGGAGGCGGATTGGTAGAGATGGCCGCAACGGCTACAAATGGCAGGAAGTTCGTGAGAAGGCGATTCTCGACAGAATCATGGAGCTTCACCCCCTGATTTATCAGCACAGCGCCGATCACATGCCTTCGTATCTGGGGGTGCTCTTCGCAGAAGGGATCCTGCATGAGCACGTTAACGGACAAGGGTCTGTCAACTGGGCTGCGTTTGCCCAGGAGGTGAATCAAACCCAACGGAGACAGCGTGGGTCCAAGAAAGGTGTGCTCCAGTATTGCAAGGACACGGGTTTGACGAAGGTGAGCAAGGCAGAGCTCAGGAGTATCAAGTTGGAGGTCGATGCGGAGTATGACCCAGCAAATTCAAAAAAGGTAATTCATTTTTTAGATGAACATTGTAAGCTGAATTCTGATACCGCTGCTGCTGTCTTTCATTTTAATGGGTCAAGTATTGTGAAATTGTGAGGAGGGACTTAGTGTTGAATCTGCCGTCCAATTTGACTTCTGATAAGGGTTTTGTGGGTTTTGTGACAACAGGATGTGTCAGAGGTTTGTGCCTCGAGGATTCCCACCAAGCAAGAAGACTATCTTTCCTCATCAGCTGCAGAGAGGATTCAGAAATTGAGCGATCTAGGAAGAGTCCTTACTGCAGAGATAGCTTTCAAGAAGTCTGCTCTGAAGACTTCAGCTGCAAGGGTCAAGAAATCGAAGGACGTGGTGAGTGCGCACAACGAGAATCTGGAGTACCTCGAGCGTCAAATCCAGGAGCTGAAGGGTGAGAATTGGTGCACCGATAACCCTAAGTTGGAGTTTAGGGTGGGTGTGTTCAATCGAATGAAGAGCGAATGTCTGGAGAAGCTCCGGATAGCTGTGGAGGACGTTACAGCTGCAGAAGCAGCCCACTTCAAACTGAGGGAGACAATTGAATTGCAAGGGAAGAAGCTCACCTCTGTAACTGATGAGGCTTCTCACTTGAAGCTAGGAGGACGACCTTCTGGGCTGCATCCGTGGCCCATGTTGTACCCCCGTGTAGAGGAAGAGGATATTAAAGTAGAAAGCCTAGAATTCAGCACTTGTACATTATGCGACTACGGTTTTCCAAACCGTGACATTATAGTGGCTACTTGCAGCCACGCGTACCATCCTTGGTGTGCATTCTCTGTTTTTGGAAAAGGATTGTGTTGTGTGCAGGAGAACTGTAAACGCCCGATGCATCCCAGTTGGCGTCGTAGTTTTGGGTGGGGGCATCAGGCAGAGGAGCTGCAGCAAGGAGCAGCCAGCGTGGGCATCGACGGTGAATTTTCGGAGCTCCTGCAGGACCGAGAGGACTTCCTCAAGTCAAACCAGCGAGAGTGTGGTAAGCCTTGATCATGCTCTTGTTTTCTGTACTTGTGGGTATACTCTGCAGATGACAAGGTAGAGTAGGTATACTTGGCTGTTGACAAGGTAGATTGTGGTAGTGTATGTATACTTTGCTGTTAACAAGGTAGAAAGTGGTAGTGTTGGTACGAGGTATTGGTAGCGGTTTAGGTACATATCCAGTACATGGGGTAGTCTTATATAGTAGTGTGTACAAAATTAGGTACGTTTAATAGAATAAGTCTGTGTTGAGAAAGTGATCTGAGTATGATTGTCGCGCACCTCTCCTTGAGGAGTGCCCGCAACACCAAGGGCCCAAGGGGGACACCGGAGTGACGCCCGGGCCTTGGGGTGCCAAGGTGAAGGGAACCTAAGTGGGCCTAGTGTGGGAGAGGACCCCGGGCGTTGGAGACGCCTCTCACCCACGGAGACTAGGAGCCACGACGGAATGGACATGAGATTATGGAAGCTCATGTTGCCACGATTCCGGGATGCTAAGGAGCACCTCAGTTGGAGGTGTGAGCTAAAAGTTATGGGAGTTGGAAGATTGTGGGACTAAAGGGAGTGCTGTCCAGGGACAGTGCTGGACTGGGAAGCTGGCCCGGGACTCCCGAATCTTTAGAGGGGCATAACTCCCTCAATACTTGTCGGAATGAGGCAAGTAAGGTGTCTATCGGCATCTACTTGACGAGTAGATGTCGATAGAGTGGTCGCTCGTCGCGTTTGGATGCGGGACGAGGTAGATACGAGCCCTGGAAGGTTCAGGAAGTCTCCGGGCCTTCCAGCGGCTAAGGCATTGGGAGATTGGGTGGTCTTCCAAAACTAAGAGGTGTGAGGGTCCAGCCCTTCACCTAGGACCAGGGGCTGCCGAATCCCACAGAGTATACTATGGGGAGGGCTGGTCTCCCTCCCCACTCCCATGGTGCCTTGGTGGTGACCAAGGTGGGAGTCCCGAGTGGTGTGGCTAGTGTTGGGGCCTCACCATGGGGACTCCCAAGCCAAGGTGAGTCCCAATGGGTGGAGCTAGTGTTGGGGCTCCACCATGGGGACTCAAAGTGCAAAATGAGGCACGGTGGGTGGAGCTAGTGTTGGGGCTTCACCACGGTGGCTCATAAGGACAAGGTGAGTCCCGGTGGGGAGCTAGTGTTGGGGCTTCACCACGGGGACTCATATAGGCAAAATGAGGACCATGAGTGCTACCGATGTGGGGTGGTGTCTCACCGCCGGCGTTGTGATTACTTGGTGGCCTTGGGGTCACCATGGTGGTCATGGGCGGTGGTGAGGAGACACCACCAAGTGCGGTTAGGCCGCGTGGTATGGGAGTGCCACCAAGTTGGGCCTTGGACATAAGTGGAAGTCCGCACCTAACCATTGGCTACCTACGAAGGGGTTGAGTCCCGGTTGCATGAGTAGGAGGGATTGATAACCAAGCGGTGAGCTTGGTGGTTGGTATGGAGAGCTAACTTTGTGCATGTGGGGGATGTGCAGAGTTAGCGCTCGTGACACTTGCTAGAGTTGGGAAAAAGTTGGTGTAAGCTAAGGTGAGCTAGCAAGGGTTGCGACAATGATTGAGTAAGATTGATGTCCTCAAATTAGGTAGTGATTGGTACATATGGAGTTTTAGAGTAGTGTCGGCGACACACAACAGTAGTATCATGTACTTTGTTGTTGACAAGGTAGATTGTGGTAGTGTCGGTACAGGGTATTGGTAGCTTTAGGTACATATCCAGTACATGGGGAGTTTTATATAGTAGTGTGTATAAATTAGGTACGTTTAATAGGTTAAATCTGTGTTGAGAAAGTGATCTGAGTATGATTTTCATACAATTGATGTACTCAATTTAGGTAGTGATTGGTACATATGGAGTTCGAGAGTAGTGTTGCGTGTATCTTAAGTAGTCTCATGTATTGAAACGGGACTGAATTCTCTCTTTGGTCACAACTCAAACACTGCTAACCTAACAAGAACTGAGAAAACCGGACTAAACAAGACCGAATAGACTTGAACAGAACAGAACAAAGCAGAACTAAAGAAGCAAAGTACAAACCAAACTTTACTGAGAGAGAGGGACTAAAGCGTACCTGACCGAATGCCTCCAAATGGCCCCGGCCAGTTCTATTTATACTCTGCCTAACCGCCCTTGGAACTTTCTAGAATGTTCCAATGGCGGGCTCCACCATGGAACTTTCCGGAAGGTCCTAGAGGTGGGCCCCACCTAGATAACCGCCCTTCTAGAAGACTCTAGAGGTGGGCCCCACCTTCTCGAAGCTTCTATGGTAGGTCCCACATAGGCCATCTACCTCAAATTCTAAAATTTTCTAAAAACTCCTAAAATGGTTTCAACTATCTATCTACTTTTCTAGCAAACACAAAAATCTAGTTCTTGCCCTGTTACATGTATATTGCAATTAGATTAGGTAGTTTTTATCTTCCGATTAGTACAAAGTATGAACCCTGCTTCATGTAGGTCTACTATTGTACGTTGGGTATTAGTTAATAGTCACAGACGTACTAAATCGTGTGTGAGAGTTTTTGATGTTCAGCATTGACACATAGCCCAGCCAAGCCACCCACAGGTAAAAGAAAATCCGACCAAGTGGTTCGAGAAAGTCTGCCAGGGTCGTCAAACGCTGCAGCCATAGTTTCACCACAGGTGGAGCACAAGGACGAGGCACAACAAAAACCAACGAACTCGCTGGAGTTAGTCTCTTCCAAGCCAGCTATCAAAAATCCGGAGATAGCCATCCTAAGTCCCAAGCCGGTGGGTGGAGTCTCTATTAGGAACTCAAGAAAACAGAAGAGCAAAGAGGCCCAAACATCAAACTTTGCAGGTGAGGATTTTTGAACCACGGGTGGCCTCAACTGTGAATGCATATTTGTGGCGAGTAGTGTTGAATTTGCTGCGTCTTACCTTCTTTTCTTTTTGCAGGGTTGTTAAAAGGTATACCTGCCCAAGAATCAGAGTCTGATGAGGACACAGCGTCTTCAAAAAGAGAAGGTGAAGAATATTCTGATGGTGAGACAGAGCAAGGGGGCGACTCGGACCCACCCATGAATGACCCCGAAACGAGGGATTCTTCACCGCCATCAAGTCCTAAGTCGGATGATCTGGAGCGATTCAAGAGGGTGGACAGGGATACCCCGACAAAGGTGATTGCTCCGGATGCTCCAAAAACAATGGAGGGGGAGGTGGCGCCCAATGTGCTTCCCGTTAGCATACAGGTGGAGGAGGTGGCGCCTAGTATACAGCCAGAGACTGTTAGCATACGGGTGGAGGAGGTGGCGCCGAGTAGTTCGAGAGAGGCTGTTAATCACTCGGTGGAGGAGGGCAGTACTCTTGGCGTGGAGGTCATAGCCACCAATACAGGTGTTGAGGCGGAGATTCCTAGGCAGGAGTTGAGGACTCCCAGTCAGGAGGTCGTGTCGCCCAGCCATGAGGTCGTGGCATGTACGGAGGAGGTGGAGGCTTCTAGTCAGGAGGTCGTAGCAGCCGAGGCTGAGGTGCTGGCAAGCAGCGCCAAGAAGGTGGCGGCAAACAGCGAGGAGGTGAAGGCGTGCATTCAGGAGGTCGCGGGAGAAGCAGTATCGGACTCCGCAGCGGCAATGGTCGTCGGCTTGGCTGAAGAAGCCGACGTGGCGAGTAGAGGGAATGCAGAGACTCCATCTAACAGCAAGTCACATGGCTCTCCAATGGACATCGATCAGGCCTCTCCATCGAGTCTCGGGGTAGTGGGGGAAGCACCGTTGGGGCGTAGGACAAGAGCGCGGGTGTCCAGGGAGGATTTTGCCTCGGCTATGGACGAGGATAATGAGGCGCTTGGTAAAAAACCAAAAATGAAGAATGTTAATCTGTTTGATGTTCGAAGAGTCCGGTCCAAAGAACGGCCATCGGCACCAAGCGGGTGAGCAAGCCGGGTAGGAAAAAGCGTACTTAGATGTATATTGTTTGTACATTCTGTAGGTTCATTGTACATGATGATAAGTATATTGCTTATCGTCTATTTTTGCTACATAATCATCAAAATTGTGTTCACTTTTTATGAGCTTCTTGCAGGATCTGTGGTTTGATGAGGCTGATATTAGTAGGAGACTGGAGCCAATGGCAATACGGGTTGAATTGCCAGTAGAAGGCCCATGCCCAATGCCCCCATTCATCTATGTTACATCTGATGTTCTTTCTGAGATGGCTGTGGTTGACAATGAGAGAGAGTCGAGTTGTAAGTGCTATGGCCAGGATTGTACACTGGATCCAGATGCATGTGATTGCATCCAGAAGATGGGGGGTAAGTGTGCCTATACAAGCGATGGGCTCTTAGCAGATGTCGACAGTGCCGTATCTAAGGTACAACTTCCTATACCCTTAGTATACTAAGGAGTTTCGAGTTTCTTGCATTGGTCGGCTTCACTTGTTTTGGCGATGTGGTTTTTATTTGTTTTCCATAATGTGAAGGTATCAACTCTCAAGTTTTGTGAACCGGGCGAGGGATGTTACGTTTCTCAAAATAATTCGAGTTGGAACCCATCCGATGATGATTCAGATGTTTGCAGTGGACATACTCCGAGACCTTTTATTTTTGAATGCAACATAACTTGTCTATGTCATGGAGCATGTCGGAATAGGCTAGTTCAGAAAGGCTCACAGCTGCAGTTGTCGGTTTTCTGGACTGGGCCTCGGGGTTGGGGTCTTAAAACTTTGAATCCTATACAGAAGGGCCAGTTTGTCTTAGAGTATAATGGGGAAATTTGTACTGAACTAGAGACCATTCAGAGAGCCAAAGTGAAACCGAGTAATGGATGGTATTCCATGAGCCTTGACGCAGATTGGAGGGCAGAAGCGGGCAGTGACGACTCCACCGCCTTGTCAAAAGACACACTGAGGTTCGGAAATGTGGCTCATTTCTTGAACCATATGTGCGAGGTTCCTAACCTGGTGGACATGCCAGTGAAGATCGACGAAAGTGACCCCCGTTTATATCACATTGCGTTTTTTGCCGTAAGGGACATTGACGAATATGAAGAACTCACCTGGATATGCTTTAACCTTTCCATGTCTTTTTTTTTCCCATTTGTGTTGTCCTTTATTGCACTCTGAATGTTGTTGTAATCATAAGACCGTGGTCTGCATTTCAGGACTATGGGACGGACTTTCAGGATAGCGGCACCGAGACCGGTCTTTGCCTATGTGGTGGACCATACTGTAGAAATCCCATGCCATCACATTAAATTACATACGGAGTTTTTTGTTTATATTTCTACTTACAGTGTACACCATAGTTACTCAGAACACTTCTGATTTTTTCTTACATTGTACAATTTTGTGCATACATTTACCTCGAATTTTATACAATACAAGAGACCTTTTCTTTCTACTGGAAGTGTTCATTTGGTACAATATTGCATTGCAGGGTAATTGTGCTATGTATATTATAACATTCATTTGTACTGAACGGGAAGTAGATGGTGCTTTGTGACTTCACCATACAATGTTGAAATAATACTGTTTTGTACTAAAATAGTACTGAAATAATATTGTATTTGTACTAAAAGTACAGAAACCCAACAATTGGGATACTACCTAAATTCCGAGAATTAACTCTCCCACCAAACCACCAGCGTTTGCGTAATCATGTCAATAGTCTCTGATGACATCTTGTAAACTGCAGTACCTCCCCTCAGGACATGAGGTTGCAAGATCATAGGAAACTTAATTGCCTTCACAAGGTGGGCTGGAATATGCGCCAATCTTGATTCTCCAAGGTACACATACGTGGACGACCCTCTACCATACTTCTGGTAGTATGTGCCTGCCACCGCAAAGTCACCCTTTTCA
The DNA here is from genome assembly GCA_037043015.1 of Bryum argenteum. Taxonomy (NCBI): domain Eukaryota; kingdom Viridiplantae; phylum Streptophyta; class Bryopsida; order Bryales; family Bryaceae; genus Bryum; species Bryum argenteum. The sequence goes on from CM073330.1 coordinate 14,338,080, forward strand.
AAGTCCTCCCCCCATGGACACAGAAAGTCCTCTTCAACCTCATATTTTGCCTTCTGGCACTGTAGAACATAAAATTCGACCCCTTCATTATTTCCAGGAGGCGCTGGAATCATGAAATTGTCACCGACTTGGAGCAGATCAGCACTGCTAACTTCCTCTTCATCCTCTCCATCGTGAACCCAATCATCTGGGTCATCATGTGCGTCAATCTGCTCCTGAACAACCACGACATTGTTTGGCCTAAGTCGTACCACGCGCCATGGAGCGACATGAGACTTCTGTTCACAATTCACCCACTTTTGGTTAATGCATGGGGCACAAAAGCATGCCAAATCACGCACCATGAGAAGTGTCGGATCCGCCTGTGAGCATCCAAGGATGCTATGGAACTGCCGGGAACCAGGGATTGTCTTACACTTCCACTCGTTGCTTCTGTCCACGTCCCCAATGCCTATGTGCCAAAACTCCCGTGATATGGGCACCTCCCTCGAAATGTCTGATGAGCTTGGGACACGATGACTGAATTTTGTCTTAAGAAAATTGACACACTGTTGGGCATTGGCCAGCTCGTCCTCCGGATGTTGAATTTGATGGGTTCGCAATGCCCTTTTAACCACTGCGCCAGCTCCGTCCCACTCTCCTGTAGCATTATAAACTCTTGGTAGAGTTAGTACTCAGTTAGTACTAGTTAGTACAAGTCAGTTATTACTTATGTACAGTTTTCACTATGCAAACACGTATTACACTCTGCATATACTTAGAGTACAAACATAGACAACTAGGATACCGCATGGTCAACTGAATGTTACCAAAATTGTTGTTGGTGGTACCTTTTCCGTGACCGCTACCAAAAAAGCTCCATCGCATTGTGCATCTTGTGAGCCCTGGATACCGTGCCACGAAGTACATGGCGCGTGATCCCTTGAATTGTCCGGCACAGCCGTCTGAATAGACCCAATGCTCGGTGGGTCTGCAACCTGTAGACAACACCCAATCCCAGTGCCCAAGAAGACAATGTTGTACAAATAACGAATCATGTTTCTTATCATCACTAATGTAGTAGTGAGTGTGTTTGATAAGCTCACCATTCGCCCCTTCTTCTGTAGGAGGAGCTCTATACAAGGTGATATGCACAAGAATAGTTATTGAAGTACTAAACCAATGCATGGATTGTATTTCATTCTGAATCGCAAAGGTATAATTCTCAGCAAAGTCAATGTGCGATATCAAAACCCCATGTGGTACATTCTCCATCATTTTTCTACACTCACCATCTTGCCAATTGGCTATGAAGTTGTGAGTGACAAACTGTTGTACCTTCTTCTTCAAATAAACCACGAACTCACCTGGAGACGTTTCCTTAAATACCTCATGAATGCGCTTCTTCTCCTGCCCAGTCTCTTCATGTCTACCAACAACCTTATACTCAAAGCATCTCCACTTGACCAACATATCAGTAGCAACAGCCAACTCTTGTGGACAAAATTGTAAGCCACTAACACCACAAGCAGCGCATGTACCCATCAAACATGCAAGATTATGCCATTTATCAAGTTCCCCTTTGGAACAAACACACGCTTGCCATAATGAAGTAATGCGGTCAAATGTAAGTGATGATGCGCAACAGCCATCAAGATTACCGCATACAAAGACAATCACAATTGCAACCCACATGACAATGAGAGCGACTAGATGTATCTCTAAATGTATTTAAAGCATCCCTCAAAAAGTCAATCTCCACATGATTGATACAACAAAGAAATGCTTCGATCCTTGAGGGTTTTAATATACCATGGCTTTAGCTTTTCAAGGCTCGTTCTTTGTCAGACGGCACTGGATGTGCTTCCCGAAACTGATGAATAGCTAGGCCTGCGCATCGAAATCAAGCGTAAACTCGCTTGATCAAGTGTGGGTCACTCTACCAAAGATATACCAAGAGTACATTGAGTAAGCAAGTCGATTGGGCAGAAGTACTAATCATGGTAGAACTTATACTATAAGTACCTAGCTTGTATCGAAGCTAATCATATACACAATCACAAGGTACTGTAATCTACAAAATTATAAGCAAAGAGTACCAAAGACAACTACAGTATCCTAATAGTACTCATAGCACTTCGTCACCAAAGTCCTAAAGTATTCAACCCTACTATTTCTACTAAACTTCCACCAAAGTCTGCATTAACAACGTATATTCATGTACCCCTTGTACACCAGAAGTAACAAACTACCATAGCCAAATACGGTTAGTACTTCATCACCAACATCCTATACTATTCAGTACTACCATCCCACTAAACTTTGAAGGTACCGTGTATTAACAGTAGTAGAATAGTACCCAGTATACAACAATGGCACTAGTAGGTATGAATCGTTACAACGTATGTACCCAGTACGTGAAAGAGATTTTGATTTGTACCCATATTACTCTAGCAATGCTATTCAATGTACATTAACGACTATATGGGTACACTTGTACATAATAATTATTGTTTGGTAATGCTTAATTGTAATGCAATTCCAAACATACTAGCATCAGTATAAAGTAACTCAGAGTATACTTGGTTACCACAATAGCCTCATGGAAGTTCTTGATGTATGCTACCATAATTAAGATTACATAACATTAACACATACATGAATATATATGATCATACGACAATGTGATGGGAGGTACTGAAATCATTCGAACCTGAGTATCTGTCAAGTAATGGGTTGCATGAACCACATACTCATTTCGCCCTAAGCGACGTCTAGTCACGTCTTTCTTGTTAGGAGACACGCGAGTTTTCCCATGCCACCAGGCTCGCGCAGTATCTTTCACGTAATCCGACAGTCCAGGTTGTTTTGCCCGCTCCAGAAGCTTGAACTGCTCATTGGTAGAGACGGAACCAGATCTCCTTTCTACAGCATTCAAAATGTTCCTTGGATGCACCTGCAAAACATGAGGCAACTTCAGAACACCTCGTCCAATTCAAAGTGACATAAAACAACAACGTCCTACATATCTCATTCCAAGACAACGTCCTACATATCTCATTCCAAGACGCCCAAACACTTCAGAGTACAGCAGCTGATAGGATGGAGGCGCACTGAGTTGCAATCACATAAACTGAATACGCATTCTTCCCTAGTGGAACAACCACCAAAGTTAAAGACCTTGACTCCCTGGACCCTAGTTGATCCCATTACCCAAAGTACAGCTTGGGCGATATTCAGTTCCCATTAGAAGGCCCCTAAATCCTATACTGAATCATGAGAAGAAATAGCAAGGACGCACCTGTAACACCCTCCCAAGAACTCGCGTTCCTTCAATCCCTTTGCTAACAGCGGCATCGAGTAGAACACCCTTTCGCGCTAGGAACTCCTTTGAATGTGCGGTCTTAACTGACTGTAACTTGTTTCGGAAACTCCTAACGAAGGTGAATATGGATTTCGCCTCTGAAGGCCGGGGGTAGTAATCAGGGAGATGCGGCCAAACAGAGTCATGATTTAACACCTTCTCCATGATGGAGCTCTTGTCGCATTGTGTTTGGCAAGCCTCTAACTCCTCTATGATAGCCCGGACCAGTTTGTTGCTCTTTCGGCTGGTTAGACGCTCACCGAATCCACTGCACTCCATCGAACCCTCACCCGACCGCCTATTTCTCTCAACAGTGGTGGCAGCTTCGGCTAGCCTCGCGCGATATGCACGCATTCGCAGTCGTGAAGCTTCTGCTGCGGCCGCGCGTGTCACTTATGTTCTTGCAGCAGCCGCGGATCGTCCTTCTAGACCGGGCCGGATGATCCCAAGTCAAGTCCGCAAACGATTGCGCTCATTCCCCATGACCGCAAACTATGGAAGCAGTCGAAACCACGGTCAAAAACAACGATCTGTACGTTTTTCTCAATTGAAATCCTATTCACACCCATCAAACTCCGGCATCGGCGACACACAACTTTGCTTCGTAGCGCTTGTGTGCAGGCGCAAAACCAAAACCCTAGATCAAAGAAATCGGAGGAAGACGACGCGCGGGGCAACGGATCCAAGTTGAAAAGCATATTGTATCTTCAAAAGCCTCGCAAAAAGCCTGGCCAAAGCCAAAGATGAGAAATTAATGGAATTCCATTCCTGGCGGCATCCAACTTAATAGTGCCGTCAAAATCGCATGTGCCACTTTCGACTGCTTCTAAAGTAAGTTGGGGCATGAGTACTTTGAGTACTATAGGGACATCTTTTTAAAATTCCCACACTTCCTGCAAGTGTGCTTTACCGCAAAAACATTGCTCGTTTTTACACCCAAAGAGTGGCTCGGCTTTCTCTATAGGATCCTCGAAAAAAAATTCAAAAATTTTTAATTTCTTGGTGATGTACACCATGTCAAAGTTTGGGCACTTTGACCACTAGAAATAGTAAGGAGGGAACGACATTTTGGGGAGTATGAATGCAAAATCTTAAGCCTTAGAAGATCCTCTCTCTAACCCTTTAATTTGTTTAGTACTTGGCAATTTATATTTACCCCCATTTTAGTACTATATGTCAATGTTACACAGCGTAACGTACATTTCTGATGAATAAAAAGTGCCATTTGTGTAAGGTTGTAGATGTTTTCTACAAAAAAGCTCACGTGATTTGTAATCAACATGCTACTATTATGTCAAATCCATAACAATATTTGAAGACTACAATGTGAAAAGGACCAATAATAGCCTTTGAACATGCAAATTACAGGATTTTAAATCCTGTAACGTACATATTGATCCACCCTAGTGTGCTTCCGCCCAGGACACGACATCATCTCCCAAATTCATAGGATAGGGATCGATATTGTTATCCTCCTCAGACGCTGCAGTACCCTCCTCAGCACCCTCTTCGGCGTTCTCTCCGTCAGAACTATCGGAAGTAGGTGCATCTCTGGGCAACCTCTCTTGCCCAAGAATCACGTCCTCCTCCGAATCAGACCCAAAAACATCATTTGCAGCCTTGGTGCGGGTCTCTCGACGATGATCTGAGTTGTCTTCTTCATTGTCATCGTCGCTAAGAGTTTCGGGGAGGCCCGTGGAGGCGAGTGTCTCCTCGAGGAGTGTAGGGGGATTTAGGTCGACGCAACCTAAATCCCCACCGCAGGCCAAGGATCCGCGCCGCCTGACCAATGGAAGAGCTTCATCAATGTCGTCATCGAGGCCAATATCTATGAGCAGGTTCTTGTAAACAGGATCGATGCTCTGTATGGGCTCAATACTCAAAGCCCGCACGCCAGAAGGCCCAGTAGATGCCCGATCGCGACTACGACCACGACCACGCCCACCACGAGCACCGGATGAAGGACCGCCACCAGACGAGGGATTACTACCACGAGCACGGCCACCAGACGACCGATTACTACCACGAGCACGGCCACCAGACGAAGAACGACCACCACGAGCAACACCAACAGACGACGGATCGCCACCAACAGTAGACGACGGATCGCCACCACCAGCAGAGGACGGATCACCACCATCAGTAGACGAAGGATTCCCACCACCAGCAGACGATGGTTCCCCTTCAGGAGCCACAGTATGAGAGGATGCCTTACCACGACGAGCACGACCACCAGATGCCGATGCCTCGCCACGACCACGACGAGCAGTTCCGGTAACCCCAGCCTGAGGCAAGGACCCAGGCTTCGGACCATGAACCCAATCTGGATTCACATAAGCGTCCACACAGAAGTCGTTCGGATCCAGATTGAAACTACTGTCACGGACGGCTTCGTACTTCTCCAACTCATCTTTGTCCTCGTAGACAATATGAGTTTGAAGATTAAGCATCTGCGAAATGAAAACACAAAGTTAGTCCACTAAGAAGAACAGAAGAGCAGATGGGAACTTGAATAAACAGACATTTAGGTGGCATCGACCTAAACGCCCAAATCAGTGTCAAGTCTGACATACGCCAAGTAAATCAAGTGTACTTTAGATAGAGACGAATTAAATTGACAAGTGAAACGGAATAGACGATGCGAACTTGACAAAAACAGGCATTTAGGTGGCATCGACCTAAACGCCCAAAGGAATGACAAACTTACAATTCCTGCAAGCATGGGCTTAGATCCACCCATGATCGACAGAAATCTGTTTCCTGGAACTGTAAACATTCGCAGTACGCGAATGTATAATTCCAAGCGCAACTCGTTGTCGTTGATGCAGAAATCGAACTCCCTCTAAGTTCCTGGCTTATGATACAGGGGCAACGCCGGGGCATAGAATACCTCCGGAATTTCATCGAATATCTCCGATACCTGGGAGGTTCTCTTGAGGAGAAACAAGAGCGGAATGCGGTGTTTGTCCACGACCTTCCCCTCCAAGATACCGTTGAGACGCTCGTTGTTCGCGGGTGCTTACTGAACTGCCTTCGACTTGTACATATCCTTGAAAGCGTTGAAATATACGACGGCCTGACAATGACGATCGCTAGTCTCCGTTATAATAAGCCAGACGTCAGGATTCTTGATGGAGGGGTCATACACAGAATCCTTCCAAGCATTCAGGAAGTCCTTGAAGTACACGTTCGAAATATCATCCACCCTGCTACTATGGCCCGGGACGCATCTCAGGTCGATGATGCCCAACGCGCATCTTCCATCGTCCCAAGCATACCCATTATCCCAGCGAGCGAACTGAAACGCCTCAGCATCAAACATTCTTGTATGAAGTTCCAGGGTCGGCAGCGAAAAATCCCCTTTCACTTCCAAGAACTTCTTGAAGAACTCCGCAACGTACTCGGAGAACTCTTCAGAACTCTTGTTCTTCGTCCTCTTCTGCCGGTAGTCGCTGAAGAACACGTCCCCGGGCACGGAAAGAAGCATCGACATGGTTTGCCGATTTACGTTGTATTCGAACTTGAAAAGCTTCCACTTTTCAACCACAAACTTGTCAGCACTGTCGAATAATCCCAGTGATGGCTTGATGTTGTGGAACTCTCTTGCAATGCATTTCTTCCTCTTGCGCTTCTCCAGCCAAACCTTTATTGCAACGCACTCCCAGTAATTCAGCTTCGGTTTCTTCAAGGACACCTTGGGATACGGAAGGTCCCGGTCCGGAGTCCTATTCAGAAGATGAAGCGCTAGTGTCTTGAAGTCGTGCTCCTCGAATCCAGACATCTGCCTGAAGGTATCGCGAGTCAATACGATTTCCTTGGACTTGGTCTCCCAGTCGAGATTCCGGTTGAAAGGCTCGCAAGTGTCGGGGTCTATCAACTCTCCCATCTGGACTGCAATGATAACTTCGGACCACAGCTGGTACACCTCCTCAGAAGCGGTGATGATTTCTAGTTCGTTGAGGAGGTCCGCTGGCTTCAAGAGCTTGTCCTGGGATTTCGTGTTGATGCTCATGAAGCGTTTCACCATGGCCTCTTCAAAATCATGAAATGAAAGGTCGACATCAATTCAAGAACATGACGAGATGATCATTTAGCTCGAGTCCAGCTAAACGCACGGAATTTAGGTCGAGTCTACCTAAACGCACAGAATTTAGCTCGCATCGACCTAAACACCTGAAACTTAGGTGGCGTCAACCTAAACGCCACAAATCAAGCAGAGAAAATTATAAGAAAATGCAAGACTTACCTCATAGTTCTTTCGAGCGATAGCTTGCTCGATTGTCTCCCGACCAGACTTGGGCTTTGCACCACACTTCGCGGGCGACCCGTATTCAATCCAAACACTTCTCGCGGCCAATATGTTTGTGGCCCACGATGGTGTGAATGTTCCCGCGTTGTTGGTCTTGTTCGCCATGATGGACACGTCCATGATCATCTTCGCATCTGAATGCCAGACAACATGAGCCCGCCAGGTCTTCAAGGCGGTAATCTTATCCTCGGAGATTCTAGCCTCCTTGATAAGCTCATTCGCAGCTTCGACATGATGCTGCCCATCGATCACACGGAAGTTGCACTTTGACTCGAGAAGTGCATTCCAGTCCCAAGTCGGAGGAGCCACAGTGATGATGGGCATGATGATGATGGTCTGCCTTGAATTCAAATCGATTGAATTCGTCAGGATATTCTTGTAATGGACAACTCCAGCAGGCTCAAGCTTCCGGACGATGAAACGCGCATCAGCTTTCTCGAGGAGATCGATGTCCACATTGACAGGAGCCGAGTCCTTGCCCAAAACGTAACAAGGCTCGCACTTCTCCCAGAAGTCCTTCAGTGTCTTACTAGCAGCTTCGTAGTCGATGTCCTTCTCGGTTGTGGCATGCTTGATTGAAGGATTCATATACGTAATTGTATTGCCTGCCAAACTACTCTTGATTCTCTTCGGCTGCTTTACTGGCGATGGGTTCGAGTTGCGGCGTTTCCGCGAAGGCGTAGGAGTTACCTCGATGGAGGCCGTACCAGACCGCGCTGTTCCTGACCCGGTACCCTCCTCAAAAGCAGGCATGAGTGCCTTCCTTGCGGGTGCTTTGCCTTTCGCCTTGCATCTCTCGAAGTCGTTCAGAGCACTCCAGATATGCATGCAATACTGCTGGTAGGTCTGCACAAATTTCTTTGGAGAGCTAACATTCAGTATGCCACCGACGATGTGGTCCAGGAGCCCCGCCTCCATCTTCCCCACCATGTAAGACTTGATGGTGTCGTGCGAGTATCGCACTTCATTCGAGGGAAAGACGATGGTGAAGACGAATCCACGAACGTAGGTCACCTTCAGCGTGATGAACAGGTGTGACTCCTCATAGTTCACCGCGTAAATGAAAGTGTCGTTGCAGAATGGGAGATGGGCAGGATTAGTTCCAGACTGTTGAAACAGGTGAAAAATTCCTTTCTCCTTCGGGTACTAGGACCACGACAGAATGGAATTTGGCTTAGGAGTCCACAACATGCCGTAATTCTCGACGTCCGCGACAGCAGAGGCAAGTACATCAGTGGCCTCAAAAACAAGGGGCTTCAGGTATCCTTCAATAGTGCTAAGGTCAAACGGTACCTAATTTTAAAGAAGCAACGAGATGTGCGTTTAGCAGGCATCTACCTAAAAGATGTGCGTTTAGCAGGCATCTACCTAAAAGTGGTGTGTGAAACAGGAACCTACCGAAAAAATGTGCGCTATGATGTCATCTACCTAACATCTACTGATAATGAACTAAAAAACAAACAATCAATATTTTAAAACAAACCATCAAAGTACAAGAAAAATTCATACCTGATTGTCTTGAGGTTCATCCTGACTCCCAGAACGGATGTCCCTCTCTGCGGGAGCGGGAACAATTGTAGCAGTCTGCTTCGTGCGAGCCATGTCTGCAATTCAGCGCAATAACTGTGTGATTAGCAAGGAGCTACAGAAAGAGCTAAGCGATATCAGGCATGAACCTAACAGCTGTTCGTTTCTGAGGACTAAAAGACCTAAAAGATGTGCGTTTAGCAGGCAGCTACCTAATTTATGGTCGTTTAGCAGGCAGCTACCTAGCTAAAAGATATGCGGTAAGCAGGAAAACACCTAAAAGATATGCGTTCAGAAGGCATGTACCAAAAAATCTGAGCGTTTAGGAGGAAGCTACGTATGGGCTGTGCGTTAAGGAGGCAACTACCTAAAAAATGTGCATTTAGCACGGTGCTACCTAAAAGCTGTTCGTTTAGAAAGCGTATATATAAGGTGTGCGTTTAGCAATTAGCTACCAGAAGCTGTGCGTTTAGAAAGAAGCTACCTAAAAGCAGTGGATTAAGTACGCAACTACGTGAGAGCTGTGCGTTTAGAAGGCAGCTACCTAAATAGTGTGCATTTAGGAGGCAGCTACCTAAAAGTGTTCGTTTAGGAGGCAGTTCCCTTAAAAGTGTGCGTTTAGGAGGCAGCTACCTAAAAAGTGTGCAATTAGGAGGCAGCTACCAAAGAAGTGTGCGTTCAGAAGGCAGCTATCTAAAAGTGGGCAATTAGGACGCAGCTATCTAAAAGTGGGCAATTAGGACGCAGCTACCTAAAAAGTGGGCAATTAGGACGCAGGTACCTAAATAGTGGGCAATTAGGACGCAGGTACCTAAAAAGTGTGCGTTTAGGAGGCAGCTACCTAAAAGTGTGCGTTTAGGAGGCTGCTACCTAAAAGCTGTGCGTTTAGCTCGAGAAATGGGAGATACCAGAAATTTCCACTTAAAAGATGTGCGTTTAGCTCGTGAAATAGGAAATTTCTCATTTTGCGACCTAAATGCACACCCATCGACCTAAATGCACACCCATCGACCTAAATGCACAATGTTACTTCAGCTATGGAAAATTAAGCGAGCAGAGAAGTTGAAAAATGCAACATCAAATTCAAATTGCAATGCTGTAAAGAAATTGCATACCTGAAGAAGATTGAGAGAGCACAAAGAAGCGCTGAAGCAGTCCGAATGCGCAGAGACCTAGCCACAAATCAGCGTTAAACACACAGCATGACCTAATCAAACGTGAATGTAAAAACCCCAGCTCAAGCGAAAATCAGAAATTGCAAAGATGATCATACAAATGCAGGAAACCCACCACCACAATCGCGGAGAACGAGCACACCACGAGGAGGACGGCGTCAATCGAGCACGACGAGCAAAAGCAAAAAACAAGCGGAGCTGCAAAAGGGGAAATGCGGAGCTGCGGAAGCACACGGCCGCGACGAGCAGGTGCGCAAGCCGCGAGAGGAGGGCGACGCGAAAAAACAACCGATCAAGCAAGCAAAAAAAGCAGCAGCGATCGGCGCAAACAAACGGCGCGGGAGAGCTGCGATCGAGAAACGGCAAAGAGCAAGAACGGCAGGAGCGCAACGAGGAGACAGAAAGCGATCAGGAGCGCAACGACGAGCAACGGCAGAGCGAGCGAGAGTGAGCGAGATTGAGAAACGGCGAAGAGCAAGAACAGCAAGAGCGGAGACAGAAAGCGCTGAAGCAACGACGAGCGAGAGTGAGCGAGAGTGTCGGCGGGGAGCCTTGGCGGGAGATGTCGGCGACCCCGCCGGCTGCCCGCAAGCCATGACGCGTGGCGGCTGCGCGGGCTGCCCCAGGGGCTTTCGGCGGCGCTAGGGCGCTACCCGGGCTGCCCCGGCTGCCCCTCTTTGCCCGCTGCCCGTGGGTGATGGGGCAGCACTGCCCTGGCTGCCCGCTGCCCGTCCGTGATGGGGCAGCGCTGCCCAGGGTGCCCAAGCTGCCCCGTGATGCCCGCTGCCCATACAATGTTGACATTGCGTAATTAAATTGCTACACGTTTTTAATTCAAACACTCTAATCCGCAATATCTATTTTTGCATGTCTTTTTTTGCACTTTCATTACTTACAAAATGTCCAAACTTATTAATTTTCTAATTCTTAGAATATTCTTTGAATCACTTTACTGACTTTTTGTGATTTATTTAACCCCAAAAAGTCCAATCAAGCGAATTATGATCGAACCTCAATTTGGAAGAGCAATAAGCAAATTAAAAAAGTTACTTTTTTATGTACTTTGTTACATATTCAAAGATTAATATGTTATAAACGCCATTCAATTTAGATAACTATAATTGATTTGATAGATTGTTCCCAATTAGCCTTCTATAACAAACAAAACAAAGTTTTATTATTGTAAGAATATTTGACGTAAATATTATGAGATCCCATCATTTACTTGTACTTTATTACTATTTTATCATTTAATATGTGATTTTAGTGGAAGATAATTGTTTCTAATTATAAACTACAAAAATTAAATTCATACCCGATTTGGTTATTAATCAAGTTTAGTTTGTGTTCTAAAATTTGCAAGTGCATACAATAAACTATGAATTCAAGGTATGCAATTAAGAGAAAACAACTCTTGTTTTCGGGTTCCCAAGCCTGTGCTTTACCATTGCAAGCAATTTTGTGAAATTAAAAATAGTATTTCAATATTTATTCTTTTCATGGTTTAATCTTAGAAGATTCTTAACAATTTTGTAATGAGAAGTTTTTTGATTCAAATGATTTTGCTTTTGGATTAGCAATAATGTTTAAACAACACTAAAAGTGAAGAACGTATGATACTTGAACAGCTATATTTCCCTCATCCACCGTTAGAATTCAACTTAATATTTTTTGATGACCCTCAATTACTGTGTAGTCTAAGTGGTAGAAACCTAAATAAGAACAAAGATGTTTTGAACATAATGCATTAAATTGATAGGTAAGAGTCTAATTCTGAGCTATATTTTTTTTGTAAAATGTTCGGTAGTTTTTACCATTGCATGGCTTTTATTTCTGCCAAGAAATTGTTTGGATGTATTTTTGTTGAGTAAAGGACTCGTAAAAATGAATAGGATCAACATTTTCTCGTTGGTGATTATTATAATGCAATATGTATATTAGTAGCAATTTTACCTCCAAGTGTATATAAATAATTTTGTAGTTAATTTTAAATATTAATATGTTATGATCTTAGAATTTATAAGGCACCAAATTTTGATCCACACGATCTCCGATAAGTCTATTACAAGTTTGTACGATTGAACTTCTAATAGGTTATAATGAATTTTATCTAAGACGATTTTTATGAAAATGTTCTATTTTGCTAAAAGTAGACTCAGCCGTTTAAAATTTAACTTCAAAATATCAATTTAATGATCTCTATTTGATTTGCTATATTGTTCCGAATTACTTTTCAATCACAAACACAACAAGGCTTTATAATTGTTATACTTTGTTCTATTTCACGAAAATTATTAAGGTCTCACATTAATTACTTGTATTTTATTTCGATTTATTCATATAAGAACACAATTAGCTAGAACACAATTTTCTTAGTTATTAGTAATATATTAGTAATTACAGTTCTAATGTAGAATGTTTTCTTAATGTTTGAAATGTTTGGTATAAAATAAAATACATAAATAAAGTTTAATAAAAAAATACAAAAATAACACAATTATTACATTTTCTAATATTTTTTGAATATATAAAGAGTTTTTACATTTACATTCCTTACTTATTTATTATTGTTAGTTATATAAATTGCTTTCATAACATTACATTTGGACGCGATTTCGTCAATAATATTTTCCGCATTTTACTAAAAAAAAATATATATATATAATATTCATAAGATGATATTTACATAGCCAAATAATGGTATTTTTATCATCATTTCATTAATCTATTTTTCGATTATTTTTAAACATTTTGTTTATTTTGTACTGTTTATTTTGTTTATTTTGATCAGAACTGTATACATCTAATACTAGGATGATTTTATATATTAAATCTTATAATTCATACATGCTAACTTTTGATTTAATCAAAATTTATAATTTTTCTTATTGTTTAATTTGCTATTTTTCTTCTTTGTTTGAAATTTAAATCAAATTATATAGTTCTTAGTAAATAAGAGTAAAATAACTTATTTATAACATAAAAGTTTGAATATTTCAATCTGACATTTCTCCGATATTCTAGTTAGTTAAAAAAATACTGGTAAATTATTTCTTCTTTTCGTGAACATGACTTCTTAAATTTGTTTTAAGTTTTATATGCGACAATGTATATCAAACAAAAAACGGTATATATCAAATAAGCAACAGTGTATATCAAATGAACAACGGTGTATAGCAAGCAAAAACGTTGTTTAAGTAATGATAAATTCACAATTTAAAATGTAGAAAAGAAAATTGTTATTCTGTATCTTCTTATATTTCAAAATTGCAATTCGCCTAGGCGTATTAGTTCAGAAAGAAACACAATCTCAAACTTGGTGAAAAAAAACTTTGTATTCCTTGATTTTACAGTTTCATATCATAGGTGTAGCAATGTTTTAACTTTCCTCAACATAGAAGAATGCAAAATATATAAGACTTATTGCAATCTTTTCGCACCAAATTGAAACTCAACACAAGTCGAGTGTCGTCTTTCACTTGCTCCAAGGAATGTAAGCAGTTGCTTTCTACCATTGCTTTATACAATTGCTTTACAATTCCGCGTGAGACTTTGTTTGTTCAGATTTAAAACTCAAGAAACTCAAGACAAGCGCCATTCAAAACAAGGTGTATTTGCCATGTACATTGAAGTGTCGCGTTAGTAATGCATACTGATATATTGTAGAATAATGTAAGATTGACTTTATAAGAACGTTTATTTATTTAAAAGTATAGTTTCAACAAATAATTTCAAAAGTATAATTTCAATCAAGGTATATAATTTTAAATTTTTTTAATTTGAAGTATGAACTTCTCTTAAAAAAAGAAATGTCCAAAATTAAGCACACTACTTAAAATAAATTAAAATAATATTATATTGCTTAGAATACATCATAATGGTAAGTAAAGAGTTTTATATGTTTATGATTCATTATAATTATTAAAACGTAAACAATATATGATCAAATAAACTCGATTTGGTTAATAGATGTAATTCACTACAATGGTATTATTTACTAAATTTGAGAAATATTACATATTTGACTAAATATGAACAATCCACAATTTACAATTAAAAACAAGAGTTGCAAAATATTTCTAAAATATAAGTTCTATGAAGATTCTCTTTAAAAATGTAAATTATAAGGTCATGGATAGAGAAATCTCTCTATATTTTAAAATTGCTAAATAAGCTAAAAGTTCATATTTAGTTAAATGATGCATAAATGAAGGTTAAGCTTGGTTCAAACTTAATGTATATAAACATTACATTTCGCTCAACTCAAGGTCAATTTTCATCAATTACATAATCTGAATATTTCCATTCTAACGAATTACGTGTTTTAAGTTTAAGCTTAAAGAACATCAGTACTAAAAAATTTCATTTCCTTAATTAGTTTTCAGAAATCTTATTCTTATGATTTCATAAGATCAAATAATTTAAGACATAAGCAAGATATGTAAGATATGTGGGTGCTTGTGAATTGCAATTAGATAAGTATATATTAACATAATATTAACTCGTATAATAAGTCGAACGTACAATACGAATCACATGTATATCTAGTTTAATACAAAATACATATTTATATCAAAAATTGGTTGTTTCAAATTATGTTTACTTAGTTTGTTTATTATTTACATATGAAAATTTATTCTGTCATTAGTATATGAATAATATAAATTTATCTAAAATTTAAGAATAATTTTAGTTTGTTAAAATATATTATATTTTGTTCTTAAATTTATTTAAAGTAAAATACTTTTTTTTTTTTTTAAATTACAGTTGTTTTTACGTTTAGTTTTAATGATTTTATAGAAATTTTTTTGATTAGTTTGATAATTTATAAATGGTTGATGTATTTAAAATATACATTGAATTATTACTATTAACTTTTGTGAATAAATAAGTTTTTTATAAATAAAACATGTAAATGTTACAGCTATAAAAAACTTATATGAATTGATACGTAATAAGCTAAATTGTATATTAAAATTAACAATATTAGATGAATTCTATTTCTTATTTTTTTATTTATTTAAAAGTTATATGAATGTTTTAGTTTTCAAAAAGTTATAAAAAGATATATTTTAAGCCTTTATACTATATTTAAAGCCTTAAAAATCGTTCTATCCTTAGATATAATATTTGATACATCATTTTTGGTATCAAAATAATATTAAATAATTTGCTTTTCAATTGTAGATATTAGTTTTATTATATTTAAAGTAAGGTATACTAAAGTTAGTATTCAGTAAATAAGTATGAACTTATAACAAAATTCTTATTAAATTTGGTCAAGTAGTATAAGATTAATTAGGATTCAAACATTTTAAAAGTAGTATTCTAATTTTTTTGTACATGTATTTTACGCAAATTATTCTAATCCAAATATTTGGAAAATTACGTTCAAGAACCTACAAATATTAGTACTCATACTTTCTAACTGAGGTATTCTAGGATTACAATTGTTGACTTTAGGGTTTAGGGTTTAGGGTTTAGGGTTTAGAAAACCTTAAATCGTAAACTCTAAAGATTAGTAACTCGTAAAGTATATGTACTAATATAGGAATAATTTAGTTATTTTGAATGTGTTATTCTAAGAATCGAATTAGTAGATTGTGTTATTTTGAATTATTTTAATTCATCTATTTTGGGATTGATACAAAGTGAATTATTTAGGACATCTTTAGAAAATGTAATAGAAAGAGTATTAAATTACTTATCAGCCTATGTATAATTCAGAACTTAATGCATGATTTTGAAATGAATAAGTTAGTTGCATTACGGATTTGTTTTTTGATTTTTTTTAAAAATTTGATTTTATAAGTAATTTATTTTAATCACTGGAATTATGTCTTAATTTTTTAATTAAAGTCAATTTGAGACTAAATTTTTTTTTATCATTGCATTTAATTGGGGCAGCGGGCACCCCGCCACGTCATGAGGGCGGGCGGCGGCAGCCCCCCACTCGACCATCATCATGCAGGCGACCCGCCGCCGCCGTTGGGGCGACTTCCCGCCGAATTTTTTTTTGGAGTTTCCCGCCAGCCAGGGGCCCTATCCGGCTCGCTCCGCCAGCCAGCGCTCCTTTACCTGCCGAGCAAGCTGTCGAGCAAGCTCCGTTAGCTCCGCTCCTTTGTAGCGCCCTGCTCCGCTTCTTTGCAGCGCCCTGCTCCGCCAGCTCCGCTCCTTCGCAGCGCCCTGCTCCGCCAGCTACGCTCCTTCGCAGCGCCCTACTCCGCCAGCTCCACTCCTTCGCAGCGCTCCGCTCCGCACAGCCCAGCGTTGCTCCGCAGAGGCCAGTGCCACTTCTTGCGTCACTGCATTGCGCTCCGCGTAGTTGCTGCTGCCACTTATCGCGTCAGTGCGCTAGGGTGTGTTTGTGCGCTCTATCAGGTACGCCATTACGCAATTGCAGCGTTATTTCATCTTGTTATTTGCGACCACTTCATGCGCAATTGCATTGTTATTTCATCTTGCTATTTGCGACCTCTCCGCGCGATACATTTTACATCAGTACAAATACTAGAATCACAGTGTGCATTTAGGTCGATGCCTGTGCATTTAGGTCGATGCCTGTGCATTTAGGTCGCAAAGACAAGTATTTCTTATTTCACGAGCTAAACGCACAGCTTTTAGGTCGCAGCCTGCTAAACGCACAGCTTTTAGGTAGCAGCCTGCTAAACGCACAGCTTTTAGGTCGCAGCCTGCTAAACGCACAGCTTTTAGGTAGCAGCCTGCTAAACGCACAGCTTTTAGGTAGCAGCCTGCTAAACGCACAACTTTTAGGTAGCATCCTGCTAAACGCACAGCTATAGGTATCAGCCTGCTAGACGCACAGATTTAGGTAGCAGCCTGCTAAACGCACAAATTTAGGTAGCAGCCTGCTAAACGCACAGATTTAGGTAGCAGCTTGCTAAACGCACAAATTTAGGTAGCAGCCTGCTAAACGCACAGCTTTAGGTAGCTGCTTGTAAAACGCACAAATTTTAGGTTGCTACCCGCTAAGCGCACGGTGTATACGTCGATGCCTGTTGTACGCAGTGTTTGAGTCGCTACTTGATAACCGCACAATAGTTAGGTCTCTCCCATCTTAACGCAGTTTTAGGTCAATGTCTGCTAAACGCACAGTGTGTTTAGGTCGTTGTCTGCTAAACGCACATTGTCTTGGTCGCTGTCTCCTAATTGTACATTGTTTAGGTCGCTGTTCTAATCGCACATTGTTTAGGTCGTTGTCTGCTAATCGCACATTGTTCAGGTCGTTGTCTGCTAATCGCAGTCTTGGTCAATTTCAACTAAACGCAGTGTGTTTAGGTCGCTACCTGCTTAATGCACAAATATTAGGCCGGTGCCTTGTAAATTCACGGTGTGTACTTCGATGCCTATTTAACTTAGTGTTAAGGTCTCTGCCGGGTAAGCACACTGTGTATATCGATGCCTGTTAAACTTAGATTGTGTATCTTAGAGTGTTTAGGTCGTTGCCTGCTAAACGCACTATTCATGTCACCTCCAACCGATCGCAGTGTTCAGGTCGCTCCCTTTTAACGATCAGTGCTTGGGTCTGTGTCTACTACACAATCTGTGATTAGGTCCCTGCCTCCTAAGCTTACTATGTAGGTCTCTGCTTGTATATTTCAGTGTTTAGGTCGCTGCTTCCTAAACGCACAGTTGTAAGAACTCTCGGAACTGAATGTAGTGTTAGGTCGTTGTTTGCTAAACTTATAGTGTTTAGGTCGCTGCCTGCTAAACATGCATATTCAGGTCGATCCCATCTACAGGCAGTGGTTAGGTCGTTGTCTGCTTAACTCAGTGTTTAGGTCGATCCCAAATAGATGCAGGGGTTAGGTCGCTGTCTGCGTAATGCAGTGTTAAGATCGCTGCTTGGTAAACGCGATCTGTTTAGGTCGATGCCTCCTAAACGCACAGTATTTGTTTAAGTTATTGTTTCGAGCTATGTCCACAGTGTCAAGGTTTTGATTGTTTCTATTTGATGTCAAATGATAATTTAGGTAGGAATTTAAGGTAGGAATTTAGGTAGGAATTTTAGTCCAGTCGAGCTTAATACTAATTCCATAGGTTTTTCTCAGCATGTTCTGAGGTTCCATGTTTGCGTGTTCATTTCCACTAATGGTTATTTGAATCGTTTGTAATGTTCTATAGATTATTCACGGAGCTATAATCAGGGTGTGATCGCTGTACATGGCGAGTAGTGCGTCCGATGACGACTGGGACAGTCGAGGACTTTCTTCAGAGGTATTATAATCTTCACGGCTTTGTTTACATCAACGTCTATTGTGGTTCCTTGTTTAACAGAATTGTTTTTTGGTTATTAGGATTTGGAAGATGTTGAGCTCGTTCTGCCGGATCGATTGAAGGATTGCCCTGGACTCCCGAGATGCAAATGGATAACCAAATTTGTGACACTATTGAATCCTGGAGGGGCCATTGTTGCAGAGGGTATTTGTCAAAGTGTGGGGTCTAATTGTGTACTGGGCTCCGATGACGAGCCTTTGCGAGATGATCAAGTAGTTGTTCAGATCGTAAAGTGCTTGGATTTAGAGTTTCTACCTCCTGATACAATATTTCAGTCATTAAAATGGGATCTCAGCCACGCCATTCACGACGGTTGGTCTTTACTTGATCATTTGCATGAGGAGCAATACAATATTGCGGTTTATGCTCGTGATCAACCAAAGAGGAAAGGAGTTCGTCCGTATACTTTGGGAGAAAGACATCCAAAGATCCACAGAACTAGGAGGGAAGAGCAACTATTGACCGTAGAGTCTGTCAATTTGGTTGCGAGTATGAAGTGTTGCAGTAAAAATTGCTGTGAGCCATTCCCTCGCCAAAAGATTCTAACCTTGAGAAAGCAGATGTACGAGTCGTCAGATTTTAAGTTCAAGGCGCACTTTAAGATTGATGTACATCATCGATTTCATAAAACTGCTGACGGAAGTATGATGGTTACGACGGAGGGTATTGATATTTGTGCTCGAGCTTGGCAGAATATTACTGGAGTTCCTCTGGCAACGTTTTACAGGAAGAAAGCAGAGGCGGCTGCTGGCCTACGGGCTCGACATCACGGGAATGTTGGCTCCAAGAAACCACGACTTCATGTGAAGCAAGCTGCTGCAACGCTGAAAGTGTTAATCGACAACGCAGCTGATCATATGCCGCACAAAGCGAAGATGCTGAGTAATGGACTCAAAGTAGTTTCACGGTCATTGCCTTCGTCCTTCAAATGGAAAGATACGATCCCAGATATCAATCTCATCAACGAGAGGTTGGGGCTGAAATTTATCGCGCAAAGTACTCTCAGCAAGATTAGGCGAACAATATTCTCCGAGTATTCAAAGAAAGCACCCGGAGACAATTTTGCGCGATGTGCAACGTGTGATAAACTCGAGACCATGATCAAGTCCATGGTGCCAGATTCAAGTGAAGAGAACATGTGGATCAAAAAGCTTAAACTACACTTGGACCATAAGCGAACACATCGTGAGTATTATTATACAAACCGCTCTTTATCTATTCAAAGGCCCAAAGATGTTCTTTGCATTATCCACGACAAAATGGATCATGCGAAAACGGCTTGTCCTTTGTTCTCTCACAAAACAAAAACAAATGATGCACTTATGAAACTTCCTATTGCTGTGACGGGAATGATTGCTCACGGGCATTGCGATGTTCGTTATGCTCACTATGGACTTGACATTTATCCGAGTGATTGCAATCACACTGTTGGATCTATTTTGAAGCTTCCGCGGGATTTAGAAGGAGTTCCGATATCACATTCGAAATCATTGTTTGCTGGATCTGGAACGCATCCTTTGTTTGAGGCATTGCTTGTCAGAAAAGATGCTTGTTTGAACTCTCTTTTGCCTGAGAGTGAGTCATCAGGAGCTACGGAATCCCTTCCTCCAGTTTTACATGTGCAACTTGACAACGCCGCCTCCGATAACAAAAATCGGTTTATGTTTTGTTTTTGGTCCCTTCTGGTACATATGGGCGTTTTTAGTGAAATTTACGTCAATTTTCTTTTAGTTGGACATACTCATGAAGATATTGACGCTCTATTTGGTCGTTGGAGTATGATTTTAAAGGAAAATGACTATTGGACGATTCCTCTTTTGATGAAATCGTTCATGGATGCTGAGGCACTCCCAGTTATTCCGCATTTGATTGAGGAGATTCCCGATTTTAAAGGATATATAAAGGATTTCATTGCTTCTAAAGACGAAGTTCTTGTTGGTCATTCGGAAGGGCAACAATTTAAATTTTTCAAACATGACAACGGGTGGCCCATGATGAAGTACAAGATGTTATGTTCTGACAATGAGTGGCTTCCATCGACCAGTGAAGGAATCAAATTGTGGAAAGAGAATTCTATTACTGGTATGCCTCTATTGCCTACGGGAGAAATGAAGCCTCCAGCGTCAATTCCTATGAAGAATCTCGATGAAATTGTGAAAGGTATATCAGGTTTCATTAAGTTGTGGGAAACTTCATGTGCTCAAGACTTGTCAGGAGAGTTTCGTCGACGTCATGATTCCGTTTTACGATACTTGCGTGCTGTCAATGATTTATTGTTGGCGCCTATAGAGGTTTCTTCTACTTTAAAGAATGGAT
The DNA here is from genome assembly GCA_037043015.1 of Bryum argenteum. Lineage (NCBI taxonomy): Eukaryota > Viridiplantae > Streptophyta > Bryopsida > Bryales > Bryaceae > Bryum > Bryum argenteum. Next base: position 14,359,048 of record CM073330.1, read on the forward strand.
GTTGGCCTTTGTCTCGAGTACCGTTGATTTGAGAATATCTGAATACTGGCGAATTACGCGAGGAATATGGGCAAGACCCCCATTTTATTGGCCGATTGTGTGATAAACCAAGAGAGTCATTTCGCGTTGGTCGAGATGTTTATGCTGGCTACTTCTTGGCTTTACGTCCTGCAGATGGAGATGCTCGACCCTTTTGGATTGCGCGGGCTTTGACTGATTTCGATGTAGATCGCAACAATCCAGGATGTATTCAAATTCAATTTTTTAAACCTTTTAGCAAGCGCGCTCTTGTTCAAGATACCTATGTCGGTTGGGACACACAAAAGAATTTTAAATGGGTTTTTGATGACAGCCATGACCCGGTTTGGCTTTATGCTGGTGCTATTTTTACAGCATGGAAATCGAGTGCCAAAGCTGGATCTCAACGTCCAACAATCTCAATATCTTAGCAACAAGTAACTATCATCAAACAAAGTATTGTGCGTTTTGAGGTCGAGGATGAATAAAATTGTTTGATCATTCAAGACATTGGTATTTAGGTCACGTCGACCTAAATAGTCAATCGAGGCTTTAGCTATTATGGAGGACAGAGCGGATAAGAGCAACAAAGTTTTTTGGGTTTTGATGTGCAGGAGGAATTAGCATTTTGATCACTGAAGACATTGGTATTTAGGTCACGTCGACCTAAATAGTCAATCGAGGCTTTAGCTATTATGGAGGACAGAGCGGATAAGAGCAACAAAGTTTTTTGGGTTTTGATGTGGAGGAGGAATTAGCATTTTGATCACTGAAGACATTGGTATTTAGGTGACGTCGACCTAAATAGTCAATCGCGGCTTTAGCTATTATGGAGGACAGAGTAGATAAGAGCAACAAAGTATTCTGGGTTTTGAGGTGGAGGAGGAATAAGCATTTTGATTACTGAAGACATTGGTATTTAGGTCACGTCGACCTAAATAGTCAATCGCGGATTTAGCTATTATGGAGGACAAAGTGGGCAATAGCTCGTCCATAATTTTTTCACGAATTGGATTTATGCTCAATAACGTTGAAGTTGTTTAGAGCTTTCTCGTTCTAGGCAGAATCAGATAAGTAGATTGGTGTATTTTTTTGTAGTAGTACTGTATTGTAATTGATATTATTAATAGAATCATGTCTTTAGAATTATATGTAATATTTGATATTGTGATGATTACTCATTTTAATGTGTTTTCCGTTCTGATGTGCTATTCTTTTTAGATTGGATATGGAATGTGATTTAACCACTCCAAATATATGTTCTCAATATAGTTGAGTTTCTTGTTTTAATGGGATGTTTTTCTTATATTAGAGAGTTTTGAGTTTCTTATTTTGCACTTTAGGTCGAGCTGTAGTCCTTTTTGTGGGATTTAGGTCGATGATAATAGAAATATTCTCACTTTAAAAAAATATGTTATTTGATGATAATTTGAATATTCCCATTTTAATGAATTACGTGTTTTGTCTTTATTTTTCCCAAAAGTGTTATGGATTCAACGGTCATAAAGAATTGCAGACGTGGTAGTGTTGACGAGAGGATCTTTGAGTGTTTCCTTCATACTCATGATCAAGGAGTGTTTTGATATCAAAATCTTCTTTAACAGGGCATAGTCTGCATAGTCTTGCCGACAAAAATTTTGACTCGAAGTTGTGTTGTGTGCAGATTAAGGATTGGCTCTGCCCAGACTGTGGAGCTAAGCGGCACCACTGCTTTGCATGTGAAGAGCTCTAATCCGAAGTCTCCCTTGCAAGCTGTAATCGTGTAAAGTGCTGCTCACTATGATCTAGGAGAGCAAAGTTTTATTGGTGCATTCCTTCGAATGCGATGCTACTAAGTGTAAGCGCTTTTACCACCGTCTTTGTGTGATCAAATTACTGCACATTCCTGAAACAATACGCGAAAGCCGATGGTTTCACATTTACGTGCCCATTACACAACTGAATCTGAAAAGTGCAACAAGAGGAAAATGGGCTTAGAGAAATGCACGTCCTACTACAATTTGAGGGGGTTTGCAATGTTTTCTTTTCGAACGTTCCTTCAGTTTAGCAACGTTTTGGAACTTTCTAGAGCAATGTTTTCAAGAAAGTAAGCAACGTTATCAAACTACCAAGCAACGTTTTCTATACTCTAATTGAAAACTTTGCTTAGGCAAGTTCCAAATCATTGTTAAACTTTAGCATCGTTTACACAAAAGCAACATTTGTAATGTTGCAAACCCCTGTCCTTCTAGAAGTGAGCCTAGGTGAAAGCACGTGAGTGAAGGTGGCGTTAGGCGATCACTACCGGAGGATGTACAGAGGCCCTCATCATAGACGTGGACAATACACGGCGAGAAGGCCCAAAAAAGAAGATAAAAAAGATGTAGTCCCTAGCACCTCCATGGAAGGCAATGGGCAAAAAGAAATTGGTAAAAGAGCACTTGACTTAGTCCCCTTTAATGATTTGTATATGATCCTTTAGCCTAGCTTGATTTCAATACATGTATAAGCGTAGTTGTTTTCACACAGATGTGACATGCAAGCTTAGATTTGGGAGGATTGTCATGATTGTAAGATAAGATCTCTCTTATCTTTTTGAGTTTATGAATATGAAAGGTTATGGATAACTTGTGTGTTAGGTATTTTTTAACCCTCTTTTCTATTAGGGCAGGTTCCTATGTTACATGTGCATAATATATATAATGGCACGAACTTCCTCCGATTCTACTTTTTGCCCCGTGGGTGGCCCATGCCCCATAGTAGCTTTCACATATGTAACCAACTCATCTCCCATTAGTAGTAATAAACAATGCCTTAGAAAGGAGTTGTACTTGTAGTGTTGGTTACTATGATGATCTAAGAGAGCAAAGTTTTACTTACATTGTGATTGGCGTACGTCTCCAAATGCAAAGATATGAACTGTAGGCGCATCTACCACCCTCAAGCTCAAGACGCGGAGGCATCACATTCACATGCCCATTACACAAATGAATGTAAAAAGTACAACAAGCCGGGAAAAACCGGCTTAGTGAAATGCAGGCGATGCCCTTGAGCCACTATTACAATTTGAGGGGTTTGCAATGTTTTCTTCTCAAACGTTGCTAATGTTTATCAAGGTTTTGTAACTTACTTTAGTAACGTTTTCAAGAAAATAACTAACGTTATTTACAGTTTAATTGAAAACGTTGTTTATCTTCTTGAGAGGAATGCTCAAGCAAATTCCAAAACGTTAAATTGAGTAAAAGGGCAGGGACTGGATTTCACGTTTGTAACGTTCCTTCCAAAATGATGTTACCACTATACAGGATTAAATACACGATAAATGATTGTGAGGATATGTTCTTGCAGAGAATTACAGAGCCGGATGTGGAATTTTGCTGACAAATATGTCACGTATTGCGAGTAAGCATTCAATGCTCACATCGTTGGCTGCATATAGTTTTGGTGGTCATATTTAATCAAAAGGTGTAAATTATATAAGTGATGAGTGTGCGTGCAGCAAGAACAAGATGAAGGAGGATTTGGAGACTGCAGTGCGAGACTACATTGTCTTCCCAAAGGTAAGATGTGAAGTGATACATGTTGTTAAGAAACCTTGACTGACAAAAGAAATCTTCAACTCTAGACTTCACATTGTACACAGAAAGACTTACATACTAGGATCACTTTTAAATACCTAGTATTAATGTGTGAATAGAATGTTGTCAATCTTGTTCATTTCCCCTCTACACGCATGGTTCCATTGTCCAACATATTGAGCTTAATGGTCACTATTTTGAGGGGGGTTTGCAACGTTTTCGTAACGTTGCTAAACATTAGCAACTCTTTGAAACTTTTCTGATCAACGTTCTCAAGAAAATTGGCAATGTTATCGGATCACCAAAAAACATTATCTATGATCTATTTGAAAACGTTACTTATTTTATTGAGGACGGTGCTCAAGTTAATTCCAAAATGTTGTTAGACATTAGCAACGTTTACAAAAACACGTTTGGAACGTTGTAAAACCCCTCTTTTCTAGTAGTGAACTCAAGAATCAAGAAGAGAGAAGAGAATTAGTGAAGCTCAAGAATCATGAGATTTTGAACGAGGTTAGAGGCATTTCCTCGTCACCTCTATATACGATGCCGATTTGGAATTAATCTTTAAGATGATTTTATCTTTTGAATGTGACTAACAATATTCCTTTTTGTACGTCAGATATTCCAAATGAATGTGGAGGACATCTCCAACCCTATTCCTCTTCAGTTGGTTAAAAAGAAACCACAAACGCTTGAATCAGAGGCAAGCAAGAGGGCTTGAGGCAAGCAAACCTCTGGATGCTCGTCACATTTCACAAAGTGACTCTGATTTTGCAACTTCAACACTTGGGAATTACGTTTTCTAAATGAATAGGTAAGGTAGTTTGATATGGTTAAGAAGAAAACGTTATGGTCATTTGAAACTTTAGAGCGTTGCTACATTTGAATTACAATGAGGTTTTAGAAGACAACACATATGGAGAAAATTGTAGGTGTTTTTAAAAGACAACACATATGGAGAAAATTGTAGGTGTGGTAGCCTTCATTTGTAATTACAAAATTTCTCTTATAGATATTTTTCAATAATTATTCAAACAATTATTAGAAGAACTATTATTGCATGAGCGATTTGAAGGCTAAGTTGAGGATCAATCAGATTGCAATATTGGCATGAGTTGGGTTGATTGCAATATTGATCAAAGAAGGTTATCTATTTGCACTCATTGGTTAAGCTCGAGGAGTTTTCAAAAAAATGGTCGTCATAGATGGTTGCTTTTAAGTACACTATGTAACATAGTAGTAGTCAAACAATAAGTCTTCGTGCTCCATCTTTTATTTTACACTTGCCCAAATCATTTTCATGTTTCGTATTATCTTATATAGTCCTAAGTTTTTGTGCATCTAGGCTCAGTGCAAGCTCCCCACACAATATTGTAGATCTCAAATGATTGTATGATAAATTGGAATGAATTTATTTATTTTATAGAGTTTTCTCAGTATAAATTGGACTTAGATCCTACACGACATGTCAAGAAAAAAACTTTGACCAAATATTATGATGAGTGAGACAATAACCTCGCCGTTTTGGAGAATAAGCTTTACAATAGAGTTATTTATGATTAATCCATACATTTTGCAAGCATTGGAGGTCTTGGAGGTCTTGGGAAAGTGCTTCCTAAGCATTATAAGTATTCATTTCTTTTCTACCTCCACTCATTGCAAGCCTCACAAATGATTTTACAAAACTAACTCCTCCTTAACCCCTAAAGTCGAAAAAAGCCCGAATCGGGTCGTTTGGGGTCTGGTCAGCCCCATACTTACTATATTTAGCTCGTACGGAATTAAAACCTTTTGCAAGTTGAAGAGTTTTTCCATAGCTTTCCGAAAAGTTATTTCATGCTACTAAATTCCTCATACTTTATGAGATATTTACGGTCAAAGTTTGAAAACACTATTTGAAATCTGCCCAAAACTGCCCAAACTGTGGTATATGCTCGTTTATTCTCTAAATCTGCCCAAAATAAATAAGATTGCTGGAACTTCAAAAATTCACCAAAAATTGAAATTTTACTTTTTTTCGTTTTTTGTGCTTGTAAATAAGGTTGTAAGGCATGATTTCACCGTTTGGATCTTTCTTCCAATTATTATTCACATGCCAATTTTATTACCAAAGAGGTGCCTTTGAAGTTGAATTTCATCATACCTCCATGTGAAAGTTCAAGCATTTCATTAAGTTTTATAGGTTGCATGAGGGTACAAATTGCATAGGCACATTCCTAACTCACTTAGGAACAAGAATTAGAAGAGCCTCAGTTCAAATTTACTCTTGAATTCGGTTTTTTGGGCTCACAAAAAACTTCAAACCCATTTTGCAACAAGGAAAACGAACTTTTTTTCAACTTTGAATGTTATGATCTCACAATTGCTATGAAATTTGGAACTAAGTTTTAATACACACATACATGGACAAGTTAGGTATAAGATCTTACGGTTACATACTTGAGATTACGTCAAAAATTGAAAATTTTCATCTTGCATTGAAAGAAGGTGGTTGAGGAGTTCTGACACTTTTGGAGGCTTTCGACTTTAGGGGTTAATAATTTCAAGGTGCATATTTTGCTTTCAAAGCTTAGATTCCCATTTGGTGGGGTGATTTACTTTGTTCTCTTCTTGAACGTCTTATACTAATACTTCACAAGTTCCTATAGAGTGGTACCTAGATAAAATCAACCTTGTTAAGATCAACGTCTTGTTAAGAACGATGTCCATGTCCCTTTATTATGCAAAGAGGCAATGTTTCGTTATGGTCAACGCTTGGATAAGATCAACATTTTTGTTTATCCGAAAACGTTTATCTGATCCAAGCACCACTGTAGTTTCAAATTTTTATATGCGTAAAAAATCTAAGACACTCATTTGTTAATTTGCTCAATTTAAGGGGAAATTTGAAAATATTGTAAGTAATCCTTAGGCCTTTAGATAATTCAAATTTGCAAGAATAAATCTTAGAAACCTTCAAAGTTAAATATCATCGTATTGAGCCCTTTCATTTGTAGCAACTTGCAAGGAAGATGGAAGCATCCCATCTTACGTCAGAGGATGTGAAGATGTAGCTTTATCTAGAAGCCATTATATGGAGAAACTTCATCTATGAGCTATTCCATTACGTCGTGTTAAAACCATTTTCCCCATTGAAAGCTTAATCAGGTTTGAGATTACATTTCCTTTGCCTTATCTGTCTTTGATATTCCTATCGTTGTGCTCTTTGTAAAGTCTTAAAAACTATTTCATGTCAATAAGAGGTCGAATGGAGTAAAAAACACTTGTCCCTTTGCCCTTGTAGTCACTGTGGATTAGAGAGAATTTCATGAATCATTTTTAGTTTTTGGAGGTTAAAGAGGCTTTTTTATTTTACGTTTCCGTCTTTGTGCTTTTCGTGCAATCTCAGAAATCTATTCCTACTATCAGAAAAAACGACTTCCGATCATGGCAAATTTTCAAAGCCCATGCACGCGGAAGTGCTCAAGCACGTGTTTCCGTACATTGCACTTGTAGCATGATTGTCATATTGGACATATTACTATTCATTTCATTCCCAATAGGATGAGTTACTATTAATCAAATGTACTTCTTAAGTACATGTTATGAATAGGAACTTCTCCTATAGGACATAAAATGAATAGTGATTTGTAAGATATGACAACTACGACTTGTAGACTTGTGTATTTGTGTGTTGCACTTGTTTTTGTGCATTATACCTGTTTATGTACGTTGCACTTTTTTTCTGACGTTTCCGTCTTTGTCCTTTTTCTAAAATCTCAAAAACCTATTTCAGCCATCATTAGAACAACTTTTGATCCTTGTGGACGAGGGCATCATTTCATAGCCCGTGCACGCGAAAGTGCGCAAGCGCGTGTTTTTGTGAGTTGCACTTGTTGGCTTGTGTGTGAGAGTGTATTTTTATGCGTTGCGCTTGTAGAATTGTACATTGTACTTGTGTACCAGCACGTTGCACTTGTAAAATTGTGTTTTTGTGCATTCCACTTGTTTATGTGTGTTGCACTTTGTTCCTTGACGTTTCCGTCTTTGTGCTTTTTGTAAAATTTCAAATACCTATTTTCTCTATCAGGAAAATGACTTTTGATCCGAGAAATGAGGGCATCATTCCCTAGCCCGTGCAAGCGGAAGTGTGCATGCGTGTGTTTTTGTGCGTTGAACTTGTAAACCAATGCGTAAGCGTGTGTTTTTATACGTTGAACTAGTGTATTTGTGCGTTGCACTTGTAGACTTGTGTATTTGTGCGTTGCACTTGTTTTTTTGTGTGTTGCACTTGTTTCCGTGTGTTGCATTTTTATCCTTGATGTTTTTGTCTTTGTGCTTTTCGAAAAATCTCAAAAACCTATTTCTCCGATCAGAAGAACAACTTTCGATTTTTTTGTTTGTTGCACTTTTTTGCTTGACGTTTCCATCTTTGGGCATTTTGTAAAATCTCTTGAAACCTATTCCCGTCATCAGGAAAGCGAATTTCAATTCTTGAATCAAGGGTATAATTTTAAAGCTTGTGCACAAAGAAGTCCACAATCGCGTGTTTTAGTGCGTTGGACTTATAAACTTGTGCGTCAGAGTGTGTTATTATGCATTGCACTTGTAGACTTGTGTTTTTGTGTGTTGTACTTCTTTTTGTGTATAACACTTGTTTATTGAGCGTTGCACTTTTTTTCTTAAATATTTTGTCTTTGTGCTTTTTGTAAAATCTCAAAGACCTATTACCGCCATTAGAAAAACAACTTTCGATCCCGAGAAGAGGGCAACATTTCATAGCGTGTGCACGCTGCAGAAGCGCGTGTTTTTGTAGGATGCACTTCTAGACTTGTGCATCAGAGTGTGCTTATTCCTTTGCACTTGATGATTTGTGCGTTGCACTTGTGGACTGTGTGTTGCGCTTGTTTTTGTGCATTGCACTTTTTTGCTTGACGTTTTTGTCTTTGGACTTTTTCTAAAATCTCAAAAATCTATTTCCGTTTTCAAGAAAAACGACATTTTATCCCGAGGCAAGGGTATAATTTCAGCGCTTGTGCAAGCAAAATTGCACAAGCGCATGTTTTTAATAGTTGCACTTGTACACTTGTACGTAAGAGTGTGTATCTATGCGTTGCCCTTGTAGTTTTCTGCATCCTACAAGTGTATTTTTGCGTTGCACTTATAGACCTGTCTTTTTGTGTGTTGGACTTGTTTTTGTGCATAACACTTCTTTTTGTGCATTGCACTTTTTTGCTTAACGTTTTTGGGTTTGTGCTTTTTGTAAAATCTCAAAAATCTACTTTGGCCAAGAACGACTGAATAGCTTGTGATCTGAGACAAGGGCATCCTTTTATAGCTTGTGCACGCGGAACTTTGCAAGCGCATGTTTAAGTCCGTTGCATTTGTAGACTTGTGCATGAGAGTGTGTTTTTATGCGTTGCACATGTAGATTTGTGTGTTGTAGTTGTATATTAGTGAGTTGCGTTTGTACACTTGTGTTTTTGTATGTTGCACTAATTTGTATTATATTTGCTTCTGTGCAATAATCTTCTTTTTGTTTGTTGCACTTTCTTCGTGGAGGTTGTCGTGTTTGTGCTTTTTGTAATATCTCAAAACCTATTTCCGTTATAAAAAAACTTCTTTTGATTCAGGAATAGACGGCATCATTTCATAGCCTCTGCATGCGAAAGTGCACAAGCGTGTGTTTTTGTGCGTTGTAGTAATGGAATTGTGCGTTGCACTTGTAGACTTGTGTTTTCTTGTATTGTACTTGTTTTTGTACATTGCACTTGTTTTTGTGCATTTGACTTGTTTTTGTGCGTTCAATGTTTTTAGTTAATGTTTCCGTCTTTGTGCTTTTTGTAAAATCATAAAAACCTATCTCCGTTTTGGATATTGGAGACGAGGATATCATTTGATAGCCCGTGCATTCAGAAATGCGCAAGCGCATGTTTTTGTGCGTTCCATTTGTACTTATGCGTAGCACTTGTTGGTTTGTGCATTGCAGTAGTGTATTTCTGCATTGCACTTGTAAACTTGTGTTTTCATGTGTTAGTACTTTTTTAATGTATTGCACTTGTTTTTATGCATTGTGCGTTGCGTTGCACTTCATTGTTTGTGCGTTGGACTTGTGGACTTGTCTTTTTGTGAGTTGCACAAGTTTCTTTTTAAGCATTAGACTTATTTTTGTGCGTTGCACTTTTTTCCTTGACGTTTTTGTCTTTGTGCTTTTTGTAAAATCTCAAACACTTATTTCTGCCATCAGAAGAACAACTTTCGATCCATGAGGCGAGGGCATTTTTTCATTGTCAGTGCACATAAAAGGGCACAAGTATGTGCTTTTGCATCTTGCACTTCTAGATTTGCGCGTGTGCTTGTATTTGTATGCATTGTTGTTGTTGATTTGTGTGTCGCACTAGTGTATTAGTATGTTGCACTTGTAGTAAAAGTTGTGTTTTCGTGTATCGCACTTTTTTTTTTGTTGCACATCTTTTCTTGACGTTTCCATATTCTGCTCTTTGTAGAATCTCAAAATTAAACCTATTTTTGCTACTGGAACAACAACTTCAATCTTAGAGATGAGGGCATAATTTCAGAGCTTGTCCACGTGTAAGTGCGCAAGTGTGTGTTTTGTGTCTTTCTACTTCTAAACTCATGAATTGCACTTTTTTTGTGTTTTGCACTTGCACTTGTAGATTGTAACAAATAATGTCTGGTAACAAACCAATGATGGAGATGAAGCATACAGATAGATAGATAGAAACTCCAATCCCTTTCTAAGGGGCCGGCGTGAATGAAGTGTCCGTTCGTAATGCTAATATCCCGATGGCCACCGGACAAGGGGAAATTGGAACAATACTACTTCCCCCTCTCGAGGGTGGACACTATAACTACGCTAGTTTCTAGCCTAGTTACTAATGCCTTGAAGATACTTGACATAGTATCCCCCCAAAGGACTTTGAGGTACCCATACAACAAGGTCCAAAGACCCCCCACAATAGTTGGGTGGACTATAGTGGTGAGCACCACGCCGGCATGGGGAATAGAACCCACGACCTCCTCATTGGGGGCCTAAGCCCTAACCACCAAGCCAATGCTTGTGGTGCCTGATGAAGCATACACTTCTTGTTAAAAGGCGGTCGCTGATGGTGGTGCAATTTCTGAACAAGACATTGGAACACTACTAGAAAAAAGTGGGGTTTGCAATGTTACAAACATTGCTTTTTGTGTAAACATTGCTTACTTGAGCAGCGCATTGAAGCTTGCTTTAGCACTGTTCTCTTTAAAGAAAATAAGCAATGTTTTCAACCTCAAATTTATTAATTTGTAGATTTTAGGCTGAAAACATTGCTTATTTTCTCAGAAATGGTGCTAAAGCAAGCTTCAATACATTGCACAAGTAAGCAATGTTTACACAAAAAGCAATGTTTGTAACATTGCAAGCCCTCCTCTTTTCTAGTAGTGAAGCTAAGAAACGTACCAGTTCCATGGGTTCTCACATTGGGGCATAGCAAGTTGGTCATTATTGCTTCAGAATTCATCTATCATTAAGGAAGCTTTCCCTTCTTCTGTCAACTTTGAGGAATAACCCTCTCGGCATTATCATCTGTTGAGTAATGGTCATCGTCTTATTGAGTAATAGTGATCGGTGATGATATCGATCTTGCTAGTAGGCTTCCTGTTCTTGTGAGTTTAGATCACACGAGGAGGCTCCATCTCAACGTGTAGAGCTGGGGGAGTCGGACCCTAGCCTGGCCGTCCTTGGAAGTCCGTTCCTCCTCAGCTGGATGTGGCGGTGACGATTGTGCCTTGTTCACCCACTTAGCGGAGGTCGGATTTCAAATGGGCATGGCGGAAATGGGCATGGTGGAAGTCATTCTATGATTCGCACAGTCCCAGTAATTCTTCAAGTCAACGGGCGTAGGGTTGCGGGTTGCTTTCACTGGTGGTTTAGATTGGCAGCGCTTCACGACTGCAACCAACGACTTGTTTCACGTGCCCTCGATCAATTCGCCGAAGGTAGTCTGCAGGTCGAAAATGTCCACGATTCTACCATCGCTTCGAATGAACTTCAGCTTAGGAATTGTCTCATTTGGGTTGATGTAGCCGAAAATGGGTGCATTGAGATACAAGGATGAAACATGCAACTCTTCACAAGTAAATAAAAATCGTTTGCAAGAAACTATGAAGAGTCACTCTCACTTCAAAGAGAGTATGAAGTAGCAAACAAGGAAATACAAACAAGAAAGTTGGAGAGATTACTTACCTCAAGCACCCTCCGAACCTCTTTGAGTGTCTTGTTCAAAGGCTGCACCACTGCCAGGGGCCGCCTTTTTACGAGAAGTGTAAGCTCCGTCTTCATCACTAATCTCTTCTCAAAAACCTTTTGCTACAATCTACAAGAGCAACATTTTGTAAGTCCAACAATTTGCAAGTGCAACAATCTCCAAGTCCAACAATCTCTAAGTCCAACAATCTCCAAGTGCAACAATCTGCAAGTGCAACAATCTGTAAGTACAACAATCTATAAGAGCAAGTGCAAAAACACACGTTTGCACACTTCCGCGTGCACCGGCTCTTGAAGTTATGTCTGTTGGAGTGTTTCTTGTGATGGAGAAAATAAGTAATTGAGATTTTACACAAAGCTCAAAGACGGAAATGTCAACGGAATTTTTTTAATTTAAACCGTTTTAACCTTTAAAAGATAGAAAATGGTCTATGAGATTTTCTAAAATCCACAAAGACCAAAAAGGCAAAGGGATAAGTGTTTTTTAACCCATTCGACTTCTTATTGGCAAGTAGTAGTCCTTGACTTTAAAAAGAGCACAATGATGGGAATGTTATAGAAATAAGTGTTTCCAAACCCAGTTGACGTTTAATGGCTAGAGGAAATTCTTTTGATTTACCATGACAAATAAGGCAAAAAAAAAAAGTATTCTCAAATCTATTGGGGAGAAATGGTTTCAATACTACTAAATAGAATAGCTCGTAGACGAATTTTCACCATCTAATGGCTTCTAGATAAAGCTTCATCCTCAATCATCCTCGGACCAAAAATGAGACGCTTCCATTGTCCTTGCAAACTGCTACAAAGAAAAGGGTTTGAAACAAAATGACATTAAACTTTTAAGGTTGCCAGGATTAATTCTTGGAAATCAAATTTTCTAAAGGCCTAAGAATTACTTAGAATATTCTCAAATTTCCCCCTAAATTTAGCAAATTAATAAATGAGTGTCTTAGATTATTCTGGCATAGAAAAATTTGAAACTACGGGAGCTTGTGAAGTATGAGTATAAGAAGTTTAAGAAAAGAAAAAAAGAAAATTATAGCACCAAATGGGAATCTAAGCTTTGAAAGTAAAATATGCACTTGAAATTATTTGAGAGGTTAGCTTTGACCAAGCAACTTGACATTTTGTATAATTGATCCACAATTGAATTGTTACCACTCTTTTATTTCTTTTACATTTATTCAAGGTTTATAAAATCATTTGTGGGGCTTGCGAAGAGTCGAGGTAGAAAAGAACTCAATCCTTATAATGCTTAAAAAAAACTTTTCCAAGATCTCTAAGACCTCAGTCCGATGCTTGCTTTAGCACCATTTCCGAGAAAATAAGCAATGTTTTTAACCTCAAATCTACAATTAAGTAAATTTGAGGTTGAAAACATTGCTTATTTTCTTTAAAGAGAACACTGCTAAAGTAAGCTTCAATGCGTTGTTCAAGTAAGCAATGTTTACACAAAAAGCAATGTTTGTAACATTGCAAACCCTCGTCTTTTCTAGTAGTGGAAGAGGTTTTAAGGGTGCTTAAGGAAAAGATTGTAGATTGTCTATTAAATTGTAGATTTGAGGTTGAAAACATTGCTTATTTTCTCGGAAATGGTGCTAAAGCAAGCTTCAATACATTGCACAAGTAAGCAATGTTTACACAAAAAGCAATGTTTGTAACATTGCAAACCCCACTTTTTTTTAGTAGAGCTTGGTCGGCTTTCATTCAAGCAACAACTAAAGCTTGGTCGGCTTTGACTTAAGCAACAACTACAGCAAAGCAAACCTTTTGTCACCCACGCTTCAGAGAAGGAGAGGGAGAGCCATCCCGACTTTGACTTCTACAAGCAACCGCAGGCCCCGAAGGACGATGAGATCCTGGAGGATGATGAAGAATCTCTCCCGCAGACGAGAGGTTAGATGTGATTGCTTTCGTTTCCAATTTTTATTGTTGCATTACTCGTGGAGTCCGTTCCAATTTTTATTGTTGCAATACTCGGGGAGCCTCCTCTCTTCAAGTATACTTTATTCATACATGTTGAAATTCAACATTTCGATGAAGAGTAGAAACTCTGAAGAGTCTTAATATATCCTCTTTGGTAAGACTTCATTTGAGATAGTTTGAATTTATAGCATGAACTCTAGTAGTAGGTGACGTTATTTTATGGTTTCGAAACATGAGACATGTATTGTCACTTCAAGTCAATTGTATGGATCATATTCATCTTCTTTTAATATGAGTTGATTTTGCTCATTTATGCCCCTGGGTTTTTAGTATTGAATAAACATTGTAAACATTGTTGTTAGGGGGAGTGTTTTTAGTAGGATCGGAATTGAGATATTGACTTTTCAAACTTATAAATTTGTGTTGACTTGTGAATTCGGATCAAATTGGAGCCTTCTAAAATTGCAAGATGTAAATGTATTTGTGCTTAAATCCTACACCCAAGCCTCGTTTTGGTCATAAATGTCACAATTTTTAAGAAAGTAGCAAAATTGAAAACTGAGGTTTATCATTCACATCTTAATCACACCATCTTATAATAAGCTTATTGTAAATCATGTGGGCCAAAATTTGAGTCACAAAGCCCCATAAATTGCTAGATCATAATGATGCCTTGGTCGTTGATCTTCTTTTCTTTCTATACACGTAGAATCTAATTACCCTTGACAAACCTTTGTCGATTTGCAAGTCATATTAGTGAAAGCATAAACTAGTGAAGCATAAAGAAGCATTCAAGTTTTTTACAATGTACTTATAAGCTTCTAAAGCTTAAACTTATGAAACCTTACACACGCAAATCCAAATTTCCAAAAACTCGATTATCACATCTGATCTCACAGTGAAACACACATGCATCTCAGTGAAACACACATGCATGCACGTGACCCTTTGTATTAACTGTTGGGACCTCTTTGCGTGGAACTATGGGGGCCTCTTTGCGTGGAACTATGGGACCTCTCCATCTTAGCTATCAAAACTCTATCGTCACTATTTCTCGACCAAAAGCTCCCTCGCTCTCAGAGCTTTTCACGCTTGATCTCTACGCCCACAGGATCCTGCACAATGGGATCGGAATCCGACCAAATCCCACAAGTAAATAAACAGTTGAAGTTCTGCGGGTGCAAGGTACTGTGATGGGGTCATTCTGTAAATGAAATGAAATCTTCGGTTTCCAAATCACAGTCACTTACCAGTCGAGAATTCAGCTGCACAGCCAGGTTACACTGCATCAGCTGGCTGTTCGAGCTCCTCCTTCTGTCTGCGGTCCTCTTCTATCAGCTCTACCAAGGATTCCTCTGGTCTCACAGCAATCGCACACTCCAGCTCCTTGATGGATTTCTTCAACCGTTTCACCTGGATACACATCATCACATTCTTTATCATAATAACGGACAAACAGGGATGAATTCGCAAATGCTTCCAGAATGTGTCTCTGAAGACTAAGATAGCTAGCGTGTGTTCTGAAGTGCGGTGTGATTTACCTTCCGATATGGTCACAACATCAACTTCTCGTCGTTGAAAAATTGCTTCAACTCTTGTACGGGCATTTTGAGCCTGTGAGCAGCAACTGTAGCTTTCGAAGTTGAAGTTCTGAGTCAAATCCGTCAACTACTAAGGCCTTGGTGCTTTACCTTCAACCTGGTCATATTGAAATAATCATTGTTGAAAATTGAATCATTACAACCATCACATAGGATGCAACTCAGAGAAAATCTACAATGCAGATAAGGGACCAAGCAGACATACGATATTTGGAAATGCGTCATTGTTGTGCGAAGAATAACGCCGGCCCCAATCTGGCCCTTGAGCACCATGTCATGAACGACATCGGCTTGAGGTGGCGCTACAGCTTCGGGTGGCGCTACATCTTCAGGTCGCGCTACATCTTCGGGTGGCGCTACATCTTCGGGTGGCGCTACATCTTCGGGTGGCGCAGTGCCTTCAGTTATGGTAGCGCTTCGTCGCCTGAGTCAACTATGTTCTGTTAAGCGCCAGGAGCGGCAGGCAGGCCATCGTCACTCGAGTAATCGGAAATGATCAAGTCGATCTTAGTAAAGAGCTTCTTCTTCTGGCAAGATTCCAGTACATGGGGAACGTAATTATTCCTTCGGTTGCTGCCGGGCAACCTTCCCGCATCTGCCGCATGAGCCAGCATACGGACAAAACTTCAGCTGGGTAGCCAGTGGGGTTTCTGGATTTACCCCACTTTGTACCATTGGCACATAGCGTTATGTTTCAAGGGTGCCAGGCGACGACCGGAAGAACGGGGAGCGTTTCCCCTGTGCTGGGATCTTACCGAGAAGATCTCATCGATGAAGTCGAACGACGGAAGAAGGTACCTCTTTTCGGGAGTGTTCATTGCGCCAGGAATTACCGTTTTAACCTCTAGAGCACTGGGAGTATCAACCCAATTGTAGACAGAAGCCCATTCCACTTGGCCTGTGTGAGGCGGTGGCTTGTTTGCAGGATTCATGGAATTCAGGTCGGTGCTGTACTTTTGGATTTCGAATGTACACATGTGGCGGAAGGCTCACTGTATGATCGGCCCAATTATTCCTCAAGGCAGCTCGCGCAGGGTTGTGGATCACGACCACTCATGGTTCAGATCGACCGCCCTTTATGGAGGCCTCCAATCGCTTCTTTCCCCTGTCCGCGATCAGGTCGCTTAGGGTGGTGTGCATGTCGATGTCCTCTCGCTAGTGGTCATTGCTTCGAGCCAGCTTCAATGTGGAAATTGACTCATAGCGCTCTGTGTAGCCGAGAAGCAAAATTTAGACCATCCTTCAAAAACCTCATTCTTCAAAGATCCCATTGTTCAAATGAACCTTACTTTGAAGTATCATTCTTCAAAAGTCCCATACTTTTAAGTACCATCCTTCAAAAGCATCATTATTCCCGAAGTCATATGTACTGGAAATTAATTCGTAACATCATCTAACATATAATATTTACCCCGCATATTTCTATGCAATTCTTGTTTTGACTGAACGGATTTTTTAAGTCAGGAAAAACTTCGATAAACTGCACTACAATTTTAGTGTACCCAATTATAATTCTTCTGATTGTTGTTTGCTCCGCAGCCAAAACAGCAAACGCATCAAAAGGAATGGGGCCAAGTTCGGGGTATTGAACCCGACGTGAATCGAACACGCAACCTTCTGATCTGGAGTCAGACGCGCTACCATTGCGCCACGGATCCCCGCATGTTCAGAACGTCCACAAAATACATTATACACAAGCAAGCTCAGTTCGAGGAGATTTTCTCTCGCTCCCTTGGAAATGGTGTACAAGTATTTAATTGCACGTTCTGAGCAAAAGACGGAATGCGCACTGAGTCGGGCCTCGCACCCTCTCTAGCGTTCTCGGAAGTATGCGGGCTCGGAACAAGAGGCTGAATGCAAGAAAATGAATACCCTGCATCCAGCGATCATGCCTAAAACCCGCAACCCTCTAATACATTAGCATCCACGAAAAGGCATTGCAAATTGCAATGTTAAAGAATGTGCACTCAATCTGGGCACCAACCACGGTGAGAGCCAGTCGTGAGACAAGCGTGGTTGCAATCTTCAGATCAAGAGGCAGGATACAAGAATGAACTTCTTGCACCTGGAGGCTTTACTGTGGCACAGCTATGACTCGAATCCCTTCCATCAATGCTTTCGCACCCACGGAAGGCGCTCTTAAGGGCCGTGCGATGAATCGAAGAGAGGATCAGTATGAAGTTGGCGTCACCGCGGAGGGGAGAATAACAGGAGGGGAAGTGCATGTTGATGTCAGGAGAAGTCTAGGCCGCACATGAAACTTGATATGGCGGTCCACGCCTTTTTATTCAACCTATTTCGACTGACTTGACGATTGCATGTAGGGGAGCTTGCGAGGGCATCTAGCGTTAGCTTTCGGCAAGTGCCCGGGGTGCTCCCCTCGCACTTACTCCCTCCGTCGCTGAGCCCTCCGCTCAAACCTTTTACTGAACCATCATATCCTACAATCCCAAGTCTACTGCATTCAAAGAGACTCAAAAGAAGAATGCTGAAGTTTCGCGTGTGCTCGGAGAAGCTGAACAAAACTAAGCTAAGCACAGACGACCTGGAGGCAACTGCATAGCGCAGTAGATTACTGATTGGAAAGAGGCTTCGGGAAGCATATAAGCTTTGAAGTGTGGAAGATGATGGTGGACGAAACCCTAACGAAGGTGCAGGACGCAACCCTAACTCTGGTCGTTTATATTTTTTATTCAGTCTCGTCGATGTTGTGTCTCGGAAGAATGGGAGTTTGATACCGTTGGGATCAAGATCCACAATTCTTTTCCCCTGAAAAGCCCAATTTATCATTTTATCGTTTATATTGATTTTTGAAAGAGTGTCAAAAAAAACTACTGAAATGTAAAACATGTATATAAAAATTGCTGAGAGTTATGAATCATATGTAATATTCAAAGTTTCATGTACAATCATAAAAAAAAGTGTAGGTTTTTCTTTTTAACACAACCATGGGAGGATTTTCACTCATAGACTCACTAACCAAGAAGTTGAATCGTATTGATAATATTCCAGCATTGAGAACTTCATTTTTAGTGTTACACCCCACGGCATTGCCACACTCATACAAATAACTTCTTGTATTTTGGAGGCCATAAATAGTTAAATACTTTGAAATTCAATATCTTTGTATACGTCGCTTGCACCTCTACGGAAAAACTTGCTCCAATGACACCTCATACGCCCCAGTCCCAGTCCGACTCAGTCCGACCGACAATTTCTAAGATCATATTGAGACTCACAAAACGAACTACCTATACCTATCTTATATGATAGACTGATACATCCTCGCAGCGTTGCCATGCTCATACAAATGATTTTCAGTATTTTTGGGGCCATAAATTCTCTAAAAAAATGATACTATGAGATCCATCAACCCAATTCGCAATCCAATTGTTGCATGCACCAATATGTAACATCGGCTCGCAACCACACCTCATGCGCCCCGATCCGACCAAGGGTGCATGAGATATAATGACATCACTCACACTTTTACACACACACACACAAACAAATTACCTCCCTTGAATAATAGATTATGAGAAACTTTTTACGAAGTTATCAAACACAAAGTTTATAATATATCAACTATTTTCTCCAAATCCCCCTTAGACCTTTAAGAATTAGTTTGTAATTTCTTGCGTCTTTAGGGGTTGAAGCTTCTTACCTAGAATTGTTTAGCTTGTTACCTTTGATCGTTCAGAAGTTGAACTTCTTATCCCTTTGGACCAGACACCACAAGCCTTGGCTGGGTGGTTGGGGCTCACGGGCCCCCCATTGAGGACGTCGTGGGTGGTTGGGGCTCATGGCCTCCAATGAGGATGTCGTGGGTTCTATTCCCCATGCTGGTGTGGTACTTACCACCATAGTCCACCCAACTATGGTGAGGGGCGCTTGGACCTTGTTGTATGGGTACCTCAAAGGTCTTTGGGGATACTATGTCAAGTATTTAGTTATAGTGTCCACCCCTGACAGGGAAGAGTAGTATTGTCCGAATTTCCCCTTGTCTACAGTAGTAGACATTGGCTCATTAGCATTACAAACAAAGACTTCATTCACGTCGGCCCCTTAGAAAAGGACTTGAGTTTCTATTTATCCTTAAGAGCATTCCTACCCATCCTGAAAAACGGATGAACTCAACTTATATTGTGAGTGGCGGCCCTCAAAAGTGCTCCACCCATCCTGCAAAACGGACGAACTCAACTTGTTTTGGGGTTAGAAGTTGAGTTTGACCTGCAAATTGGGGTCATTTTGAGGGGTGGAGCTCCAACCCCAAAACAAAAAAGGAACCCACTAAATGACAAAGGACAAACAAAGAACAAACTTCATATTCTCCTCCGATTTCCAGGTGCCAATGAGATTCATCTTGCTTTTGTTTTTTCCTTGTTTTATCACCATGTATACAAGTCATGGGTGGGGCACCTGGCTTGCAAACCAACTCAACTCAACTTATTGTGAGGATGATCCACCCTCCCATTTCTGGAATGGGTGGTGATGCCCTAAGGGTCAAGCGGAAGGTGATCAGCGTCTTTGTAAGCATATTGATACCCAATCTTCTTTTTATGTTGACGTTATGTGTGTTGTGTCTACACATGCACGTGGGATAACCGTGTAATGAACCGATCCAGTTCCTTGATGTTCTGAATTAGGGTTTAGGGTTTAACAGTAACAGAGCCCAGTACACGACATTTCTTTTACTTTCGATCTTCAAAAAATTGCACAACATCGCACATTGATAAAGTTATTTTTCTTCATTCATTCCAGGGAGTGAAGTTTCCGTTGTTTTAGGCTACTCGAAGAATTTCTGGAGAATCGACAATTGCTTTTCCTGTGACCAACAGTAGGGTTAATGTGAGGATTGAGGATGCCGGCAAGCAAGTCTCGAGGACGGCGAAAGCTGAGCTACACGTACATTCGTTTCAACTTGTACGCCTTTCTATTCACAATCCCCTGCTGTGAGTAGGGTTTAGGGTTTAAGGGATCCGAAAGGCTCAAGTGATTGTTGTTGTGATTGCAGCACATTGGATTCTCCCAAACTCAAGGCATCGCCGGAGTCTTTCACTGACGCTTTGGACACCGCACTCACCACGCTGTATGGGTGCATCGGTGGTGCTCTCATTTGGGACCTGGTGAATTTCGATAACGAGCTCAGCATCGCCACAATTCAATGCCAGAAAAGGTGACTATCCTCAAAATCAGTATCAGAATACTTCTGAGATTCTTTTTTTGCATGGAAGGGTGAGTCGATTGATGTGTGAGTTTTGTTACAGTGATGAAGAGCGGATATGGGCAGCAGCAAGTTTTTTGACGCAAGTGAAGGGCTCATTTTGTCGTCTTCAAGTTCTGGACTCGTCTCCCTCTCTCATGTCTGCTTTGGAGCAATGAAGAGCACAGTCAGCCTTTGATTTGGATTATTGAAAGGCTTGTATGGAGGGACGGATATGATGCAAGGAACTCAATTATGCAGGTGGCGATGGTTTATGATATGTAGCTGATTGAACACTTCGGTATGGGAGAATCGAGAATCAAGCCGTATGTAGATTACAGCCTTATGAAAAGCAGAGGTCGTGTCTTTAGTATCAGTTGTTAACTCTGCCTTTCCAACACGCATTCACGTTGTGTACTATATAAGCTTCATGTGAAGATGCATTTTAAGAACCTCTTTGTCTCCGAGTGGTTTCACACTGGGACCTAAGATCACAGATCTGTAATTTAATAGTACCTTCGATACAATAGTACTCTGGATTGTTCTTAAGCACATCATTTAGTAGTACTTTTCCTAACAAAAAAAGTCTCTTCTTTCTTTTCGCGAGAATTGTTGCTGAGACAGTACGTAGCACATTCAAGTCTGAGAGGATTCTGAGTATTTTCTGGTGTCTAAGGTAGATCAATAAATCTTTTGCGTATGGCATTCCTGATACTGTGGTCGTGTTGATGTACTGGTGATAAGGAGTTACGGTAGTCATTGTTCGATGGAAACAGTAGAGTATGTAGAGGTCCAGAATAGCTCCAACATACCCATCTGGGAGAGTTATAGCATCTGTTGAACTAATCGACACCCATAAAGTTTACAATTCACAACGTCTATGTATCAAGCTTCTCCTAGCTTGAATGATAGGATGGGATACAGTAAAAGGTAGGTTGTTTCCCTTCTCAGCTTCAGTTGCACACTCAGGTTTCACTATCTAAATATTAGAATAGGAAGCTCTGAACATGCTTAGTCAGCCGCCCTAAGTTGCAGATTTCTAAGACCATTTTGAGAGCTACACAAAGCCTACCGACAGAAAGTTTTTGACACACAAAAGATCGATGGCGAGGCCGAAGGACAAGCACAGAACAACTCATCAACGTGAAAACAGGAACTAAACGGGAATGAAATTGAACTTTTCAACGTCGTGATTCAATGTAATCACGTCCCTCAATATCTGTTAACAATGTGCTAGAATCCCACAATGATGTACAAACGTCTGCTTAAGTTCTGTAGGTGGTCATCCAACTCTGGTTGCATCATTGCAATCTTTGGTAACTTCATTCAGTCTCCTCATCCAGTACTTTCGGTGGCGGTGACAAACCCTTTCCAAACGCTGCAATAAGAATAGCATCTGCGCGACCTGCAAAACCAAGCATTCATTAGATTAACAAGCTGGGTTTTCATTACGACGCTATCTCAGGAGCTAAGAGAGAAATTCTTTACCATGATCTTTTTTGCGCTTCAGCTGAGGTCCCAAATCAGGGAAGAGAGCCATAGCCAAGGTTCTACTGTCATCCTGCACTCAAAAAACATCATATGTCAACTCTCTCTAATGAAGTGAAGCTTTTTCAACACTAACCATTTTAGACAAGGAATGGGCAAATGAAGAGGAAGTCAAACCTTAGTGTACTGCCTCCCAGATATGCCCATTGCACTCTTCCATGCTTGAGCGCGCACAGGCACTACTCTGAACCCTAAGGCCATCAATATTCCAACCCACATACCATAGCCGAATCCACAACCATACCACCCCTGTTGCAAACACATCATAAAACAATAAGGTAATTGTCGAAATTAAAACTTAGAATCACCATCAGGAGGCTTTACAGCTAAGAAATGTATACGATTGGTTACTAACCTGCTTTCCATCTTTGGGGAAAGGCATGGCTTGCTCCACATATGCTACACTTCCTGCAAGTGAGAGTCAAATCCTAGAAATAAGTAATGCAATACATTACAAATCAAAAACACTAGATTGTACGCATTTGATTACCTGCTGGTGCATTGATGCCGTTCACAAGATCAACGATGGAGCTAGCATCGTGACGTCGTCTCATGGTTTTTCCAATCTGCACTTTCACGCATGGAACGTCCAGAACCTGCAGCATGGTTACAATGCACTCCATATTTATCGCAGTATAAAACATGTATAAGATTCCTGTTTATCGAAACTCTTATCTTACAACAGGAAGTTCGGGAAGAGTACCTCTTGACTCGCAGCTCGCAGGACGGCAATTGCACCAGAGGCATCAGGATCGATCCCAAGTACACAAGCGTTGCTCGGTACATCATCAACCTGTATGAACACAAAGATGTAACACTTAATACACCATGAGAACTAAAAGAAAGTTTTATACATGATTGCAATTCTCATACCTACATTCAGTCCATCTAGTCCGACGCTCCAAGCTGCTGTCTCCAGATCCTCGGGCACTGGTTACAACAAGAAATAAGACCTGTTATTATTGATTTCATACATGAAATGCTACAAACGAGACAGAGATACCATGATCCTTACAATCGGCTAATTCTCCTTCTGATTCTGTTTCTGATTCTGATTCCCCTTTCGTGACTAGCTTGACAGGAGCTTCAGCAGCAACTTTGATTCCTCTAATAAGCGACTGTTGCCTGGACCTGCCAATTGCCCTTCACATGTTAAATTCACGTTGAACTTTGAATAATCTTGTATAAATTACAGTTGATGTGGGGTTACTGACTTGTTGATGATAAATGTTGTAGGTTCTACTTTGCAGAGACGACATTTTGTAAGTAATCGATTTCTCCAGCATGCACACGACGGTGCCGTTTCCTTCTGTGATACACAGAACGATCCAAATTGAACCAGTTTAGCATTTGCTGATAATGTGAAATCAATGAATCTAGTTTCTTTCTTTTATAATTTAGCACAAAAAGAATCTGTACTAAGAAATAGCCCAATTCTCAAAGCCACCCTAAAGTCTGAACCCACGAAAAGTGAGCACAATACCCGTTGGGTACCAAAGAAACTGCGAAGCTTGATTGAGGAAACAGATGAAGCTATAAACGGTGTAAATCGTCCCGAAGCAACAGCAGCTACGCCCTTCCATGGGACTCCCTTCATCATTATGCTTTCCCGTGCGATTCAAAGCTGCAATAGGTATTCAAAGGAGGTGAACTCTCAAGTGACAATTCGACAAAAATCAACGCTGTACTAAATATTTGGAATTTTTAGTAAAACTTTCTTGTACTAAGTCCATGAGAGTACCTGCTGGTGCGAGGTCGTTCTTCAACTTCGATCTAGGCGATCAGCCACTCGCCATTCTCACCATTCAGAGCTGCTGATTAATGTATAAGCAATTTGTCGCAGTCATGAGAGTAACAGTTGCAACGAATTCTCGCGAGAAACCCTAATTCCTCTCCGAAAATGTACGCTTTAGAATTCTCGCTCTGCCCCTCGATTCACAGCCTCACCGCGAGTGAGGTTCTGCACAGGCAACCGAAGTCACGAGGGGTTTAAGGGGGTTTAGGGTTCTTCGAAATGCTGATGGGCAGGGGATCAAATTCTCTTGCTACCGCCAATTTCACTCATAATTCAAAATAAAATGTAACTCTCAAACCTTGTAAGGGTATCTTAGACAATGCAAAATCCATGCATCTCCTTAAACTGCTCATTCTAAACTGTCCATTTTAGATTCATGCCTACTTTCTAAATTTCATGTAAAAGAATGTACCTCATGTGCCCATGGAGCATGTGAACAGTTTTAGGAATGTGGTGCATGTCACTTCTAAAAAAATTATTTATTTTATAATTGTTAAAAATATATTGCAAAAATATGAAATTTTCTTTATTTCTTCATATTTATGATTGAAAATATTGATTTACATATTCCAAGTTTCCAACTATAGTGTAGTTCTTAAATGCAGAGTTAAAATATGGTTTACCTTATGCTGCTCTCAATTGATGATTGGGAACCTTTCTCGATATGAAGCTCCCTCAAAATGAATGGAACCCTTCTCACAAGACTTTACGGATGATGTAGATATCTATGTATTTGGCCGGTGGCCATCGGGATATTAGCATTACGAACGGACACTTCCTTCACGCTGGCCCCTTAGAAAGGGACCGGAGTTTCTATCTATCTATCTATCTATGTATTTGGTATTCATATTTGAAGAAATATATATACCGACAAAGATTGCAAATGTATTTATATGAAAAAAAATTCATACACCACCAAATATTGCAAGAACTCTTTCGTGTCTACTTTCAAGTAAATCAACTAAGCATTGGAATTAAATACCCACTTTGAAGTTGAAAAAGTATAAGAGCACTTTCACTACCCGTATGTCATTTAGGCTAGTTTGACACCCTCATGTTGAATAAGTAAATTTTTTTTTGAGATTTTGATTCAATAGTTCACTTTTGTGCCAGTTTGGTTCATTTGAGTGCCAATAACGTTTTTTACAAGAATAGTAATTTCTGGATTTTTGGTGATTTTGATTTTAAATTAATTTTTGTCGAACTGGCCTATGACATACAGGTATTTGCACTCTATATAAACACAACAAATTTAGCATACAAAGCATGTGGTAGTTGTTAAATGCATGTCCATTGTTAAATGCATGTCCATGATAACCTCTTAGAGGATCCTCTCCACTACCCTTGAGAAGTGTAAAAACCGCTGCAAAAAGTATGTCAACATTGGAGTATCCATCTGGAATGCAGATATTGAATATGCTCTAAAACTCATCAGAAGATAGTCATGTTAACTTCCAAGTTAGAAAACAAGGCCTTAAGCAAGTGGTCATGGTGAACTAAAATGTCCAAATTTACATAAAATTGTTTAATAACACAAATGTTCCAATCAACATAGATGTGTTGATTTGAACTTTTCAATTTATTGCGTTCACTTGAGTAGGGCCCCCTTTTCTACTACACAAGAGTTGTTACTTAGTGTTATGGTTTGACAATTAGTGTTGTAGCACTATGGTGAGATGTGACATTTACTCTTACGGTTCGCAATTAACACGACTGTAACACTAATTAACAACCTCTTGTGAGCAAACTTTTTTGAGCAAGCAAGACACTTACTTTGAGTCATAGGGGGAAGAAAAATTGGTACATCATGATGCAAAGATTTGTAATATTTTGAATTCTTGCATGACAAAGCGTCTAAGGTAAACCTACAGTATCGAAACCAAAATGGCAAATTGCATCTTCACAGAATTGGAGTAAAAACCTTAAGTTTTACATCATTCTGGTGGAGCTATTCAAGTCATCACCATAGCCACATTCCAAGGGGCCCTAAATTTTCCTGCACCAATCTGTACTCGTCGACGAGGTCCTCTTCCGGAAGATCATGCCTTTTCCGGGGAATTTCTGACTCCGTGTGCATCTGCGTAAGGTGCGTGAGATCCATCAAGCTGCTCACAATCGCAACTTTTCTGAGCTTTGTGGGTCAGTTTTGTCAATATCGAACTTAGGGTTTTGAATGGAAGATTGCAGGATGAACGCTCAAGAGAGAGGTTCGATGCGGATTATGGTAGATTGAAGCAGCAGCAGCAGCAGCAGCAGCAGGTTCCGTAATTTGATTATCGAATCACCACTTTGGAGGACTACAGTATTGAGTTCGAGTGTGGGGATTTCTAGGGATGGCCGAAGGAGTGAATGGCGATGTGGTAGAGATAGTGGAGGACCCGATAGACATGGCCAAGTACGTGGACAAGGTGCGCGACGCAGGGGCAGGCGCCATATCCACATTCCTCGGCACAACGCGGGACACGTTCGAGGAGAAGAAGGTAGTGGAGCTTCGGTACGAGGCGTACACAGCCATGGCGCTGGAGCAGCTGCGGCGGATTTGCAACTCCGCGCGGGCCAAGTGGGAGCTCACGAGGATCGCCATCGTGCACCGCATCGGCGTGGTGGGGATTGGGGAGGCGAGTGTTCTCGTGGCCGTCTCGTCCGTGCACCGCAAAGAATCGCTCCATGCTTGCGAGTTCCTCATCGATGAGCTCAAAGCTTCTGTTCCCATCTGGAAGAAGGAAGTTTACGAGGATTCCGGCGCTGCTTGGAAGCAGAATCCCGAGTTTCTGACGCGGAATTCGATCGAGACGACGCCGACGACGACCACCACCACTGACGCTCCTCATGCCCCTAAAGATTAGTCTTCTTCTCTACACTCCGGGCTTGCTCTCTACTCATTCATCCTCACATTCATTGTAAGGTTTTACGTGCTCAATAATGGGCATGTTGCAAACACGCAATTTGTGGAGGTGGGCGAAGCAAGTAGGGAATTGGACTTGTTTGAATCACCTTCTTCGAAGCCTTCTTAGATACATTATCAAATTTAGAAGTTGGACTTGTAGGTGTTCCTTAGGTGGCGCAATCTAGAATGTTCACAATAAGTGTATCAAAAATTAGCCTTTGAAGCTATTATGTACCTCATGTATGACTAGCAAAATCATTAAGGTTTCTCACAATAGTGCAAACCATCGTACAAATCTAGTAACATGATCACTTGTGTAATTTGGAAGTATATAAATCACTGCACCTTAGGCATGATTTTGGAGTAGTTCTTTGCATAGACTTCACCCAAACGATATTTGAAACCAACATGTATGTTGAAAGTATGCATTGGGAAAACTAGTAGGATTCATGCCTTCACATTGTGAGTGCAAGATCTTTTGTGGATGTTTTTTCAATGTATGCCTTCTCTTCAGTAATAGAGGAGTGGCTCATTCTTTTTGAAAACATAACCAAGGTCTCACAAATGTAACTATGTGAACTAGTGAGGTTAGAAGTGAACACTACATATAATGTTTGTGAAACTAGTGCCGTTGAAATACACTATACGAACAAACTGAGCAAATTAGTAAGTATACATAGAACTTCAATCAAGGAAAAATAGGAAGAGAATGACCACCTATTTAAATTCCAAAAATGTAAACTATATATTCCATAGCTTTTCACACATTTAGGGTGACTGTTGTTTATCACAATCATGTCTTGCGAAGAATAGACAACACCATGAAAAGTGCAACAAAAATCCAAAGAATCTGACCTAAGGTTACTTCACCACACTCAACATGAAATTTCATCGTAATGCTCTTTGATATATACATTGTCATCATTGGATAATGAGAATCAATTAACAAATTTTAAATGATCAACACCTAACTGGATGATGTCATTTTTGTCAAGCACGGGACAACAAGTGACCCACCACTTCACTTTTCTGTTGAGGAGGTCCTCAACAAATAAAGTTTGAGTAATCTTCACTCACAGGTACACAATAGTTTCTCCATAAGACAATAGCATGTACTCATTGCAAACATGATAGGGTATCACATTTTAGGAACACCTATATTTCCAACTTCAAAAATTGAGAACCCATTAGAGAAGAGTCTCAAAATGATGATTCCACTTGCTCTAGCTTTCTACTAATTCTCTCCATGCACAAAAATTGCCTGAACTGGAAACATCCTGTTAAATTTCCCCGTGCCGAAAACTGGTCACCTTACTATAAACAATGGAATGAAACTCCACAATGACTTCGACGGACATACGGAAAACATGCAATGCCTGAATGAGCTAGGAATTCTCCAACCAAGGCTCCATGAGGACCCACTCCTCAGCCTCACCGTCGTCTTCGGTTTCGACGATGAGCGCAGTCCAAATGCCGTCGGCGCAGACCTTGTAGCTACACTGGCCACGGTTGCAGCAGACGGGACGATCAGCATGGTGGCTCCCCTTCCACACCGCGAACTCCTGCTTCCATTCCCTCCACAGGAACGAGCATGTGAAGAGCGTTCTTCCGAAGATGTTGGGGTGGAATGCCCAGTAGTAATTCGATCCGCCCGGGAACGATATCGCGCCGAAGTCCGTCTCCCGCGACCAGCAGTGCATCACCACCGGCTCATTCATCGCGTTCAGTATATCCACCGACGCCCCCGTCGGATCTTTGAAAATTTCCACCGACACCTCGGACGCCTCACCCACCACTATCATGCCCAGCATCAGCATCGAAATCCGTCGAACCGAATGCTGGTGATGATTCATGATTCCGGTGACGGATTTGAAAAAGTAGTGTTGATTTGGGAGCGTCTTCCGATGTGGGTGAAGTCAAAGAGAGATGTTTGTTGGAGGTAGCCTACGATTTCGGCACTTCGTCGATCACGAGGAATATGTGGTGGTGGGTAGAGGAATATGATGGTGGTGGGTAGGTATTTGGATTTCATTTCTCTCTCAAGTGGCATAGTAGAACAACAAGGACGATTGAGTTGTTAGAGGGATGTACAAGATGAATCACAATTGTATCGTTGACTTAGGTTGATTTTTTGAGAGGATCTTCGTGTTGTAAGAAACAACCAGATATTTTAGTTTTTTGCATTTTAAATGTCTGTGCGTCTGTTCTTCAAGTGCTCTTTACATTGCAAAGTGTATGTGGTAAAATTTGCAAAGCCAAATAAATTGCAACTCTAAAACCTTTAGGTTCCAAGTTCAAAATTTTAAAACCTAAAGGTGATTTGGTTATATGCATGTTTCTAAAAAAATTCTAAAATTCTAAAATCTTCATCTAAAATATTTTTAGTCTTTAATGGACTTATTTTTATTTTTTTAGAAACATGCATATAACCAAATCACTATTTAAGTTAGGAAGGCACCCAAGTTAAAAAGTATACCAATTTTACAAGGTTAGCCTCCAAATGTTTCAAGTACAATCTTTATGATGCGTTAAAGAGCTTGGGAGACAAACTTTGGAAGTTATGTTTTTTCAAATAGTAAACATTCAACCGTCAATTTTTGGCGAAGTTATTAAAATTTTGTCTTAGGTATAAGAACTTACGGTTGGAAGTTTGATAAAAGGGAAAATAAATTGGTTCAAACCCTATGGAGTGCATAGAGTTAGAAAATCATGGTATTAAGGTTTTAAGCTTCCAAAAATACACAAAGACTGTTAGGGGTTAATAACGTGCATTATTCTAGTTATCATCTAGTTACCGATGTGATTTAATTTGAGATTCCATTCTCGTCAATACAATTAAATCCATAATCAAGCTTTGAAGGCTTAAGTGATCCATAGTCCCTTTCTAAATAGTATAATATCTATACTTAGTATTATTGGAATATTTGAATGATTCTTACACAATACAATAAATACATTTGTTTATATGGAATCTAAATGAAAAGAATCAATTAAGCTTGTCAAAGTATCGGTGTAAAAAATATTGAGAGAACCAATAGACTTTGGTTTTTTAACCAAAGTTGGTTATGTTAACTTCAAAAATTATAAATGAAGATATCTCTTCAAGTGTATACATGGTTTTGTAATTGGTCAAGAGATTCTAGGTTTTGAACACTTCAAGAATTTGGGCATCTATCATTTTCATTACTATCAATACCAACTAGGATGATCAAACTAGACCAAATTTAATATTGTTCTTTTTTTCTTCAGTTATCTAAATTTTAGTTGGGATCCGTACTATATGCATCCTTATTGATATCTATATGCAAATTATATCTAATTACTGATTTTCATCAATCCAATTACCATCCAAAATCTCATCATGACTATTTATAGTTTGATCAAAACTTGCCAAATTTGTACTTGGAATTTTATTTGATGATTTTTCAATGTTATCAACAACAATGTTTGTTGTATTTTCTATCTCTATATTGATATTTGTAGGTAAATGACTTATATTATTTAACACCATTTTACTTGGTGGTTTTAATTCATCATCTATCTGAGGACTAATATTACTGTAATTGGTAGTTGTTCTTGTACCCTCTCTACCCTTATCAAATACCTCCAAGAATTCAACATTGTCAACTTGGATATCATATTTATTGTCACTAAGTATACCTATAACTCCATTATTTCTTTTAATTCTATCTTCACTAGTTGGACCTATTTCATTTTCAAGGTCTAAACTATCACTATTTTTATATTCGTGATGTGCACTTCTAAGTTCATTAGAAGTATTATCCATATTTAGTGATTCTTCCAAAATGAAATTATTCACTTGACCCTTTGCGCTTGATAAATTATCAAACAAATTATCTATCAATTGATTTTTGTGGTTGTTTTCAATTCTTTCTCCAATATCATTGATAAGAGAATTTTGAACCACATAACAAGTATCAGTGAAACTTGCGTCCTTTTCTTCAAAATTTGATGCAAGGTCATTCAAACAATGATTGTTATCATTGCTACTTTGAACTTCCATATTTGTTTTTGTGGTGCTACCATCTACATAACAATTTGTAATTGAAGGTGTTTTCTCAATGTCAAGACTTTCATTTAAGTAGGTGTGTGGTTTATCTTGAACTTTTTCATTTGATCTATCTATCATTGCAGTTCCAAATGTGATTGTATAAGAACGATGATTCCAATCATTTGAATCGATGTTTAGATCTACATTGTTATTGATTTTTCTTTCATCATCTCCTAAAATTTGACTAAATTGCCTCTTGTTGTAATTATTTTCTAGGTCTTTAACTACTTCAGCACCAATACCAATAGGTTCATCATTTTCAAAACCTAAAGAATTTTCTAACGAAGATTTGTTGTCGATTTCTTTGTAAGGGTGATCGTGTGGTTCATGAGTTTGTGGCTTGGAACCTTCTCCATACATTGTTGTTGGATTTTTCAAGGAAATTTGTTCTTCTGTAGAATTCTTGTCATCTAGCCACCCTTCTACAATTGCAATTATGTCTCAACATAAATCTTATACAACATAATATCATATTCAAGATTTTTCTTAACAAGAATTAGAAAGTTTTCTAAGTACAAAAATTCATGACATATTTGAAGTACTGACAACCGTATCAAACATACACATGAAAGTTTTTATCCAACAAAGGTGATAAGGAATTAATGAGTTAGCAATCAAAATCATGTGCAAATCTATCTACTAGAGAATTAAAATTTTAATTTTGTATCAGTTTTGAGTAATTTAAAAGGAAACCAATCTTGGAGATTGAATAATTGCGATTTATGATGACTTTTTTACCATATCTAAATCGTAACAATTTAGGAAGATCATAATATCAAAATGACTACCTATAATCCTATATGATCATATTAGCATACCTCGCTCACCACCATTTGATCCTATGGATTCATGATCTACAACTTCCAAATCTTCATGAAGGCTCAAAAGGTTTGATGATTTTTCATTTTTATATAACCAATATTGTAGATCATAGTATACCTCACTGATTATCTCATTTATCAAATTATAATTAATTTCTAACGAAGACAATACGTGAGCGTAACATTTATCAAAAAATGTAATAACATCTTTATCTAAATGATCATTTTCATATGGAACATTTGAAAAATCTTTTATGAGGAAATAAAAGGACAAAAACAATAAGGCAACAACGACAATATAAACAATCCTTTTTGTAGGGAAACATATTGTTGCCCTAGGAGTATTTTGATTTGACTTTCTAGACAATATTTTCTTTTCTAAACCATAAGAATTCTCTGCTTCTATTTTATTTTCTATTTGGTTCTCGCGATCCTCTTTATTTTTATTTTCAATGTTTTTTTCAATCTTCTCAATTACTTCATCAATGATTTTTGCTTCAATTGCCATATTATTATATATTTTCCATCCCAATATTTTTTGAATTTTGTATTTAATCTTTGAATATCTTGAGGTTAATTCCAATCTTAAATAAAAATTATTAAAAGAATAATTTTCTTTCAAACCTATACTAAATTATGATGAATCTATATAATATTCTCTTATTTTTGAATATGTGAAAATTATCAAGTATAAAGCAACAAACAAAGAAGAAAATAAAAGGTAAAAAAGTAAGAAACTAATCAAAACCGTCTACTCAGTATTTGTGTACATCTATGTTGTATATTTGAGACTACACGTAAGAATTAGCTTACACATATTATTATTTTTAATTAAGGTGTCCTTTAGCAAAGGTTGTATCTCTCGGTATAAACTTCAATTATATATTTGTAAAAAACTTATATGAGTTTATCCATTAGATTTTTAAAAATGACTTCTAATTGGATGTATGATATTTTATTATTTTAAAAAAGAAAAAAAAAAAAATCCAATCGAAAGAAATCCATATGTGATTCATAGATAAAAGCAGATTTTAGCATTAATTCACATGTAGAGTTTATTCTAGAAATCTACTAGTAGGTCTCCAACGTTGCCATGCCCACTTAATTGCATTGACCATGCCCTCTTGTTTTTGTGTTAGATTCAAAATTAGTTCATTTTTAAAAATCTCTTGGAAAATCAATATCTCAAGGTCTGTCAACTTGATTTGTAATCTGATCATTGCTCCATCTCCACAAACAACCTGCTTCCTTCGACTCCTCATGCGCCCCAATGTGATTGTCGGTGTCCGAGATTATAGTCTCACATATGTAACATACCATATGCCTTATGTAATAGACTAGTAAGCCCTCGCGGCATTGCCATGCCTACTTAATGACTGACAATGCCCATCTTGTTTTTTTGCTAGATCTAAAATTTGGTCATTTTTGTAATTTTTGGTGATTTGGAAGCTATAATTACTTGGAAAATTCAATCTCTCGGGATCCGTCTGCCCAATTTATGATCTGATCATTGCATGTACCTCTACAAAAAAACCCGCTTCCAACGACACCTCATGCAACATGATCTAAGTGGCAGTTCCTAATCATAAAAATCACTCGCAAAACAAAACAGACAAACTATCTACCCTATGTAAACGATACTCCCTTTGTCTCAAAAAAGCATCTTGATATGTTAAAAATGGTTGATTTTCCAGATGGTCTAGATTAGATCTTAATATAGTTGAATAAGGTTTGGATGGTCTAAATAACTAATTAATATCAAATCTTGATATCATTGTGAGACGGGTGTGTGAACCAAATCATGGTATTTTAGTGAGAAAAAGGGAGTACCTCCTATGATTTACCTTCCTATTTTTCTATTTTTATGATAATTATGTTTTGTATCATTTCTAAGTAAATTATGAACAAAATAGTATAATCGTATTACAATGGTGTACATATGATAAGTTCTATATAAACTACAGATTAAAAAATCAAAAAATAATCCTTAAGAGTGCAATATTGGGGATTAATAATTTACATGAAGGTTGAGAATATCCAAGACGCCCTTGTTATTCTATTCAAAGCAATATTTGATTTGGTTTCCTAAAACATAACATTATCTCTGATTTGGAAAATAACGATTAATTTTTATACAATGATTTTTTTGGTAATTTTATTCTAAGGTTGAATTATCATTTTAATGTGAAGGTTTCCGGCCCTGAGGAGTGTGAAGGGGAGATTTGGGCATGCAAGCAAAGAGATAAAGACAAAGTTGTTAGCGTCAGATTAGCACAATAAATGACATATCTCGTGAGTGTGTGAGTGACATTATGATCTTGGCGACCACCGGTCAGATTGGGGTGCATGAAGTGTTGTTGAAAGTGGGTTTCTGTAGAGGTGCAAGCAACAATCAGATTGTGGATCGGGTCCAAGATATTGAATTTCAGAGTATTAATGGCCTTCAAAACACCGGAAAATACAACAATGACCTAATTTATATTTAGCAGATAAAGAAGATGGGCATGGTCATAGTATTTAAGTTGGCGTGGCATCGCTACAAGGGCACACAAGTTGGAATGAAAAGCACAATGAGGTTACAGATGTGAATGTCATGGTCGTTTAAGCACAATGTTTATTTACAAAATCCTCAAAAGAAATTCAAAAGACTTGTTAATACATTGAGTGATGAGTGTAATATCAACATTTAACCCAAAAAATAAAAATAAAAAAATGAAATATCCCATATACACATCAAAGTAGCCCATCTTACAAGACAATTGAGCAACTTGGACTAGAAAGTTGTCCAAGAGGTCTACCTCCATGATTGACATAAGAGGTGTAGTTTTAAATTAGTGTGAGCTGCCTAATATTCTTACAACAAAGGTGATGAATGACATATCCTTGAAAAACTAGAAAAAAATCATAGCAAGTATCATAATTAGTATCGGTGCTTCAATTGAGGAGGAATGCAACATACTAACGATGGTCAACACGTGAAGCATTCATAGTAATTTGTTGACTGCTTTACGAATGGATAAATATGCTTATCTATGAAGGCTCATCAGTTGTATAGTCTTTTTTTTATATATGATGTGTATTGTAGGCACGTCAACATCGCAATATTAAATAGGAAATCTCTTAGGTGCTTAAGACATGCATAAAGTAAGTGGTGATATTGAAATAGTCATTAGATATATTACAACCATATTTTATGACTTTTGTTTTTATCGCAATTGTAACATATGTTTCCTACAAGCTATGATTGTTATTGTTAGTAAAAAAAAGTTGTTAGATCTAAATAAAGAATTACAACAAATGAAGGGATAAGAGTGTTGGTTATTGCAATATTTGTATGTGTTTGGTAACTCCATTAATGAGAGAATAAAATATCATAAAATAAACAATACTGACCCAAATTATCGTTTTGAACTTTGTCTTCATTATTTTCTTCTTCCTTCAAAATTTTATATTAATTGTATGTGCTACTATCTATAAATTAGTTTAAAGTCAATTTTGAGCTTTCTTGTGATTTAGGAGCTAGAACATGGTTCTAATAAAAACATAATTGTTGAAGAATATTTATGGAATCATTTACATCAATCCTCTCAATTTGTAAAGTTTACTTCTCTAAGAAATACAATTAAATGCAAAATGGACCGGTTATGTTCTACATCTCATTATTTTGAGGAGATTAATTGTGGAGTTTTTATTCATGCGCTATTTACTATTATTGTTAGTTTCTTAGGGTTAAATGTGCACGTAATAAACTTTTCTACTATATATGTGACCCAAACTTTTGGTTCTCAAAAATAAAAATAAAAATCACCCTTGAGACATTTTAAAGCCTAGATTACAAAATTTAGAAAGCTGAATACAAGACTTAATTAGTGAATTTATCAACAACTTATATTATCGTTTGATATACTGTCAAGAGTTCCTTACATCAACCTATTTTTTACAAAATGTTATCAACTTATCATCATTTCACCATACATTCACATATTGCTACTTACAATGCTTTCCAATATCAAAGGGAACATATTCATTGAAATCATTTAAGTTTTAGTTTGTCAAGTAATAGGGTATATAAAGACTCTATTAGGAGGTTACAAAAACTCATCATCTATGCCATGAGAAGATCTTTGTAGATTTTTCCTCCAACCGACCCTTTACCTCCAACTTTTGTCTTACTATTTTCTATCAACTACTATCAAGCTTGAAGAAAAGAATACCAATGGCTTTTGGCTTTTCAAAAAAAGTTTAAGAAAGGTAATATTTATAGATGCTAAAAAAACCATTTATTCAAATATACTCTAATATCAATGAATAAACATGTATTTGTTTGGTTATTTGCACTATTGATAGATATTTTATTTGTTAACATTTTGATTATAAAGTATTTTATTATGCACTCCTTTCAAACAAGTGCCACAATTACATGTCACCAATATGTTATGTCAACCTCTTCATTTAGCACCGTAAGGACACTCTACATGAGGGGTCAAGCGAAAAGCGAAAAAGAGGGCAATAATTCCTCTCATGTCATTGGGTCATTTTTTGAATTTTTAGAAATGGGCCAAACACATGAGAGAAATTGGCCCTCTGTTGGCCACATGAACAACACAATTTTTTTGTGTTTTTTTTATATTTATTTACCGAATCTAATTATAGGAAGTAATTAGAAATTTGGACACAACATACACAATCAAGTATGTCGTGCATTGAATTTAAGAACCAAGATCATCCTA
Organism: Bryum argenteum; assembly: GCA_037043015.1. Classification (NCBI taxonomy): domain Eukaryota; kingdom Viridiplantae; phylum Streptophyta; class Bryopsida; order Bryales; family Bryaceae; genus Bryum; species Bryum argenteum. Next base: position 14,395,457 of record CM073330.1, read on the forward strand.
AGTATAAGACAAGTCATTACATTTGTACAATATGCAATCAAATTTAGATGGGTAATTTTTGGAATTGTAGTGCTTGAGCTTTGACCAATATCAAAATGTAAGTCTTGAATGATTTTTAGTGTAAAATGCGCTTTTACATTAGAGGCAAACAACATTACACTCTTTACATTCAACTTTCATTGGCTATAGACATTGAGATAAGCCTTTCAACAATGAAAATATGTATACACATTCTTTCATGTAGATAAACAAAGAACCTTGACTATAGACATCATTTATCTATTGTAGGCTTTTACCTACCTTCCACTATTTTTACATGTAGGAGAGTTTCTTACAAACACAAATCACCTCTTTTAATTCATATCCTGAATCAAACCTGTAGTCCACCAAAAAGCTTTAGTATAGTGTGACACGTGATTAACCTTTGAAATCTAAATAATGGAATTTTATTCTTTCACAATATATTTATAAATGTACAAATAAACATAAATATTAAAATATTAAAATAAATATCACGTATCATTCAATGAATATAATATACTATCCTTAGCATGTAGAAGCTAAGCTAAATGGTATGCACCTCTACTACAAGAGGTGACTAGAATTTCAAGAGTAAATTATACCGATGTGGCATTTATAAAAAAATCCAATCTCTTTATAAATAAATAATAGCCACTCGATCTTAACACTCTTGGATTCAAGTGCAAACCCTATACTCTCAAGGAAATCAATAAATATCAAATAATTATATTAAATAATAAAGAAAAAGGTCGAACTTAACCTTTGCATTGCAACTCTAAAACCGTATTTTGTACATGTCTTTCCTATAGCAAAATTGTCCTTTCAACCATTACAATTGATTGAATGTAGGTCTTGTGTTTAATGGCTGTGGTATATGTAAACATGAGGGTTTCCTACTTCGAGTACAAGCTTGTGTCGCTTTGTCGACATGAATACTTTTACGCCTTGGGTTTGGCAAAAACAAACCTATAATGGGCCAACTTGACGAGCTTGCAATAAAACTTCGCACGTAAGGGGTGATTTTGATAATTAGTTGTTGTAATTTTCTCACACAAAAAGTTGTAAATATCTTCAACTCAAAGTATAAATGCTTCGCTTCAATTCGGAACCAATGATAAGTTTTTAGTGCCATTACTCGACATAACTTGTACGGATATTTTTTAAACCATAGTCGTGCCTGGCTGCCCACGCAATTGGCTCTACAATATAAATTAATGAATTCTTTCCACTTATTCGCTCAATATGTAAGTATTAATAACCTCTAATTTGAACAAGAAAAATTGTGTCAAAAAACAACAGGTTTAATAAAATCAATATTTATATTCTAAATAGTACCATCTATAACCGTGTACTACAACAACTTCTTCTCCGTAAATACACAACTTCAACACATTTATAAAAATAAAAAACATATATGTTGGAAATTTGAGCAATATATTTTTTTTTAAATGATCAATATCAGATGATCATCTCCATACGGTACAACTTCATTTCAATTTTTTTGGTATTATAGATATAAGAATCATACTTGTTATAAGTTTGATTTATCAGTAAGAGATATATTCAAAATACTTTCAATACAATGAAAGACATTGTTCAAGTAGATTCCAATTAATTGAATTTTGTAAGGATTAATTGATTTTTTAATTATTCTAAAGAATGTCTTAAAATTATACAAAAGATTACCTTTTTAAAATAATTCGACTTTGTGCATGAGGCACAAGTACTGCATGCATAGGTAAAACCCTGTAAAAACCACAAACCAATCAAAAGAAATTTTGGTTTGTTATATACTATCTTAGAATATTTCAATTTTCTAAGGTTATATGCAACAAAACTTTAATATCTAAACTTACCCTTTGACTTCCCCATGGTGGGTATTCCGTTTGTTGTTGCCTCTCTTCTAGTTCATTAGGTTGAGTTGAGCAATTCTTGCAAGGCTGCCTACCGCGACATGATTGTCCTGGTGTATGTGGCTCTATAAAAAGATAACAACTATACCAATTAGATCTATAATACTCAATGTTGAAAAGTTAACATTTATGAAGCAATTTAAATGTTTCAAATGGAAATTACCTTGGTAAGATGATGCGGTGTCTCCTTCTGTAAGAACCTCATCCTCATCATGATCAAGTTGAAATTGGTCTTCATGTCCACCACATACATTAGAAAGATCTAATTTAAAGGTTCGTCTACAAGGAATTGGTTGGAGATCCCCTTCATGTTTAAATGTTTGATCATTTGGACTATATTCAAACTTGTTGAGATATCGGCTTGTAGGTAGTGGAGTGTCACCTCCAATTATCTGATCTTTAGAAACATAATCTGTTTGGACCATAGTCTCATTGTGATGATCATACGTTTGATGATACGAGTCATATCTATCATGTTGGTCGCGTATTATTTGTGCTGACACATTCACATCTTTATAGATTTTTGTATCGGTCTGGGCGGTTGCCTCTGAATGTTTATCCTTTTTAGCATGACTTCTCTGTATAGAACCTATTATTGTAGCATATACAACTTTAGAAATATAAGAGTCTAACTTATGTAATGAATCAATTTGAAGTAAGGTTATCATTACTTTGTAGTTTTTAAAGTACAACATACAATCTCTAATCAATCATATGTTCTTTTTGTTTTCAAAACTCACAAAGTGGATCCATATAATATTTTGTATACAAAATGTATGAAATCATAACTTGTTGCTAAAGTTGTGGGTAATTTTGAACAAACAATATGTTACCTTAAATGCAAAGGGGAAGGAAGTTGCACCTTGGTGACTATGATCATGGTGAGTGAGTTTTCTTTGTATAGCAAATATAGACCTTGAGTCCCATGTTGGCTTATTGCCTTTGATCTGAAAAACAAGAGATTATGTCTTTAATGATGAAGAATATGGTCAAAGTCTCTAACTCTTGTTGTAATCATACAAATATCTTACGTCATCTTGCAGTTCTCATTTACATAAAATGATCATAAAGATTATTTGGAGAAAAAGTTCAAACTTCAAAAGTATCAACTAACCGCAAAAGGCTTCAAAAGAGGTCCATAGATAGAAGCAACATGGAAAGGTTTGATGAACTTGTATTCATTTGACAATCCTACACCATATAGAGGTTCCTCCATTTCTACGTTTACAAATCCAGCTAACAACAAGCTTCGCTCTAAATTTGCTTTCTCTTGTGCTGGTGTTGTAGCTAGTCTCTAAATACATTCAATGTTTGTTACAAAGTTAGAAAAATCCTTATCCTATCATATATTTTTAACTAACTTGACAATAGGAGCCTATCATATATATTTTGAACACATATTGTTTCTCTAAACTGAAATTTAAAGTAACAAAGTCATCAAGATCAAGTTTTCAAAGCAAAGGTTAACGTTACGTGACACTACTCTATAGGATTAATATTAATATTATACAATGTTTCTAATTATGTTGAGGTTTTGTCATTGTACCAACAAGTTTTCCTGTAAATATACAATAATTCTATTCTAAAATCTATTTTTTTTGTCATATCATTATGTTTTTGAGAAAAGTGAAATTACTCTTTGTTCTTCATTAGTAAGATTTCTACAAATTAGGGGTTCTTGTATCCAAAAGTCACCACCAGTTTTAAGTACTCGTCCAACTTCCAAAAGCCAAGCCCAATTGTGAAATCCGGGACTTTCAGCCAAAGATATGACTACTTCTACAGAGGATGTTTCAACATCAAGTTTGCCACCTACAAAAACATTTGATTTATATAGATCAATTTAAATATTGGTATTGAAAAATTATACTTATTGATATCAAAGTATGTAAATTAATGATGAATTTGTACCCATCTGAAGAAAATCTGTAAGAACGGTCAACGCAATACTCCCAAGAACTCTATCTCCGTAAGTTCTTGTAGCCCACATGATAATAGATGAAGGGAGAGTTGGAACATCTGTCACCAACAAAACTTCTGACTTTGAGGCCATCTTCCTATAATTGATCAACTACTTGATTCTTCTATGTCCGATAATTACATAATGAGAATCTCATTCCAACAATAATAATACATTCCTATGGCCTTTAACTCCATTGTGTTGGCCGCATAGCAATATATACTCAAAATAACATTGGATATTTTGTACATTTTCCAAAAAATGATCCCAAGTGTTGTATGGAATATTCTTTGATCATTGAATATCTGAAGTTGTTGTGTCTTGTCATCATATCATATAATTTCTTCGAAATACCTTCCAACATCATGAAATGACAATAGTTGCTTCATGCAGCTTTTAGCCCTAACTTAAAGTTGAAGTTCTCTATATAAAATATAAACATCAACTTCTAAGTTTTTTTAATTTGCTACAAATTCCCGTGCATCATTATAAATGAGTGGCATTGAATAAATAAGAACAAATGCATATAAATATTTACATAGAAATAAACATGGAATTACTTCCATTCCAATTGACATAATTTGTTAAAAAAATTTGACATTTGTATGCATCACATTTATGAGTCTTCTAAACTTGGTAACGAGGTTGGCATCATGGAATCTATAAATTAAAATCGAAGAAATGGTACAAAATGCATGCTAAAAATGGACTTTGGGCCATTCTCAATTACAACAAATTTGTGAATAATTTCTTATATCTCGTTGAAACAAAAAGGAATATCAAATACAAAGAAAAGAAGGAAAAATGAGAAGCGGTGTGTCTTTAAAAAATACAACCAAATAAGGAAAGGGTTTGATATTTCTTCGTAGGAAGTGGCATAAAGGTTTGAGATGTTATTAGAAATTGATTGGTACCTTAGTTGCTATCATTCTAACAAAAAAAATAAAAAATTGAACATGTTCAATGTGTTTGAATATTTATTTCAATACTCCAGTTTGTGATTTATATGTTTTACACTTGAAATAGTCTATTACCCTTGTTGTTATTCTAGTATGGTAGTTAATAACTTCAAAACTAGTACAAATTCAATAAGAAGTCCATATTTTAAAGGAAAAAAATAAAAAAGAAAGAAAAAAAATAAAAAAAATAAAATCCACTTCAATGAAAATATACTTGATTTCAACCCTTAACTCCAAAATAGTTTGACTCGTTTTAAGCAAAAAGAACACAATCTCGAAAAAAGTGTTACAAATAGACACAAAGGTAAGTTTTTTGGAATCCAATTCTACAATCTTGTTGTAGACATATTGTGCATCATGTGGTTAAATTTTGAGTTATGAGGCCTTATAAATTGCGAGATCATGACATATTAAAACTCAAAAAACATTACAAAATCTCATCATTTTTACTTTGAAGTGAACATACTACCAATAGACTTATTGCAATGGAAAAGCCACCAACTATGAAGATATTTAAGTTTCTCTCTGTAACACCTTTGAGCAATAGAAAACCATGAGAAATGATTTTTTGCGCAAATAATAGTCTACCCAAAACTAAAATCTACTAACTAGAAAGTTGCTGAATTTCATTTTGACATCATGCTTATGCCAAAAAAATCATGAAAAACTAAATTGGATTTTACATAGTTGGCTTACAACTGTACAGTAGGGTCCAACATGGAATGGCGTTTTTGGTTTTGCCGTGGGAAAAAAATCAAGTCTGCCCACTTTGGAAGCCTCTAGAGAGCTCAAAAATTGGTATTTTACCTTGAAAATTTTACCATAGGCTTGAAATCAAGTTTTTAGTATGCCTACCAAGTTTCAAAGCCTAAAAATTTACCAAAAAAAAGTTATTTAAAATCTACCAAGATAGGTAGCTATAAATTGTTTTTCACTCGTGCCAACTTTGACAGCCTCCCAAAAATTGAGATCATTTTTCATTGCTTCGATTTTTTTGTGGTAGAACACAATTTGTGTTAGTGATATATGGTAAAAATCTGAAGTCCAAAATATTAGTGAAAAAAAAGATATTCCCAATCTACCAACATGTGTTATTTTGCGGTATGCTTGTAGAAATCAACTCCACTCCAACCAACTTTGACACCCTCCCAATGGCTAAAAAGTGGCCCATTTGCCATGAAATTTTTGTCACAAGATAAGCTACATGTCAATGACTAGTGTGCCAAAATTCAAGCTCTTACACAAAGAAAGTAGCACCTAATCTACCAACGTGTATGTCCTCCATTTGCCTCTATCACTGATTGTAACCTAGCAGGCATGGAATGACATAGTTGAAGGAGCTTTTCACCACTAATTATCTCCCACTCTCTTGCAATAACTACTCTTAAGTCACTTGTGTTTTTAGGGCATATTGAACCATGTTGAACTGCATCTTTCAAAATCTTCCAAAGATTCTCAATTGGATTGAGTTCAGGAGAGTTTGTGGGCCAATCTAGCTTCTCTAAACAATGTGCGTGCCTTCATTCTTGCTTAGGATTGCCTACCACATAAGCACACTTGTCATATCCCAATGAATACACTTGTTGAGAATTTGAATGCCACATATGCATAAAAGAGATTTTGTTCCCTACATCAATGCTTGTTTTGAGAATTGACAATCATTGTGACTTATAGATTGTGTGATAATTTGAGTTTGAGAGGGTTTATTTGAGAGGAGAGCACATGTATGGTGATGTGAGAGCAACTAGATGTGCACATGAGGGCTTTTATACAGGAGAGAGGTTTCTGGACACATACTAGTAACTGCTTAGTGACTGAAAATTTGCATAACCTTAGGCTCATGAATGTTGATTTCAAAGGAGGGCATGACTGTATGGACGTGTGGTTGGGTTCTTAAGATTTTAGATCAAATTTTCATATTATAATTCTGATTGATGGCTATTCCGGATGAAATCCGTGCACGTATTGTGGGTTTGAGTGAGGGAGGGAAGAAAGGGGTTGAAATTGCAGCTATTTTTGGAGTCCCTGTTAGGACAGTTCAGAGGTTGGAGAAGAACTTTCGAGAAAATGAAACCTACAAAAGTAAAGTGTCTTCTAGAAAATATGAAAAAAAACTTAGTGATAGAGATGATCGTGGTATAACACGTGTTTTACAAGTTGATCGTCGCATCACGTTGTCTAACATTACTAATATGTGTCCTTCTAAAGTATGTAGAAATACTATGCGAAAGGCGTTACATAATAGTGGCATTTATAGTCGAATTGCCAAAAAACTTCTATGGACAGGGGCACCATCTTCCATGAGTAATCCTTGTGGTTTTTTCTTCATAAAATGAAGTAACTCCCCATTGTAAACCACTTCAACAAAATCCTTCGCAGAGCGCCGATCCTTAGGCATAAAAACAAGTCGTGACTTCTGCCCTCCAGAAAATGCACCCCAAATCATCAATGAAGTCCTGCCACTCTTGAAAGATGGAACTATACAACTTGAAGCAAAGCGCTCATGCACAGTTCTCCAAACATGAATTTGTTTAGAGTTTTTACCAACTTCAAACGTGGACTTATCCGTCCAAACAACTTGCTCCCACTCTTCTGCACTCCATCCACAATATTTTCGAGCAAAAGCTAATCGTTGAGATATGTGACAAGGTGTTATAAAAGGTTTTTTGTGTAAGAGCTTGAATTTTGGCACACTAGTCATTGACATGTAGCTTATCTTGTGACAAAAATTTCATGGCAAATGGGCCACTTTTTAGCCATTGGGAGGGTGTCAAAGTTGGTTGGAGTGGAGTTGATTTCTACAAGCATACCGCAAAATAACACATGTTGGTAGATTGGGAATATCTTTTTTTTCACTAATATTTTGGACTTCAGATTTTTACCATATATCACTAACACAAATTGTGTTCTACCACAAAAAAATCGAAGCAATGAAAAATGATCTCAATTTTTGGGAGGCTGTCAAAGTTGGCACGAGTGAAAAACAATTTATAGCTACCTATCTTGGTAGATTTTAAATAACTTTTTTTTGGTAAATTTTTAGGCTTTGAAACTTGGTAGGCATACTAAAAACTTGATTTCAAGCCTATGGTAAAATTTTCAAGGTAAAATACCAATTTTTGAGCTCTCTAGAGGCTTCCAAAGTGGGCAGACTTGATTTTTTTCCCACGGCAAAACCAAAAACGCCATTCCATGTTGGACCCTACTGTACAACATGCTTCATGTTTGAAAACCCAAAAACAAGAGCTTCCTTTACCAAATTGCATGTGGTCAATTCATTTTTTTCACATATTTTTATATTGGCATAATTATAGTTTGTTGTATTTTCTCTCTAACAACATATCACTCCTTCGATTCTAACACTGTATGAAACTGCAGTGTTTAATCAAGTAGGGGGATTATAACAATCATTGTTTGTTCAAGACTAATAAAGGGTTTACTAATTGTATAATTAAAGTAAGTGTATAATTACAATGAGGAGTGAGGGTATCATATAGGTTAGGGTATTAAAAAATAGAAACAATAAGAAGTTGAGAGTAACTAGAAATAATTACTTAGTCATGTTTCTTTTACACTTATCATAATTAATTAGAAGATGGTGAAGATTGCCGCCTGGTTTGACCCCAATGTCATATTCACCATCTTCTATTTTACAGTAAAGATCGACATATTCTTCAAAATCTCATACGCACAATGTCTTTCTCGGAGATGGTGAAAGAAAAAAATATATTCATTCCGGGAATCTTTTGATTTTTTTGAACCACTTTTGGCTCTTTGCCATAGACATAAAGACAATACTACAATTGCGCACGAAAATCAAATAAAGCTCGTATGCCCGGGCAGACGGAGCATTCGTTTTATGACGAGCTTTTTTCTCGGCCTTATAATATTTTGCTCGTTGTGGGCAAAAAAAGAATTTTTTTCCGACACTTAGTAAAACAAAATTATGGCACTTTTTGCGTTGCGAATGGTGAGTGGATTAATAATTAAATGGAATAATCCAAGATGACCTCTCTTTCAATTTCAATTATGTCATTATATAGTAATGGCATGCGGCGAACTCTATTGAATGCGCCAAAAACTTGACTTGTTGGGTTGTGTCAATTTATTGAGACAATAAATTTTTTAAAACAATGAATGTCGATGACACAAAAACCATTTATTTTAATAGTAGGAAATACAATGCAGATTACATATTTTCTACGTCATGTAAATTATTGACATTCTACAAGAACAAAATATTTATTTTCACACTTTTAACATTTTTTTCACTAACATTGTCGCATGATGAATATCTCTTTTGCTTTAACATGTATTTCATAATATGTTATACTCTCTACGTAATCCATACATTACCATATACATTGTTCTAGAGCATTGCGTGAAGAATTCAAGAATAAAGAATTGTTGAATTGTTCATACGTCATCTGAATATGGAATGGCATGGAACAACTTGTCGAAATAGCACTAAGACAAATTAGGTCCCCCATGAGCTTCCGATGGTGAACATAGTGCTTGAGCTAGATAGCCGTCCATGTGAGTATCAGTGACAAGTACCGGGTGACGAGTGACGGCGTTGCGGACAACAACTCAAGATAGAATTGTAAATGAATTGAAGATATTTTCACAAGGACGACCAAAATAGAACAAGAAATGAGGGGATTCTCCAAAAGACTTAGAATGATACTTGATATAAAAGAAACTCAAGATAGTATTGATAGATGTAAGATAAGGTACAACTAGTAATGAAGATAGTTAGAAATAATGACCTTCAGTTTTATACATAGTATAGGAAAAGCTTTCTAAGTAAGGTATAGGATATCAAGTAGAGCTTCCGGAAAAAGGTCTTAAAAGTAGCAATGAAACCTTCTAAAAGCTTGAGAGACTTCGGAATCTAAGAAGGTGAAGGGAAGCTTTTCATATCTACAAAGAAGAATTAGCAGCTCTCAAAAATTAACAAATCTATATGAAAACTCTAAAGGCTTCTAAAATTTAGTAAAAACTTATAAAATTTAGTGGAAGGTTCTCGAACTTTCCAAAAACTTAGGCCAACAAAATACACTTGATAATCGGATTTCGGAATGTTCTTGAGATGCATGGTTGATCATGGTAAATTCATGAGTGTGAATGAAGTCCAAGTTTAACATATAGGTGACAGACAAATACCTTCAACCTCTATCGGGACAAGAGGGTGTTGTGGCAAATAGTGAAAAGCTCAACTTCTCTACTATCTTACCCTTGGCGGCGAAAAGGAGGTAGGGCTATAGGAGGTGGAGTATGTGTAGTTAACTTCTAAGGTTGAAACTGACCAAAAATGTCATTGATTTGATTTTAAAAATAAATAAAAAATGTTATGTCTTGCAAAAATTGAAATTTTGATTGAATATAACCCAAATTCCATACGGTCAAACTTGATAAAATTGGAAGATAGACTGATTAGGCAACTAAATAAGATCCTATGGTTAGAATTTCCAAAATGAAATTTAAAAATAACCTTGTTCCTAGATTTGGAGATTTCGTTGTTTTGAGGTTATTGTAGAGCTTCTCCTTTAGAGATTAAGCGGTAGTTATTCATGTTGCAGTCACTTTTCATTTTTGTATTTGTGGGCAAGTTGCTGGAGCGTTTGGGTAGTCAGCCGCTCAACACCGTGAAGGCAAGCCACAATTCTCTCCATAGCATGCAAAGAAGGTTGAAAGTAAGTTTATGGGAGGCTTAAGAACTCTTCATTAGCCGTCCTTGAGCCTCTTGTGTACGGGCTTAAGATTTTAATTTACACATGATTGTTGATTTCAGAGCTTTTAATAGAACTTACACCTACAACTATAAATTTTGAAATCTTTCTTTATGTGCTCTTCACTCCTAAAATTTCCTGTGTGATTTTGGAGCTTAAACCTCAAAACTGCAATTTTCTACCCCTATGCACTCTCAATATTGCAAACAAAATTTTCTTACTTTTGAGCAAGGGCATGATATGGGTACCACTAAAACGCGTCTCATGATATGTGGCCTATGTGTAATTCATTATAGATGTGCTAGAGATTCCTTTTTTAACCTCATGTGTACACCTATAGCCATGTCACTCATAGTACAATTTGGTTAGAATAATTTTTCAATATTGTTCTTTTATCAAAAAAGTAGTTTGGTAAAAATCACACTATTGTAGAAGGGGTGCCCATATATTGCCCTTACCCCTTTTGTTGAAGTTCAAACCGTAAGCTCTCATGATCAAGCTTAATTTAATCAACATTCCAAAAATGACTGTTGGATGTTAATCATTTGTAAGATTATACCATCCAAATTTTGTGCTTAAGTTTGTACTGAAATTTTGAAAACTATTATGCTTGCTCTTATAAATTTAGTAGGCAACCTTATAAATTTTGAAGATTGCCCTTATAGACTTGGTATTTTTTTGGACTCAGGGCCTATTTGAACTCAAATAGTGATTTGGTTTTGAACATGTTTTCAAAAACAATTTCAATACATCTTCAAAATAAAACTATTTTTCCGCCCACCTTCTAATGTGAAAAATAGAATTCGAGTAAAAAAAAACTCTTAAATTTGAGATTAACTTTGCAACGTTTTGCACACACACCTTGTGGTATAGAAAACAATCTGTAAAAAGCTTAGTAGAAAATTAAATTTATAACAAAAGCTAGGCTACTCGAAAGTGTCTAGAAAAATAATTTCCTCTGCACGGAAAGTTAGAGGTTAGGAGACATGTAAGGCATTCTCACTTCAAAGTTGGTTGGAGTCTTCTTAACAATCATGACTAAATTTGTAATTAATTTGTAATAAATTTGGAATGTTCCCATGAATCCTTTCATAGTATGAACCTATGGTTTATTGAAAATTTTCTATACCCATGTTTAACTTTATAGCTACAGGTGTGCCCCTCAAGCATTGCCACACTAAAATAAACACTTGAAAATCGGTGTACTATGTTATTCTCGTTGTCTCAAAAACTCTCCGTATCCTTATCTTTAGCTCGAACCTTATTTTTAGTCAGTCTCAAATCCCGTCTTTGTGTATGTTCTTGTCCTTACATCCTCTCCTTGTATTTGTCCATCTAATGATAGCCAAGATAGAAAAGTCGGAAAGCTAGTCCAACGACTTTTTTGCTTTTTGTAATTTATAACAATAAGGTCAAGTTTTCTAAATTTGGCTAATTCATAGGACCATGAATACACATAAATTTTTCCATTTTGCACATGTTGCATTGGTGATTTAATCATGAAAGGCACAGAAAAATTACGCACTTCCAACAACACCTTTGGTGCCTTAATCCAACCTACAATCCATAAGATTTTGTAGACAATACCACTACCAATCCACTCAAACATAATTTCCTTTGAATATCTAGATTGATTTTTGAGTTGGTTGAGTTTGATATTTTTCAAATAATAAAAAATTTTATTTGTTTTATATATATATATATATAATATTTTATTTATTTTTTGAATACAAGATAGAAGAAAAGTCAAGTTGAATATATGTAATTCGAGAACCTCATAGTAAATTGTAGATTTAAGTGTTATTATATTTAAATTGACTAGATCCTAAATGCATGTGGTAAAAAGATCTATATCACAAATTTGATTATGTAAAATATAATATACAATTGTACACATGACTTCTTATTATACCAGTACGTCCCCGTGGCATTGCCACACTGATACAAATGAATTTTAGTACTTCTGGGGCCCTAAATACTTTGAAATTCAATATCTCATGATTTAGAAGTCCAATTTGCAATCCGATTGTTGCCCACACCTCTACGAAAAAACCCGCTTCCATTGACACCTCATGCGCCTCGATCCAATCAACGGTGCTCAAGATCATAATGTCACTTGCAAAACAAAACATAACAAACTACCGTACTACCATAGCAAGTTCAATCATAAATAATTATATTTAAATAAAAAAGTAAAAAAAATTTAAAAATTACAAGCCAAGAGGAACAAAAAGTTGAGAAATTATATAATGAAAAGGGTATCCAAAAGTTGGAAAATTACATATAAAAAAAAAACACTAAAGAACGAATTTCAAAAAAATCTATTTCTTAGCAGACGAACCATATTTTAAAATATTCGTTTGTTGAGGACCGAACCTGCTATGGTGGTACGGCACCTTCCTTACAATTCACAACTTTTTACAATCATAATATATTCACTTTTCTAAAACCTATTTATGTATTCCCACTTTGTCTTTTATACAAATATGATACATCCCAAACAACCGTAGCTCACTAGCTCAGGGTCTTCTCTTCATGTAGCGTCCACCCTGAGAGGGGTTAGTAGTCCTATACCACTGTTGTTATGTCATGTGGGCATATCATCAAGGGTAGGTCGAACTGACACTTTATTCACGCCAACCCTCACGGGTCTGGTGTTCTTCTTCTTCTTATTCCCACTTTGTTAATCAAAGTCTTATTCTAAATATTTGGCATAAGTCCTCAAAAGAGAATCAAACATACAATTAAACAGTTCTCAAAAGTGGGAATAGTCTTTCATCGAGTAAGATACGGTCAAGCCCCAAAGCAACAGGATGGGTCAATTCAACCCAGATTACATGAACCTAGATAAATTCAACGACCTATCAGAATCAAGGGAACCTCCAATCAGAGTTCGAAGGTGACCGGGCGACCTGACGAACCGGTGGTCGTGCTGGACTTTCGCACCTACCTTTGCTCCGTGACGCCGTCTCCTCCATCGTCATCGCCACTGTCCCTCCGAGCCATCGCCATCCTGCCCATTTCATCGTCAAGCTCTCCCGCCGCCACCTCCCGGTACACTTCAAAACATTCTCCCGCTTCCTACGATTTTTTTGACCTATTTTTGACCCGAATCCGTCCAGGATAGGGTTAGTTCAGGCCGTTGTTGAATTCCAAGTCTTCTCAACTTTTATTGAGCATAAGTGGGAAAGATCGGGAGCTCCTGTGGTTTTTCGTGGAAAGAATGAGCGCTTCTTAAATCCCTTTTGACCAGTTCTTGACCTGAATCTGTCGCGGATAGGGTTAGTTCTCGTGAGCAACGATTTTTCAGCTTGTTGCTGCCATTTTGGGATTTGGAGATTGGTGAGATTGGTAGCTCTTGTGATTTTTTGTGAAAATATTGTTGAGTTTAGTGTTGTGATGGATTGGTGTTTATGCTCTCTGTTTTCTTCCAAGTACGGTGTGTGGAGTTGCTTACGGGGTTGCTCTGGAAGTTTTGTGGAGTTTTTGGAGAGTGTTAAGTGCAGTATGAGAGAAAAAAAGCCTGTTGCCAGAAGGGGACGGGTGTGGATAGGAGTCGAAGTGGTGCTATGGTTGGTGTGAGCTCTTTTGTATCTCTCAAGAGAGAGTGCGGTGTACTTTTGTGGCTCAGCTGTATTTATCAAGGGGAGGAGATTTGTGGATGATTGAATTGGTTGTTGGAGTTCTGACAGAAAGGTATGTGAATGGTCTGACAATATTAGGGTTTTATGTGCAGGCCAGGAACGGAGGGAGGGCTTAGTCTTCTCTTTATTATTGCCAGAGTATTGATTGCTCATGCAACTCGAGTGTTTTGTGTGTGGAGCTCGTGCTCGAATGTTTGTTAATGCTTCTCGGATGAGACGGTTTCGGGGAGAATACAAGAGGCGTCTGTCTGTCTCGTGTCGTGTGAGCATTTAGAGGTGGAGTGGAAACGGAGGAGCTGGAGAGGTTGGATGATTCTGAGCGCGAACGTTTTAGGTTTCTCGAGGGATAAAATTGTGAAGAAGTGAAGGTTAAGGTCGAAGAGGAAAAGCTGGCGCGCGCAGGGAACGCCTGATGGCGGATCCGCCCCACGCACAACTAATTGCTGGTGTGGAACTGAAAGCTCGGTGCAGAAGAATCGTTGCAAAGAGCGTCATCAACTCGAACTGTAACGGAGCTAGAGATAAAGGAGGGGGCGAAAAGGGGGAAGCATGCTGAGTGTGGTGCGGGTGCACCTCCCGACCGACATTCCGATCGTAGGGTGCGAGTTGTCGGCGTATGTGCTACTGCGTCGCGGTGACTCTAGCCTTTCTCCTGAAGATGTCACCGAGGCGTCGTCCACTGATGGCTATTTCCTCCAGTGCCGATGGTACCCTTCTTTCACTCCACATCTTTAGCTGCAACCGAGGTTTTAGGTCAAGTATGATATATCTTTTATATTGTACGTTTCTGAGCTGAATTCTGTGCCTGAGTCAGCTGAAAGGTATTTGATAATAGACCGACTTTTAGTGGAATTTTTATAGCTTATAGTCTGCAGTCACCTTGGACCTGAGTTGACAGTGGTTTGGAGGCGTAGTACAATTTGATCTCACGATTTGTGTACGTAGCATCGTGGCTTTCCTTGAAATTCTTTGGTAGAGTTGCTTTCATGTGTAGGAATCGCTTGTGTTTTGCAAAGTGGTTCGACACTCAGGAAGACGGGAATTGATTTGCTGCCTTTGTGTTCAACGAAACAGGTATCGGCTACAGAGTGAGCAGAAAGTGTTAGTCTGCTGTATACACCCATCTGAGCCTGCTACACTGCAATGTGTGCAGTGCATAAAAGCAAAACTTGCTCAGTCGAAGAGCTTGCATTGCACGCAGAAGTGTTTCACTGACTCATGGCGACAGCACCTTATTATGCACCAGGAGGCCGCCGATAAACGAGAAAACGGCATTGAAGAAGATGAATCACCTTTTTCGTTTAATTCGAATCCTGCGAAAACTCTGCGATCGTTGGATGGTAGCCTAGGCGGTGCCGCGACACACTCTGCTAATCACAGCAATGGGTCCGTATTTTCCAGTCCCGTTCGGATGTCCTCTCACAACCAGAACCAGGAAGCTGGTGAATCGTGGTGCGAGGTTGGGCAGGGCAAGACCTACACACCGACAACGGAGGACGTGGGTCACATTCTGAAGATCGAGTGTGTGGCCATTGATGGGAGCACGGGGCGTCCTGCGGCCACCCCGCATCAGAGGCAAACATCACGTGTCATCCCTGCACCGTCTCCCACCCCGCGGCAGTTGATACCAGTAAACTCGATGGACGGGATGGGTTCGGTGGAGACAGATGGGCGAACGGCGTCTTCGGGGACATTCACGGTGCTGTCATACAATGTACTGTCGGACCTTTATGCTACCAGCGAGCAGTATAGCTACTGTCCTCCGTGGGCATTGGCATGGACGTATCGAAGGCAAAATCTGCTGCGGGAGATTGTGGCGTACCGAGCAGATATTTTGTGTCTTCAGGAGGTACACTTTTTACGGAGCTTTTACTCACGGTTTGGGCAAGAGTATGAAAATTCATAATTTGTCAATTTAGCCCAGTATTGTTGAAGAACACAGTATTGCATCTTTGTAGTCAGCAGCAGTCTTGGTAGTACCTTGCTATGTAAAAGGTTGATTAAAGTTCTGGGTTGGACGTTCAGGTGCAAAGCGATCATTACGAGGACTTCTATGCGCCTGAATTAGAGAAGCATGGTTACACGGGTGTCTACAAGAAAAAAACAGGAGAGGTGAAAATTTCTCTACTTGCCTGTTTTCGAACCCCCTCTTTTCTATCACATTTAATCAACAGAAGTTGCAGTATGGGAAGGTCGTGTCACAGTTGTGTACGAATTATTTCCTGGAACGACTGTTGGAAGGTGGCTAGATGTCTGGTAGGAGTAAGTATGAACTGCAAAGGATTTGGGATTGGTAACTGACAGCATGTACAGGGTTAGGTTAGCCATCTGGTTCTGTCTATTCTCTTCGGGTGAGAATTCCTGTCCTTAAGAAAAGCTGACCAGATATTTGTAATGAATAGCAGGTGTATACAGGCGGTTCCTATGTCATCGATGGTTGTGCCACATTCTTCCGTCGAGATCGCTTCTCTTTGGTGAAGAAATATGAGGTGAGCTTTATAGCTTTTGCGTCCGTGGGGAGATGTTTCTAGTTGCTCTTTTTGCCATATACTTATCATAAGAGTAATATTTGTTCTGTCTCTTCGCTCATTCTTGCCCTGTACCTATGTGCCAAAAGCCTGTTTCCAGGTATATGAGTTTCGGCATGGTCAAGCCCTATATCATATGGCCTGTATCGAAATGCATGTCGCAGCGACAATGTTTAAAAGTTGTTGATTGTGCAGGTGGAGTTCAACAAGGCCGCACAGTCATTGTCGGAGGCTCTGCTGCCAACAACGAAGAAGGCTGCTTTGAGTCGGCTTTTGAAGGTTAGTCCGGGTTTTAGCCTAGTGAAGTACATGCATGTTCGAGCAGTAGAATGTACTAATTGGTATTGTCAGGTTGTTTTTATTGTATGTCTTAGTTCATGTCAATGGTTGTCTGATGAGTTAAAATTATGTACTCTATGCAGGATAATGTGGCTCTGATCGTCGTACTGGAAGCGCGTGACACTGGAGGGTTTATGGATTCTCAAGGAGCCTCTGGCAAGCGTGGTCAGCTTTTGTGTGTGGTGAGTATCTCCTCGTGGACGCAATCAAGATAATCACGTTTCAGTAGGACGATTATGGTGTGCTGTCATGCACCACGTAGGCTTTCATCACCAACCGTTTCTTGAGGTTCTTCCGATGGTTTGGTTGTCTCACTTCGTTATTTTTCGCTGGTCGCTTTGTGAACAGGCGAACACCCACATTCATGCGAACCAAGAACTCAAAGATGTGAAGCTTTGGCAGGTGTGCAGCTTTCCTCTCATCTTCGTCTGGTCTATTGTCATGCAAAGTTCAAGGTACTGCTTTGCTAACGGTAACTGGTTGCAAGCATGTACTGAATGTTTCATCGTGGTTTCGCCTTTTAGGTGCACACACTGCTGAAGGGGCTTGAGAAGATAGCAGCCAGTGCAGACATCCCTATGTTAGTGGCCGGCGATTTCAATTCAGTTCCTGGCAGGTTGGTGCTTGTCCATATCAGCTATTTGCGTTGTGTGCTTGGGAGTTAAAATTGCGGTTCTGACGCTCTGAGATATCGGAACGGTTTTTGCAGTGCGCCTCACAGTCTATTGTCAACTGGCCATGTGGATGCTGGCCATCCGGATTTACAAATCGATCCACTAAACATTTTGCGGCCTCCAAGCAAGCTTTTCCACTCGCTACCATTGGTAAGCAGTGGTGCATGTCTCCGCAATCAATTCTGTACTTTAGAGGGCTTGGAGAGTTCAGAAAGAAGAATTGTATCATGAGATTTTCTATTTTATAAAGTTGGATCTTGCTTGTTTACAGTTCTCACTTTTGAGTTTTTCGCAGGTGAGTGCTTACGCATCGCTGGGGAATATGACTGGAATGGGCCCTACAGTAGAGAAACAGAGGCGGCGGATGGATCCAACCACAAGCGAACCGCAATTCACAAACTGTACCCGTGATTTTCTGGGCACTCTTGATTACATATTTTACACCGGTAAGACAGCCTTGCCCTCTTCTAATAGATTCGGTGCAAATACATAAAAGTTTGACAACAACTATGTTCGCATTTCCGTTGTTTTCGATTACAAAATTCCATGCCTCATTATTGTTATGCGCAGCGATCCCGCTTACTATAGTGCGTAATATGTACTTGACAAGAAAGGGGATACTTGTTGTGCAGCGGACTCACTGACGGTGGAGTCACTATTGGAGCTGCTGGACGAAGACAGTTTACGGAAGGATACAGGGTTACCCTCTCCGGAATGGTCATCGGACCACATTGCCTTGTTGGCTGAGTTCCGCTACAAGCCTCGCCTCCGTCGCTAGACGGACGGACGGTCGGACGTCTGTAAGATTTGACCTTATTGCAGATTATTGAAGAACCCCGATATGATATCTGCCTTAGCAAGCGGCTGAGGTAGTGTGTACTCTTTTTAGAAGTGAATTGTTTGCAGACGACAGACGCGAAGGCATTTGTTTTTGCCCCCATACGTCCCGGACGTATTTTTAGCAACCTGCCTGCATGCAATTGTGGAGGGATGAATCTGGTTGGATTGGAGATGTATCACTCCAAGTGAATCAGTAGTGCAGATGTACATTTTGCCATCTCTTGGGTGTCCCACAGTCTCCACTGATTGCTTATGATTGATTAGACATCATAAAGCCTGCGTAATAACAGAGCCCGATTGTGCCTCCCTCCCGTGTTGTCATCATGTCTCCTAATACCGTGTGACTGATGTGCTGCACCCACTTCCTTCGACCGTGCATGTGAACCTTGGACTCCATCATTACATGCCCTGTATGTGATCACGGTTGATATATGTTCATATCTAAGAATTCATTACCATGGTACCCTGCTTGTGCTGCTGAAGGCTATTTGTCGCCTTCAAAGTTACAAAGAAGCCTTACGGTTCAATTAAAATAATATGGTTGCTCGAACCAAGTATGGTTTTCTCTTCTTGGAATCAATGTTTTCATTTCAAACACCCTATGTAGATCTCAAGATTGAGGGAAGTTGTCACCAATTGTGATGGAGGAGACTTACAACTACACCCTGTACATCCAAAGAATTAGGGCAAATGATGCCAATTATGATAAAAGAGGACACAAGATTTGTGACCACTCCCTAGAAAGTACAATTCTGAGATTAGGATTGTGGTGGGCATGTATGATTAGCCACTATTGACTAATCACCCTTCAAAAATGCAATATGGCCACAATCAATGTGTCATCATCCTCCGAAGGTGTAACAAGTAGAATCAGATTATATGCATGGTGTTTCCTATCAATTCACTGAACCAACAAATCAGCATAATCTCATAAGTTTGTAAAGTTAGCAATGCCGCCTCAACTTGCTTGCAGACCAATTCTAACGTAACAATCCATCCAACTGTCCTCAAGCTACACCACCGTTCGAAACCCACAAAAAAATCATACGTCACGGGTTCCACGCCAGCACCGTCCAGTCAGCCTCCACCTGGCACAACAGTCCCGCCACTTGTCAATCCCTCTCGCACTCAACCTCACAGGTGTCCCTCTCCGCACCAGAACCATTGCCACAAATCGCTCTTGCCCCACCAACCCCGTCTATTCCATTGCTTCAATCGCCTCCCACAATCCCTGCTCTCAAAAATCTCGCACACAGGATTTTTCAGCGAGTTTTAGAGCCATTTAGCGAGTTCGGGGAGCCTTTTCAGAGGAGTATTAGGAGTTTGTTTGGTGGATGGCGGCCACGCAAGTAGCGACGCAAGTGACGACCAAGCGGCTGTTCAACATCATGTCGAACGGGCAAGCATTCATGCGCTCGGTCTACTACTCGCGTCAGACATCGTCCAAGTTTTTGTGGCAGAAGCAGAAGGAGGTTTTCTCGATGATTGGCAGAGTTTCGGGTCGCTGGTCTAGCACCACTACAACTGCCAGTGTAGCCGAGGGAAGTGAGGATACATCTTCCTCTTCCTCCTCGGCGCCTCCTGCTGTGGATGCTGACGCCAAAAGCTATGGCGCTGTTCAAGAAGATGCGCACAAAGTGGCTACCGGTACTCACAACGAGGATGACAAGCATGGAGAAATTCAAGAAAGTATCAGTGATGTCGGATATGATATGTCGAAGGTTACGAAGCCTTCTGGCAGCGAGTGATAGCACCAAACCCTAAGGTAAGGAAATCGCATGCATGTTTTAATCTGAATCTTCACCAGCAGTTTGCTGTCTGTGCTGCATTTTTGTGGTGATCAAATTAGGTTAGTTCAGCTTCTCTCATTCAAATTAAGGATTTAAACGCTCCTTTGAACATTTTTGTACGCGTGGAGGTGCGATGGACTTATGAGTAGGGGCTTCATGTTCTTTCAGGTGAATAATTACCACGGAGTGCACATATGACGATCGTGTTATCCCGACGGTTTCCATTTTGATTCTTATGAATTCTGGGAATGGAGAAGAAATGCGGCATGCAGTAGTTTCATGGAGCTGACAAAGATGTTTCAGTGGCATGGACTGCATGGTGAAATATCATTCTGGTGCAGGTAGCACGCGCATGATAGAGGTTCTCGATGATGGGCATTGCATGTGTTCTTCAGTCCAAAGAGAGACTGGTGGCCCCTGAGACGAGATTTTTGTTGTAGAGAAGAGCTTTTGGCGGTGAAAGCTTGTTTAGTTTGTATATAGATGGTGATGTTGATCACAATTAAGGAACCAATTTTTTCTCATGCATCTCAATCGTGTTATATTTTGGTTCTCATTGTTTCACGTATCTTTGTGATGTTTTACTGTATACTGCTTTATGCTCAATAATTATGAGAGATTTTTTTGAGTATGCTTATTGTTATCCTGAGAACCTTGAGGATTTCTCTCTGAAATTCTGTATTCAATTTTCTTGATTCACATTGTCGCCATTGCAATCTTTATAGAAAGTAATCTACGAATAGTTTGGGTAGATAGGAAGTAATATACATATACTTCAGGTAGATAGGAAGTAATCTACATATACTTCGGGTAGAGTTGAAGTAACCTACATATACTTTGGGTAGATAGGAAGTAATCTACATATACTTCGGGTAGATAGGAAGTAATCTTCATATACTTCCGGTAGTTTGGAGAGAACTTATCTCCCTGTAGGAAAGAGGAAGTGGAGATATTTGTATATCGAAGCTTGTTCGGATGAACACATCACCCTTTTCATTGTTGTTCACAATTTATGTTGTTGTTGCGTAAACACTTCAAACCATTACTTAAAAAAAAAAAAATGGTTAACCTAGAATGATGTGCTATCAATCACTCAAACCATTACTAATCAATCATTTGTTGACCTAGAATGATGTGGTATCAATTAGTCAAACCATTACTGATCAACCATTTGCTCACCTAGAGTGATATGCTATCGATTAGTAAATTGTTATTGTAGGGCAATGTGCATGTGAATCATGATAATACACCGTTTAGAGAAAATATGTAAGAAGGGTGAAAGGATTCATGATGAGGATGTGATGTGAATCATAATCTTATATTGGTGAAATCAAAAAAATAAGTCAGTTAACTTTCACAACTTTTTTATCTTATAAAAACATGTTATTTACTAACACAATATAAAAAACAAAATGAAATGAAATAAATTTGTTGAAATTATTTCACAAGTCACCATATACTGATAGGTGAAGGGGCTAACTTTCTCACTCAAAGATAAATGTAAACATGTTTCAAATAGTATGTTTTCTAGCCCTAGAAATTATAATGGGATAGAGGAAGTACAAAAATTCGACTTTCAATCATTCTACAGATTTTGAATCCAAAGAAAAGGATCCCAAGGCAGGAATATGTAACAGTAGTGATAACCTGCTAGCGACCAGCAGTCGCCATCCCAGAGCGTCGATTGAGCGACAGCGAAGATAAGGGGTCGGCAGCGACCGGCGGTCGTCCACGAAGCACAGAAGCATATTCTTCAGTGACGACTTCGTCGCTCTGCCTCGCCACTCCATTGCCATCATCTTCGCAGTTGCTGCAAATCAAATTGCTAAGAGCACCGGCACTCCGCTTCAATAATTTCCTCTCCTCGCCCTCGTCATACTCATTTTTTCCGCTTCAATTTTGGCCTCATTTTGAGCTACTTAGGACCATTCTTCCTCAACCCTGATTGTCTGGCTGTGGTCGCGAGTATTTTGTGCATTTGAGAGTAGGAATCCTGTTTCTCTTCATATTTCTGGTTACGAGGATTGCTTGAAAGCTCCTCGAATTTGTTTTAGGGTTTTAGACTCGATCGAAATCAGTAGGTTCACACGAGAACGATAATGCGGGGGATTGCACAAGTGCAGATGGATCATTTGAGCTCAGGCCAATAGTTATGTGCTTCAAGAGATTGCGGAAGAGAGGATAGCTGATTTCTATGACGTAGACGAGCTCGAAGCGGCTTATTCTCTTCTCCAATGCGGAAAGTCAATGTATATCGGAGAGCATGGCCGCATTATCGATATCCGAAACAGAATTATGCATCCGCTGTCACTCCTCTCGAAGCCAAGCAAGACATTTTCGCTGTTGACCGGAGCTTTATGCAAGGATGCTTCAATTTTTTACTCGGTTCAAGGCAGTATAGGGCAACCCCGAGTTCTTATCATGCCTCTCTTCAGAATTCGCCATGTCTTGTTCCGAGTTCTGCTGCTGTTCTACATTGGTTGCCATCAACATCTGGCCCTGTCCTTGATATCAGAGGCTCCTTGTTGAATTTGAGGAGGAGTCTGGCAGTGGTTTCTCAATATTCTAGTGGAGACGATCATCGTGAACGTTGCAAATCAGACTATTATCGTGTTCACAGCGTTGCTCTTTCCGGTTTCGATGAAGAAGAGAGAACCAAATCCTCAGCAGCTGGGACGGAAGACGGAAATGAAGCATCTCGCAGCTACTATAGTAGCAACGTGAAAACATTACAGACGGAGCCACGACTGAACTGGATCGGACGAGGATCACCGAATACCGGATCAGCTCGGCAGTGGAGTTTGTATTTGAATGGATATCGACGAGGGTTTAGGCCGCACTTGTCTGGGCTCGAGTTGTTCAACAGCAGCTTGCCAAGTCCTTTTCTGTGCAACAGACGTAAGCCTCTTTTCCATGGTGGTCGAATCACTCTGAGATTTGTATCACTTACCTTGCTGATCCTATCTTATTGGAAATGTCATCTGACATGGTCTGGTACTCTGAATATATAGGACTGGCTGACTGTTGTGTTGTCTCACTAAGGGCATTGCACTGTGTGTGGGCAATCTTCCAAATCCTAATTGCATACGTTGAAGATGAGGATGCTGTTAGGCGTGGTGTTTAGGTCAGCTCGTTGTCTTGTATGTTCTTCTGATTCACGAAGTTTATTGCAATAGTATAATGTTAGCAACGGCTGACAAAGTAGTGCACTGTACTTGGCTGGCATGAAAGTATACAGCTCAGATGCCACACAGGGCGTTGCAAAGAAAACTCCTGAAGTGGTTGACCACAGGTTGTATCAGTATTCATCTCCGTTCCTTTCAGCACGTCCCTTTGACTGATTGCCGTTTACAATCTTCTTCTAGGCATCAATCTTGAGTTCTGCCCTGTGATAGATGAAAGTTCTTCAAATGGGTATTGACCTTTACGTGCTTGTGCAGTCAGAGGGCGGTTGTGGTTGCACTCGTTTGCAACTTTCTAGTTTTCTCCTTGAAAGTTGGGGTTTGGTTCATGACCTCGAGTCATGTTATGCTGGCAGAGGCTGTCCATTCGTTAGCAGACTTGGCAAACCAGGTACTGGCATCCCCTAGTATGCTTTTTCTTGAGCTTGCTGATTTCTTTGCTTAAGTCGTCATTAGAGACTTTTTTGTGTTTGAACGCCAGTAATACCTGTTATCTATAGCATCACTGCCTCTTGTATGTCTCCCTTACTGTATCATGTCGTGTGCCAGGCTTTGCTTGCATATGGCTTAATCAGCTCGCGTCGTGCACCAGATGCTCTTCACCCGTACATCTCGCAACCCTCCCTTATTCGATCGAAACTGCTCATAAGATCTGGAAATTGCAACTTTATCTTGTTGCAGCAATAGTTAGGGAGACATATGGCGTTTCACCAACTTCCTGGGCTGCAACGTCATACTACTGGGAACAGACAGTATCACATATTTTCTTTGGTCAGCAGTTTCTTACTTACACTGTCGCCCTGATCATTGTTGACGCAGGTATGGTTACTCCAGGGAGCGGTTTGTCTGGTCATTGATTTCAGCTGTTGGCATCTTTTGCTTGGGCTGTGGTGCAACCATTGTGCACGGCGTACAAAACTTGGCGACTGCTGAGGTATCAGTCTTTCATGTGGTTTGCAGAGCTCTCTACTTGGAATATTACGATAGTTATTACTCGATCCGTTCCTGCAGTTTTACCTTATGAATGAACCCGTTCAGATCTGTTAATAGCGCCACTTACATGATTCTTGATGTTTACTGATTGCAGCCCCTGGCAAATGTAACGATAGCAGCTGCGGTTCTTGCTGGATCAATGCTCATGGAAGGTGAGTTAGTGATCCTTTGTCCAGTCTTAAGAATGCTTAAGTAGTATTCTTTTCAACCGCTGTTCTGTTCCTAGATTCGTGATACAATATATGTAGAATATAGCTCCTGATATTTGTCTTTACCGGCTTGTTCAGGAGCGTCGTTGTATGTTGCGTATGGTGCTGTAATGAAGGGAGCCGCTGCTGAAGGCATGTCTCTTCGGGAATACCTATGGCGTGGTCATGACCCAACGTCTGTTGCTGTTTTGATGGAGGTACTTTGCGTCTCAACCTTCTATTTTCATTCGTGATAGATGTTTTGAAGCCCTTATTTATTTTTGCTAAAAGTGCTGGTGCGGATTTTTGCCTGCTATATTGACTGGATTAGTGAGGGCCACCGTGCTCGTTGGTGCCGGAAATAATCCTCGACATATTTGTTATATCAACAGGATGGAGCAGCATGTGCAGGGCTGGTAATCGCTGCCATGGCTCTTGCGGCTGCTGAGATAACCGGAAATCCAATGTGGGATCCGATTGGCTCGATTCTTGTTGGCAATTTGCTCGGTGTGGTAAGGATAGAAGCATCCCTGGTAGTGTAGTTGCTCACGTTTCATATTTGATATCACTTGTCTATTTTACATTTTATGTAGGATTGATTTTAAGTGATTCATCAATCCTACTTTGTATCTTGAATAGCTGTTGCGCCCTGTGCGCAGGTTGCGATATTTCTGATTCAACGGAATAGACAAGCATTGCTCGGGCGATCCATCGATGACGTTGAGATGCGACGCATTATTAACCTTCTCATCGCCGATCCGGTGCGAATGTTCATCCTCCTTGTACAAATTTATTAATGTGAATTTCATGGATCCGGAGTTGTTGTTTTTGTCACTGAGTTTTTCAGTCGTTTACGTCAACAGAGGCACCTCATAAAAAGACATCTAATGGTTGCCTGATTCATGTGCCACTCATATCCGTCGTGGGCTCGAGTCCAAAAACGTTGTATGAAATACTAGACTGAGGATTTGGTGTGATCTTTGTGTGCAGGTTGTTGAAGGGCTGTACGATTGTAAAAGTGAAGTGATAGGACCTGGAGAGTACAGATTTAAAGCTGAAATTGGTACGTCTATATTTGTTATTGTTAAGTCTTGGATTGATTCATGCCATCTCAACTGCTATGTATGTCTCTTCAAATTCTAACATAGTACTCTTGTTCTTGCACTGAGGCTACTTGCTCGATTGTGCACATGATTGCCTGAATTGCTGGTTGAAGTCGTTGTTCTTGAAAATGTTCACAGATTTTAACGGTGTTGTGATTGTACAAAATTACTTGCAACGTGCCGGCCGCGACACCTGGATGCAAGAGGTATGATTGACAAGTTCTCTCTTAGATGCCGTTGATTTTCATACGAATTCCTCTTTGATGGTTTTTTTCTGAACCTGTCCTGTTCCGTTCTTTTAGTTTGACTGAAGGTTTTCTTCTCTTGCCCTGCACAGTTTCGGAAGGCTGTGAATAATCCCGACGGTAGTGTCCTTGACCGTGTGCTAGCTGAGTACGGTAAGTTTGCCCTAGCATTAATTTGCTTTTCATGTAAACGCAAAACCAGTTCTCTGTAGATCTTTATCACCAAATCCATGATTTATCATCAAAATCATCGTCATCAAGAATCACAGGTTTGGGTCATTCGATTGCTGGTGTAACTTCAACCTGATGTGCTCAACTCATACTAAAGTTCTCCGTTCTTAACTCTTTAATTTAGACATTGTTTAGTGGAGACCCTACCACGATACAATTTCGGCGCAGTACTCATCCAGGTTGGTCTGCAGGTGAGGAAGTTGTGTCGGCAGTTGGCAGTGAAGTAGATCGACTTGAGAAGGACATTCAAAAACTTGTTCCAGGAATTCGTCATGTTGATATTGAAGCTCACAACCCCAACGGTCCAGCTCCTCGAGAGAAATTTTACTTGTACTGAGATCCTTTCATTCTTCCCTTGTTAGTCTAGTCCTACAGTCGAATCAAGGAGAAGACTTCATTTTCTTACATTTAAATCTCCATAGTGTTGTATATTGTCGTAGTGCTCTCAATATGGCGTTAGCTAGCAGACTCGAACTAATCTGACAAGCGAGTTCATTGTCACGCAATAAAAACGAGGGTGCCCATCGTCTGGAATATGTAAGTACTTCAAACTGAGATTTAACTATGTCCTTTTCACAGGTCTGGGAAAGTGGGCTAAGGTTGTACCAGTTGACGAAAGAACGCCGTTGGACGGCATTATTAGGTCAGATAAGTACCATGATTTATTCGAGCTGTGGTGATGTCCTCTATCATCAACAAAAGCCCAAGCGCCCTCTGGTTTTATTACTCCTCTAGCAATGAAGTGTCATCACTGTGCTCTGCTTTTAAGTCGTGTACTTTTGACACAAGAGTCAGCTCGCATAGTATCTTACAAAAGTCGAAGTGTCCCTTGAAATTTCTTTTGAGCGAAAGACTTTGCATGTTGATATTCTACCTCCGCAGCTTCCCTTTCGAAAGCATCTCAGAGTGAGTTCTTAAGTCTTGTTCAAATTTTGGATTCACTGGAGTTCCTTCTGTAAGTGAGAATTATGGTCGATATATACTATGCTACTGCTTGTAGGTCCTCAGTATATCATTTTGATAGTCGCTGA
The DNA here is from genome assembly GCA_037043015.1 of Bryum argenteum. Lineage (NCBI taxonomy): Eukaryota > Viridiplantae > Streptophyta > Bryopsida > Bryales > Bryaceae > Bryum > Bryum argenteum. Next base: position 14,422,830 of record CM073330.1, read on the forward strand.
CAATTTGATGGCTGATACTATGATCCAAAGTGGAGTATAGATGAATGATGCACTAATCGTTGACACCACATTTTTGCAGCAAATCACTTTGGCAAATTCCTAACCTTCCTCTGTGCTCCTCGGCTTGCATTCACCCTGCTTACAGTCTTCAATAAAGTTGGAGTATGTATGTGAGGTCTCCAATTTTAGATTTTGTTTTTGTTTTTCATTGGATTTGTGCAAAATTTTGAACAAGATACTACATTTCATTAGTTACGTATGACTTTGTTCAATTTGAGGCCATGGTTACCTATTTTGTCCTTGTGCTAGGAATCTCTCATATACAAATGTTTGATTTTGTGCTTAAAAAGTATTGATGATGTTCCACAGAAAACTCCGTTTCTCATGTGGACTCCGTTTCTCAAATTGGAGTTGGATCCCAACTCAAGTTTAGTTTGTGTAGTAATATCTTCACACTCATTTAATGAAGTACGTAATCAAAGCATGCAATTTAAATCAAAGTAATATTACATGATTGGCTCCATGTTTGGCATCTTCTGTTCCGAGATTTCAAACATGGGGCCAATCATGTAATATTACTTTGACTCATTTCAAGATAATTTTTACACAAGTACGCTCTAGAGATTTTTAAAAATAAATTAGACCGTACATTAACCCGTAAAGGTCCAAGAAAGCAGAAACCGCTTTTTGGAATTTCCGCAGGGAGAAAATTCAGCCAACTTTGACCATTATAATCTTACAATTGGAGAAAAATTGACGGTTCAAATTTGACATTCGAGAAAAGGGTCAAGATAACTTTAAGATCCTACGGTTGGATCTTCTAATCAATGCTTAGATTGAGTTTCTTTGCACCCGAAGTAGAAGAAGGTTCTTTTTGATAATTTGAACAATTTTGTATCAAGGACCTTTAGGGGTTAACCAGCATCTTCATCAAAACTAAATATGAATAATATAAAGAATAATCACCTTGAATAAACAAAAATACATGAACACCTAAAAGAATGAATGACATTCACAATATGCAATCATACATAATAAAGAACCAATTAGATAGACCAAGACCGAGTGGCGCTAAAAAAGCAACATATCATCATCCAGCTCCGCCATTACCACCGGCCAGCCCTATGCAACCATATGTTTTGTTTTACACATGTGTGCATTTGAGACACTTGACCAACAAGCAAATGCAAAATAGCAACGTTCAAATGAAGCAAAGCTCACATGTCAAAGTTGATGCGAACCGTTACCTTAGTGTACTCGAATGAAGTTAATTGACATTTTAAATGCAATTTGTCTCCAGTCAGTGAATGATTGCCATCGAGATAATGCACCCATTGTACTTTGGCAACAAGTCCGCTACAGTCTTCAACCATGCGGTCATGATGGGGACTGTCTTCCCTTGTTTGGTGCGCGTTTTGCACATCGCGCACATGCACGCAGTTGCTGCGCGTTTGTGTTTGTGCTTGCGGCGGCAGCCATGTCGATGGTGCTCGTCGTCCGCACGAACTCCTCCTACTACCGGTTTCTCAAAGCGCATAAAGCTCGCTTGCAGTGGCAAGGCATGTCTCATGGTCCACATGTGAGCTCGACAAGTAATTCAACATTAGTCCAACTATAGTACTGGAATATTTTGTTTTAAAAAAATGAAATTGACATTGAATGGTAAATGGAGGAGATGTAGCTCCTCAAATACACCACTGTTTCAAGTTTCAAATATTTTAGGTCACTCTTAATTCTAGGTATAAAATGGTGCATTATACTATTTTCTATTTCAAACTTTCAGCGTTAATTATAATTTATCCTGATTTCTAAGTTCTTTTATCCTACATGAAGGTCCTTTATACCTTATTGATTTGCTATGATTGTTACTTGTTGATTCCATATATGAATTGCTGTGTTCGGAAATACTAATATTTTGAACTTGAAGGGTTAAGAGATTTAAGTTGGATTTGTTCAGAATATTACTTCTCCATTTCAAGTCAAGAAATTAAGACCTACTTCTAACTTCGAGTATTATGATTTCAATATCAAGAAGGTACTGCAAACTAAAAGAAGGTAGGTACTCTATCTTTCGGGTACATATTTCAGAATATGGGTACGTATAGCATTGAAACTTTTCACAACAAAAGTGGGTAGCTTTCAGGTTTTTGGCAGCCTTTCAGCACTAGGAGTTACAGAACAACCTTGACTGGAAATTCGTAAGAAAAGTGGAGAATATTGCAGAGCAGAGTAAGTATCAATCAGGACTTTGCGCACGGTCAGAACGTTCAAGATTGGTGGCTCAAATATCTGAGAAACTGATTGAATTTCGGAATCTTTTCGTCTCCTAGACCACGGAGAAAATCTGGCGAAGGATTTATTGGAGTTTTTTAACTTTGAATACAAAACAGAGATATGAACTGAACAAAATGCGGTGAGAGACTTTCCACATGCCCTTTTAGTCAAGATATGACATAATCCTACAACCTCTTGAATTCGACAAAGAAGTTGCTAAAGAAATGGCGGACTAATATCTACCCATCGATAGTCCTACATCGAAAAAACTCATGCATAAAAGTAGGAATCCAGTCGTATTGGACCATGAACAGCCCGTGGCAAAGAGGGTCTAACCATAGACCACACCAGGACAAAATGGTAAGATCCAATATCTAGCATAGCCCACACGTCAGTAAATGGATCAATTTAGAGCATTTAAAAATGGATAATAGGGGGAGACCAGGGCAACCATGGAAGTGGCATGAATACCCAAGGGGGTATAACGGCCTTCGTTAATCAGCGTATTGTACATGGATACTGCTCCGAATGGCGACGGAAAGGGTGGCCACACAGGCAGGAAGGGAGCACACATCCCATCAATTGAGCTTCACTCTCATACTTTTTGCGTAATGCAAGGATTGAGGATGGATTTTACAGAGCTGGAAATCCAACAACTCAATTCCCTGGACGGCAGGTTCTCTACATAAATGAGAGGCTCGAATCATACCCGCAGGGTTTACTCGCACTCTATTCCGAAGCTTGAGCGCTTTCTCCTAGAGCTAGCAGCAGCAGCAGCAGCATTAGTTGATCTTTAAAAAGCAATCAGGTACAGAGGTGAATTGCTTTTTATGGCGTCGCTAGGTTTGACAAGGCAGTCGTATTCAAAGCAATCGTAGGTTCAGCGTTGAACAGTCGTTGTCTTTCATTCTCCAGTTGAATCAAATGTGTGCGCAGACTCCGCTCCTCCACCTGCTCAGATATGAATACATAATGCTCAGTAACTAAACACATACCCCTTTTCAGGAGAACTCATTTAGGAACACGAGCATGATTACTCCAGAGCTTCTCATTGTTGAGCTGGGAAACGGTTTAAAGTCGAAGGATTTTACCTCTAAAGAAGCGGCGACGGATAAAAGGTCCCCACATTCCTCCAACAAAGCTCTCTCTTGTGCTGCTGTCTCTGCAAGCTGTGATAATAGTGCTTCCATGCTCTGTGTCTGCATAGAGAAATAAATTCTTCAGCTGCCCGCAACTCTCACGATTCATCCAGATACGTTCAGTATTGCAATCTTGCTCTCTACATATTCATAAGGTAAATGTTGCAAGCATTCACGCTTGGCACCGCTGTCATTCAACGAGACCACACAAGGTCCGAAATCTTGCAAAAAGCTTTCAATTCTTAGTGTGATAGACTCACCTTCGGTAAGAGGAATTGCACAGACCCCTCAACCGCATTTAGTACATCTACCGCTGAGATGAGAGCTTCTTTCACAGCTTGCACATCCGCCTGCCAACACGATAACAGGATCATCAATTCATGTGAAACCCTCATTAAGAACCTCGTATACAAGTGGATATAAGTAGTTCGAACCATTGAACCATACAGAAAAGAAAAGCATGCAATCATGGTCTACTACGACAGAGCCAGTCTACTGTACGGGGGCCCCATGGGAGAGTACCTTGGAGCGAGAACATTGATAAGGTGGTAAGACCAACATATGTAATCAAGGTAGCAGAAATCTTGAGCTACAGCTCATTGGCTGTCTGAGGTGAACATTCAGCAGAAGAGAGTGACGAAATGTATGAGAGAAGTTCCATACCCGAGCGCCTCCTGTCACCGGGACTCTCAAAATTGCAGATTCTAGAGCTTCCATGCACCCCGACAATGCATTTGAGTGCTCCTCCTCGAGTGATTCCCAATTGTCCAAATAGGTTGCCTGCAGGAGACACGTACACCTCGGTCAAAGCTGGTGGCTTGTTCGGTTATATCAGAATGAATAACCTAAGCTGTAGGAGTCACCTACACCTCTGCGCTCGTCAAGCACTGGATAGTTCAAATCTGTTATCGAGCTCCCGGGTGCATAGCAGAGTTATTATCAGACATTGCTTACATGAGTAGACATTATAGAGCGTAATTTGTGAGCCTGCCGTGCTTGCTGAAGTTTAATCCGCTGCAATGATACTGATTTGCGTAATTCAGACGTTTTGATCCATACGTTGTACAGCTGCCTCTGCAATTCAAAGGTAGCGTCAGATTGCAATAATTTTATCATATATCTATACAAACAAAACCCCAGAGTAATCAGGAGCAAAATCAAAAAGAGGCATTGCAGTAGGTTACAAGTGCCTTCCAGTAACGAAACATCGAGCTCAAGTACAAAGCTGTCAGCTGCAATTCGTTCTATCCCATGCGCTGAACCCATATAAGTGGTCTACATTCTTAAAGCTCTTATTATCTGAATCCCTACAGCCCAACTTATTTCAAAAGCTTTGAGGAGGCTATTTGAAGATTTCTTAGATTATGCAACTTGTACAGACGATCAGGGGCTGTATCTTTAATAGCCAGCCAATTGTAGGCAGCGACCTAGATACAAGTAGATGAAATGCAACTGATGGAGAAGCAATCTGATCATGGAAGCAATCAGACTGCAGAAGAAAAACTCAAAAGCTGTGTCCAAGGATAATCTAGTACCTCAGCGGCTGCTTTTTGAGCACTCATGACAGCTTCAGCTCGTGCATTGACGAATCGCCATTGCAGCCACCGGTTATGGAGAATCCTCAATAGTTGAGCTTCTTCCTGTTGCGTCAAAGCCCGTTTCCCTCTCGACCGACCATCGATCCCAAAGCTCACAGAGCTGTTCCCTAAATTCCTCGCGGTGCCTGCCAGCGCTGCAGCAGCTGTGCCATGCACAGGCCGTGATCTCTGAGGACTAGGCAACCCCCTCAGTGGAGATGTTCCCTTCGAATGCGAAGGTGAAGAAGGCGTGGACGGAGCTGAATTCCCTGTAGCTCGACCTGGAGAGAGCGCCCACGCTGAGGTAGTGCTCCCATTCATGCTCTGATTTATACTCTGGTTCATGAGCAAGCTCGCAGCAGACTGATGGGGCAGCACTTTCGAGCTCATCCGTCTCACTGTTTTCACAGGAGCAATGGCAACTGCCGGGAGCTCACTTGCGTCGGATGTCCGGATCCGATCCCCCTTTGAAAATCGTCGCAACCTGTTGTTCATGTCCTGCCAAACACGAGCAGGTACTGTAGTTCCCCTAACAGCACGGTTGATGTGCCCCGGTGCAGAGCCAGCTGAAGACACACTCTCGTTATCTGACATGATGTCAAGTGGAATCGAGAGAGAATCAGTAGTTGCAACACAATCCTGTGAAAGGCGACGGGCATGAGTAGCATGATCCCCTCCATGAGCTCCATCACCATTACTAGCAGGGGCAGCACTCTCCGTTGTCCCTGCTCTACCTCTAGTAGGTGTGGGATTGCGCCGTGTAGCTGGTGCAGCGTCAGTGCCAATCCGACTGAAAGTTCGAGAAGCCGTGGCTTTCGTTCGAGTCGAAGGAGTTCCAGGACGAGCTATGGTCGAGGATCTAGCTAACGGTCGTTCCTTATCCACACTCAGATCCATGCTCCTAGTCATGGAGCCAGTGAACACCTTCCCTGTGCTCATACCCGGCCACCTCTGTTGGTCCGGCTTCGAATGCGTATTCTCTGTCGGTCTCGCATTCTCCGCCTGATCAAGACTCTGACGCCGCATTGGCGAGCCTTTCCTTTCCGGAGTTCGATGCACACCATTTCCTGCAGGTTTAGGTTTTAGGGTTTGGTTGCTTGTAGTTTCTTTCTGCCTGCCACCACCCTCAGACTGACAGTCACTCGCACTATCGTCAGCAGCCTGCTTCGGCGCACTCATAGAAGGCCACAATTCCGATGTACGTGACTGCGGGCGAGGTTTCACAACCGCATCATTGTTCGATCTGGTAGTTTCCGATGGCGTAGCAGCAGGCCAAGGCCGTCTCCTCTCAGCAGAGTAAGCACGTTTGACAACCTCCGGGGTATTGCTACTACGACCAAGGTTAGGGGAAGGATGACGCACATGATTCTCTGCCGTAGCCGAGCTAGTACTAAGTCGATTTCTAACTGGCGAAGGTTGGCGCGATGGCGATGATTGCCTAAGAGGCGAAGGATTGCGACGACTAGCAGCAGCCACAGGCGCAGCAGTAGTCGCCGGCGTCGTCGTCGAGCTTTTATATCTCGAAGTAATCTCCATCGTTCGCGTCTTTCGCACCACTTTAACCTTCTCTGTCGGAGGCAAGCCTCCATAATTCTGCATATTATCTTTCCTCTTCTTCTCCACAGCTGCTACCTCAGAGGTCGGGGGGGACGACGACGCCACCGCGACAACCATGGTCCAAGATCGAGCTCCCCTCCCCTCCCCTATTCCTACATCCTCCTCATCCTCAATGCTACTACCACCGCCATTAAACTAAATCAACACCTTACCTCGAAAACCTCTCCTCCATGGCTCCACATTGCCGCTTCTTCCTCCTCTCCATCAATCTGCTCGCTCCAATGCCCTAAGTACTCTCTCCGGAGCCATTTTCGACGCTTGATAATCCAAAAAAGGCGCAAGCAGATTACCGCCAAAGCTCAGTAGCATCGATATCAAGCAAGCTACGCTACTTTACGGCATCAGAGCAATGCTGCTGCCATCAACCTCGGCTCGCCTGCCTGCTGCTGCAACAGAGAGCTCGGGGGGAAAAACCAAACAGGGCGGGAGAGTGACAGCCCCAGATCTACCCCAGGACTAGATCCTGTGGTCGAGTGATAGATTTCGGCAGTGATTTGGTAGATTTTAGGGTGTTGGCCCATCTGCACTGCACCGACGATCTACGAATGGTGATAGTGATGGTGGGCCCTGGTGGCGGTCGTGGACTGGAGTGAGTATGGGTTTTTGAATCAGGGGCTCCCAACGGATCTCCCCTTTCGTGTCATGTACAGACGTCGTAGATCCTCGAATGTTCCTAATTGGTAATTGTGCTCATTTGGATTGAATCTTAATTTCCTTTTGTCCGTCAAAAAGGCATGAATCTCTTGATAAAAAAAAAAACACTATTGAAATCCGTGCTTGTGGGCTCCATGGAGAGTCAGATTTTGTGTTGATATTTTTCTCATGATTTTGTTTTTTTTTTAATCAATCAATTAATGTATTAATTAATTTCAACCAAAGATAATTTTGTTTTCTAGAAGTTGATATTAGGTTTTTCCATTTTACTTTGTGAGAAGGAGGAAGGAAGATCACCAGACCCCAAGGGGTTGGCGTGAATATAGTGTCCATTCCACCTACCCTTGATGATATGCCGAGAGGACATGACAACAATGGTATAGGACCTTTGTTGGAACTCTTCATTAGATCACTACAACCTCAATAGTATCAGAAGTACAAGATGTTTTTGAACTCTGTGAACCACCACCGTTGGGATCCATGTTCATTCGGTGAATCGATTATTTATATTTGCCCGTATTTTATTTTATTCTTTTTGAACCAATTATTGTATTAATAATTGCATACCAATACAAGATGAACCAAAGCACGTTATGCCCGGCGAGCATATTTTTGGAATTTTCCACAACTAAGTACTATCATGAAGAATCCCATCTACCTATCTCCTAGGTCTGAGATCGATTCTCCAGCCTCCACGAGGCTTGCACTATCTCCTGTCACTGCTACATGCACCAGCATCCCCTGCAAAAGCATGACAACAGAAAAACCACTCATCCATGAGAAGCTAACGCATTTTGCGCTACCTCCCAATTGAGTTACCCATAGACTCATCGAACCCCTGCACGAGTAACTAGCAACCACCGCATGCCACGCCTAGCTCCTAGGCTGGAGACGATCCATCTGCGACGAGTAACCCCATCAATATTAGCCCGTATTTAGCAAGGAATAATTGCATAACCACAAATGACATATTTTTCATCCACCTTGACGAGGATATTTATTGATATAATATATGTTTGCTTTATGTTGAGCACTCCCCTCAATCTCCTCCTTCTTGGGGATTGTTGTAATAAAGGCTTCTCCTTGTCGTGCTCGGACATCCTTGTTACAATATTTATTTCTACATTTCCTCTTTGGTGAACATTGTTGTGTACTTAGGTTTGATTGATTTGATTTGGATTTTGGTCGATATAAGTAAAGTTAGTAACCACTAAACGCAAATGGTTGTTCTTAGCATTAAAAACACAATTTGAAAAAATCTCATAGATGAAAATGAAAGCAAGTTGTTTAGATTTCAACTCTCCAAACTTGTTGTAGACTTTTTGTAAACCATGTGCACTAAGTCATAAGGCCGCATAGATTGCTAAATCATAATGTATTAGTATGCAAAATAGACTACAAAACTCTATCATTTTCACTTTGGAGTGGAAATACCACCAACAAACGAATTGCAACTAAAAATTTGCCAACTATAAATGTGTTCCTATTTATCTCACTCACACCCTTGCACCAAAAAATCGAGAAAAATATTACTTTGATCAAATAATAGCCTTGCAATGGTGAAAACCGCCAAAAAGTTTGTAAAAACAAAACTAGCCCATAACTAGACCTCTAGAACTCAAATCTTTCACAACACGTTTGACTGCTTCAAGAATTTTATCACTAAAACCAGACTTTATCTAGGATCCATTCCAAAAAATAAAGTTGAAATCCAAAGGTGGTAGAAGGAGATATAGCTCCTAAAAAATCATTCTTATTTTCACTATTTTCTTAATAGAAATATCATTGCAAATCTAATACTAGTAGTATTTAGATCAAAAGAATTCCAACTACAAAGTTGTTGGCTTTAATCCTAATATCACAAGTATTAAAAGAAAATCCATGAAACAGTCAACCTCAAATTAAAATATATAAGAGATCAGAATAGGAAAGTATGTCACTTGTTTCAAAAACAAAAACGAATAAAAATGTCACAAGAATTCTTACCATTACTTTTAAACATATTGGATTGGAATAAGGGTTTCAGTGCAAGAAATTAGACTCCATTTGGAATCCAACCCAACTGATTCCGTCCAAAACGGAGTTCAAATGAAGAAGATATGACTCTTCAAGGTTTTGGATTGTCATCCGAAATGATCAAATCCAACAATTTGCGCGTGTAGGGTTAAATTTATACGTGTATTTCTCAAGTTCTTGGTCCATTAATAATACTTCCAAGTCATTTGAAAAAAAAGTCAATTTTTGGAAAATAGACTTGTTTTTACAATTTATGAAACATTCTAGCGTAAATCTCAAATGTGCCAAATATCAAATTCTTGACAATTTGGACGAGAAGTTTTTTTTTTATTTTTTTTAAAGAGCCATTGATAATTATGTTATCTTGCAATAATTACTCAAAATATAACCATATTTCCACAACTATATTTCTACTCAACTTTTCAACTTAAGGTATGTTCCCACTTAGTCTTAGAGGTGGTCTTAGAAGGTGGTCTAATCTTCTTAAAGACTGCATGTCCATGCCTACATTTTTTAGTAATTACCAATCCTACATGGATGCCCACATGGCAAACATCAAAGAATGGTGGATAAAGAAACATTAGCTAATATTTGGGAAGTAGAAAAATACTTAAGCATTAGTATGGAACTTCTAAGATTTTAGAAGGGAAAAATAGTCCAAATTCCAAACTCTTGCACAAGATAGAGTGCCATATCCTCAAAACATCTTGGATTAGATTGAGCTTTCTACTACAAAAACTCGACTTGAATTAGAGTCAAATTCAACAGATAGCATTGAAATCCAAGGATGGATGAAGGAGATGGAGCTCCTCAAAGACCATGCAATTTCTGAGTCCACTTTTTGGACCCTAGGACGCTTAGGGGCTAAGATAACAATTAAAATAACAATGAAAGGTTCATTCAGACACGCACCACAAGCAAGGATCTTGGTGGTTAGGGCTCATGGCTCCCACTAAGATGGTTATGAATCCTATCCCCTATGTAGGGCATGGTGTTTAACACCATAGTCCACCTAACTATGGTGGGGGATTTTTGAACCTCTTTGTATGGGTACCTCAAAGTCCTTTGGGGGAAATATCATATCAGGTATTTCTAAGGCACTAGTGGCTAGGTCGAAACTAGCATAGTGTTCACAATGAGAAAGATTGGTAATCACACCATTGGTGTGTTTACCTCCAAACATACATTCAAGGATAGGTCAAACAAACACTCTATTTATGTTCTCGGTAGGTCTAGACTCCTCCTCTTCTTCTTTTAGGCAACTTTTTATTTTACCCTTCCTCAAATCATCATGTTTTTTTTATTATTTTCATATAATGACAGGTTTTTTTGTGCACCTTTGCTCATTGCAAGCTTCAAAGGTGTATTCGTAAATAACAATTGATTTAAAATTAAAAAATAGAAGAATAGAAGGCAACTCTGTTGTGTGGTGAAATGGGGTGGGCCGACCGGTACAGCGTCCAATGGACGTCCGGTGCTACAAAACAAAACAATCACATGTGCTACATTGGAATGATCATCTCACACCCCAAAGCCCTAAACCCTCGTCCAATGCAGTGCACGAATCCTCAAAGCTCGCACTTGGAGCTATGTCTGTGCGCCGGTGTCTAAGCTCGGGAGTGCTCGCACGGGCTCGCAATTTTGCCCAACTCCTGGACAATCGACGATCGCTTCGGCATCCTCAGGTACCCCAACAAATTTTTGAACGCTTGAATGACATCCACGGATCTGGCAGTTGCGTTTCGGTTTTGCAAAATGGTCCGTGGACTTGGCCATTTTTGGCGCATGAGGCTCAGTTCCTCGCAGAACCGTTCGTCTTTCTGAGATGCAGTTTTTGAGCGATCGAGTAATGCTTGGCTGTCGAGCCTTTTTTATGAATTTCTTGTGGTTCGGTAATTCTTGATTTTTCTGCGGGTGATCCTACCTAATGGAGGGTATCGGATTGGTTGGATTGGAATGTAGGGCATTGAAGGCATAGAAAAGTTATTGCGGCATCTAGGGACGCTAATTGAGCACCAACAACAAGATGCATTGAGTAGTAGTAAATGGAAGCTTGTTCCTCGCCCTCTCTTGGATCTGGAGCTTCGTCGTTATGCCAAGACTCCGGTGGTACCTCAGCCCCTTATACTGCATGGACCTCGAGGTGTTGGAAAGCGCACCACCATTGAAGGTATGCTTACTAGCAGCCAGAATTTTGATTGCAATAGATAAGTCCTGCTTCACTCTTAAGTTCCTAGACGGTGTGTATGTATTTACATGTAATCTTATCTTATCTGAAGTGTAACATTAGGGTTTAGGGTTTTACTCAGCACAGGGTTGATTTGCAGGGCTGCTGGAGGAGTGGAGCACGGCACCCCATTCTGTTGCCTACGTTGATTTGTATGCTCAGGTTGGAGATTCAACTGAAGGGAAATACATCCCCCCTTGGACATTATCAAACCAAGGTTCCAGGGATCTGCAGTGGGTTCGACGAAAGTTAGAGCAGGGTTTGGAATCTCTCGCAATACAGGCTATTCAGGCGGGCTGTTTGAAGAGTAAAAATATTTTCGATGTGCTGATAGATCGGCATACAGTAGACGGGGCATTATCTGAATTTTTACAATCACAAGCAACCATCACTGGAGCGAACGGTGATACAAAGCAGCTGTGGCAGCATGCTCTTCTTTACATGAAAAAAGTTGCTGGTCATCAGCCTATCAATGGTACACGCATTGATGAAGTTCTGCTCGCGGTGTTGGACAATACAGACAACGAGCCTGTTGTCATTGACCTATCTGATCGAATTGGCAGGAAAACTGTCAGAAGTAAGTGCATCAACTTGGTCCTTATGGCCATGATTCAGCGACTATTCAAAGAGGCTTTGTCGGCAACCTGTTGACGGGAGTTTGAATGTGCCTTGACAGATGCGAAGCAACAGTTTGACGTGAAGGAAAAAGCATTATTATCATTGGCATTGGCTAAGTATCTTCTCCAAACCCAAGAAAGTTGGAGGGTTGCTGCTGGAGCTGATCGTAAGAGACGGGGCGTGATGCCCAAGGGACTTATTGATGCGGCTGTAAGTTGGCCTGCGTTGCTGCTGGAATTAGTCTCGTGGTCAACTGCTGAAGGCGTTTTCCAGGTGAGACTATTGCTTTTGTATAGAAAAACACAGATAGCATGCTTTGTTGGTTCGGGAAGTTAACAATGTAGCTAACCATGGTTTAATCATTAATTTCAGTGTTACTTGGACAGCCTAAGTTGGTGATAAATGGACCGGAAGTCTTGCGTAATGCTTCCACAGTCACTGGAGGTGGTTTGGATGGTCCATCATACCATGATGCTTTGCTTCTGGAATATGTCAACCATAGCGTTACTAACGGATCCTTCCCTCTCATACTGCTATCTTCAGACAGGTAAAAAATCCCCGATCTTCCTATTCGTGCATTGTTGAGGTCCTATAACTATACTACATGGTATTGAAGCACAGTATTTTGACCGCTTCTAGAGAGTGATTTGTTGAGGACATGAACAGAAACAGTGATGTTAGAATAAGGTTCATCTATGCATTAAGGCAGCTTCTTAGTTATTGCTGTACCACTATCCTTGCGCTGCCTCTTTATCTTGCTTGGAATGATTCACCATTGTTCCTCTTTTTCTAGCATGGAATGATTTACCATTGATTGATGCATGCAGCTATTATTCGTGGCAACTAGGTGATGATTTCGACAATACAGATGTATTCATTTCAAGTGAGGTACATTCTCAATCATTCCCATTCGATATGTGTTCATGTGTATTGAGGTAACAGTGCTGATAACCGCACAGTATCAAAAAAGCGAGCTCTACAGTGTAGCGTGTTAAGCCAATCAGATGAATTTGCTGAAGTGATGAACTTCATGTACTTGAACCACTCATTGCCAGTGTTCCATTAAGCATACATTCTATGTGCGGAGAGGGGTCCATCTAGGAGCCTTTCTTTTATTTCTACCACATGCATAAAAGATATGATTTTTGTTGAATCGTCGCCTTGTTACTTAACTTATTTATAATAACCTTCTCCATGGTTATCACTGGGACAAACTCTCCTGTCTGAATTTTCTGCGGTGATTGAGCATGTTACTTCATGTGTCATCATCTGTTTTTTTAAATGAAGGAGATTTGCAAGCTGGTAGCGGATATGGCAGTCAGCGTAGTAGATAGTGACTACTTCGAGTCAGACTATTACTTCCTAGTTAGAGAAAGGTAAAGATTGATTTTTCCTGTGTTTGATTTGTTCAGACCTTTGGTTGGACACCTAAAGAAGCTGCTATTCATTTAGTCCCTGGTGTGTTTTCTGCAGACGAGGTATGTTGTTGCTGATACCACAACACTGTTCTTTCGTATTGGTTTATCTATCCTCACTAACGTATTGTCATGCAAAATTTCGATGACTTTAATATATGGTAGCGACCTTTTTCTGACATCCACTTAGTGGAAAGTGGTTGCGGCAGTCTTAGGATCCAGTCCTCGACATTCTGTGGAATTGCTGCATCTTTGGCACAGCAAGGCTTTCTCTGAGTATGCCCTCATCTACCTGCTCTACCAGTTTGAAATTTGGGTGTGTACAAAAGCAATGAGGATGCTGAAGTACGCAAATTTCGATGTAAACATAGACAATATTGCACTTTAGGATAACAAACATTTCCTCTTTTTCTCAGGCGCCAGAAAGGTGACGATCCCATGGATATTGAGGATTGCATTGATCTGTACTTAGCTTATTTACAGGTAAATATCATTCGGTTGTTTTCGAATCTTCGGCACATACTGCCCTTTCTGTTTGTTTTGCACTCGAACATAAACACTTTTACTTATTAAGAACACGTCGCGCCATAGACCCCTAAAGTTGTAGCGACATATTTGAACTTTGCATACTGTGCATGATTTTAGTCATTGCCGGTGTAGTCATTCTCATACAGTTTCTGTCTTGATTCATGCAATATTGAGCTTCTATTCATGATGTTGTTGCAGGTCACAGCAGTTGACCCAGCAATAGATGCAGCTCTAGGGTTGTTGGAACAATTTGCTGACAAGGCTACGAAGGGAGACGTTGACAGTAATCTTCTTCGACACGGAGCACCCTGGAGGAACTGTCCTAGGAGTGATAATGGAGAGATTCGGCAACGGTGGGCTAGAATACAAATGATGGACTTTCTTCAAGCCTTTACAGACACTGAGTTTGGGGTACGGTTTGCCGAATCTAAAACCCATGATATCTCTCTTGCAACAGTTTGAAAGCAACTAAACTGAATTAGGTTGATCTGTCAGGTTAACTATCTTGAAGGTGACCTTGAACTCTTGGACGATCCAGCAGCTCGTGCTCTCACACAGGTACCAACCTCCTCTCAACAATCAAGTTCAAACCTACATTCATCCTTTCGGTGTCTGATGTGAATATGACCTAATTACAGGTGGGTCTTCTATATCAACAACGAACTCCTCCGCTCATAAGGCCAACCTCCCGGGGCATACTACGATGCTTAACTCGCTGGTAATGTTCACTCCCGTTCACTCATTTTGTAAAGCTTTATACATTATCCATACCAGAAGAGAATCTTTCGACTGTAAGCTGCTAATGCTTCACTTCCCTTCACTTCTTTCGTATACGTATAGACATCACCTTTACTAAATGAGAATATTTGGACTGCAGGCTTGTAAGGGAGAAGTTGCAACAACAATTCATGGATAGTATGAGGTTTAAATGGCACCGGTTGATACGAGGTAGATACTACCGCAACTTGATGCGGGAGTGGTAGCACTAGAAAATTTCCACCATTTTTCTCTGATGAGAAGCTCTTTACTTACAAGGCCATTGCCTTCGACACTCAATATATGTAACTTACTGCAGACGTCAGTTGATAAACACGTGCTGCACAGACATCACTCGTGGATGAACTCACTGATTGTCAGCTTCAATCACGTGTAAGTTCTTAACCAATTTTTGTTTTGAGCTTAAAGCTGGCATTTAACCCAGGGGCGTACCAGGGCCACCATTGAAGAATTGGCAGAGACATGCATGGGAATGATGATGATTGACAAGCATCTGGAACACAGGAAGAAGCAGAGGGGCGGTGGTGATGATGAGACTGGATAGAGCGTGGGAGCCAGTAGAGAATTCAATTTTCCCCTTTTTTTGATTTCCCCATAATTCTCAGAATTGTAAAGAAGGGGAAAAAGGTACGATTAGCGAAAGAAGCGCACGGCCATACAGTAGGGGCGGAGAGCAAGCTGGCCACACGAGGGAGGAGTGGTGGTGCCGTGATGGGGGGGGGTGTTGCTGGGACTTCACTCTGCACGTGTGGACAAAAGGCTCTCACGTGCATCTCCCTCCCCACGTTCATCCCCTCCACCATCAATACTCTTCCTCCTTGCTTGCTTTTTGCTCTCCCTTCTTTTCCTCTTCTCACATTATTACTCCTAGCCAGCCGTTTGAGAAGATTTCGGTCTCAGTGGATAGCAGTAATCCAGTTCTTTGTTCGTGTTTTTCTTGTGACTTGTTTCATTTGGCCCTCTCATTCGGTGGAGGATGATTGTCCCTCGTGAGCATTGGATGCACAGCTTTGACTCCACAGCCCCGTACGAAACGGGATGGTTGAATACGAAGTTAGTGGTTGAGCAAAAATTGGATCAAGACTTGCTGATTTCCTACTCGTTCGTTGATTCGAATTTCAGGTGGCACATTAATTCTGCAAAGGTGATGCTGGATTGTTGGACTTTGACCAACTAACATTTAATAGAAGAAAACAGGAGAACAAGCATGAACTTCATATCTAGTAACTTCTCCCCCCATTTTGAATGTCATCCAGAGCTCAGCAAGTATGAAGATTTTGTAAATGTGAATATGGGAAAGGGTCGTTGTACCCAAGCACGGGTTGGTATCATGGGTTATACCATTTGACATCAGATTGTTAACCTTTTTTTATACTACCATAGTTAACCTACTCTCAAATTGATTTTGATAATTTTGCATACCAATATCATCTCAAAACATATGAGAAATAATATTTTCAGAGATAAAATGATTTTTGAATTGACTAAGGCATAGGAGGTGTAGTAATCATGACAAAGACTCTAAAGAAAATAAATTCACATTGCTATATGTTTCAAGATTTAATACAATGGGAGGAAATTGACATGTATTTGTTTTCATCAATAATCATGCATTCAGTAATTTTTTCTAATAAATTTACCATTATTATGTTTTACGTGTACATACTTAAATCCAAACTGAATTCTTAGCTCGCTTCCAAAGTACGTTGATAATAATTTTCCAGATGAAAATAAAGTGCTAGCATCCTCATGGAAAACAAGTCTACATGCACCAAGAGCTACACACTCGTATTCAGAGGTACGCGGTTAGAATTGCTTTTCTGTTGCGGTCATTCTGTTAGTATGTATGAGCGAGAGAAGGAAGGAGGTCAGTATGACTTTTTCCTCCCCAGGGGGGGGGGGGTTGGTGGGGGGTTGCTTCCAATTTGGTTATAAATGTACACAAAACATAGCTACAATATTAGAAGCTAGTAGCAGAATAAGAAGGAACACAACAAGGACAACAGACTGGCACCGGGCCTGCCATGGCCTCCCCCTCCCCTCCCTCTTGATGACGGTGAAAAAATGACCCCGTGAAAAAACGAAGTAAAGTAAAGTTAAGAAGCGATTTGACCGATTGGGCTCGCACACGCGAGCGATGATGCAGGACTGATTCGAGGGGCACTCATGTGCCTCACTGCGTCCATGCATGATCATAGCTTTCATACGCCATCTCATTAACACGTTCACCTCCCGTTTTAATAATTCATAAAATTATGGGCCTTGAACCCGGCCCTCACGGAGTCAAGAATGTTCACGCCTTGAACATTTCAGAGCTTGCTCGTAGAAAAGGGTTAATTTGGGCACGGGCATGATATGGGTACCAGTAAGATGCGTCTCATTATGTATGATTCATTGTATATGTGCAAGATATCCTTTTTTAATCCCCTATATACAACTATAGCCATGTCACCTATATTACCATTTGGTTAGAATAAATTTTCAATATTATTATTTTTATTAAAAAATTAGTTTCAAAAAATTACACTATTTTAGGAAGGGGTACCCTTACCCTTTTGGACAAGCAGACTAATTAATATAAATGTCCAAGTTGCCCCATTTATCAGCAAACCCATGTATTGAACTAACGTAAGATGCTCAACAAAATCATAGAGGACCCAAAACACCCGAGTTTTTTATGTAATCAGAGGTACATTATAGCTTCCAATTTCAAGTTTCAATGCTATACATATTAGAGTCTACCGTGATACACATCATTGGTACCAAAGTATGAGATTTTTGTGTAAGAACATCCCTACGTGAATGCCTTTATATTTTTTCTTACAAATTACCAATATCAACATATTGTAAAAGAGTAAGAAAAATACACGAGAATATTCCTCAAACTGTGGTAACCATGTGAAAGTAGAAGAGCCCTAAAAATTGGCCTACAAACTGACTGACAGAATGTCAGCCAGGATAGAGATCAAGAGCCATGGCCCTCCAATAATGAAAAAAACAACCACATAGCTCTTTAGAAATTACAGAACAGAGTCAACTGCAGAAGGGCCAATGCAGACTTTTCTGAGCGGGCGGAAAAAAAGAATGTAGGGTTCCTTAGAGCCAAGATCGGGCCCCCCTGAGGCACGTGCCCGACGGGAAATGGCCCGGCCGGAGGGAGGGGAGGGGGGGGGAGTTGTGTACCTGCACTGTTCTGACGGAGGTGAGATGGGATGCCCCTTCTGTATGAGTACTTGCACATGCTCCAAAAGCACTCCTTATTTATTTCTCACTAACTCTCAATATATGCAGGGAAGAGAGAGAATTAGAGCGTCTCCAACGGAGACTCTGGGAGGCCAAAAAAACAGCCACCTGCTGCCAACCTCCAAAAGTGGAATTGCACCGTTCACTCTGCAACGGTAGCGTGGAAGTCGAGCTCGGCCAAGGAGGCCGAGGGCACGGCCAAATCTCACGATGTACAGAGCTCTCTACACCGCACTTGAGAGCTGGTCAAAGCGAATCTTCCTGGTCTTTGCAGCTTTTCGTCTTCCAAGAGCTCCCGACGTTGAGCAACCAGGAGCCGGAAGTTGCTTCAAAGTCAGGAGGGGAGTACATTTCAGAGCCACCGCCGAGTGTGGTGCCACTGGACCGACTTTTTTGCCCTCTGGCACATTCCCCAAGCTCGCCCAAAGCCTCTGCAAGAGTCATTTTGCAGAGTCTCTGTTAAAGATGCTCTTAGGGCATGGCCACCCTTGAACGGGATTTCCACACTGTAAAAGACGACCGAGTGCATGCACTTCTAGTAGTTGCGAGGGCACCTGTAAACTAGTGATACCAGCGTTTCTCGGAGCCCCATCAGCGAATGGGATTTTTTTCTTTAAAATCCCTCGAATTTTTGATTTGGACTCCCCGACGACTGTTTTTGATGATTGTGAACTTAAATATGGGATCCGCGGCCTCAAATTATTCGAAGAGCCTACTCCATGGCATTTTAACTCTGTACATCAAAAATTTAGGGGCTCTTTACCCCTCCCCCTCCCTTGCCCCTGGGCTTGTTTCAGTCAATGGGTGGCCATACTCTTAGAGTAAACTTGAAGGGCTATGGCTCATTCAAAACCATCAATGATATTGGATTTTTTTTCTAGAAAGTGGAACCGTAATGTCATTAAGTATTGCACTAGAGATGTTTGCAATCGCATGCAGAGAACGAGATATATCTTACCCCTCTAAATCATGTAACACAACCTTTCAAAAATAGATTACCCAATTTAGCATAAAACTACACCTATATTGACAAATGATCTACCACTATGACCATTACTATGAGGTACTATCCACTGAAACTTGCCTGCATGGGCATTAATTAATTAAGTATGGTGAGGTGATCGGGTGTATGGTGGTGGATGGTGTTGGTATGGTGATGGTATGATGATGGTATGGTGATGGTATGGTGTTGGTATGGTGATGGTATGGTGATAGTATGGTGATGGTATGATGATGGTATGGTGATGGTGTGGTGATGGTATGGTGATGGTATGGTGATAGTATGGTGATGGTATTGTATGTATGGTATTGAATGGAATTGGAGATTTGTCCCATATTGTTTGAGAATATAAAGAATGTGAGGAAGTATGTAAAGTGGGAGTTGTGGGTGGAGGAAAGCCAGGAGACTAAAAGGGCTAATTCATCAACATGCTAGTGTTAATTCACAAATCCGCGCTAATTCTTCAATGCTCACTAATTCACTTTGCCTTACATCGAAGGAGCCATGGGGGGTCCATGTAGCACCCTTCATAAGTGTCATCAATTAATTAATGCTCAAGGTGTATAATGACACTATACACCTTAAGTGCCTATTACATACTATATATCCACTTCCAAAAAAAATAATATATATATCATACCAAAAGAATTTGGTGGGTTGAACAATCTACGGGGTGTATAATGACACTATACACCTTAAGTGCCTATTACATACTATATATCCACTTCCAAAAAAAATTATATATCATACCAAAAGAATTTGGTGGGTTGAACAATCTACGGGGTGTACATTAGACATGCAAAATGAGATATTCATAGTAGAATAATAGTCCCGAAAAAATGACAATTCCATAATAACAAAGAAGCTCCTCTTATCGTTTGTAATGTTTCTATTCCTTACGTCAATTTATATGATAGTCACTTTTTCTCAAATTTTACTAAAGTAATAGGGCCTACTACACTTATAAAAATTGAAGAATAGCGGCAATTTTTTGATTTGAATACAGACATAAAATAACATAAAAAATAATACTTAACACCTAAAGGTCTTTGATACAAAATTGTTTAAATTATCAAAAAGAAACTTCTTCTACTTCAGGTGCAAAGAAACTCAATCTAAGCATTGATTAGAAGATCCAACCGTAGGATCTTGAAGTTAACTTATGATATGGGTACCCCTCAAAAACAATGTGATCTTTTTAAAACTACTTTTTTAATAAAAAAACAATATTCTGAAAAAAATTCTAACGAGATGGTATCATAGGTGACATGGCTATAGTTATATACATGAGGTTAAAAAATGGAATTTCTCGCACATATATAATGAATTACACATAATGAGACGCGTCTTAGTGGGGCCCGTATCATGCCCTTGCTCACTATGTCTACCGGTGCCTCGAGGAGGGGGGATGTGCACGACCATGAAGCCGAGTGGCACGTGAGAAAGAGGCAGCAGGAGGTGAGGAAATGAAGGCTCTCAAGGTGCAGACATGCAGATGGGAGGGGCCCGACCCGACCCGATCCGACCCCGGGAGGCCAGCCATGATGATGATGATGGAGCTGGGGCCTGGCCTGGCCCGGCCAGAGGGTTGCAGCACGCTTGGTGCCCAGACGGGGCGGGGTTGATGAGCTGCTGCCCATAAAACTATGCTTTCTTTTGGGATTCAGTATCTTTGCCTACCTGCTGCTTGTCACCCAAAAAGTGCACCCCCCACTTCCTCTTCCCCTTCATCAACATGTCCATTAAAAAGCCCTTTTTGGGAAAGATTAAAAAAACAAGTGACACTTTACATGGGCATGAGAGGAATAGGGAGAGGGGAACTGCCTATCCGGAAGCTGCTCCATTGTGGTCTAGCCCCTAACTTTCCTTAAAACTCGAAAAGGGTTTTAGAGGTTCCCGCAGGGGGGGAAAAACTCAGCCAACTTTGACCATTATAATCTCACAAATGACAAAGAATGAACGGTTCAAATTTGGTATGTGAGAAGAATGTCAAGTGAATTTTGAGATCCTACGGTTGAATCTTTTAAAGAGTACTTAGATTGAGATTCTTTGAGCTTAATCCAAAGGAAGGTCAAATTTTGTGACTTAGACCGTTTTGCAACAAGGAAATTTAGGGGCTACAGATCCTCAGGAAGGTCTGGGCCTTTGTCTTCGAGTGTCATTGCTTGGCTCAAGATGTCGTATGTGGGCAACTCTGTCTCAATTGGTTGTCGCACGGCCATGAGTCTCACCGGGATGGCCCAAGTGAGACCTTGGAGTTGCTCGTAGAGAGGTGCGTGTGCGGCCCCTCGCCAAGTCCGAGTGGGTGGCCTAGTGTTCAGCGGTTGCTCCCTCATTGCGCTTGTTGAGACACTCTCTTTGAGGGGAGCTTTACACTATGAATCAAGAGCATGGAATCCTAAAATCTGTGATTGGCTGATGAAGTGCCCTTAGTCCCATCTGACTTTACACTACCTTGAAAAAAGGAGAATGACCACTAACTTTGAGGTCCCCAACCTATGTTAAATTTTCCATAGCGGATAATGTTTTCATGGTCTCCTAAATCATAGTTGAGTCAAAGCAAATGCCTCAACTCAACTATCATTGAAGAGACCATGGGTCTTAGAACGCATCGATTGTCTAGTGTTCGATTATTTTAAAAGGAAGAAGGGGAGGTAAAAGAGAGAATGATGAAGATTTATATCAGAAAATGAAACTTGTCCTAGTCTAAATTCCACTTTACACTACTAACACTGAATGACCAAGCCACTAAAAACTCAAATTTTAATGTTTTTCATGGTCATGACTCTTGGTACAACATGAGAAAATACGACTCTCAATCAATTCACGTATAGGGAGAGATTCCTATGACTCTTTAATCGTCAAATACGATTCTTTGAATGTATGTACACACTTAAAATGCTTCAATATTCATCAACATTGAGGTGACGAAGATGCATATATACGTACATGAATATCATCATAGTCAATAATTGACAACATACAAATCACACAAGAGTTGAAATTTCACTAAATCAATGACTCGATCAGCTATTGGATTCAAAAAAACTTGAAATGTGAAAAAGAAATGCGCAATGAGATGTCCATTCCGGCTTGGACTATTCCTCGGGGAGGGGGAGGGGAGGGGAGGCTACGGACACATTTTCACATGCCATTGATGGGGGATACTGGGTATCACACCAAATCTGTGTTGCTGAGGAAACACATGAGTACGGTCTCCCTGTCTCCACCTAAACCCTTTTTGACAATTTGCCCCTAAGCACGCGCGAAATCCACCTGCCATGAAAAAACCAAAAAAAGAAAAAAAAAGAAAAAAAGAAAAAAAGAAGAATAACTTGCCACTAGTGACTATATACACTCGATGAGCACCTCGATATTTGCGCATGGACGTGTTGATGGGTTTGGCATATTACTTGCGCACATCCTCTAAGAGTTGCGGTTGAACATGCGTCATGAAGCATGCTATTTGATATAATATGTCCAACAAATTTCAAGTTAGAAAGTCCCCTTGTAGAGTAGACAAGGGAATAATTTTGTAGAAAACGGGTTCGAATAAAATATTGTTTTTTGAGTATTCTAGAGTTTATTATATAGATATATAGATATATATATGAAGTTGGGAGTAGTTGGTATCAATTGAACCAATCCTCCCCCCCACTCCCAAATGTAACTTCTTAGTACATTGAACTTTGAGGTCTAAAGATGAAAAGTTCCTCTCTTGTGGTCTTCTTTCTTGCGTGCAATTCTTGAATACCTTACCACGTGTAAGGGGGCACCGCATATGATTTATTTTCTTATTATTTTCAATACCCTTGCATGTACTTTTGCATATGCAAAGTAGAGTGACTGGTTGTAAGTATACTTATACTAATCACTTGTAATAAGATTTTTACTTAGTTTCATAGGTGCTTAAAAACACCACAAAGTTTGTCTTGCCTTTTTGCTAACGAATGAAAAATATTGAGTCACACATTCATCATTCCAAGTATAGAGACGGTATTAAATGTCCTAAATTAGGTGGTTCCACATTACATATACACAACAAATAACAACATATATTGGACAAATAGGTGTTTCTCCAAGAGCTTTGGACTCTACTCAAAGTACAAATATGGAAAATGAATAAGTTTAAGAATTGTAAATAATGTACTTCCTCTGTCCAATTATAATTGTCCAGTAGGTTCTTTCAAATCTATCTCTCAAGGTAGATTTTTGAAAGAACCTACCGGACAATTATAATGGGATAGAGGGAGTAAGTAACATGTGAGAGAGTATTTACTCCAATTTTATAATTATATAGGGGAAGATATCAATGTACAATTTCAAATCACTTTATTTTGAGAACATGTACTAAGTTTCTTACATCTAAAGTTTCTCAATACCTTCAATTGTATGATTTAGTTTGTATCTTAAGATAGTCATTGTGTTTTTGTCACCGGAGAGTTCTTTCAAATCCTCAAAATGGATTAGAATATTGCTAAGTTTATATCACAATCTTCCATCCCAAGTAGAGTATTAAGTATCACACTATACTATACTACACTACTATATGTATAGACTGTTTTTATAGTGAGGTGCAATTATCCAATGTGAATATTACAATTTATCAATGAGCATTTATACATTCACCTAGTAGTGGTTTGAATATTGTGTTGTGAGTGTTAGTAACATGCATGTAATTTACAAATTTAAGTGTGAAGTTGAATCTCGGTTTAGTGGATGTAAATTCAAGTTAAGTATGTATAGAAAATACCAATGGGAATGTGCTTTGTATACCGAAATTGCACTCGTCAAAGTTAGGATCGATTGACACGATGTGAGCAACTGTTGGTTTTTGAATTTGAATATGATTACATATTTAAAAGTTTACTACAATTAATTTGTTGTTGTCATTTGGTTATCACTTCAAACTTGAGTATAACCAAACATATGTGTGAAGCTTGTTGTCATTTGGTTATCACTTCAAACCTGAGTATAATTAAGCATACGTGTGAAGCTTGTTGTCATTCGGTTATCACTTCAAACTTGAGTATAACCAAAGATACGTGTAGAGCTTGTTGTCACAACTAATGAAAGGAATGAAAGCTCCACCACCTGTAGACTCATCAAATCCGTACCATCCTTAAAAGCCAAAACGGCTATTTTTCAATTTCAAGCAACCTAAATGACAAGGTTGAAATTTTAAAAAATCTAAGATTTTTACAGCGTATTCCCTATACTAGAAGGTGGTAGTGGAGAAAGCTCCTATTCCAATTTTAGAAGTTCTTTGATACGAATTTTAGTTCTCACATCCGAGGCAGGTAGGTAAAACTTTTTTATTTTGCATATAAAAAAAATTCTTCTTCTTTTTTGTGATATGTTCGTGAACCACATTCCTACTCATATACCCAAGTCAAAACTTTTACAAGGGCAACAAGGTCCAAAATCTTCAATAATTCCATCTTAACCCCTAAACGTCCCTAGTGTCGAAAAACGACATTTTGGATGAAGGGCAGAAACTTTGAAGAGCCATAACTTCTTCATCCAAACTCCGTTTTTGACGAAATCACTTGGCTTATGTCACAAATCAAGTCTAGTTTATGTGGTAAAAATTGCAAACTCATAAAATAAAGTATGAATAAATGGCATGGATTTTAGTGAAGGCAGTTTTTGTTTTTGGGTTTTCAAACATTTGGCATGATTTACCATTGCAAGCCAATTATGTGAAATCTGAAATAGTTTTTCATGAATTTCTTTTCATAGGTTTGATATTTAGATGCATCCCAACAACTTTGTAGTTGAAAGTTTTCTGATGTAGATAACTTTGGTATTGGCTTTGCAATGATGTTTCTACGATGAAAAAAGTGAAAAAATGGATGATTTTTGAAGAGCTAGATATCCCTCATCCACCGTTAGATTTTGACTTTATTTTTTGGAATAGATTCCAATTATAGTCTTATTTTAGAGGTAGAAACCTTGACCCAATTGAGGATATATTGAAGAAAAGGCATGGATTTGAGTGCGAGGGGTCTAGTTTTGGACTATTTTTCCTTTGTAAAATTTTTGGCAGTTTTCACGACTAAAAGGCTACTATTTGAGCCAAGATTTTTTTTTGATGAATTTTTTTGGTACAAGAGTGTCTTTGAGATGAAGATGAACTACTTTCTAGTTGCTGATATTTGATTGCAAATTTCATGTTGGTAGTATTTTCACTTCAAAGTGGAAATGATGATATTTTGTATCCTGTTTTGCGCACTAATATGTTATGATCTCGCAATCTATGAGGTCCCATGAGTCAAGTTTTGGTCCACATGATCTACTACAAATCTATTACAAGTTTGTACGGTTGAGATCTGAATAGCTTATCGTTATTTTCATATATATCACTTTTTTGAAAATGAGTTTTTGGCTAAAAATATCCCAAAGACGTTTAGGGGTTAAACTTCGGATGCTAAGATATGGCAAATCATAAACAGTCAATTGTCAAATTTTGAACCATAGACTAAAAATAAGACCTTCTAGTTGTAAGTCCAAAAATAGTATGAAATTTTAGTTCACACTTTTGGAGATGCATAGACGTAGAAATCGTAGTTTTGAGGTTTCAAGCTCCAGAAACACACAAGGAGATGAGGGGTTTTAGAGCAAATCAAGTACTTCAAGAGCGGGATTTACACAAGACCACCGATCGAGAAATGTAAAAGAAAATTACGTTCTAATTGGTCAAATATGAAATTTTTGACCAATTGGTGACCTTCTTCACACTTAGTGAGAGTGGAGGAATTAGCACAAGCTCACATGATTATGGCACACATAATAAATAAATGAGATAAAGTTTGACATGGGGTACAAGTGGGTTCCAAGGATCCGCCACAGTAAAGATAAGATTGCCACATATCCTAGTGAATCAAACCCAACAACTTTGAAATCTCAAACTTATCATAACCTCACCTTAAGCTTAACCCTAGCCCTAGCCCTAGCCAAGTCAAAGCAAAGCAAAAGTTGTATGAAAGCCCATGTGGCAAAGATTGAGAATATCAAACAAAAAGAATAATGTGATTATTCCTTCCCCTACACGTCAGCTCAAAAGGTTATATACATTTTAAAATAAAAGCCAAGAAGGAATAAAATCCATACTACGCCCACCAAAAGAACACCCTTCCATGGATTGGGGGCCCCTTATGGGAATCCAAGTGGGAATAAAATCAATTCAAGGGCTCCCCCGGGCGCACGTCCAAAATCCCCCTCGAATTCTGAAAACAATCTTATTCCCAGGCAAGCACACCTTGAATCCTTCATTTTATGTCTCCCCACTACCTTAAAAAAATTTAAATTAAATACCCCGGAAAGGGATTAAATAATGAAATTTTGAGTTGTGAAAACTCTTATTTGACTCATTAATGGAAAAAATTAATGTGTTTCTTGGTCATAGTCAAAGTCAATGTGGTGTTATTAACCCCTAAATGGGTTGGTAGAAAAAAGTACACATTTTCAAGCGGCAAAGATGTTTAGCTTCAACTCAATAACATCTTTGAACAAAAAAAATATATGAGAAAAATTCCTTCGCGCAAATGATAACCTTGAAATGGTGAAGATTGCCAAAAAATTTACAAAGGAAAAAAAGTCCAAAATTCAACCCTTTGCATTCAAATCTATGTCTTATCTTCAGTACTTCTTTGATTTTTGTCAAGGTTTCTACCACTAAAACTAAACTCTAATTGGAGTTTGTCCCAAAAAATGAAGTTAAGATTCAACGATGGATGAAAGAGATACAGCTCCTCAAAAATCATTCATTTATTCACTTTCTTTTCCAAGATAGAAACATCATTGCGAATCCATTACAAAAAAAAATTGGATCAAATATTCTTCAAGTGAAACGTTGTTAGCCTTCATCTTAAGATCATGTTATATTTTTTTTTCATATTTGATTTCCCGAAATTGCCTCACAATGAGAAAACAAGTCCTATGTCTGAAAACTCAAAAACAAGAGTTGCCTTTACTAAATTGCTTTTCATTTATTCATACTTCATTGTATGGATCTGAAAATTTTAGCACACAAAGTAGACTTGATTTGGAATCCCAAGCAATTTCATCCCAAACGAACTCCGGATAAAGAAGTTATAGCTCTTCAAAGTTGCTACAGTCATCCAAATAGTCAATTTTTGACATTCGGCCCGGTTAAGAGTTAACACGGTTGCTTACTCAAAAACCCACAAGGAAACACCCCTAGTGCAGAAATGTATCCCACTTATGTTCAGAAATTGCTCCGACATGCGTGGAATTAGTAAATTTAAAGATATGTGTCTCCTTTATCCACTTTTAAATCTCAAATTAGTTTGTTGGCACGAATTTAAATTCAAACGGAATGAAAATTGTAACTCAATCCAAGATGTTATGAAAACATGACACAAATTTTAAGTTTTATAAGAGTTTTCACCATTGCATAGCTATTATCGAAGCCAAGAAAATTTTCTCATGATTTTTTGGTGCTAGGAACAAAAAGCAATCACTTGCCTAGTTGGAGACTCTTGAAAGAAATGAAGTTGTTGATAGCAAACTCACTCCAAAGTCAAAGTGATAGAGATTATTTACTCCATAAAATAGATTATGCAATCTCAAGACTTTACATCTAACCCACATAACTTACAATAAATCTAGTAAAAGAAACAAAGAAGCAACTACAACTTTTTGTCTAAAAAAAAAAAAAAAAAACATGAGTACAATCCAAGTGCAAAAATATTTAAAGTCCTCACACAAAAGGAATTGTCACACGACAATAAATACAAGGCACACGAAGGGAACCCCCACACACACATACCTACAGACACACTAAAAGCGGCGCCCACAGTAATAAGAATCACACACGAACAGGCTCCCACACACACACACCTAGAGCGGCAGTCATGAGCCACGCATGCGCCAGCCAGCCAGCCAGCCAGCCAGCCAGCTATCCCAACAACAGCAACCGAATTCCTCACTCACACACCCACACACTCGATTTCAATCACAAGGAAACCACAGGCATTCCATTCCATTCCCTTCCAACAATCCATGCAAGCATCGATCCAGCCAGCCAACAACATCGCTCGAATCCATCCTCCTTCTTCGCGAGCCTCCCTTCCCCGCGCGAGCTTTCTGACATTCTGTGTCAGAATCCCACATTTCCCGCACCCAGTGCCCCAGCCCATGATTAATACCCCTCCGCGCACCTCAATCCGGTCAAGATT
Organism: Bryum argenteum; assembly: GCA_037043015.1. Lineage (NCBI taxonomy): Eukaryota > Viridiplantae > Streptophyta > Bryopsida > Bryales > Bryaceae > Bryum > Bryum argenteum. Next base: position 14,451,118 of record CM073330.1, read on the forward strand.
CTGTTGCTCATCATGCCCCCGCTCCTCCGACTCCCCGAGTAGTAGTAGTACTCACTCACTAGGATTGCTGTATCGGGTGCGATTGTTATGAGAACCGGAGTGGTGTGGAGTGTGTGGGGTCCTCGCGAGTTTTGACTTGCGGTGTCAGAGCGTGTCCGCACGCGTGAGAGTTACGAGGGGCCAGTGGATCTTTTTGCGGGTGTTGGTGGTTGGTCCTTTTTAGTTTCTCTCAGCTTAGTCGTGCCTCTCGTCGTCTGTTGTCATTAGCAATTGGTCTGTGTGTGTGTGTTTGTGGGTTAGTGTGTGTGCGTGCTCTCTTTCGGTGTCAGCCCCGGTGTTGGGCGATGGTTGTGTAGGAGAAGGGAAAGGATGACGTCCGGGACGCGTTTGCCTACTTGGAAAGAGAGGGAGAATAACAAGCGACGGGAGCGTCGTCGGCGTGCTATTGCGGCCAAGATCTTTGCTGGGTTGCGGTTGTATGGGAACTACAAGCTGCCGAAGCACTGTGATAACAATGAGGTGTTGAAAGCGCTGTGTGCCGAAGCGGGCTGGACGGTTGATGAAGATGGGTCGACCTATCGGAAGGTAGGTGGTGTTTGTTGGTGGTGCAAGATTAGGGTGGGGGTGTTGGTGATGGGTGTTGATCGGCATTGTGTTTTGTTTTTGTATTGTAGGGGTCGAAGCCGCCTGTGGTGCAGAGTGAGCAGCACATGTGTACCTCCCCGTCGGAGGTGAGTCCGGCGAGTTCGTATCCGGGGAACGATGGCGCGTCGCTGATACCGTGGTTGAAGGGGTTGGGGTCGGGGACGGCGAGCACGACGAGCAGCGCGGGCGGGGGGTTGCCGCCGCTGCACGGGTCGTCGAGCAGCGCGCCCGTGACGCCGCCGCTGAGCTCTCCGACGGGGCGTGGCCCGCCCGTGAAGCCGGACTGGGACGGGCTGCAGCAGCAGCAGCAGGGGGAGGCGTGTCCGCCGTGGAACCACCATCCGTTTCTGGCTGCGGCCGCGGCCGCCGCGCACTTGCGCCCGGGGTATTGCGATACGCCGGACGGCGCGCGCACGCCCGTGGCGCTCGAGCCGAGCACGGCGCCCGTGTCGCCCACGGCGCTCGAGTTCGCGTGCAGTGCCAACTCCAGCAAATGGGCGAATGGCGTCCGCGTCCGCGCCGGCGCCACGCTGGGTCCGTTCCCAACCTGCGGTGACCAAATGGAGGCCACATTCTCGCATCCCTGGCGCCAGCCCATGCAGAAGAGTATTAGTATGCCAGTGTCGCCCGTGTCGTCCCGCATGAAGGGCTCATTTGGGGAGCGTCTCGGGCGCTGCCCTTCTGAACTGGAGCTCGCGGGCGGGCTGGGATCGTTGTGGGAGCGTGACGAGCTCGTGGTCGGAGCCAAACGGAAACTGTCCGCCGATGATCTCGAATTGACACTTGGGAGCTCCTCGCTGCGAGCGTCCCCTGAGCGCCATCACTCCCGTGCTTGATCCAGCCCCTTTTCTCTCTTTTGTGTCATAAATTTTTTAGGCAGTCCCGTTCTCCCTCCACCGAATGTGAAGACCATCATCCTCGCCACTCCATTTCAAGCTGTTTTAGGTGCGCCCTTCACCTCCCCCTCTCTTATGATCACTTCCTCAATGACCTCCATCGATTCTATAATCATTGACTTCAAAACCGTAGAAATCGATCAGAGCCATTCTTTCTATTATACCATGCTATGATCATTCACCTCTACACAGTAGAAATCGATCAGAGCCATTCTCAGTGGCAGTCAATCATGCTCGCTATCATCTAGATTCAGATTCTTATTTACGTTTAAATCGAGTCTCTCGTGATTCTTTTCAAGCCTGTGTGCAACAAATTCAGAGTATTATGTTCAGTATTCAATCGAGGTTTTTTCTATAGCAGCATCCAATATTTTGGTGCAGGTGGGCTGTTTCGTAAGAGAGCTGATTGAGTGGGTTGTTGGCTTGTGTGGGCAGGTTGAGCTTTGGGTTTTGTGGATGCGCGCTTTTCAAAAGTTGGCGAGGCACAGATTTTCTATTGCAGCCTCTTAGTATTGGGGGTGAGGAAGACGACCAGTAGAGGTCGCTCCTCCTTTCATTTGTGCTTTGTACCGAAACGCTGTTTATACTGATTCCATGTCATATAAGAGTTGGATGAATGAGGTCAATCATTTCTGTGCATTGCAAATGGTATGTTGATCAGAACCTAAATTTAAGAGCTTCTCGTTGACTTGTCCTCAAATTTCCAATGCTTGCTCAGAATAAATTCTCATGGCATTTTTAGTCAACCAGTTTCTTCTCTTGTATCCAGTGCAGATTGCATCGATGCACCTTTTTTCTGATGAATTGGTAGAGACACCTGCGTGTCATAAGTGCACATGAGCACCAGAGTGTCAGGCAGCTCCGAAGCCAAACACTGATAGAACATTACAGTTCTGAGGACTCCTGCATTTCGAGAGGTGAGCTTTGCAGGTACACCGCAAGTGCATGGAAGTAGGACAACCGCTTTGCATTACGCAGCATACTTTGACTGTTCAGGACCTGCAAAACCACCACACTCAAAAAGCATTTCTGTTGGAGTTTTTCTAGGTGTCTTTCTGCTTCTTTAAGTACATACGCTAGCATTTTGTTCTTCGTAGAGTCAATATGTTCTCCGTAGAGTCAATATGTTCTCCGATGCTAATTTTCGCCTCATGTCGAAGAAACACACTTATGAATGAACGATACCTCACTTAACGAAGAGGAACTCATCATTTGCCATTCACACGATGAGTCAAGAATTTGTGAACAACGTTAATCTAAACCTTCTCCTTAAGCTGTTACACTCTCTTTGAACCCGTCTGTACTTTACTACATGTCATGCTACAAGTCTTTCACCATATTTTAGCATTTTTGGGCTATTTGGAGACAGCTTATCATACTAGTTTGCATATTCTTCAACTTCATACAATTATTTTCATGTGTTACATTCTGCATTTACAACATAGCATTCTTAGTTGCTTTATTATGTTTGTGGTTTGGACAAGAACACTGATGTGTACATGCATCATCAAGATCAAATCTCTCCAAAAACGAAGATGATTGGAGTGAGAATTTTTGCCAAGATCATACACTCACATGAAACTTCATTGTTCTGGATAGGCACATGCAAAGCACACGCAGGAAGGAAGGGCCATACACATGCAATTCTTATGCAAAATCATGGAGAACAAAACCAAGACTTACATACGAGAGCCGCGGATATTGCAGCACACGAATGCACAGTCATCATACATACAATATCTGCTTGCGCAAAAACCTGACATCCAGGTCAGCATGCTCGCGATATGGATCATGAGTGTCACATATTCCTTGACGGAAAAAAAAAACACCCACCCTCATAATCCCCATGCCATCTCTGAATCAGATTGAGATTCACAAGAACACTGAGCATTTGGAAGGTGGAGTTGCTTTTTAAAGGATTTGGGTGATTATAAGTGTAGTAAAATCTACCTAAGAAAGAGATTTTATAACAAGAAAGTTATTGCTAAAAAATAATCAAATTTGAAATGATTCGGAATGGTGTATATTCATGTGTTTGTGGGGCTAACTTAGGGCCGCTTTACACGAGGGGCCAAGTCATTGATGGAGACCGAATATATCTCTTGTGATTGGTCCACTTTCTGAAATTGGTGCGAAGGGCTTTACGTGTGTTGAGAAGGAGAAGAAAGAAAGAACAGAGAAAATGAGCAGGAGGCAATTGGAATGAGCAAAGAGCTCCATTCTACCATGTATATTTTGTATGAATACAACGAGTTAACGACAAGTAAAGGGAAGTAATAGATATGCTATCAAGATAAGGACAAGAAAAGTAGATATTAATACGTTCTAGGTAAGGTTTTAGAGAGTGAATGGATAATATCTCAACACTTCTCCTTGCACGATGATCTTCCTCGTTCAAAATAGTTCATGATGCTTTGAAGTAAAAAGAGTAAAGTCATCGTTCACTTTATAGTAACTTAGTGACGGTCCAGAGATGTAAGAGCTCAGATGCTTGATGTTGTCCTCCATCATGAATCTTGAGAATACTCCTTCTAGGAACACCTAATGGAACGCTATAAAGTTCTCCTTCCAATCACTTGTCTAGTACTTCCTCCTCCTCCTCCTCGCAAGAGCAGTAGGGGTCCTCTCCAATCTTGCTCTAGCCAATTATAGGTGGTTAAATCAGATTTGTGTCCACCATGTTGAAACTCTTGAGTAACTTCTTGACATAAGACTCTTGTTCAAGTAGTTTGCTTTGACTCATCTGCATAATGATTACTATGTAGTCCAAGATAAGAGAAAGTGCCCCAACACTTTTATTTCAAATTGTATGGTTAGTAGGTTTTCTACAATGTAGGAAATGAAGACTATGTAACGTAGAACATAATACATAACTATCATATAATGCTTAATAAGCTTCCTTAAAATGCACGCCACGCATCACACGTACATAGGTCGTAACCAGTCAATAAGAGAATCATTTTTCACATCACAGTTGTTACAAGGTGCGACAACCGGTGATGCCCAAGGTTGGCTTTGGAGCTGGCGACCAGGACAGAGGCATGGGCACCCCTCTTAAAGATAGGCGTGGAAAACATTCATGTCTGTATTTACAAGTCTCTTCCTCATTTTTGCAAGTGGGGCTAGCTTGCATCATGCAACGCTTAGGCTTGGTGTTCTTAACCTTCACAAGAATTATAAGTTGGCTACGAGGAGGTGCCACCATCGCCAAAAAGAATATGGGACAGATGGCAATGACATTTGTCATGTTCCATGATGTCTCTGACGGCGATGGTCATAGTAAAGAGTCTTGGACGCCATTCAATACAATTTTGTCACAAGAAAAAATTCATGACACCAATTTATACAAATTTGTCACAAGTAACGAAATACTTCTGTGCATTGTAGAAATACCATAAACAAACAACGTAAATCTAGTGACATGTTGAGTCTAATGAGCCGTACGGTGGGAAGAGTTATCAAAGTGCACATGATTACAATCCATTGAGGAAATTTTTATGATAGGTCACTAGACTCAAGTACTAAGGAGGTAGATAATTATAGTTCTTAGGATTGATTTTCAATGAACTTACTACGAACATTCTAAAGTGCGCCATCTTTGTAACACCTACAAGTCCAACTTCAAATTTCCATGATTAAATCCAAAAGGGTTCAGAAATGATAAATTGACCTGACGCGATCCTGTAACTACTTTGCCAATAAACACAAATTGCTCGCATGACTAACTTCAATACAAATTTGTCATCATAATATCTAGGCCATTAGTAAGTAGGTAATTGTAAAGGCACAATCATCAATTTTATGGTCAATGTTAAATTTTGAATGGTTGCCATGATTTAAAGTAGTAAATTCTTGGAGGAAATGATATGTATAAGATGTTTATAGTACTGTGGATTCTTTACAATTTACACAACTTCATATAGATTCATAGTTTTTTCATGTTTATTTTGAAACCTCAAACACAAACAAGGCAAGATTTTAACTTAGACGGCTTATGGTCAAATTTGAACATTGTCACCAAATAAGTAGTAGCTCAAACTCCTACTTTTCTCAATTATAGTACGGCAAGATGGGATTAAGGTTCATCCACAATTCCCTCATCTACTCTCATCATTTTTATGATGATGAAGTCAACAAAACATACTAAAGCTTTTTTTATAGAGCTCACTCATCTACCATATTTTTATAGGTGCTCAATTCATTGGAGTTTTCATGTTTATTACTCCCTCTGTCCCATTCTAATTGTCCGGTAGGTTCTCTCAACTCTACCTCTTGGCTTATTCAGTACCTCTGCTTGTTACAAAGTTCACCAATAATTTTGTGAACCTTCAATATTACTTAAGTTTAAAAGCATTGTAGGTTACTATACAATACAACTTATTCTTAGAGGAGGCTTAGTTTTTGGGAATAATCAAAAAATCTTTGTGGTTGCTTAAAGTCACCCTCTCAAGAAAAGTCAAACCGCCCATTTTCCTTTAAGTGCTTATATCTCCCAACTTTTGTGCTAAAAGAGTGTCTTTTGGTGATATTCTCATATTAGTAAATTAGAAGATCCAATGATCACACTTTTTCTAATTCTCTCCTATCAAATCGACAAACTCTTTCATTGTATCAAATATTTGACGGAAAAGTTCAAGCTTCCTACTCTCTTGGGCTAAAGGGTTTCTCATCCTCTATCGTTTGGCGGTTGAATAGGCACACACAAGGGTGGCGCATTAGACTTTAAGGCAAGGTCTAATAAGTATAGAAAAATTGCACTCAACATATTTTTGTTGATACAAACCGTCCATGTTCTTACTTCACACCCTATATTCTAAACAAATCTTGTAAGTAAAAGCCTTGCATATTTAACCCCTTAAGATCCAAGAAAGCTCAAATGGCCTTTTGCAATTTTGCCCGACTTTGATGAAAGGTCCAAAATTCTGGTTTTTGGGCTGTAAAATGGCGTGGATTTAGAACTACATACTAGGTGTATGTGGTAAAATTTGCAAAGCTTCTGGACTCTAGACCCCTATGGGTTGGCAAAATTTGCAAAGCTTTCTTGGATCTTAAGGGGGTTAAATATGCAAGGCTTTTAAACCTAGATGGGGTAGGTAAAATCTTTTTCATTTCCAAACTTAGTTTGTGTTTTTTTGGTTTTTGAAATTTGTTCTAACCAGGTTCTACTCAAATTTCCAAGTGACCTAGTCTTAAATATTAATGAATTGCAAAAGGGCAACCTTCAAACTTCACAAGAACGAAATTTGAAGATTCTTTTCTCTTCCAAATTTGTCAAAATTTGAGATTTAGGAATTTTTCAATAATTAAAAAATCTTAAACTAGAAGGTTCCATTCATTTCGAATGGAAATGTCATCAAATTTTGAAATACTTGAAGCTTTGTTGTTTTCGATTTCCATAAAAAGGTTTAAACTTTTAAAAAAGACCAATCATTATAATTTTGGCAACTTGTAAAGTCCACAGGCCAAAGCACCACTCTCAACAGCATCTTCAGTTTGATTGGCCTTTTCCCTGTACATACAACTCTCCAGCTGTGCCTGCAGTAGTCGGCAACCCCCCCACTCCACATTCCCAAATATGGGGATTCTCATTTTGGAGTTTTCTAAGGTCTTTTAAATAGAAATTCAAAAACTTAACCCTTTACTAGTCTCAAAAAACTAAAATTAAAAGAAAAAAGAATACAAAATTCAATATTTACAAATAGGTGTGTCAATTACCCTCCTGAAGAAGAACACCAGACCCTATGGGTTGGCAAGAATATAGTGTCTGTTTGACCTACCCTCCTCCAATGACCAGTTGGTTGGCATGATATTAGCTAATATTTCATTTGAGAGTTATTACTTTGGCTTTAATTTGGCCACCCCCTCGGAACACATCCCCTTGGATTAGCTTATATGGAGACATTTTCATATGCATATCTCCTTAGAATGCATAAAAAGTCTCGGAAGAAGCATTTTAAGTAGCACCAACGCATAATGCATATGAACTCCAAAATTATGCATTACATGAGGAAGGAATCTTTACAAAATCTTGGAGAAGGAATGGAGTTTGGTTTGCTCTAAGTTGTGAAGAAAACGTAGGTTATACTTCTTTTGTTGTAGCTATTGTTGAATTTGCTTGTCTTGTGGGTTGTTTTGAGGTCCAAAACAAGTTCTTTCGATTGTTGTGGTCTAATCGATGGTTGGTCCTCCTTGTACCAATTTCTCAGTGTTCAAATGTTGTTTTTGCCTACTTGAATGCTGCAGCTTGGCGCGAGCAAGATGCCTCTATATTAGCAACGAGCAAAAGCACCGTAACTCAATATCTTTGAAGCGAGAACAACCCTTGGAACTCATAGAAAACTTCACTCCCAAATCTATGCCTCAAGAGGATTACTACCGTAATTAAAACTTTTACGTATGGGCATCTCAAAGCAAACACCTAATTTCAATCGAAACTTAACTCTAATTTACATCAAACCCTAAAATTGCAGCTTTAGAGTGACCTCCATATCTGAAATCCACAGACTTAAGAACTTTTTTTTGGAGAAATCCAATCGTAGGATCTTGTTTACAACAGTCTAAAGGCTTGTTCGCATCTAGCCTTAGAGAAGGTCTTAGGAGGGGGTCTTAACTCTATTAAAAAGTGTGTGTTCCCACCTACATTCATTAGTAATTACCAATCCTACATAGATGTCCACATGGCACACTTTAAAGAGTAGGGTATTAGTAAACATTTAGGAGGACAAAAGAGATTTAAGCAATAGTAGGCAATACTTAAGGGAGCACAAATATTGGAAAGATTCTCAAATTTTCCTCACTTAAGAGTGGTTTTATGTATTGTCCCACTTGAGGAGCCATTACGTAATCCCCTCACTATTGATTACACCTTTACGAACCTCATTGATGACACCTTTCCTCAAAAGAAGGCATTCCTCCCTAAATTGTGGGGGTGTTAAATTTTATCCGTGCTCTTTGCAAAGGCCAAGTGCTAATAGACCTTAACCCCTAAAGATCCAAGAAAGCCAAAATGGCTTTTTGGGGTTTCCGCAGGAAAAAAAGTCAGCCAACTTTGACCATTATAATCTCAAAATCGGAAAAAAATTAACGGTTCAAATTTGACATATGAGTATAGGGTCAAGTTCACTTCAAGATCCTACGGTTGGATCTTCTAATTAATGCTTAGATTGAGTTTTTTTGGGCCTGAAGTAAAAGAGGGTCCTTTGTGATAATTTAGACAATTTTGTATCAAGGATCTTTAGGGGTTAACCCCAAAACTACCATGGTGTTTTGTGAGCTCCAAACTCGAAAATTGCAATTCCATACCACCTTGTAAACTTTGAAGTGTGAGAATATTTTTTACACTTTTTTGAAACTTTCAACCGTATGATCTTGAAGAGAACTATTATTAGAGGTAGTGGCTGAAATTTCAACCGTTGGATCGTAGCCATTTGTAAGATCGTAACATTCAAAGTTGATGCAATTTTATTTTCAGCAAACACAGTCAACTTTGTGCAAAGGAAAACGTGATGCTTATTACCCTAAACATCTAGCTCATATTTTTTTCCATGTATATAACCAAGTTGGGCATGCCCATGCAAAATTTTAGACACTCATTTTGCTTTTTGAACCTTCATGCAATTTAAATACTAGAAGAAGGTAGAAATCAAAGATTTGGTAAAACATGCACCACATTTTTTGTATATGGTTTAGGGGGAAAATCAACGGTGAGTATATACCTTCTTGAGTTTTTGAATTTCAAGAAAAAAGAAATTCAAAAAATTCCAAAATCTCAAATTTTGGCAAATTTTGAAAGAAAAATTTGAAATATCAAAGAAAACTTTTAATCTAGCTCTTGTAATTTTTGAAGGGTGCCCTTGTAGGATTGGTAAAAGTTTCAACTTGGGTCACTTGGAAACCTAAGTACAAATCCATCAAGAAAAGATTTTTTTTTCAAAAAAAAAAAGAAGGTAATAATAAAAAGTTTTTTCTGCCCGCCCCAAGGCTGAAAACTAAAATTTGCGTTTAAGAACTCCATAGGTGGAGTTTGACTTTGCAAATTTTCCCACATACACCTTGTAGTGTATGGAACATCTAGTAAAAATCTTAGGCAAAAATATTACTTTTAACATCTTAACTTAGGCTGCCCGAAATCGCAAATCTCCTAATCGGAGGCCTTGGTAGTTTAGGGGTTAACTAACATACCCCCAAATTTGTTGTCGTATTTCACCATGTAGATGTTGAGATATATCGAGTCAAAGTACTCTTAATATTTGTGAAAACAACATGTCAAAACGGCCACTTTGGAGCATCATGGGGTTAAAATTTGTATACAAAAACTTGGAATCTTCTTAGTGGGTGAATGAAAAGGCTATTTTGTTTTGGAGCAGGATACCTTATTTTGAGTGCCTGGAAGCCATTTGGCCTAGATGGTCCCCCCCCCCCCCCTGCCTCTGCATGTGCCTACCACGCCGTCAGGCAAATAAATCCTTTACTATGCATGCACACGCCTGACCTAAGTGGGGGAATAATAATCTAAATATCATGTGAGAAATTTTAATACAAGTTGCAGCAAGAGTCAAGGAATGTGTCATTAAAGACTTTTCACCAAAGTTACCAATGTAGTAATGGATTTTTAACTTCAAAAAATTGCACATTATTATGGTACAATGGCTACCTAGGGTATCCCTTCTTGTAAACGGTTCTCACGCCTTTGTAAACGGGAAGCAAAGGGAGCTTAGAAGGGCCTCACTGCTTGCGGAGACATTTTTTCGTCGGGAAGCAAAGGGAGCTTAGAAGGGCCTCACTGCTTGCGGAGACATTTTTTCGTCTCATAGCAAACCGGTTTGTGATGAGGTGACACTCTGTAGTTTGCCTTGTTGCTTTTTTTTTTTTTTATCTCAAAAGAACCCATGATTCTCTCTGGAGCTGTTGACGTGAGCAAAGTTATAAGAGTTAACGAGCAAAATTTAATGCCCTAATTGTTGACAAGGTTGTTAACAAGATTGGGGTTGGAGTAGCGAGAGCTGAGGGTATACTGGGAGATAATTGGGAAGCAGTGTGGCCCTTGCTTGGTGTCGTTGTCGGGACTAGGTGTTGTGCGTGTAATGGATGCCCTTAGAGGGAATGGATTCGGAAAGAGGTTGGTGCCATGCCACTTTTAGCTAATAGGTGTCGGGTGACTTTGGTGGCTTCCATGCCCCGCACTTGCACTCTTGGACTTAGTCAACTTCACATGTGATTGTTGAAGCAAGCATCTGATATCATTAACATGCTTCTTGTAATCCGTCGAGAAGCATGAAAATGGTGTGAAAATCATTTTGTTTTCCGAGCCCGTGTTGCTGCCAGCAGTTGGCATAGTGCCGTTGCGCCACACTTTTTCCTACGAGGCACGTCCAGACCCTCGCCAAGAGCCTTGGTCGGGGCAGTCTACAGGAGCTCGTCGGGAGCACATATCATCTTCACTTAACCCTTGAACTGGCTGAATGTCAAAAAACGACATGTCGGATGAGAAGCAGGAACTTTGAAGTGCCATAAATTCTTCATCTAAAGTCTATTATGTATGAGATTACTTAGATTGGGTCCTAAATTAAGTCTAGATTGTGTGTAAAAAAGTAGAGACCCATAGAATAGATTATGAATTGATGGCATGCATTTTAGCAAGGGCAACTCTTGTTTTTAGGTTCTCAAACATGGGGCATGTTTTACCATTGCAAGCCAAGTATGTGAAATTCAATTTTGATTTTCATGCATTTGTTTTGCATAAGTATAATCTCAAGATGAATTGCAAACACTTTCAAGTTGGAAGAAATTTTGATGTGAATATTTTCGGTATTTGATTTTTGATCGTATTTCTATATAAGATAAATAAAAAACTACATGGTTTTTGAGAAGCTGTTTCTCCTTCATCCAAGATAAGTTTTGGATTTCAATTTCTTTTGTTGGGTTGGACTCTCACTAAAGTCTAGTTTTAGTAGTAGAAACCTCAGATGCATCTAAGATGTGAGGAAGTTATGACATTCATTTTTGTATGAGGGACCTAGACAATTATAAACAAGATCCTAAGGTTGGTAATTCAAGGTCAAATTGGAAAAATAAAATAAAATGATAACGAATTTTAGATAAGGTCGTTTGGAGGTCATTGTAGGGGCTAATACCTACTTAAACCTGACTGCAATGGATGCATGGGAGAATAGTCCTGTGGGCATATCACCAAGGGTAGGTCGAACAGACACTATATTCACGCCAACCCATAGGGGTCTAGTGTTATTTTTCTTCATAGGAGGATGAGTATCTGTAGAATCTCTCTGAATATAAAATGACAAACAAAACTTTCTAAAGGTATTCCTCAAGGATTCTACTCCAGCTGGTTCCATGTCAATTATGTACACCTGAACCTCTGTAATGTCACAGCGTGAGGTCTACAGAACGCACATGATTAATATGGAAGTAAGTGTGTTGCATGTAAAAGTGATATTGGAGTTCAACAGCATTCCATCCTTGAATTTGGGCTTCCAACAAATTCCTTGGAAACACTCCCCGGGACTTTCCAATTGGTGGGGTTGTTTGGAGGGCTTGCGGTGCGGATACTCTAAGGAGGAAGGATCACCATATTCGTTTAATTGGGAATTTCTGCAAGATTGGGACTCTCTAGAATCTACAACTCATATAGATTTTTTCACAAAATCTATGGTAGTTATAGATTTTAGAGAGTCCGAATCTCGCAGAAATTCCCAATTAAATGAATATGGTGTTAGGGGCTAAAAAGGGTGACATTTTTAGAATGCCGAATGTATGTATGTTTCTTTTACTTCGTGAACATGTGCTCATGTACACAAAAGTTGGGGAACGTAAAATTCTAAAATCTTGTTAGTCACACGAAAGAGATGAACCGGAGCTCCAAGTTATTTTACTAGAATGGATATGTCGTATTCTCTCGCATATGTCGCGTTGTTGGAAGAGAATACGACATATGGTTGTGCCATGACAAAAAAACAAAAAATGGTACTCGTCCATCACGTTGACGTTGAAGTTGGTACTTCACATACGGCTTTCATTTGGGGCATGCATTCCAGACAACATACAATTGGTTGTACAATTGGGTTCATATGCAAATTCAACTTCAAAGCGAGACTATGATAGGCTTTACAATTTACTTTGTTCAAAAATGGAGCAAGTCTTACAATTGAGCTCTAGTAATCTTCACTTATAAGTACATTATAGCTTCTGCATAGATATGAACTCCGGTCCTCTTTCGAGGCCGGTGTGAATAGAGTGTCTGTTTGTTTTGACAATGGGTCACTCTGCCAGCCGGACAAAGATCCATTGGTAATCACGGCAAACATTATAGAGTATCACTTTAGGGCACCATTTTGGAAACTTCAACTTCAAAAATTCATTGCAGAGTGTAGGAGAGTCCAAAATTGATGATTTCACTTGCTTTGAATTTCTACTAATTTTCGCCATGCAGAAAAATTGCATGCATCAATAACATTCATGTAGATTTTCTGTGCTAAAACTTGCGCACAGGGAATCTATAGCAAAGGCAACTGTGGAATGATAGAGCAGGTGGAATCATCATTTTGCACTCTTCTCCACTTAGTTATGAAAATTTGAAGTTGGACCTATAGGTGTTTCTAAACTGGTGCTCTGAATGGCACTTTATAATGTTTGCTCTCAGTACATGGTACTCTCCGGTTAACAAGCTATTATCTACCTCTGAGTGAGGATTAACATAGCTCCATTATTGAACCTAATAAATTTTACTATAGGTTGTCCATTTTTGGAGTTTGTTGAAATGTGTAAAGAATTGAATACTTTGTTTGTAATGAGCTTCATGCATTGTTATTCAATTAGCAATTCGAAACACTAACCCCTACCGTCGAAATGTGCCTTGATAGGGTCCATGTGACTCTGGTTACTCAATATAGATTGAATGAAGTTGAAACTCTTTGCAAATTGTAGAATTTTTCCACAACTTTCCGAAAAGTTATTTCGAGCTTCAAGATTCCTCATATTTAAGAAGATATTCATAGTCAAAGTTTGAAAACACTATTCAAAACGTGCCCAAAGCTGCCCAAACTAGGGTATATGCTCAATTATTCTCAAAATCTGCCCAAAATGAGTAGCATGGTAGTAACTTCAAAAACTCACCAAAAATTGAAATTTAGTTTTTTTCGAGTTTTCTTTTTTGTACATGTGGAAGAGGTACCAAAGGCATGACCTCACCGTTTGAATTTCCAATCTAAGAGTTTTTCACATGCCTTTTTTATTGTCAAAGACTGGCCATTTAATTTGAACATTATCATCTCAAACTATCAACATCATCGTGAGGGAAAATTCAATTTCAGATTTCACACACAAGTTAGGTACCAAATCCTATGGTTACATACTCAAAAACTTCATTGAACATTACGATCTCACAAATGGAGAAGATCCAACTGTTGAAAATTTCAAGAGTAGCTCAAAAGCAAGTAAGGTACAAGATCTTGCGGTTGGAAGTCTAAGAATAGAGAAATTCTCATTCAATTGGCAAGGAGTGCACGGAACTTGAAAGAGGTGGTTTTGAGACTTCCTGCTTCCAAAATAACCAAGAAGTTTAGGAGCTAAAAACTCTCATTTTCTACCACCTTAATAAAAATTGAAAATGGAGACAAGGTTTTTCTTTGCACTCCTTCTATGGAAGCTTGAATGAGAAAAAAGAAAAAAAATAAAAAATAAAAATAAAAAAATAAAAATAAATAAATAAATAATAATAATAATAATAATGTCATACGAAGAGGTACTTTACTTTTCATGAAAGGGTTGGCACATCATTTTACAACGTAATTTCTTGACGTACGCTATTGGTGGTTTTTAAGGGTGTCTTTGTGGAGGTTTGTAACATTGTGTATGAAGATTGTAAGACCTATCGCAATAAAAAAATATTAGGAGCGGTTGTGAAGGGCAATTGCATTGTATCCATTGTTGAAGGTTCATTGAAATTAAAGTTGACATTGAAAACATAGCAAATCCTTTAATAGCCAAAATAAATAAATTATTTGTCAATAGTGCTTATTGTATCAAATGCTTACACATATGGTACATACGGTGCCTTCAATTTTTTAGCCATTACGTAACTTCAAAACATTACCATGTTTGTATGTAATTATATTGGAGAGAGAAATATCAAGTATACTAACCCCAATTCCATTAAAATGGCATTATTCCGGTAAAATGGCACACCTCAACTTTCTGAACTGTAGTTCAAAAACCATGTGATATAACAGAATTTTAAGGTGATATTAGGGAAAATGAGTGACAATGTATATAAAGAAGTGATATTACAAAAAAAATTGTGACATTACAGAATATACCATTTTATATGAGCACAAATGTAAGATCTAGTGTGACAAAATGGCACATGGCATAGTGCCATTTTAACGGAATTGAGGTTAATACGGTTAATTTTTGAGGTGTCTGAGAGCATACAACAGCATGACTTACAAAGACTTGACACAACTCGACGACTCGACACGACTTGCCACAAATAAGTGCACGGTGACATGACGGAACTTAATTGCACATCCGCACAAAAACGCGACACCACTTTATTGCAAGACAACGTGTTGGAGAGTTTTCAAGTTTGTGTGAGTTTGTGACCATCCGTATCTTTCCTTTATGCATGGCTCACTAAAGAGCTATTTTTAATATTTTTCAAAACAAGAAATTAGTGAACAACTTGTAAAATTCATTAAGTTACTAAGTAACTTGATAGAGTTTCAAAAAATATTCAATGATAAAGCAGCAAAGCAACATGCTTTCGCGCGCTCTCTTATTTGCGACAACAATGAAATATCTATGATAATTTATAAGCTACTAGCATGAGAGCTAATTCTACTTTGTTGATAAAACATAAGAGTGTAGCCACTTAGTTCATGACTACTTATTAATCTAAAATTGGTGATACCTATATTCTCTTCTTGCCTACATAGTACCAAACGTCTGTACCTAATTGCTTTAGAACATCATATGATTTAACTTCTAATTCTAAACAACTAAGTTGAAAATGACCAACTAGGAATGATCAACAAATTCATGCCATCTTTCATAAAATCATCCTTCTCTACAATTAACCATCTATATTACTATCTCTATTAATATAAAAAGAACACAAGTTCACTACATGTTTGTCCTTGGCGATCCATAAATGCATGGTTATGGTCATGTATACACAAAATGAAGAGTTTTAAAGATTTTGAAGAGTTTCTCTAAGTGGTATCTAATTGTTATTAAGGGTTTATTACATCCCAATAATATAACAACAAGGAATATGGAACATGAAAACTAGAGCAAAAAAGTAGTGAACATGAGATCAAAGGAACATCGGAGGAGAATTAGGAATGGTGAGCAAAGGATAGGAACTAGAAACAAATAAAGAGATTTAGGAACAAATGATTGGAACCGGGAACGAATGATGGAAACCAAGAAGGGAAGTTGTGGGAGGGGGAACTATATTCGAACTTCTTTGTTGAGATCAAACCCAATGAAGGTGCTGATTTACATCAAATACAAGAAAAATACATTGTATTCTACTGGCCGCAAAGGCACTTTGAGACATTTAGGGGTTAAAGATACTGTTTGTTTGTCGGTGTTTAGTATGAAAAAAAAGCATATTTTTCTATGAGTAGCAGTATGTACAGTAAAGCCATTATTTTTTATATACTGTACAGTACCGCATGGAACGGTAATAAAATTGAAAAGAGGTTTATAATTTTAATTTTTGATTTTCTTCATTGGTCCTTTTCAACGGTACACACTCGCTTACCATTTTAAACGAGGTCACAGTAAATAAGCAGCACAGTAATTTTCTTTAATTTTTAACATCTTGGATATATTTAATGCTTTTTACCCCAAATACTATATTCAAATTAAGATCCAACCCAACAAACAAAGTTTACAATTGGAGAAACAACTCCACAAGAAATTGCGATAACAAATTTGATATCGCAATTTTTTGAATCGGAATCTTTTAGCTACAAAGTTGCTGGATTTTATTTTAAAATTATCTATTATATAGGATTGGTAGTTTGTTTTTCCTTTGTGCCTTTGTGCGTGACATTACGATCTTGGGCATTGCTTGTCCAATTGGGATGCATGAGGTGTGGTTGGAAGTGGATATTTTTGTAAGGGTGCATGCAACAATTGGATTGTAGATGGGGCTTCCAGATCTCTAGATCAAAGTATTTATAGCCTCAAAAATACTAGAAATCACAAAAATTACCTAATTTTAGATGGAGCAAATGAAGGGAACCCAAATGCGCAAAAATCAGTTTGCTAAGAGACTTGGAAAAATTACGGAAAATACAATTGTGGGTCAGAAAGATTACCTACATGAAAAAAAATGAGGGAAAAATATTTGGAATAACAATCATCAAGTTGCCCTTGGCACCATTTAGACAATGCCTCTCACGCAGCGGCAAAAAAAAAGTGTTGGTCAAACTTTGATTGTTATGATCTCACAAATGACAAACATCCAACGGTTGAAATTTTGACCAGTCCTTTGTATACAAGTTAAGTACAAGATCTTATGGTTCAAAGTCTAAAACCGGAAAAAAAAGTTTCTCCATTTCCCCATTTCCCAACGAAGGTGAAAAATGACAGTTTTTGGTTCTGGAGGTCGAGGAAACCCCTGGATTTTTAGGGGTTAAAGAAGGATGAAACCATGGACAACAAAGAGTAGAGATTTATGGGGGATAGGGCAATGTGAGCGTGGCAATACCGGGGGGGGGGGCATGCTAGTGCTCATGTAAATAAATATCATAAAAACTAACTTGGAATCCACATGATTGGCTTGCAATGGTAAAACATGCTCCATGTTTGAGAACTCAAATACAAAAGCTCCCTTTACTGAATTGCATGCCATAAATTCATCCAAAATGTTTTGTGGATGAAGAAGTTATAGTTCTTTGATGCTTCAGCTTGTCATCCAAAATGTTGTACAAGAGTTAAATAAGTCTTGTACATTTTTATTTATTTTTTCTTTCTTTCTTTTTTCCTTATTTTATTTTATTTTTTTTCCATATAGAAAAGGTTGTAATGCATGATCTCACCATCTGGATTTCCAATCCAATCATGTTTTACATTCCTTTCTAGTTGTTGAAATTCGGCCTTTGTATTTGAATTTCACCATACCTCCACCTGAAAAATCAAAATTTTCTATAGGTTTTACAAGTCGCTGTTGTATAGACATGTTCCTAACTCACCTAGGAACAAGAATTTGAAGAGCCTCATGTCAAACAATGGTTTTATCGACCCTCAAAAAACTGCTTACCCTTTCTACAACAAGGGGAAAAAAAAAAAAAAAAATCTCCGACTTTGAACATCACGATCTCACAATTGGTAAGGAATTCAAATATGAGATTTGATATACATATACACATACAAGTTAAGTACCATATAACCGTTACATATCTTAAAATACGTAAATGGATAAAAACTTTCATCTTGCATCAAAAGAGGGTAATATTTGGGGCTAGGGGTTAACAATAGATGAGAGTGATGAGCAAGCTCCAATTGCATGGGAAAGCAGTGATTGTCCACTGAAAGGGGGATGGTGAGGTGGGTGGAAAGTTACATGCAATAGCTTTATCTGATTGGACCTGCTGACTCGGACCCAAGTGGACCTCAAGTGTATTTGAATTTGTGTTAAATAAATTATTCGGTAAGGTGCTCAATTTGATTTGGATGTAACCAATGGAAGCAATTTTAGTGCAAGAGGAAAATTAGTAGAAAGATAGAGCAACAGGAATCATCGATTTCGGACTCTTCTGCAATGAGTTATGGATTTCTGAAGTTGGAAATACGGGTGTTCCTAAAATGGTGCCCTACAGTGATACCTTATAACATATGTAGTGTGGTGTATGGCGAAGCTATTATGTACCTCTGAGTGAAGATTACTAGAGTTTCATCATGGGACTTGCTCCATTTTAGACCACTCTACTATGAGGGAGAGTGCTCAATAATGACTCAAATTTAAAATCAGAAAAATTCTCATGATGAAGACAATGTACGTTTTTTCATGCATGGAGAAAGTAGGTGCAAGGATAGTCAAAGTGAATTTCATCATTTTAAAACTCTTCTAAAATTGGTTATGGATTTTTCAAGGTGGACTTATAGGTGTTTCTGATGGTGCCTTGGTTTTGACACCCTATAATGTTTGGAAGGAGTATAGGGCACTGTTGAATTGTGAAGCTATTATGTGGTTGGTATTGTTCCATTTGAGAGCACTCTCTTTTAAAACTGTTTTATATAATGTTCCTTTTTATCACAAAGGAATGATATAACATTTTAAAGTGAAATTTGACTTTATCCTTTAGAGCATTCCTTTCATAGAAACTAAATTTTTCAATGATGGAGTTATTTCATTGCACTTATGAGATATTATGAGTTGATACTAAATAGCTATCATCATTGAATTTTGAATTCTTTTTGAGGTATTGAGTTTTTTTTCTTTGACCCTTTAGGTAGTAAAGGTTTCATGCCTATGTTTTTGCCTCATTTCAATGCAAGGTAAGATATTTCGAACTCACAATAAATTTTGAGAAATGTTACCATACGATGTAGTACCTAAGCATAAATGTATATATATTTAACATCCAATATTCGAGTCAAGGATTTGGTTTTATTTTTATTTTGAGAAAATAATCTACAGAAGCTTTTGCAAATTGTATTCAACTTGAACATATGGCTACTCCGCAGGATGTGAGAAGGTGAACACCGCTTGAATCACTTCAATAGCCTTATTAGAGGGTAGAAATGAGAGCTCAAAGTTGCCGACTCAATAAAGGTGGGTATGCCTTTTGTAGGACTATTCAACACCACAATTTAATTCTAGTTTTGAATAGTCATTTGTTAACCCTTAAGCGGGCCGAATGTCGAAAATCGACATTCTGGATGACAGAAACTTTGGAGAGCCATACCTTCTTCATCCGGACTCCGTTTTGGACGAAATCACTTGGGTTGGGTCCCAAATCAAGTTTAGTTCATGTCATAAAAATCTCAGACCCACACAATGAAGTATGAATTAATGGCATGCATTTCAGTGACAGCAGCCTAGTTTTAGACATTTTTTCCTTTGTAAAATTTAGGGCAGTTTTCACCATTGCAGGGCCATAATTTGCACAAAGAAATTTTTCTCATGGTTTTTTTTTTTTCAAGGATGCTACTGAGATGAAGGTGAACAACATTCTAATTGGTGACTTTTTCATTGCAATAAGTCTAATGGTAGCATTTTCACTTTAAAGTGAAAATGATGAAATTATGTGATCATTTTTGAGTATTAATACATTATGATCTCGCAATCTATGAAGCCTCATGACTCAAAATTTGACCCACATGATGTTCAATATGTCTACAACAAGATTGTACGGTTGAGATTTGGATAACACACTTTTACCTCCACCTATGACAATGCTTTTGAGGATGTGTTCATTTTACTACAAATGAGTCAAACCATTTAGGGGTTAATATATGAGCGTAACATAAGAAGTATGCAACGTAACCACTATTTTGAAAAGATATGACCTTTGTTGTGTTTTGAGTAAACTCAAATAATAAACTATGAAAAACATGACCATGTTGTGTTTGGAGTGACTTCAAAGCACGGACTACCATTCAGCAGGTGTATCTCAAAAACTGTTTGGAGATTGTTTAAATTATTGTATTCAAAGTGAATTAGATATAAGTGCATACATATTTGTGCACTCATAGGACACCTAATACTATAAAATTGGTACAAGAGTGTTTTTGAGACACAGTTCAAAACTTTCTTTTCAATGTTTGTCTAATTGCAATAAGCATTTACACTTCATGTTGAATGTGATGGAGATATGCCCCATGACACCCTTTTTTTAAATTTTTTTTTTAAAAAAAAGAAAAAAAAAAAAAAAAAAAAGGAAATAAAAAAGAAAAAAAAGGAAAAGAAAAAAAAAAAAAAAAAAAAAAAAAAAAAAAAAAAAAAAAAAAAAAAGAAAAAAAAAAAAAAAAAAAAAAAAAAAAAAAAAAAAAAAAAAAAAAAAAAAAAAAAAAAAGAAAAAAAAAAAAAAAAAAAAAAAAAAAAAAAAAAAAAAAAAAAAAAAAAAAAAAAAAAAAAAAAAAAAAAAAAAAAAAAAAAAAAAAAAAAAAAAAAAAAAAAAAAAAAAAAAAAAAAAAAAAAAAAAAAAAAAGAAAAAAAAAAATCGCCACCCCAGGGGCTCCAACCATGGACCACAAGGTTAAGAGCCTTGCGCTCTACCAACTGAGCTAGGACGGCCTACCACCGGCTATCGCCAGTGAAAAACCGAAACGTCCGGTTGTTGTTCCGAGTGGACATGTGTTAATACTTATACCCCGACACTGGTTTTCGACCAATAAAAGAAAAAAACACTTGAATATTTAATGTACCAAGAGTTATTGTATAAGCAACAATTTCAAACAAATTTGGGAAGACACGCATAATGATAAATATACTTAGTTTGGAGAGAGATTGACGGTTATAATTGCTTGTATGCGGAAAATTTCACAACTCTTGTTTGGAGAATTCTCAAATCTAAATTTCTCATATATTTTGAAAAGAAACACAAAAAAAAAAAAAAAAAAAAAAAAAAAAAAAAAAAAAAAAAAAAACAAAAATTCAGATAAACTTGATAATGAATATATAAGGTTTTCTATATTTCCCACTTTTAAGATCCCTTTTTGGGTTGATTAGAATATAAAAAGTTACCAGTAGGAAGCCTAGGGCCCCAAGTCTCGCGAAGATGGGGATTCATCACAACTTGGAAAGCGACGAGCTGTTAAAATCTAACTCACTATAAGCAAACTAGAAAATAACAAACTAGAAGTACAACCGTCAATCTCAAGAAGCCCAAAAGTTTGCCTTGTGAATTGATAGTTTTCTGGAAAGGTTGCTCCCTCATCCTCTTCAATAATTATTGACGCAAGTCCATGCCAATTTTGAGCAAGAATCTCGTCTACCAAATGCTATGGTTCATCCACATCATCTCCTAATTCGGACCTTGGGCTTGTATGTCTATATGTTCCACTTGGACTCTAACACTTGGTTTTCTTGAAGTTTGTAACTCCTATAAGTATTTATTACTTTGAAACTCTTTGACTACTCTGCATCTCCATAATTTTGGAAAGTAGAAAAATGAAAATTGATGCTTTCAACCAAGTTATTATGTTTGATGAGGTGTCAATTGTGGCTTTGCAATGACATGTTTTGCTTAAATTAGATTTTGGGTTGATGTGAATTAGAATTATTTTGTTGAGTATTATTCACCCCTAAAAACGTAAGTGTAGTACGTAATGTGTATCTTGGAAGTAAGTGTAGGACGTAATGTGTATCTTAGGTGAACGAAGAAAATTTTATTCATTATACAAATAGAAACTACTTGTTTCTAGTTGTTAAGTGGAAACTTGAATAAATACTATTAGTTATTGCTTGAATAGAAAGTGTACAAGTTGGAAGGGTTGTCACATCAGTTAGTACATGTTGCAAAGTGATATTCAAATGTATGCTAGTGGTGATTTGCAAGAATTGTGAATAGTGGTTTGAAAGATCAGGCTTAAAATTTGCACTAGTGTCTCTTGGAAGTGTTTGTCAAGACAATTGCAATAAAGTTAAAGTTCAAAGTTTACTTGAAAAGGAAGGTGTCTCATAGATGACTCGACCTACATAAGCCAAAAAACCTTTTTTTTTTTAATAATGGATGCTTTTTAATGCATACATATTTCATGACTTGGAATTTTCATTTACCTCTATGTACTTCCATATTAGTACCATAATGTATGTCCAATGCTTGACAGAAGAACACTAAATGTGCTCAAGAGAATTCGGGACAACAACCTCAAAGAGTACAGAGAACAAAGCGAGAGATTACGAGATAACGACTTGAGAGATTACGAGAGAACAACTTGATAGATCACTAGAGAGGAATCTAAAAGATCAGGAGAGAACAACGTAATAGAGTATAAGATGACAACATGATCAACACATCAACCTCTTGCACATTCTCACATTTGTAAGGGTGTCGGTTTTGACAACCTACACAAATCTAACAACTTGCACAATTTTGGTCTTTATGCATGGCTCATGTGAAGTTATTTTTCCATCTATTCAACAATTTATTTTTTGTGTTGACAAAAGGACAAAAATCTTAACCAAGGATTGTACTTGGAATTATTGTTACCATATGTCTAACTTAAATATATGTCTTAACAAATATGATTGAACAAATTACCAACAAGTTGAGTGAATCCAAAAGATTACTCATGGATAAACTAATAATGCAAAAATTGGTCTTTCTATATTTTTTCTTTTTATATATATCATCTTAATATCTTGGCAAGATGTACCTTGATTCTATCTTGAACCACCGTACATTTTTTTTTTAAGGTGATTCACAAATTTGTACCATCCTTTAGTATATGCTTTTCATTGTAGCAATACAAAACTACATAAGCACTTAGGGGCGCTTTAGACCAAGAGCCATGACCAAGAAAATTAGATGTTTTTCATGGTCATGGCTCTTGGTCAATACGTGTGACCATGAAAAATAAACTTGGATTTTTGAGTGGCTTGGTCACTCCTTGTAATGCAAAGTTGGAGTAGACGAGAACAACTCTAAGCTCAATTGTCTAATTCCCATCATTCTCTCTTTTACCTCCCATTCTTCTTCCTTGCTCTTAAAATAATTGACCACCAGCCAATCGATGATTTTTGAGCCCCGTGGTCTCGTTGATTATAGTTGAATCAAGGGATTTGCTTCGACTCAATTGTAATCAAAGAGATCATAAAAACATTATCTAATTTGAAAAATTGAAGCAATTTTGAGGACCTCAAAGTTGGGGCCGCTTTACACTATGCACCATGAAGATTGACCATGGCCTTCTAAAATTTGGGATTGGAGAGTAAAGTGCTTTTGGTCCCATTTAGCTTCAAGCTACCTCGAAAATTTTCAAGATGTATACAAATGTTACTCTAAATCTAAGCTCAATTGAACTTTTTTAACATTAATTTTCTGCAAAATTGTACATTTTAAGGACGGAATGTCTCTCTAAGACCCATTTTACACAAGTGGCCAAACCATAGATTGGGCCAATTCATGAAATAAAAGTTTTATCTAGTAAAACCGTCTAGTAACCAAAATTTGTAGAATGTCACAACTTGGATCTTGAGCAATATTGAATAAAAAGTCCACTATTATTTTTATTTTTATTTTATTTTTTAAAAAATCAATCAATGTGTTTATCAATTGAATAATACATCTCAACCAAAACTTGACTACCATGTCTATCCCATGCTAGTAACAAAGGAATGAAGACACCAAAAGCCTTGGCTTAGAGCATCTGCACCCCTACTCGCCAAGTGTCCGACACACGCAATAAGTGGATGAGAAATGTTGAGGGCCCTTCAAAAATGTCTCTTGACTCTCTATTATGGCGCGTCAAGAAATGGCCCTCCAAATCTAAGTTTAGTGGACTAAATCTGACATTCTACTTGCTATTGGTGCATTGACTATTTTACATGCACTTTTGGTGCTTGAGGGGCCTGTGATTTCAAGGGCTCTTCAAATATAGATGAGCATTTTTAGCAAGTCACCTTTAGCGAGTAGGGGTGCACATGCTCTTAGTAGTTGGGGCTCATGGCCCCCAATGAGGAGGTTGTGGGTTCTATTCTCCATGCCGGCATGGTGCTCACCACCATACTCTACCCAACTATGGTGGGGGGTCCTTGGACCTTGTTGTATGGATACCTCAAAGCCATTTGGGGAATACTATGTCAAGTATCTTCAAGGCACTCTTAACTAACTATCGTAGTTATAGTATCCACCATCAAAAGGGGGAAGTAGTATTCACTCGATTTCCCCTTGTCCGGTGGGCATCAGGTTATCAGGGCATCAGGTTAGGGAAGCTAAGAATGTGGAAAGGAAAAGCTGAGAAAATGTTTTTTTTTTTTTTTTTTTTTTTTTTTTTTTTTTTTTTTTTTTTTTTTGTTGCACAAATGGGACTATTATTATTGACTTTTGGGGGTAATAAGATGGCCATAAAAAGAGTACAAATAGTAGAGTTGGACCACAACAAATAGTGGACTGTGTATTGATTCATACACCAAAACCGACCAATAACAACTGGCACAACTCACCGTTAGATGCCTGCCCACAAATAAAGGGCAGCATTTTCCACTTCCCCTTGAACCTGGGAAAGACATTTTCAATAAAGTTGTCCCCTAGCTGGCACTTTCCCATACACCTTATATTTTATTCCTATCAAGCCCACAACTTGACTTTGTAGACTTTCCCAATTGGGTATATTTTCAAATTGTCAAAGAGTTTCAAAGTATGTACGAGGGTTGCCAACTATTGTGGGAATACTAAAATGAACATAAATTTGAACTTGGTTTTGATTTTGGAATGTGTGAAGGCTTAATTACACGCTGATGTGGGCAAGGGCATGATATGGGTACCACTAAGACGCGTCTCAATATGTGTGACGTATGTGTAACCTGTGTGCCAAAAATTCCTTTTTTAACCCCATGTATACAACTATAGCCATGTCACCTCTAATACCATCTGGTGCAATAGTGTACACAAAGGTAGTTTTATAAAATTGCACTATTTTTGGAAGGGTTACCCATATCATGCCCTTACCCATGTTCAAGTTGGGACTTGGGAGGCCATTATCTAGATACATATTTGTTTTATAACATGATTCGTTAAGGTGTGAAGTCATTACTATTATAATTATGGAATTTTAACCTCAAGAATCATGTAAGATGTCATTAAAAATCTAAGATAATATTATTGGAATTCTTATCCGTTGATGAAAGTATATCATATCTCTTCATTTTACGAGAAGAGGACTACATTGCAAAATGAGTTCTTGAAGCCTCTAACTTACGAAATCAAATATTGCCACTTGCATGATTTGCTAGTAAGTTGATGTGATTTTTTTTTTAATGATATAAATCTTAGAAATTATTCAACTTCCGTATTCTCCATATTCACATGCTTACGAACTATGTTAGCCTAAATGTGCATTATTTACTAAAATATTTAAGAATCTCTAAAACATGATAGTGTTTTCAATCCCACATTATTTATTGTGATATTTATTCAACCCTTAAATGTCCCTTTTCAATGAGATAAGTGACAGTAAACCATGCATACATTATGCTCTTCAAATTGTGCAGGATCAATGAACGGGGAGTACCGGCATTTAGTTACGACCTAGCCGGTAGAATTTGAGAATTTCCGATTGAGATAGGAAAGTGTAGGCTGAGGTTCCGGATGAAAAAAAAAAAAAAAAAAAAAAAAAAAAAAAAAAAAAAAGGAAATGGACCGGGTAGCAAAATCAAATGTAGGATTTTTGCCGTCCAATCTAAAAACATGTCGGAAAATTACCGATTCAAAGTTAAAAATTCGGTTATTAGCCTACTGAATTATACTTTCTAGGAATTTTTTATATATACATATGGGGGTATATTGGTCCATTCACTAAAAATCTTGATCTCACCATTTGGGCGTTAGGCGACCGCAGCGCCATTGTGGTGGCGTGGCGCTTTTAGGGTTTCACAGCGGTGTGGTGGCGGTGATCGCGGCTTTCGTGGTTCACACTTTCGGTGTTGCTTTCACCTTTCACTCGCTCACATTGCATGAGACATACTGATTTCGCGATTCTCGGGTTTAGGGTTTTACACTTTTTCTCAAGTTGCTTTTGAGCACTTTGCCGTTGTGTGACCGTGCATTTGCGGATTTGGCGCATTTCCTTGGCGGCTTGACTCGCACGTACTCATGAGTCATGAGTTTTGTCTCACTTGCTGATCGACACGAACGCCCTTCTTTGTCTCTATGCTTCGCTTGCTCTCGCCTCTTTTCATCTTGTCCGTTGCGGAAATCAAAGAGACACCATCATCAAAAGTGTGGCATTGTGGCCGCCAACTAACTAGAATCGCGATTTGTCGAAGACGTGAGCTCTACGTGATTGTCAAGAATTCCATCAAGCTCAAGTCCGAACCAGAAAGCTTCCCGCTCCGCTTAAAAACGAGGTGAGTATAAATTGCCGTCCTCTCTAATCGCATTGGTGTCGTTCATACTCGTCGATTGTGTGCGAAAAGGTGGCTACAAATTTTGCTGTAACGGAGTTCCCCCGATTTTCAGTTTCAGAGAAGAAGTAGTACTTCGGCTTTCTGTTTCCATCTCTCTGGACCCACTGATCGTCCATCTCTGTGGACCCACTGATCATCGTCTTTTCCTCGAATCACTGTCCCCGCTCATTACAGTACTAGAATTAGAGCGGTAGGTTTCATTGATCTTTTTTTCTTACGGTGTGTCTTCTCCCTGAGTCCTTGTAGGTCTCAATCATGGCGAAACGACAGAAATCGTTGAGAGATCACTACTTTGCCAAGTCACGAGAAGTTGAGATCGTGGATGTCCTCTCTTCGGACGACTCCTGTCCCGAAACTCTAGCTTCAGCAGTGGATGGAGGCAATGTGGATGCAGGTCCTTCAGAGGCAGAGATTATCTCCAGCCAATGGAAGGACCAGTGGTGCGTCCAATTTGATTGGCTTCACTTTGATCCATCGATTGGGAGGGTTTTTTGCAGGATCTGCAAAGATAAGGGTGGGCGGTCTTCATATGCTAAAGATGGCGCCCGAAACCTTAAAGTTAGTGCATTCCAGGATCATGCGCGCTCCAACGAACATAGACGGCTGGCGTGGGCGTTGCAGAGTGGCGGAAAGGTCATGCAAGCAGCTATTGTAAGCAGCCAAAAAGCCTGTGACGAAGCTGTGGCGTCTCTGGTTCGAGCTGCGTACTTCTTGGGGAAGAATTCCTTGCCTTATTCCAAATTCCCTGCTTTGTGTAAATTGCTTCTCACTGTAAAAGCTCCAATGACTTTGTCTCTCTATCAGGATGAAAAAGCATGTGCTAGTTTGATGCTGTGTATTTCAGTGGTGATTCAAAAGCAAATTCTTAGTCGTATTAGGAACTCACCTTTCTTTGGTGTCATGATAGATGAGTCAACTGATATCAGCGTTACAGGACACTTAGTGGCATTTGCGACCATTATCGAGGAGGGATTGCCGGTCAGTGTATTCTTGGGCCTATTACCGATCGAGGGGGGGAAGAAAGATGCAGGTATTATCTACGACACCTTGATCACGGCTCTGCAAGATCGGGGCCTAGACCTCCGAAAGTTCCTCGGATTCGGTCCCGATGGCGCCAAACCATGACCGCTCCCTTACCGGAGCGGTCGCCCGGCTAAAGAAAAAAACAGTTAACCCTTACCTTCTTGTTGTCCACTGTGTTGCACATCGCACCAATTTAGCAGCGCTGGATGCTGCGAAGTCCCCGACTTGCAAATTCCTTTCGTGAGATCGACTCCTCGTAAATTCTATTGCTACTTTTTTCACAAGTCATCAAAACGTAAGCATGCTTTGACTGCGTTACAAGAGGAGCTTTTTGATGCCAAAAAATGCATGAAACGGTATCACAAGATCCGTTGGTTGTCCCGTTGGCAGGCTGTGAGTACTTTGTGCGATTCTCTAGAGTCGGTTTTGTCTTACTTCCGGGATGTGAAAGATAGCGATGCTTCTAAGGCTGCGAGTATCTTGGAGAAACTGTCACAGTTTAAGATCATCTACATTCTGTTTTCTCTTGCTGATATCTTGAAGTGTTTGGTTGTGCTCTCCAAAGTGTTTCAGTGCAAATTTGTTGATGTTACCTCTGTGGGCAGCATAGTGCGTACAGAGATAGCTCAAATTAGGATGTTATTCATTGTTGAAAGTACTGATTTGAATGTGGATACTTTCAATGATAGCACAGGGTTTCACGTACTTCCTGAGTATGGTCCTTTCGGGGGCCATCTCAGAAAGCTGCCTAGCCAAATACGGGGGAACATGTTTCATGATTTTGCAATGTCTCGGTCCAGATTAGGAACTGATTTGGAGGAAGCTCTCCAATTTCAACGTTCTTTTGCTGAAGCAGTGTGTGAGGGTCTGGAAGCACGGTTTCAAGACAACGATTTGATATCATGTTTTAAGGTCTTAAACCCTTCTAACATGCCATCCAAGCAAGTTGGATTGCAAAACTGGGGTGTTCCCGAGTTGGACAGATTGCTGCAGCTGTATGGAGAAGACAGATCCCACTCAGGTTTCTCTTTTCCTCCCCTCCTTGACGTGCAAGCTTGCAGGAGAGAATTTCTGGCTTTTAAATTGCAATGCACAACTGAATGGGGGGACAAAACGTTTAGGGATTTGTGGGGCATGATCACTTGAAATCATGCCCTACAAATCCGATTTTCAAACTTGCTTATACTAGCTGATATTGCTAGAATCCAATGTGTTTCCACAGCTACTTGTGAGAGAGCATTCAGCATTCAGAATTTAATAAAAACCCGTCTTCGAAACCGTTTGGGAAGTAAGAATTTGGAAGCTTTGCTTAGGGTTGCTTTAGAAGGACCAGAAGAAGACTATGATAGTATAGTTCAGGATGCCATTCCCTTATGGAAACACGAAACAAAATATAAGTTTCTCTATGCGAATCCTTCTACTTATTTGCATACTTCACCATCTGTCCAAGTGCAAGCAATGCATCTTCTTTATTTGAAGATGTGCATCGTTAGGGGACCATATTCACTTCATAGCTCTTTGTTGATTTGTATGCATTTGTTGTTTTCTTTGTAGCTCATATTCTTTTCAAGTCTTTTTAATGGCATTCTTTAATTGTTGGCTTGATCTCATTCTAACCCCATTCTTTTTGTGTGATGTTGTTTGATATTTGTAATTGTTGCCTTGATCTCATACTCTCCCCATTTTTTTGGCTGCTATTGTTTGATATTTGTAAATGTCAATGTTGTGGGCATGTCGTACTAACTTGACCTCTTGAAAATGCATAGACCCTCTTTTGGATATGTGCATTTTCAAAAGGTTGAATCCACAGCCCCTAATTTGGTAGGTGCATGCCAGGTTCAAATCCTGCCAGGGATAATGGTACAAAAAAAACTTGAAGAAGAACAAAGTTGCTTCAATAATGAAGAAAAAAACTTATACGAAATTACAACCGGCCAAATTTGCACCGATTGGAATTGGACAATGGCGGCAATGCCACCGGGAGAAAAAAAAAATTCTAGGAAATTGGCCGGTACAATTTGCAACCTCACGGCACACTTCCGGCCACTTTCCCAAAAAACCAGGATGGATGAAAAGTTCACGGAAATTTACCGTTTTCCCCACAGAACTCCCCGGACTGTGGTGCAGGATAATCAAAGGCATGTTTAGAAAATCCAAGTGTATGGATGTGACAACTAATGTGCACCATGTCCAGAGAATGTTTGTTGGAAGTAATCAATTCCATGGTTTTGGTGAGGTTGAAAAAAAATTGGTAACAAATCTTTGAGCCAATTGATTGCAATTGAGGTCTACCTTTTTAAACGCATTTCCATGCGCCGTATATTATTACACACTATACTCCTTGTAGATATGTCAAGAATGAGGCTCATGTATTGATAGAGAGTTATTTGTTTAAATACAAAGTTTCTTTGAGAGTAGACTCCAAGATACACACTAGAAGACATGCAATTACGCAAAAAACACAAGATATTGGCCGCTCATACCTTTACGTGATTTAAACTCAAGTGATGTAATTTGTATACGGAGATTTATGAATTTTCCATAAACAACTCTTTCCATAATTGTTCTTATCCTATTCCATTTCAAAGTAGTATCATCATTTGTAATGACAATAATTAGATCACGCATTCAAGAATTTGATAAAATGTCATTTCATAATGGATACAATCAACGTTTGCCATTTTACAAATATCATCTCATAAGCATGTGCAGTTTAGTAAACATATATACAAAATTTGAGGCTAGAGTCTTTCATCATTTATAGATATATATACAATAAGTTAAAAAGGGTAATTTCAACAAATGAAAAAACTATCTTAAATATTGTAGAAGTAAAACCCCGTCCTCCCAAGGGGCTAGCTATTTATTTGGTCCTCTTTATCAGTCGAGAATACACAATATGGAATGAATGTGCTACTTTTTTTTTTTTTTTTTTGTTGATAGGTCACATGTCCCCCTTGCAAGGTTCCCAACCCTTGTTCTCCGTTCCCTTGTTCCCCATTTCCCTTGTATCCCGTGTAAAGAGAAAAAAAAAATTTGAGGTTGAATTGTTCTCAAAGTATAGAGAATCTTGTATTGTTTGGTTTTTGGGTTTTTACATGTAAAAAGAGGTAATTGCAACGAGTGAACTTATAATGTGATGAAATAAGCATATTAAAGGTCGAATAAGACATTTACTAAGAAATATGCAATATATGGACACCACTTATTAAGTGTTATTTTAATGTTTTGTGAATATTGAATATTTTAAATTAATCTGTTTGTGGAATATGTATAATAAATTGTACGTAGTGGGGCGTTGTAAAAGCAGTGAGATTGTGCCACAAATAAGAAAACGACATTGTTGTTGTACTCCCTAGTCGTGATAATTATCCCCGAATCCAATAGCCATGCCATCTTAAACTACATATGTCCTCCAATGACAATAGGTACGCCATTTGACATTACTCACGCTATAAACATCATCTACACAAACAACACTTACGCTATTTGACTCTACTCGCGTTGCGTTGCGTCTGACAACACCAGTGTTGCCATTCGCACCACCGGCGTCGCCATGTGACATCACTCGCGTTGCCATGTAACACGACTCGCGTCGCCATGTGACACCACTCGCGTCGCCATGTGACACCACTGGCGTCGCCGTTTAACACCACTCGCGTTGCCATCTGACACCACTCGCGTCACCATATTACACCACTCACGTCGCCCTCTAACACCATTGCCATCTAACACTGCTCGCATTGCCATCTAACACCACTCGCGTTGCCATGTGACATTCCTCCCATTGCCATTTAACACCACTCGCATTGCTACTTGACACCACTCGCGTTGCCATCTGACACCACTCGCGTTGCCATCTCACACCACTCGCGTCACCATATTACACCACTCACGTCGCCCTCTAACACCACTCGCATTGCCATGTGACACTGCTCGCATTGCCATCTAACACCACTCGAGTTGCCATGTGACACTGCTCGCATTACCATCTAACACCACTCGCGTTGCAATGTGACATCGCTCCCATTGCCATCTATCACCACTCGCGTTGCTACTTGACACCAAGCGTTGCCACTTGACACCACTCGCGTTGCCACTTGACACTACTCGCGTTGCCACCTAACACCACTTGCGTTGCCACCTGACACAACTCGTGTCACCATCTAAGACCACTCGCGTTGCCATCTAAGACCACTCGCGTTGCCATCTAAGACCACTCGCGTTGCCATCTAAGACCACTCGCATTACCATGTGACATCGCTCGCGTTGCAACTTGATACTACTCGCATTCACTGGCCTTGCCATGTGACACTACTCGCGTTGCCTCTTGACACCACTTGCATTCACTCGCGTCGCCATGTCACACCACTTGCGTTGCCATTTGACACCACTCATGTTGCCACCTAACATTTTTTTCAAATTTAAAACTCAACGAATATCATAATCTATACTAATACTTTCAGATTCCAAATGGTGGTTTGAGGAAAAAGTGAAATCATCGATTTTCTCTATTATGCATTTTATCAAGCATTGCAAAGTCTCTATATTTATGAAGTGAGATTATAAACCTTTTACAAACTATCGCCATGAAAGGGAAAATTCTTGAATCAAACAACATTTGGTGTACCCAATTGTGTTTATTGCCCAAGGGGCTAATATTTCAACATTTGGGTCACTCTTATTACTTAAAATGTGCTTCATGCTTTAAAATCCTTCATGCAGCTAAAACTTCCCATAATTTGCTTCTTCGAAGAAACTCATCAAGTTATCATCTTCGCTATGACACACAATCACACAATTATCAAAGTCAACACATTTTCATACCTAAAAACATGTGCAAACTTTGTGAATAATACACTTAAATCGTCCCATATGAAGATTTTACAAGAAACCAACACTTATGAAATTTGTTCTAAATTAATGTAATCTTCCTTCACCTACACACATCTATGTACTCGTTAGCTCAAATCTAAATTACACCAAATTGTTCAAATCAAATAAAACTAAGTAAACCACACCCCCCCCCAAACAAAAAAAAAAAAAAAAAAAAAAAAAAAAAAAAAAAAAAAACTAACTTAGCATTGATAATTTCTTTTGTAGATGAGTGATAACAAATCTACGAATTCAATCACGAGGGCAAATAAGATTGTACAGATACATAAAAGGAAAGGGAGGGAGGGGGGGGGCTATGGAGTGTACTTGTGGGGAGGAAGGAAATGATAAAAAAGAACACACAGGCCTCACCAAGGAAGACTAGGGGCAAGTACACAATATCAAAACATTAACAAAAAGGGAAAGGGGAAGGGAAAGGGGAGGCTAGTAGCTATCATAGTGATTGAGTGAGCAGACAAAAGGACTAGTATCTGGCATTCCCACTGCCCCTCTACCCCCATCATCAATGCTCATGTGCACATACACACAAACCCCCCACTTCTTCAATCATTCCCTAATTCCCCTTCCCACCCACAACCCCCACTTTCTATACCAAGCATTGACCCCTCAAAAATGCAAGATTGTTCAAATTCTTGAAAATTACCTTAGGGAAATTAATATTCAATCTAAGCATTATTTAGAAGATTTAATCGTGGGATGATTAGAGTTAACTTGGACCTCGTTTGAAAATGTAGATTTGGATTGTTGATTGTTCTTGATTTTGTGAGATTATAGATTGGTCGGAGTTGGCTGAATTTGTTTTTTTTCCCGTTTTGGGTTTTGAGAATCTTTACGGGTTAATTTGTTGTTTTGGAATAGGTTGCAAGTATAGTGTTTGTGGAAATATTTGGAATTCGAAGATTATGCAGGTGAGTGTTTGGGTGAGATTTTTATATATATATATATATATATATATATATATATATATATATATATATATATATATATATATATATATATATATATATATATATGTTAAGTTATTTCACATAGTGATTCAAGTTCTAGTGAGAAATGAAATTCTCTCTAGCTTTACAAATCAACAATACATTAATTGAGTATTGATTATCTATCCTTTTGTAGGAAACACTTTATTATTTTGAAGGTGTCAATCAAGATAAGCTTTGGAATTGTGCTTATGCTATGAGACAACGCTCATGAGAAACAAGTTTCTTCATAGGCTCTACAAAACCTATTGGAGACAAGTTTCACGAAGAGTATTGTTACTTGTCACAAGCACGGAAATGTTCAGGATGGTTTTTCACAATTTTGGGCCTCTAATTATTGTCATAAGAAATACCATCAATTTCATGAGGCACGAATGTGCCAAAAATCATAAAGTTTTGTTTTTCAATCATACAACATGAAAACGTTTAATAATAGTTTGAGATTTATTAGTGGAGGACAAGGAGTTGAAATACCAACTCTATGTATTATGTACAAAGTGTTCGACAATCCTTAGAAAGTGTTGACATGTGCAAATTTTTATGAAAAAAGTAGGGTTTAAAAATGAATTTGGTGAGAATATTTATAGTATGAAAATTTAACATGAAGATTAGACATGACTTGGTTTGAGATTTGAATATTCGATAATCTTAAACATTTATATTGTTGTGCCTCCTGAACAAGTATTGTGAGTTCTTAGGCCAAATGGGTTGTCGTGTAGTCGAGTGTCACCTCTATTTACATGTGAACCTTGATATAATTTAGTCAGTAACTTAAATTATATGATCACTAATGATGTTTGAGGATTATGCAAAAGTTGCAATGAATCATTTCCATCAACTTCATGATCCTTGTTTTGAAGTGATTTTATCCAAGTACAAAGGTATTGCTCCTATATGATCTAGTTTGGATTATAGCATTTTCATCATCAAAGCATGAATAATGTATTATTATTATTGGTAATTTTATCATATTTATGATAAAAATAGACATGGTAAAACTCATAAATGTTATCTTCAAGTATTGACACCTCATATCTTGACTAACAATTCAACGTCTTGATTCATCTTCATGATTCATTGAAATTATAAGATTGTTCACAATCTCATAATACTAGAATGTTAATCAAGTAGTGGCTTTTGAGAGTATTTATGAATGGCAATCACAATGAAACCTTCTGTTCAACTTAAAAGTGAAGGTGACACTTGAACAAAATCTCTATGTACATGAGCAAAATACCAACATAATTTTTGAGTGATAGATATTTTTTTGAAAGCGTACATTTATGATAATATACTTAATTGGAATTATATATATTTAAATTTTATTTCCCTCGCCTTTATGTATTTACAACGTATTGTACGTCTACAGGTACGTGTCATAGATCACCTGACAACCTTACAACGTCAAAAGTCTCAAACTGACAACCCTAAGACATTTAACCATCGACAACCCTACGACATCTGACAACCCTACAACGTGAGAAGACCACTGACAACCCTACAACGTCAACCACTGACAACCCTACAACGTCATCCACTAACAACCCTACAACGTCAACCACTGACAACCCTACAACATTAGACCACTGACACAACCCTACACGGAGTCATATAGATTTTTTATTTTTTTTTCTACTTACAACTTCTTGTATTGGGAAAAAGGCTATGAAGATTTATTATTATTTTATATATTATTATATATATATATATATATATATATATATATATATATATAATTTTTTTCTACTTACAACTTACTTGTATTGGGAAAAGGGCGATAACCAAAGACTCGTATCTTAAAATCATGATGCTCAAAGTCTTATTTTAATATTTGTCAAAATACAAGTATACCCTCTGCACTCGAATTCACAACATCTTTGATTTGGTCAAGCTTTCTACTTCTAAGACTAGACTTGGATTGGATTCCATTCCAAAAAGTAAAGTTGAGATCTAACAATGGATGAAGGAGATATAGGTCTTCAGAAATCATCCATTTGTTTGCTTTTTTCATTGTGGAAAGATCATAGCAAATCTAATACCAAAAGTACTTGGATCAAAAATCTTCCATCTAGAAAGTTGTTA
Source organism: Bryum argenteum (assembly GCA_037043015.1). Lineage (NCBI taxonomy): Eukaryota > Viridiplantae > Streptophyta > Bryopsida > Bryales > Bryaceae > Bryum > Bryum argenteum. Next base: position 14,486,748 of record CM073330.1, read on the forward strand.
GATTCCATCTTAAGATCACGATTATATATATATATATATATATATATATATATATATATATATATATATATATATATATATATATATATAAAATCACCATTGGTTCCCAATGGTATTTTTGGTTTCACATGATTGGCTCCCAATGGTAAAACATGCAGAATGTTTGAAAATCCAAAACCAAAAGCTGCCTTCAAGAAAATGCATGTCGTTAATTCATACTTCTTTTTATGGGTATGCAAATTTTACCACAAAAATAAGGACTTGGTTTGGAACCGAGCCCAAGCAATTTCGTCCAAAACTGATCCCAAATGAAGAAATCATGGCTCGTCAAAGTTTCTCCCTTTGTCATTGCAAATCACAATAACAAGTGAAAATGGAGGTCCCGAATTTACTTATCGGGGTTGCCAAGCGCATCATGAGTGTTTGAGGTAAGGTAGACAATGCTAAATACGTGCATCTCCTTAAACCACCCACTCTAGATTCTTGCCTACTTTCTAGATTTCATGTAGAAGAATGTACCTCATGTGCACATGGAGCATGTGAACGGTTTTAGGTGATACGGTATATGTTACTTCTGAATTTTTTATTTATTTTTATAAGTGCTTAAAAAATATCACAAAATATGGAAACTTCTTCATTTTTTCATATGTATAATTGAAAAATATTGATCCACATATTCTAACTTTCCAATTGTAGTGTAGTCCTTAAATGCACGGATTTAGCATGGTCTACCTTATGAATGATATCAATGCCCAATTTAAATAGGCGAGAACCTCAAACACCATTCCAAAAACAAAAGTCAATCCCACATGCACATGATCTCCAATCAATCGAAGATATTCAATCCTTTAATTACTCACTACAAAGATATTAAAATTTTTCTTTACAACATCCAAATCACGCACAATTTCTCAAGAATAGCCTCACCCCACCCCACCCCCCCCCCCCAAAAAAAAAAAAAAAGCAACGAAGGGAATAAGTACCACTTCAAAAATCAAACAAAAACAAAATACTAAAAGCATAGTATAATGAGAGTAATTGGAGAAATCATGGTGATTTAAGGAACATATTGATTTGGGGTCCACAAGAAAGGGAAAAAGAATAGGATACCCTAAAATGGGTTCTACCAAGGAGGGAGAGGGAAGCAATAAATTCCCCATGGAGAACTGGGAGTGGAAATAGGAAAGGGAGCGGCAGCAAGGAAGGTTGGGACGAAAAGACGGGAAGCCAACGGCGGCTGTCAGCCATGACTTGTTCTATTATTATACTTCCCCAATAGTAGCAAGTACCAATTCCCACCGACCCATGGTCACTCTCGCCACCCCGCAGTCGCCGTCCACTAGTCTCCCCACTCGGTCTTCCTCCCCAGTCAGTATTCACCACTCTGTCTGTCTCTCTCCCTCTCTTCTGATGATCTTTTTGCTGCTTCCAACTCCCTGATTGATTGCCCTCCCAATTGCTTGCGCAATTAGAGCGGTAACTGCTGCTTAGATCCTTACTTGCTTGGTATTTTCCACCATGGAGCTTCAGAGCTTTTTTTGCAAGATTCCCCTGAGTGAGTGAAGTGAAGTGAGTGATCGGGGGTTAGCCAATTGGGAGTTTCAGTTTTTGGATCTAGAATGTGAGAATGATGAAGCAACTGGAGTGCATGTCATTGGCATGCCAGCAGAATCGTAGACTACACCATTTTAGAGGGTAAGTGGTCGTGATTGATTGATGCAATTGTGTTGTTGTTGTTGTTGTTGCCAATGCGCGGCTATTGATTAGTTTCGTGGTTGTTGATCAGATTGTAGTGCAATGAACGAGGGTGGGGGGAAAGAAGATCCTGCTTCCTGAGTGGAGTGAATTGTTGCTGGAGATCTTTTTTTTGGTTGAAGAATTTTTTTTTTGAGGTGGTGAGAGTGGAAATGCTGGATATTAGCACCGAAGAAGGGCCGCCGGCCGTGCTCAGCAACAGTTACCGCTCTGGCGAGGAGAGTGGCGAAGACGGGCTGGCCGTGTTGCCTCGCCACACCAAAGTGCTTGTCACTGGCAACAACCGCACCAAGTCTGTGCTTGTGGGTCTTCATGGTGTTGTTACTAAAGCCGTTGGCCTTGGAGGATGGCACTGGCTGGTACTACTCTCCTTTCTGCAATTGTCGGCCACTTGTTCTTTTTTCTCAGAAAATAGCATCTTTTTTTCTCCTTCATTGAGAGATCGCTTCACCGACATAGAAATGAGCAGCTGATAGGATACAAGCCATTGTTCTGGTGAGAGAGTGCGAGCAATCTTATTGGTGCCATTGCAATTGCACCACTGAACAGTTTCTTTTGTCAGAATAGCATCTTTTGCTTCACGGAGAGATCGCTTCACCGACATAGAGTGATTAGCTAGCTGGGAGGGTTGGCGAAAACAGAGCGAGCATTCGCAATTACATCACTGAAAAGAGTTTTTTTGTCAGAATAGCATCTTCTGCCTTCCACTGAGAGATCGATACGGAAAGCTTACCGACATAGAATAACCAGCTGATAAGATACAAGTCATTGTTTTGGTGAGGGCGGGCATTCGCATTGGGCTATCGAAATTGCATCACCAAACACTTCCCTTTTCGAGAATAGAATCTTGTGGGTGATCGCTTTACAGAGCTCACCGACATAGATAGAAAGTAAGGTATTATTTTCTGAGGTTGCAGTTCAACACAACGAGCATTCGTATCGGTAGCATAGTTCCGCCATTGCAATTGCATCATCAAGCACTTAAGAGCGAACGTTATGCCTTCATTAGGAGACCGCTTTACAGAGCTCGCCGACATGGAATGAGCAGCTGGTAGAAATCAAGCCATTAGCAGCGAGCTATCGCATTGTGCTATTGCGATTCATCACGATACGGTTTTTTTTCTCAGAATAGCATCTTCCACCCTCACTAAGAGATCGCTCACTCACAGCTGGTAGGATACAAGCCATTGTTTCACTGAGAACGTGTGGCAAGATACACGTATTGGTATCGCATTGTTTTCAGATTAGCAACTCAGAGGTATCTTTTCACCGACACAGAACACAAGCCATGGTTTCGGTTTACGTTAACATCGGTAACTGGTTAACATCGCAGGTTCTCGGCAATGGGGATGAAGTGAAGTTGCAGCGGAATGCGTTAAGTGTAATTGAAGCTCCGAGCGGTCACGAAGAGCACGACGACAATGAAGACAATCCGTTCTCCAGTGGGACAAGTCTAGGTCAGTGAGTACTGCCTAGTCTCGATTTCATTCATCTACCGCTGGTATCACATTACATTCATTAGTGTGGGGTTTAGCTTAGCCGTGTCAGTACACACACACACAATGCGAGGAGCCATCGGAGAGGAATGTGGTGGTAATTGATATTGGTGTCTACTGAGTGGTGCAGAAGATAACGGGCCCAGGAATGCATTCAAGCCCCGAGTTCAACCACGAAAGCCCTCCATGCTCTCGTCACGGCTCACCACCGAGGAGCCTGATCACCACACCACTGCCGCCCATTTGGCTGCCGAACACGCCGAGTTTACACGCATGTTTACGGACTCTGTCGATGAGGGTTCCAGCCCCACCTCTGAAGTCCGACCGGTAAACCAATCTAAACCTATCTTTTAAGACACTCCTTAGCCATACATTCATTCGGATAGCAAGTGGCATTGGCTGTTAGAGTGATTGCAGTCTGCTGGTTGCAGTCGGTGGATCTAAGCAAGCTGGAAATAGCTGCTCTCAGGAGGTACCGAAGGCACTTTAAACTGGTAAGCATTGATCACTCGATCATTGAGGCTAGTGTGAGTCTGTTGAGTGGTAGGCAAGCTTTGTTGATTGTTTGCTGTCTTCCTTTCTGCGGCAGGTAGAAGCTGGTCCCAACTCAACAAAGGAGCAGCTCCTGCGTGCTGTTGGTCGCCACTTCATGTCACATGTGAGCACCACGGTCGGCCTTCATTCTCTTTCTCTTTAATTAAGTTCTAATAATGCACTAACTTGGTTTCTCAAACTTAAACCATGTACCCTTGTAGAAGTGACAGCAGTAAACATCGAAGCCCTTAAATACATACCTCATATGCATCTTAGGGTTACTCTACGAGAACTTCTGTTAAGGCTACTACAGGATAGCGCATGGGGTTAATCAGATGTCTGGATGTGGAGGGAGTGCAGGAGTTGGACGAGGCTCACGTGATAGCAGCCTTCATGCAAGCTGCAAAGCGACCAAGGCCATGATGGGGGAGCTTCCACTCCACTCACATCATCATGAAAGCAAGCAAGCCGTGATTGCAATTGACTGCTTTCAGTCAGGGCATTGTATCATACAGGAATGATGTTGCAGGAAGACGATGATCGATCGCAAGTGTACAGTCAGTGCAAGCAAGCAACGCAACGCAACGCAACGCCAATTCCATATCCTTTATTTGTACAGAGAAAGCTCATTTGATGCATTCGTCGATACACCACCTGTTAAAAGCAAGCACTTTGTTAGATAAGCACCTGTGAATAGCAAGCACATTCATGCCACTCACTCCCACCACCCTTGTTGCTGTTTTGTCTCAACAAGGTTGTAAATTATTTTAAGTTAAAAATCAGAAGGACTTGAACTTGGTTAAATCTTATTCATTATTTCTTTATTTTATTTACTGTTTCATTGTTTTGTTGTTTTATGATGGATGGGTGGTGGTAGGAGTGTCTGGGTTTTTGGTCTCCTGCATGCTTGACAATGGCTGCTGTGTTGTAAGGCTTGGCTGGCAGTGGCTTGGCTGTGCATGTGAACAGACAGAAACTGGCCCTGACCCTTTTTCCACTAGTGGCAGCAGGAGACCCAAGGTTTTCAGATCTGATTATTGATTCCTTTCTCTTTGTGAATCAATGGGTTTTGCATTATTGGTTAGAAGTGGGTGTTGATTGCTTCCCCTCCTCTTTCTTTTCTCTTCACACCCTTTTTTAGCATTTTTTTGTTACTCGAAACTTTTTATTCCTTACTTTTTATCCATTTTGTAAAGGTTCTAAGTTCCAAAATTGTGTTACTTGGTGGGGATTATAAGTGGGTATTGCAAGACCTATCGCAGTAGTGGCTTTTGAGAATGTTTATGAAGGGTAATTACAATGAAACCTTGTGTTCAACTTGGAACTATAGTTGGGTACAATCTGATAATAGGAGTTTGAAAATTTATTGTGAAGTCGAAAATGATTGGATTTGAGAATTGTAAAGTCATTTGAGTATGGTAAATGATTGATTCTTTTTAGATTATATTTAACAAATTTCAAGTACTTCATACACCATCTTCCATTGATTACTCTTATTCTTGCTTCAAATACAAGTACATTTTCAATTCCAATTTTGAAATGAGCTTCCAAAGTTGTTCTTGGGATACTTGAGCACATCCTTAAATGATCCAAGTATTTTCCTCTTTCGATTTTTTTGGTTTGGAGTGATTTTTTTATGAGTTTTTAATCAACACTGAAGGTGGGGAATGAATCTTTGTTTGAACTTGGCAAGAATATTAAAAGAAGTTTGACAATGAGGTCATGAGAGTTATGACTCTAATAGCCTTCGACCATCCTTCAAGTCCTTGGAGGACACTTGCAGTAATGTGGAAGGCCTACACATGATTTAAGAAAAGTTTAGTAGTCATGAGGACTTTTAAGAAATTTCTCTACGTCAAAAGATACACAAAATATATATCTATGCTTTGAATCCTAAGAACAACTTTGGAAGCTTATTTCAAATTTGGTACCGATAATGTAATTGTAAGTGAAGCAAGAAGTAAGGGTAGTCAATGGAAGATAGTGTATGAAATACTTCAAATTTGTTGAATATTATACAAAAACAAATCAATCATTTACCATGACATCGTAGTATATTGTGATGTGATTCCAAATGACTTTACAAAATTTTGAAAAAAAATTCCTTCTGAAGAAGAATTGGTTATTGGCCGGTACCCGACAGTATACGAGCCTCGAAAACCAATATAATTTTCAATAGTAGATAATATTTTGACTACCTACATGTAAATATAAATATAAATAAAAATAAATAAATAAATAAATAAATAAATAAATAAATAAATTATATATATATATATATATATGATAGATTTCTTGTATGGATTTTTCTTTTCTAATTTTATTCTTTTCCCACACCTTCATGTAATTCGAGATGTTATCACGTTGTACCTTTACATGTACGTGTCAGAGAGATCATGTCACAACCTGACAATCACAACATGATGGTCACACCTCATAGTCACATTGTGTCAACTTGTTGCAGGTCTTCATTTTTATAAGAATGTGTGACAATCAACAATGTGTTGATAATTATGCTTGATTATGTATTTTTTTTCTCCTTCTATTTAGTCAAAAATTTACTCGTATTTTAAAAAGGACTAATGATCAAACATTGCATGAAAAATAATCCTCTCCCAACCATGACAACACCTGATCACCACAACAATACTTGACTACCACACAACACCTGACCACCACGACAACACTGCCTGACCACCATGACAACACCGCTGACCACCAAGACAACACCTGACCACGACTGACAACTCTTGACCACCATGATAACACTTGACCACCACGACAATATCTAACAACCACGACAACATGATAAGTCACCACTTCTAACATGATAAGTTGTTGCACTAACAACTAACAATTGTGATATTCATGCATAAGTCACATGAAAAAAAAATCTATTTATCTAATGATTTACTTCTTGTGTTGACAAAAGGTAAGGGATATTGACCAAGGATTGTATTTGAAATTAAATAAGGTTCCGGCTGTACCAATGGGGAAATCTTTACTTGGTGCAGACTAAACTGGCCGTGATCCTTAAGTTTCTCTACAAGTGGCAAGAGATGAAGGCTTTATGTGATTGATTTATTTCTCTTGTGCAATTAATGGTTTTTGCATTATTGGTTGGAAGTGGGTGTTGATTCTTCCCCTCCATTTTCACTTCACTCCTTTTTAATAGCTTTTTATTCATTAATGGTACACAAATTTTAGGATTGCTACATCATTTTGTGAAAATTGCAAGTTCCAAAAATGAATCTAGTTGGAACGAACACGTTGTCAAATAGGTTGTCAAATCAACAAGGTATATTTTAGTCAAGTTTTTGTGATCGTATACAGATTGTCTTGGTCGTGAGTATACATATTGTCGTGGTTGCTAAAGTATAGAGATTGTTGTGGTTGCCAAAGTATAGAGATTATCAGTGGTTGTTAAATAGAGATTGTCGTGGACATGAGATTGTCAGAATGTGTACATTTTTTATGGTAGGTTTTAAGGATGTGTGATCATGTGGGAGACTCTGTAGGATTGTGAATAAGATTTGTAAGACCTATTGCAACATTGGCTTTGGGAGTGTGTATGAAGAAAAATCACAAGATATTTGTGTTCAACCTGAAATTGAAGGTGACACTTCAAGTGTAACTCAACTTACATAAGCCAAGAAACCAATATAATCTCAATAATTAGTATTCCTTGATGTGTGCATGTATAATAGATTTCTTGATTGGATTTTATCATATTACTATTTTTATATTTATATATTTTATATTTTTTTTTTATTTTTTTCTCACCATAATGTTATTACAAATTGGTTTCATGTTATACCTCTACAAGTATATGTTAAAGGCCATATGACAACACCATGACAACTTGACGATTGACAACCATGACAATCTGAAAACATTGTGACAATGTGACAATGTGATAAGTCACAACATGACCGCCACAACTTGTTGCACATTTCAATTTTGCAAAAACGTCACTTTTTAACAATCAATCGTGCTAATATTTTCCTATTTTATGCATGAGTCATCTGAAAATATTTTCCTATTTTTTCAACAATTTACTTCTTGTATAGGAAACAAAACTATTAACCAAAGATAGTATTTTAAAATTATGATGCTCAATGTCTTATTTTAATATTTGTCAGAACACAAGATAGTTAAGCAACTTATCAGCAAGTTGATGAAATCCAAAAGAATATTTACTAATAAACTAGTAACAAAAAATCATATTTCTCTTTAATACATCATCTTAATAATTGGTCCAAATGTACCTCATTTCTATCTTAAACCATTGTCCAAGTCACCTTTGAACTTCTAACCATTTGATTTGAGAAGCATTTACTTTTGGGATGAATGTAATTTCTACCATCTCTTAGTATGAATCATATTGCTTATCTTTGCGAAACTAAATTGCATGAGCAATTATACTTATCTTCCAAGATAAAAAAAATAACATTATAACAAGAAGCCTATTTTGATGTTAAGAATTTGTGATTTGACAATAAGACAATGTTTTGGGACCTTGTGAGAAACTTTGATTGAACTATTTGTGATTCTTTATTCTCGTTAGTGGAACTACTCAAGATACAAGTGGCAACATGTGATATGAGTATTGCATAATATGTCTTCTTAACATCAATTTCTACCTTTCATTAGGTGGTGACAATTTTGTGGAGTAACACAAGACAATTATTATTTGAAATTCTTAAACTCTCTTTTTGCTATGGTTAACATTTGAAGTTGTTTCATTAGAACTTGGATTTTTAAAATTATATTATTTACTTTGATTTATCACCTCAATTTTACTCAAACTCTTGACACTATTAACCCCTAAATATCCAAGCGTTTATTGGACCTCTAAAATTCAAAATTCTCAATTTCTACCACCTTATTGAGATTGTGGTATGGGAGACCGAGGTTTTGAGAAATGATTGATTCCACTCTTGTGATAAACAAAGAAGTGGTTTTTGCATTATTGGTTGGAAGTGGGTGTGTGCATCAAGTGATAGTATTTTCTCTTCACACCCTTTCAACATAAACTTGAATGAATTTTTATTTATTGAATAAACAAATATGGAATCCACTTTTCATGAAAGGCTTCACATCATTTTGCAAAGTGATATCTTGATATATGCTAGTACTTGTTTACTAAAAGTGTCCGTAGGAGGTTTGGAAAATTATGTATGAAGATTGTAAGACCTATTGCAATAGTGACTTTCAAGAATGTTTGTGAAGGGCACTTACGATGTATCCATTGCTCAAGGTTTATTTGAAAATAAAGATGACACACAACTCAACCTTGAGTAGCAAAGGACTATTTCTCATTTGTCAATATTACTCGTTGTATTGAATGCGTACACATATGGTATATACGGTGTTTCCAAATTTTTTGGTCATTATGTAACTCCAAAATGCTACTATGCTGTATATTCCCATGCTTAAGAGAAATATCTAATGTAGGACTACTTTAGAGAAAGTGAGTTGATAAAATTCCAAAATAAAATTCAAAACCACCTCCTTAAATAATAGTGGGTGTAGAATTCTATGGTTGAAAGCCACATAAAATAGCAAAAGTTTTAGCCTTACTTCAATCTCCACACAATGTTCAAAAACTGAAGTTTTTGGGTTTGGAGGTTTAGAAAAACGCATGGGCCTTTGAGAATAAAAGGTGGGTAGGTACATAGGTGGGTAGGATGAAGAAAAATTGGGAGCTCCACCTACCAAGTCACTCAAGAGAATATTAGAGGTACAATTAATGCGGTTGGTGATTCTTTACTAAATTCACGGTTGTGTACTACTAAAATTTAAAACAACCTATTTAGTTAATGATTCGATTTTTTAGGAAGAAGAAATATGGGGAGTTTTAAATTGTGTTGTTTAAAATTACTAACTATTTGATATTAACTACTTGATTCTAACCACTTTGGTTTTGGTTGGCATGCATGTTAATCATATTCATGAGTTATAGTCTTCGGTTTTAATTGTTTCTAAATGTTGCTTCGTGGGAGTTGGTGGTAATATGGTGAAGGGGTTCGAGGTCGTCTCTCCGCTGTAGCAGCCCAGGTCCTTTGCAGACGTTACCCTAGCTGCAAAGCTTGACCTATTCTTCAAACCCTTCTCCCACGTCTCTCCGCTGTAGCAAGCCCAGGTCCTTTGCAGACGTTACCCTAGCTGCAGAGCTTGACCTATTATTCAAACCCTTCTCCCTACTCACTCGCTTGTTGTCACTGCTGGCCTGGTGGATGCTGTACAATAAATTGGAATAGAGTATCTGGGTGTTTGAAGTGCTGAGGTTTGGAAAGTGTATCTTGTGTCCCGGAGCGAAGAGCGGTGTTTCCAGTTTTCCGACACGTCGTAAAAGGTAAGAATCTGTGCCAGAGACTACTTCATCGATGTTCCGTTCCATAATAGTGTTCTCTTTCCTATGCTTTGTCAAACCTAGTCGCGTGAGAAGCCGGACTTATGGTGGTTTATACAGTATTACGAGAAAACGAACGGCGTGCTGAAAGTATTTGATTGCACTTTCGATCGTCTTTGGTGAATGATTTGTTCTGAAAACGTCGTAGGAATAGTGTCGGAGTACGTGAGTCGTCTGGTTTCGCGTAGTTGAGAATTGTAGACACTTTGAAGTATGTTTGCGGAGGTAATGCTTCGATCGTTTTTATTTTTTATTTTTTATTTTATTTTTTATTTTTTAATTTTTTTTCGAGGAGAGGTAATTTTACGGTGTCAGGGTGTGGCGCCTACTTTGTAAGCTCATTTTTGAGGAGTTGGCGAAGTTTTTGCATGATTTTAGTGTAGTTCTCAGAATAGATGAAATCTCGTCTTACGTGAATTACCGGGGACACGATGTTGCCGTGGAAATCTTGGATGGAATTGCACTTTAGATTGGTGAAGCTTGACAATATATAGAACGCAGATTTTTTGATCTGGTTTAGCTGTGCTTGGAAATTCGTAAATTTTGGAGCGTGATTAGGTAGATCAGCTACTATATTGTTTGGTTCTGTTTGAATACGTGAATTGATGACTCAATACTTATTGCTGAAAGTACGGGTAGATTGAAGTCTTGCTCGATGGACGTAAAATTGTTACGAAGAATCACAGGGGGTGAATCTTGAATCATTTAGATTATCGAGTAGTATGCGAGCATCTTGCTACGTTTTGTTTTCGAAGGCTGTCGATAAGCACCAGATCGTGTAGGTTACGTTACAGCTAGTATTCATGTGTTAGTGCATTCTTATTCCACCGCATATTGATTTTGTGTACTGATTTCAAAGAGAAAGACTCTTTCTTTCATATGCTTTGTCAAAGCTGAGTAGTATGCGAGTATTTTGCTGCGCTTAGTTTCCGAAGCCTTCAATATACCGGAGCAGTAAAATTGCGTGACCGACATGTCTCTCTATTTGCTAGCCATCGATCAATCTCACAAATATAATATAGAGGGGGATTTACTGCCACTCTGGCGGTTACCAGTACTTAGACGGATGCTATTGGACCTTCTTTGTTATTTCTTTCCGAGTAATCTAACCCACAGTACTTGGACTGCTTTAGTCGACTACAGAAGATTTTTTTAAGATCATTCGAATCACACGTACTCTTAGATAAAACCAGCTAGGTCCTCATGTTGCACGAGCAGACTGTGAGTGGATCAGCGCGGCTGTACACATCGATAGCTTCGTCAAACCAAGCCATCGCATTGAATACTCCGCTTCCTAATTGCGGGAATTGGGACTTAGTTCGAATTTTTCCAAGGTAAGACAACATCTCTTGATTCCGCTTCAGCACACGATTGTTGTTTCAGCAATCTGTTTTTTGTACGATTCCACAAAATCTATGGTAGTTATAGATTTTAGAGAGTCCCAATCTTGCAGAAATTCCCAATTAAACGAATATGGTGTTATTTTGTTCTGTACGCACGTCTAAACGTCTTTAGGACGCTTCCTTACATTTTGTATTTCTTTTGGTGTAAGTATTATTATACAATGTATTCTAGTTATATAATTATGGTATAAACGATTAAATTCGACGTCGTATAGTACAGCTTGTGCAAAATTTGTACATTGCCAGTTGGCAATTGCCCACTGGGAAGGGCGTTTAGGAAAAATCGACTGACCGGGCAGCACTTGTATGTGATGCATATGACTAGTCCAGAATTAGTTTGGGCAGTTTCAGATATAATTTATCAGTTTGTCAAGAGTCTGTGAAGTAAATACAAAACAAATTCTCCTAAGTCGGAATAGATTTTGTCTTCCGTAGCTTCAAGTAAAAACGACCACTAACCATGAATATTTTATTGTCCAATTAAACGAATATGGTGTTATATGGTGTTCCGGACTATTGAGAGCCCGACATATTTCTTTGGTGTAAGTATTTTTATACAATTTATTCTAGTTATATAATTATGGTATAAACGATTAACCCCTAACTTTCCTTGAAGCCCGAAATGGGTTTTTGCAATTCCGGGCAGCCTAGATGAAGGGGTTAGAAGTTAGTCGTTAGAAGTTAGTGGTTGCTCTAAGCCCGGTGCTTCAAGTTACTCAACATCAAGTTCTGCCTCCTGACAGTCCGGTTGCTGGAAGTTCGCCAGCGGTCAATATCCCATTGAAAGGGCAACAAGAACTTAATCTTGGAGGACAAGGTGTCGAACAGCGTATTCTTGAGGTAGAAGCGACTCGGGAAGGAGAAGATGCGGGTCAAGAACGAGGCCATGCGTTGGTTACTGTGGGGGGTACTGTGACAGATGCTCCTATACTTGTAGTCGTGGCTGTGAAGGAAGAGCCGCATGTCCAAATTTCTTCGAATAAGGAGAACGCAATAGCAATCTCTAGTGACGAGGACGATTTTGTCTACAGAAAGTCCGTGAATGATTATCCGACAGACGTGTCTTCTGAATTGTCGGATGGGGCTCAAGGCACCTCGGCTACGGGTGAGGCAGAGGACCAGAAGGTATCGCAGGCTAAGGCTTTGCGTATTCAGCTAAAACAAATCAGTAAAAGGAAGCTCGTCATCAATAGGGCCAACCGCTTGAAAAGCCAAGAGCTAGAAGTGTAGAATCAGAAACTGCTACGGGAGTTGGAGAAGAATAAAAAGAGACTAGAGGAAGCGGAGCAGACCCTCAGAAGTGCAGGGTTATGCCAGATTGTGAGCACAAGAGAGTATACAGACCCGCTCTCTACACCACTTGCCCAACAAGTCACCACCTCCATTGCATCTGCACCTGAACTGCCCGGCTCAGAGGGAGGCCTTCGTATCCCATAAACGCAAGTGGGTATCCCATCAACGCAGGTGAGCAATTAAATGAAATACCTGATCGACGCCCAAGTTTGTTTGATATCCTAAATTTCTGTTTCACTCAGTTTGCTCATAGTTTAAGATGTGCGGAATGATAGGAATCGATGGTGCTCAAAATGCATGCAGCAGGAATTGCTAGAAAACTTCCTGAGGTTAGTTGCTCCACCATAATATCAATTGTTTTAACGGTTCTTCCGCACATTGGCATCAACGTTATTGTTGAATGCCATGTTGCCCACATTAAAGGAAAGGCCATGTCTGTCTACAGGAAAAATGAGTATCTTCGTAAGGCGCATCGAGTTGAAGATATGAAGAGTAGTATGAAGCATATTTTCAGTAGAGATTCACAGGAGCTATTACTAGCATTCCGATAGTCACAGTACACATTTTACTACCGGAATACCGGATTAGTGTGCCAGCTACTTAAGCAATTTTACGAAAATTTTGAGGATAGTATGGATTGTATTACATACTCTTAGGACAATTCTTGTTTACTTCAATTCTTGTCTACTTTATTCTTGTCTATATGGAAGTATAATTCTCATAGTTATAAAAAGAATTTGGACTTTACGAAGTTTTTGATTCATGCATTTACAATGCTCACAGCCATAGACCTAGTCTGGATGAGCACAATCATCATGTCAAGGTATGGAGGATTGATACTAGTGATTCCTTGTTGTTCTTATCTTTAACCTTGATTGGCAATAGTATGCATGTGTTTTCCACTTTATTACAACATGTGTGACTTAGATTGCATGGCTGTTGATTGTATATATGCAGCGTGTAGAACCCAATCCCAACGTTTGGATAATGCATAAACGACAAAAGCGCAACGTCACCACGTACATTTCAGACATGGAGTCGTCATCATAGAGATAGTCGGATTGTAGTCAACAATTACATCAAACGCGTACGTACACAAAAGATTCATTCATGAAGACAATGATGTCTGCGACAATAATAGTAATTCATTTAATTTATTATGTTGTACAATATGTATTTTCATACATAGGTAGTAGCTGTAGTTCGCAATCCATTTATGTGAAATTTCGGTCGTAAAGTATTCAGGGCGACACCCTATTATTTAGAATTAGTTATACAAGTTTAGGATATTTATTGAATTTATGACCGCGTTTAGAATTGATATTGAATCCATACATTTTCTAGATGCAAATTAGCTATTTTTATATGGAACACAGTAGAACTATATAGTGCACAATTCCTGTTGTAGCAAAGTAGGCATTCTTTTGGAGTGCATTATTTAGAGTAGGCATAAGAGTAGGAACTAAGGGCACTGTATTGTTCCATGTATCCCTGCGAGAGTTTTATTTAATTGTTAAGTTACAATCGGATTGATATAGAACACTCAACTTGCCTACAACCAACTGCCAGTCATTATTGGAGAAGTCATTGTGCGAAATGTACATGATCCATACATAATTATGTTTTTTAGCGAAAATGATGTAATTGTTCAGTCATTTATGAGTTTAAGCTTTGATAGTCGCATATTGTGTACTATTAGTGCCATTTATGCTAGTAAAAAGTTATGCATGCAATTCATACAAGCCAAAATCCAAATTATTGAGTTGTCCTGACATGTATGCACAACTTCATGTTTTTCACGTACAAGACTAAATCGAACACACATATTCAAGTACACATTCTTGTTGTAAACATCCCAATCATGGACAAGAATCACTAATGATCTTAATTGCTCATCATCCGGCTCAACTCTTCAACTTCATCTCGCCCATTCACTTCGATTTGATGCTGAACTTTACTATTGTAATTGATGACTACCTAATGGGCACAAAATACTTCGACTCACTCACACATGGTTCCCAATATTACCAAACCCAAAACGCCTTGCATTGCCTTCACTACAATATCATAGTGTTCTTGTCTAGTCCTCTCTAATGATAAAGGAAGAAATCCACATAGATCAACATAAACACTGATAGATTCACATTTTTCAACTCTAGTACTCAATATTTCGAGAAAAATTTAGTCCCGAATATGTGGAATAGTCCCAATTAAACGAATATGACGTTCATTTGTATTTTGCTCTGTAATACAACGGATTGACAAACGCAGGGTCGATATCCTCATCGGTGATCATGATTGTTGCCATTGGGGTGGTTCCTGCGTGATATCAATTGTCTGGAATAAAATTGTGGACATTTTTTGCTCGAACGTTATGGCATGTACAATATTTAGCAAGAAAGTTTCTCAAGATGGTGAATTAGATAGAAATTTAGGATAGATTTGAGATAATTTACATGATAGACTGAATGGGACAAAGTGAGTATATACTCAACTAATTCTAAACTGAAAAGTTGTTGGCCTTCATCCTAAGATCACCTTTATATTGAAAACCTTCCCCAAGACTTTATATAGGAAACCTTCCTTCGGACCATGACTTGGCATCCAATCAAGAAGAAAAATAACAACTATACATTTATACTCCCATTAAAGCAATATTATATTGAACACAAGTGACCACACAATTTATCTTGGGTTACTAAAGTGTCTATTCCTTATCTTGGGTTACTAAAGTGTCTATTCCTTATCTTGGGTTACTAAAGTGTATATTCCCGAAAGGGGTGAGTAGTCTTGAAGAAATAACTCTATGCCCGGTGGACAATGGCTCATTGTTTACAAGGTTGTTGTAGTGACTATTTATCATCATTTATAGAGTTATTTTAAAACCTTTTTACTTTCTGGATAGATATAATAGTATATATGTGAAAAAGTATCAAAAAGTTACTCCAAACATCATCAAAAATAGAAAAGTAGCAATAAACGTGTTGACAGTAAGAAATTAGTGCGGCAGAAATTAGTGTGACCAGAACGGATGAATAATAGAAACGGATGAAAATTTGGTATGAAGCGCTGAGCCGTTTGCGAAACGAGCACGCGCATTGTAGTAAACTGATTCGAATTTTTATAAAATTACAACATTTGTAAAGAATGCTTGTCATCACCTCGTGCTTTGAATTTTTGTTTGTGCAATTCTTGTGTGTGTATTTCGTATGCATGGTATTGTTTGAGTGCTGTAATTGTTGAGAGAAAAACGAGTGGTGGAGTTTTGTAAACGTGTGCGGACAAGGCTAAAAGTGCGGGACGGCGGTGCTGGTGTTGAGGCTGAAAGCGAGTTGGAGGAGCAGGCGAAGCTCTTCTGAGGATGCATTGAAATTGAGCAGTTGATTCATTAGAGAGCGATAGAGGCGGAAGACAGCCTAGGCAGAAATTGTGACGGACGATTGCGAGCAACTGGAGCACAATTCAATCCAGCACCAACATTGTCAAGAGGTTCTTCTCTTTTACCAACCACTCCTTGATCACGACAGTTGCAAGGTGTTAAATTTGTGTTTCACAGCATGATAGCTAGTCATTACGAGATTCTGACCTGCATTGCATTACTCATGCATAAGTCATGGATTGGGTGATTGGATTAGCAACTGTGTGCAAAACTAAGTGAGACTGAAGAGAAATTGGATCAGTTTGGCAAAAATTCGGAGATCTGAGGGTCTGTCTGTTGCGGCAAAATTAGGGGTTTTGGTGAAGTTCCTGTCCTGCGAAACTCGCCGAAAATCGCACGGCCATAGGCTCTCCTTCGGACGGTCTTGGGGTCTGCTTCCCCACGGCTTTAGGTATAGTCTACGCCCATAGGTGCTGCATCGTGCGGTTATAGGCATTCTGCCTGAATTCAATTAGAACTTTCTTGGATCTTTGAGTGTTTGTAACTTAGAATTCGTACGGTCAATTCCTTTGCAATTTGATATTCAAACTAATTGAGTATCTCTGAACAAGATCTTACGGTCAAAACTTGCCAATTCACATTTAAAAAATTTGTAAACCAATGTGCAAAACTACCGAGTAAAAAGTAATTGGGGTTTTAAAATGAAATAAGTTTTGATTATTTGGAGTTCATTTTTGACTTCCAAATTGATATTTGAAAATTCTTAGAGTCTACAGTGGTAGGAAAGAACTATTGACATAAGAGTAAGTCCTTGGGTTTGGGTTCAACATTCTTAATTTTGATATTATTGAGTGTTTTATACAAATTGTGAGAATAGAATATTGAGCAATGTTTGTGTTGTACAGGGCATTTGCATACATACTTGCATGAGCAAAGACTTATTGACTTGGGTGACTTGGAGAGCTGCATAGTGGTATGTAGTTTCTAAAAAGCATTGCTCTGCATTTTGACCTATTGACATACTGTTCGCTAGGCATAGCGTATATAGACTCGTATATTTATACTGAGACTGGACCTATTGACCAAATACCTATCTGTATTATTTCAAAGTATTATATTGGCATTTTGATTAAGTGATAGTCTGCATGTGGGTCTATTGACATAACCTGAACTATTGATCAAAACTATTGACTTCCCCTAAAATACTAGACATGACTGGGACTGCATTTAGTCTAGATATAGTGCATTGGTAAATGGTAATGACAATAACTTAAATTGAGTGATCCCTGGGTTTAAGAGTAAATCGCCGCAAGACAAACCCTCAGGTATGTTTATACATAGTTATTGGCTCTGTCATTTGACAGAGTCTTTGTATTGAGCGCCCCGACGGGCTTCTAAAAAGGTCCAATGACCTATGTCCTTGTGCGTTCACACATACACAAACATTTTCTCTCTCTAAGGTACAAGTCTTTTCTCTCTTACCGTTTTTTTTTTCCTCGTGCAGCTCTTCGTTGTTGCAGCAGTACCTACTGTCCCCCTTGCCTTGCCCCTGCTCCCTTGGTCCTTCTCCTTCTTGTACCCCTGCTCCCGAGTGCGCGCTCTCTCTTTTGCTTTATTATTGCGCTTCCAGTTTGCTTGCGGCTTCTGTGCGTGCTTGCTTGTAGGGTTTGCAGGGATTGGCAATTGCTGCTATTAGGGCACGGAATGACGGGCGGTGGTGACGACACAGAGTCGGAGTGAGGAGGTTTGCGGGTATGTTGCAAGCGAGATTAGGGTTGGAAGAAGAGTGAAGAGTGGTTTGTGTTTGTGTGAATGGAAGAGAGTGTTCAGCGCGTGTACGAGCGAGCGAGCGATGGTATGCCATTCTAGAAGAGAGTCAATGGGAGGAGCGTTGGCGGAAGCCGCCGTGTCAGGGCGTCACCGACATCGGCATCGTCGGCATCGTCGCAGCTCGCACTGGTCTGCAGAAACTCGATCTCACGTGTTGCCGCGACATCACCGACGTTGCTTTGGAGGCCGACGCTACCAATTGCCGCGGCCTGCTCAGCTTGAAAATGGAAAATTGCCTCTTGGTCACTCCCGATGGCCTCATGCTTATCGGAAAGTATTGTCATGCTTTGGAGGAGCTTGAATGCTTGATCTCACCGACTGCAAGTTAAACGATGATGGTAAGACTCCTGAATCATGCTGTCATAGTAGCCCTATATGTGAAAGTTTAAAATGGGGATAAACCCTAAACCCCACTATCCCCATTTAGGAGATTGCTGAGTATGGTTTTTGTATCTGATGTTTGGAAATAGCAGGGTTGAAGTCAATTGCTCACTGTACAAAATTGAGGCTCTTGAAGGTGGGGTATTGCATGAATATCACGAATACGGGGCTGGAGCATATTGGTGCCACATGCAAGAACCTGCGCGAATTTGACTGTTAGAGGTTAGAAGAAGCATTATGCATCATCACTTTGTTCTTATCTCTAAGGACAATTCTTCTTTTGAACCAGAAGAATCGCTATGTCAACGAAACAAACGATAGCTTATCATATGTGGTTTCTAATCACAACCTGCATATTGGATAAACGTTATACCAGTTCTTAATTGGACATATACAACCAACCTTAAAAATAAACGGCAGTATCCCTGGAAAAGGGGGTTTGTAATTTAGTGAAAAGAGAGAGCCAAAGTCATAGGGATGGTCGAGATTGTTCTCTAATGCTAGCTATTAGAGGTAAGCATAACCAAATATGATACTTTGTGACGAATGGCGGTTTCTGTTATGTCAATACGGCACTTCACAACATAATGTCATTCGAACAAAACTGCCCATGACGTACACAACTGGAACACAACTCTAGGTTGAGTAGGTAATTCTCGGGCCAATCAATCCAATATTTTTCCATTTTCAATCAAACGGTTTGTTTGAGATTTGTAAGTGATTAAGAATCAAGAATGACCTCCTTGAATTCGTCTGAATCGTTAGGGTGGTTTTTCTTGGTTTCTCATGGTATGTGCATGTCAGTGGGGATCGGCGATGAAGGAGTGGCAGCAATAGCAAGCGGATGTGTGCGTTTAAAGGCGATCAACCTCTCCTATCGTGAGTCGATAACAGATGCAAGCTTGCACTCACTAGCATCGTTACGAGATATTCTGCAGCTCAAGTTGCGAGAGTGCAGGCAGGTGACATCGAAAGGATTGTCCTACATCGGTAACATCGCCGCCTCTTGCAAAAACCTGCGAGAGTTGGACGTCAAGCGATGCAGCTTTGTCGCAGATCCGGGCATTCATGCCCTCGTACTAGGATGCCGAAACGGGAACTGTAGAGTTTCAGAGATCAAATAGTTTTTATTAGAGATCTTCTGTTTGCTCCATGGGTTCATGTGTTCATGTCGACATTCTTGTCGAATGTGCTCTACTTCGTCACGTTTTTCTACTACCATTATCTCAACTTTCTCGGTTATGACGGTATGTCCTTACCTTTTTGCTTGGTAAAATCTTACCCTTTTTGCTTGGTAAAATCGATGGTGATGTATTCAGTTATTAAAGGTGTTTTTTGTCTTTGCAGCTCTGCCGTACGCAATATTTTCCAATACTCCAATACTTCAATACTTCAATATTTCAATACTCAATACTTCAATACTTCCCTACTTCAACACTTCAATACTTCAGGGCGCATTTCAGGTTGGGGTATCCCCAAAAGGACAAAAAAGAGTCCGGAAAAGGAGTGAAAAGGAGTACTAAAAGGAGTGGAAAGGAGTTCTAAAAACTATGCACTAAAAATTATTGTATTTTTGGAAATTTGAAGTACATGAGCACCTAGATATAGTAGTGTTTGTATGGTAATGTCAAAAAAAATCAATGAAAATGGAATTTTACCATGCATTTTAAATTGTGGAAATTCACCATGTAAATTGTACTTTCAAAAATTCCTAGTAATACACTTGTTTGCACTACACTCTTGCAAATGATAAAAATATGTCCCTTGAACATACTTTCACCCTTACCTCAAGTTTCATGGTCACGGCATAAAATAAACTTGTCCGGATGAGTCCTTTTTATCCTTTTTTAAAAACAGGACAGTTCCGGATATTTTATTAAAAGGACTTATCCGGAAAGGAAGATGGTCAACAAAAATTTGTACGTTTGAATATAATTAAACTACACTAATATGCGTACCTTATTTTCATAATAGAGCTACCAAAAATTTGCATGAAGGTGATCCTATAGAGGTCTAAGAAGAGGGAGGTGGGGGAAAATATGAGTGGGACAGTCCTTTTGGACACCCCAACCAGACTATCACCCTTCAAATACTTCAATTACTCCAATTACTCCAATTCTCAATACCTCAATTACGTCTATACTTCAAATACTTCAATCCTTTAATACTTCAATATTTCAAATACTTCAAATTTTGCAAGTACTTCAATTACTCCAATTACTATAATTACTCCAATTATTTCAGTTCTCAATACCTCAATTACGTCAATACTTCACTACTTCAATACTTCAATACTTCAATACTTCAATACTTCAATACTTCAATACTTCAATACTTCAATACTTCAATACTTCAATACTTCAATAATCAATACTTCAATACTTCAACACTTCATTACTTAAATACTTCAATTATTTCAAATACTCCAAATACTTCAATTACTCCAATTACCCTAGTTCTCAATACCTCCATTATGTCGATACTTCAAATACTTCAATTACTTCAATCCTTCAATTACATCAAATACTCCAAATACAGAAATACTCAAATACTTTAATTACTCCAATTACCCCAGTTCTCAATACCTCCATTACGTCGATACTTCAAATACTTCAATTACTTCAATCCTTCAATTACATCAAATACTCCAAATACTCAAATACTTCAATTACTCCAATTACTCCAATTCTCAATACCTCAATTACATCAATACTTCAAATACTTCAAAACTTCAATACTTCAAATACCTCAAATACTTCAAATTCCTCAAATACTTCAAATATTCTAAATTCTCAATACCTCAAATACTTCAATACTTCAAATACTTCAAATACTCTAAATTCTCAATACCTCAAATACTTCATTAATACAATACTTTAAATATTTAATTCTTTGAATACTTAAATAACTCCAATCACTCAAATTACACATTTTACCCAACTTGCTATTTGAAGTCTATTCAACACTTTTACATAGATCATTGTTTGATAGATCATATTTGGACAAACATCCTTGGAGTAGATGCTAAATATGGTGTTACAGATGCATATTGGCCGGATCATCATAAACCTATATATTGTGCTTTTAAACTACCAACTATATTACCAAAGTTTTCAAAAAATGCAACCTCATTTCGATTTATTTGAACAAATACACATCAATCAAAATAAATAAAATACAATTTGTAAACTCTTCAATGTTGGGTATTTTTAATGGAAACAATTGTGTATAATCCAAATACAACTTTTGTAATAAATACACTATGTAAATATTAAAATTGAAACAAATGTCTATATATTAATGTTCAATCATATTTTAAACTAGGTATTTGATTTTCAACATTTAATAGTGAGCAAGCATAAAATACCACAACCAAATATTAGACATTGAACATTAGGGATATCATTTAATAATTTAAAAATAAACATCAAAAATTGCATATTAGATATTAATCATTGAAAATTGAATATTACACTTTTTATATAAATATTGTGGTTGTAAATAATTGGGTATAGTTTACATAAAGTTTATATTCTTTCATATTCAATTTTTGTCAATAAAAGAATCAAATGCTCAAAGAGTAACCCAAATACCAAATTCACTATTTTTTATTACATTGGTTAACGTATGATTTTTTTTGAATGTAGAGTGTAAGACAGAGCCCTTACGGTCCTACCGTTTTCTTGTATTTATATAGTGAATACATGTGACCTTAGTCACCATACGACAGACTCCTTTGCTTTTTCATTCGTAACCACACTATACTGTAAGGAGTTTAGATTAGGGCAAAATCCCTACTACAGTTGTTAAACGAGGCGCGTCTAGGTGATCAAGCGGACTAGTTGTCCCGGACAGGCAAGCGTGCCTGCCCACCTTGATTGTAGGGGGTGAGTAATTTTTTGTGGGTAAGAAACTTTGGAGTAAAAAGCTTATGTGGCGTTACACTTGGCTCGTACATAGCGGCCAAGTGGCTTAATTTTCACCTAAACCCTTGCCACGTCGTCGTTTTTTTACATAAACTAAAAGTCAAAAACCATTTGACCCTATTGGGCGAGCGAGAGCTTAATCGGGCGGGCAAGTCGGACGGGCGGGGGGCGGCGTGCCTGCCCAGTTTGACAACCTTGATTGTTTATACGAATAGACACATTGCCCTTGCAAAAGGGTAGGAGTTTATATCTATCCATCTACGGTAGGTTGTCCTATTACCAACCACTACCCCAAAACCATTAGGTTGACTTGTCCTAATTCCGCCATAGTGAGATCTGAATGCCGAGAATTGTGCGATTCCAGCAAATTTAGGGTCTTTAAAACATGGGTTGACTTGTCACAACATGATTGATTAAAACCCACAGTGTTTTTTCAGTTCATGCATCCTGCAGTGGGCGGTTTTGGGTTTGATCATGAGTAGAAAGTGGGACCAACACAGATTGATCATAGGAGAATAGTATATCAAGTATGGGTGACAGGTTACTTTGCACTTTGGGATTTTGTATAAAATTGAGAAATGCAATTTATATGTTGCAATTTGTTGCAATCCCCATGAAATCCTATTTCGAACGCAGTCATAATTTTTCTTTGGATTTACCACTGCCAAATATAGGTTAGATTGCTTAAGTGTGTTGGTTATAAGACAATCTACCTTAGGAACCATTTTTTAAAAAATTAAAAAATTAAATAAAAAAAGTAAAAAAATAAAAAATAAATAAAAAAATTACATGCTATAAATCTATCTCTTCCAGCCCTTCATCCAAAATGTAGAATTTGGACATTCAGGGGTAAATTCACTTAGTTGTATTTTTCTCTTAAATGTTTGAGTGGCGGTATTGGGTGCGCCAATACCTTTGACGTTCCTAATTTGCAACTTCTGCTTTGAATTAGACTTTCGGTAGAATCCAATAGAAAGTGAAACAGGTGACGGCGAAAGTGAGGAGGACTAGAACAATGGTGACAGCGGAGGTTGTTGGAGTGTAAAGCAGATGAGAAAAAGACACTCAGAAAGACAGCATGCATGCAAACCCACTAGCTGGTAGAGCTCATTTCTGCCTGACGAAGCATCCGCATTCTAACTATCAAGTCGCTTGACTCTGTCTTTCTGCTCGCTGGACCGAAACTCATCTGCAAATCTCACGAGCTCGAAGAGATCCTCTATTTTACTTGTTGGGCTGTTCACGGGTCCTGAAGGAGGTGGCCACGCAATCTTCTTCGGAAACCAAAGCAACTGAAGATCTGTATATGCATGGGTACTCCGATCCTGGTTGATGACTTTCGAATTCAATGAGGTCAACCCAGCTAGCAGTACAGACCTACAATCATCACGGCATTTGTGTTGATCCGACAAGCACAGGTCTAAAAAGATCTCTTGTATGGAGGCACTTAACTCGCAGTCTGTTCACAGACAAGGAAATCCTAAAAATTGGCGTTCCCCCCTGCTGGAGCATGCATGTAGGAGCGGAGGGAGGCTATCCATGTAAATGAAAACGTCTGTTGCACCAAATTACAAATCAATTTCACTGGAAAGAGCGAACACTTGCAGGGAGGTCGCATTAAGCTTCATGTACAGATCCACTCCGCTAATAAAATCTTTACATTTACGCGGCTACGTTAAGCGAATACTGTGAGTGTCGAACTACAGGTACGTACTCTGCAGCAGTAGAACGTAAAGGATGACATCATTGAGAATGTTCGTACTACTTACAGAGGGGAACGGAGGATTGCCAGCGTCGCCCAAGTTGCCTGTGTCCTCGGCGGTAATCTCCGAAGTTGTCGCTCCAGAAGCAGGAGAGCTCTCTGCTGGAATCGTAGACAGTCGGTTTAACGTCTAATTAACACGAGTCACTCGCTCGATCTCTCATCTACAGATGACATTATTAGCTAGAAAGCTACTTGCTTTCTTGCTCATTCGGAATGCATCCATGCGTCGTCCTGCTTCGCTCTCAGCTGGAATTGCAGTCCCTGAGGCACCCGCGATCGATGTATCTTGATGAGATTACCGTAGGGGCTGTTCGCATGCTCGAACCTCACCGGCCCTGTTTGTTGAAGGGACTCATTGTAGATTAACGTGAAGCAAAATAAACAATGATGGAGTCAGATAGTCGGTTGTAAACGGATGTTTCTTCACCATCTTTCTCCCGCCATGCACGATACACTGCTTTGGGGATACAAAATCTTGTAAAATAAGAGGGACGCCTTCTAGTAGAGTTACCCTGGACTTGCTTTATTCGAGGATGACTCAAGCTGTCGGACCCTGTAAGGTAGACTGCAGAGTATTAAGAGTGCCTCATAGGCCCTTTCAACTCAAAGGTACTGTTTAATAGCTTCAAAGTTTAATTCTCCATGTACTGGCCATGCAGATTTTAGGGAGAGCATCAGTTTAGGAAGCCTACAAGTTCAACTTAAATAATTCATAACAAACCCATAGGAGAGTCCAGAATTGATGATCCTAATTGGATAAGTCGTCAACTTACTTTCTTTTTCTTCTTCAGCAGGCTGGTATACGAGGTTCGGACAGCAGAGCATAGCCAGCGAATCACCGCTGCAGGCAAGAGGCTCGTAGGGACACACGTAATTAACCGGCCTCAACATTTGCCTGACGTGGAAACATCCGATTGGTGTTCGACAGACACATTACAGCCCGTAATGTCTAGTGTGCGGATGAAAGTTTGTAATATGGAGCTTTGTGGATGAAAACCTCTCGTCCGGTGAATTACGCCCGGTAATGTGAGCCTCTCGCAGCGCCGGATCATACTGTCGCAGCGCTCACGTGCTGCTCCATTACTCTCCGTAACGCTGCTCGAGGCCCCCATTACCTAGTCCGTACTTAATCACTGGGCTGTCGGTCGATTACCCTCGAAATAGATTGTACATTCGTCGATCTACTAAAACTAAACACTGTAAACAAAATGAGAAGAAAAAGTATTAAACTACTGAGGTTGTGAGATTGGGAACAAAGGATGGGAACTAGGAACAAAGAATGGGAACCGGGAACAAAGAATGGGAATTGGGAACGGGGTTTGGAGGTAGGGAACAAGTAACAAAAAAAATTGAGAATGGAGAACCATAACAGAAGACGGGGTATTGGAAATAAGGAAAGGAGGGAATGAGGGAATGAAGCACATGCTACAAATCTTTAAAAGCATGGGGAATTGAGAAGAAGGAATGGAGAACATGTAATAAATCTTTTAAAGCATGGGGAATTGAGAAGAAGGAATGGAGAACATGTAATAAATCTTTTAAAGCATGGGGAACCAAGAAGAAGGGAACCGAGGACATGCTATAAATGTTAAAAAGCAATGTGACTATCAAGGAGAAAACCAAGGATAGAGGGCAGTTTTTGAAGAGCACCAAATAAAGAGCTGACCTATCGCGACGAGGGGGAGTTTACTCACTAATTAATCTAATACTAATTTATTTTAAGAGTCCAGGAGGACACATGTATATATATATATATATATATATATATATATATATATATATATATATAATGATTACACATTCTTTTCACCTATTCACCTATTGTTAATAAGTTAGTGTTTATGAACCAAAAGGAATAACTCAAAAGGTGTGTCGTTAAGGGCTACTTTAGACGAGGACCCAAGCCATTGATGGGGCCAATTCACAGCCAAATTCTCTCTTGTGATTGGTCCAATTCTTGAAATTGTCCCGATGGGCTTTTAATAGGGGAGTCTAAGGCCAATTTTCTGAAATTATATTATAATGGGTGGGAGACAAGATATGGCACGACCCGCACTCCAAATATCGCGGCCCTAAATTACTCCCAACTCTTTTTCTTCAAGTAAGCCTTACTTGGTAGCGGAATCACGGCTTACTTTGTTGGTTAGAGAAACTGCCACAACTTAGCTAACACCGCATACGCCAAACACACACAATGTTAAAGACCATTTCTAGTCAAGGTGTCCAACCCACTCGACTCCCCAACTCATTACCCTAACTCCCACAAAACACACGCACGCCACTCAGCGGACACGCGCCCTTCCACACATGTCCAGTTCGCCAAGGTGGCACTACTCACCTCGTAGCCTAACCACCTCAGATATTGTCCAACTCCCCACTAGTCTCCTTCCATTCACGCCTACACTCTCCATTTGGGACATTACCTAGAACCCCAAGCACTACTTTTCACGACTAGTTTGGAGCGACACTTTTCCAACCCAATGTTTCGGGACGCACACCACAAGATCCCATAGCGCCTGCCGCGCGGGAGCGAGGCTCCATCCTGCCTCACACCCCTGTAGCCACCCCGCTCTCCTCGGCACCATATGGAAGTGAGGAGGAGACCACCCTCCTCATAGTACTCTCTGAGTCTTTGGTAGGCCCCCTCTTGTATTGAGGGGCCTTCCGTGACACACTTTTGTTTTGGAAGACCACCCGTTTTGCCTTAGCCTCAAAAAACGGGCCGTATCTTCTTCCTCGGCTAACTTGAAGCTGAGTTATCCAAATGGGACGTGCGAGCCCATTTTCGACATCTACTCTTTGAGTAAATGTTGATAGACTCTCACTTGTCCCAATCGGAGCTTCTATGTGGGAGCTATGCTCCTCTCAACATTCGGGCGTCCCGGGAGGCGGCGATCCCGGAGTCCCGAAGTCCCGATCTTTGGAGAGCCATATCTCCCAAAGCATTGCTTTGCTCCTCACGAGCCTTAGCATTTTGGAAAGCTCTTGTCCAGAGCTTTCCAAAGACATGCAACATGCCGCCATCCAAGAAGGACGGACATTTTGAGTCCCGAAAGGTAACACTCCCAAGTCCCGGAGTGTCCCGGAACGCGCTCCAACTTTGGAGAGCCATATCTCATGACTCACAACTCCAAATTGCGCGTTCTTTGGACCTATGGGTGCGTGCTTGAACAAGGTTTCCAACCATGTAAAGCACACCACCAAGTTCGTCCCGAGCACGACGCCATTGCGTGCTGTTTGCTCGGGACTCCCCTTAGTCACTTCACCTTGTCTCTTGCCAAGCCCGGGACGTCACTCCCGGGGTCCTCTTGGCTCACCACGGTGTTCGGACATCTTTTTGAAAGGGATGTGACACCAAAAGTTGGGAGATACAAGAATGGAAGACCAATTCATGGCCTAGAGGTCGTTTCTTGATTTCAATACAAGATCATTGTTTCACTAAAATACTATAATTTGAACGAATCAATAGCATGGAATGTAGCTAATCATACGATTTGACCTCATGGCCTTGTTTTTCTTCTAGAAATCCGTCCCAAGGGCTTTACACATGGGAGGATTGGCCCACACTATATTAATTGTCTAATGGGTTTTCCAAGTGGCCCATAAAACCAATGGGCTGAAAATGTGAGTGAATTGGCTTGAAGATTTGTTGGCCTTGACTCCATGTAGAGCGTAACCTATATTAATTGTTTGTACAAATTAAATTGTACATACTATTCTAACAATCTCACATCATTTTCTCTGCAAGCAAGAGGCTCGCAGGTGCACACATACTCTACTCACTGTGCATGCTCTCGATAGAGTACGCACGGAATTGATTCGTCGATTACTATATCCGATCGAACAACGTGCAAGATTCCTCAAACTAAATAAATACCGGTCGCCATGGTCACCGCTTCTTCTGTACAGTATTCATTTCAAGCTACAGTACAGTCGTTAATCTTTGTGTGCTTTTCTCGTGGACGATAAAAGATGCCATTGAACCCCAACACAGGTGTCAGTTTTCCAGCCGTGCACCTCTAGCTCTGTCTGAACATTACTCTTTCAGAACACTTCATGTGATCGATGAAGCCAAGTAGCTAGGTTACCTTCTCCAGTGGTAGCATCGAGATTATGCATGGCGACACCTCGAGATCTGATCGGCGATGAAGATGCTCCTCCATTGGGTGAGTTCAGTTTCCATCACTTGCTCAGCTTCATTTTAAAATCTCGGATTATTCGATAAATTCCTCAGTCTGTTTGCACGTGATGATCGAGAACTTCTCAACTCTGCTATGTATGTTTTCTGACCGAATCGACGTATCAGTCCGTTGCGATCGATCGAGCTAGTATACATGTTCGTTAACAGAGATGCAAGTTGGATGTGAGGAAAGGGAACAGCCTAAGTTCAAGGAACAACCATAATTCAAGCCGGAACAGCCTTCGTAGGAGCTACAGAGTTGCAGGCAGTGTGTACAGAAAGCGCGATGAAGCTGACTTCACACCGGATGAAGCGGAGCATTTAGAGAACCTGAAGCGAAACTCATGGCTACGGAAACTGAAAGGACTTCGGGTGTTCGGAGAGCCCATGGAGCAGCTCAAAAACTGGCTCTATTTCTTCAGCGGGGAAGATGACCATCACACGTACGGAGCCGAATTGCAGCAAGGACTCATTCACCTTTGGAGCACCTTCATTCTCATGGTAATCATATCTTTCCTAGCCACAACATGTTGTATATCATTCCATTTTTTGACAGTCAGTAAGTTCGAAAACTCCTTCTTTCAGCAAAGTGACGACGGGTATTATTAGGTCTCGCAAGTGCCATGTTGAATTTGAGTCATTATTGAGCAGGTTACCTTTTCAGGAAGCATTGTTGGCAGGGGTGGCAACCCAACCATTCATAGTAACGCAAGGGTTGGAGGGTTGGAAGCTTGCTTGGTATGGGCTGCTGTGGATGTTGTCATTACTGGCGGACTTTTTTGCACTAGGGACAACCGCGCTGTTTTTGGGATACTTGCTTGGCAACCCTGGGAAACTGAGTTGGATATGGTTGTGCAACATTGGCGCTCTCCGCGGAATTCCGGCAATATTGATGTTGTTGGCCACTTTCATGAGCCTGGTTGCAATTGGATTTACAACATTTGTATTATATGGGTGGAAAGTTTGGGTAGTGTGCATTGTTGTTGAGGTGCTTATCGTTGCTGCTGGTACCTGGTTTGCCAGCTTGCTTAGTGGTGCTGCTACTCAGGTAATAAATTCGGAGTTGGAGTTAGGTTCAAGAATTCCTTAAAGGGAGGATTTATTCCAGTTTGTTCATTGAACCATAATTTTCGAGATCTCTCCTTAAATTCCAGTTGTGAGGAAAGTGTTTGCGTGTGGTATGCCCAAATGACTAAAATGGGTACAATTGATCTCAAATTGATATTACAGTATTCATAATCATTTTGGTTTATATGAGTCCTCAGAATATGTTATACAGTGGTACCTAGATAAGATCAACCTTGTTAAGATCAACGTCTAGTTAAGAACGCTGTCCGTGTCCTTTTATTATGCAAAGAGGCATTGTTTCGTTATGGTCAACGCTTGGATGAAATCAATGTTTTTGTTTGTCCGACAATGTTTATCTAATCCAAGCACCATTCTATGAGCGTTTTTGTCTGTCCGAAAACGTTTATCTAATCCAAGCACCGTTCTATGAGCGAACGTGCCAGGGTCAAGGGGGGCGAGTGAGGTGTATTGATACTAGGAATTGTGCTCATCAAGTCACCAATTGTAAGCCAGCATGTAAATTATTTGAAAATATGGTCTTTTGATTAATATTAAGAAAACCATAGAAAACAAGAAAGTAGGAAAGGAAGCTATGGATAATAACAAATTTAGGAACTGATTTGGACCTCATAATTTAGACTTAGGGGTGTGGCAATCTAATTTGTAGTGATAAAAGAAAAATGTAGAACTTGCCAAGGTAAATATTTAAAAATTGAGCTAGAATATAAAGTGAATTTGCTTAGGACTTGACACATCACATTTTTGACAGAAAATTAGAAAGGTAAAAGACATGAATATGGGTTGGTGAAAGACAAGGTGAGTAAGGATCCTTTAACCCCTAAACGCGCTGAATGTTTTGGATGGAAGGCAGCAACTTTGAATAGCCATATCTTCTTCATCCAAGGTCCGTTCTGGATGAAATCACTTGGGTTAGGTTCCAAATCAAGTCTAGTTTGTGTTGTAAAATTTGCAAGCCCATACGATAAAGTATGAATTAATGGAATGCACTTTAGTGAGGACAGATCTTGTTTTTGGGTTTCCAAGCATGGGGCATGTAGTACCATTGCAAGCCAATTATGTGAAATTAAAAATAGTTTTTCATGATTTTTTTTTTCAAGGTCATGATCTTAAGGTGATTCTTAACAACTTTGTAGTGAATTTTTTTTTGATCCAAATGATTTTGCTATTGGATTTGCAATGATGTTTTGTCAACAGAAAAAGTGAGAAAATGAATGATATTTGAGGAGCTATATCTCCTTCATACATTGTTGGATTTCAACTTAATTTTTTGGGATGGCCTCCAATTAGAGTCTAGTCTAAGTGGTAGAAACCTTAACAAGATCGAAGATGTTTTGAAGATAAGGCATGAAATTGAATGCAAAGGGTCTAGTTTTGGACTATTTTCTCTTACAGCACAGCACCCTCCCAAAAGTTTTTGTTTAGAGCCATAAGAGATAGCATATTTGTAGAACTTCACAAATTAGATCATTTTTCCGGACATGACGATTGTTTGAAAATTGAAGCATGTCCTCTTGTTTCTGTTATGAACGTTTAACCCCAATTCCGTTAAAATGGCATTATTCTGGTAAAATGGCACACCTCAACTTTTTGAACTGCACTTCAAAAAACATGTGATATAACAGAATTTTAAGGTGATATTAGGGAAAATTAGTGACAACGTATATAAAGAAGTGATATTACAAAAGAAATTGTGATATCATAGAATATATCATTTTATAGGAGCACAAATGTAAGATCTAGTGTGACAAAATGGCACATGGCATAATGCCATTTTAACGGAATTGGGGTTGTTTACTTTTGGGTGGGCACTATACAGTAGTGTGAAATGAAATCAAGCGGTACGGTACTCAGTATCTAGATTTGGACTGTGTCCAGCAGTTCAGGCAATCGGCGTTGCTCGACCGGATTCAGCTAGTCAACCAAATTACACTTCAATCGACGAGTCGACTCCGAGGGTATTTGGCCGGCAGCACATTGAGTAGAGGACGTATGTCCCTGCGGAATTGTGCCTTGTTTGCCGGCCCTTGCAACAATATCAGCCAAAATCATGTACCAGTTTGCAATTCAGAGTACCCAAGTGAGTGAGATTTAGCATGAGAAATAGAGAAACTCTCTTGCTGTGTACATGAACCCATGAAAATTGTCACGTTAAGAAAATACTGTACATGCCACAACGTTCAAGCAAAAAATGTCCACAATTTTATTCCAGACAATTGATATCACGAAGGAACCATCACAATGGCAACAATCATGATCACAGATGAGGATATCGACACTACGTTTGTCGATCCGCTGTATTACACAGCAGAATTGCAATATAACGTAATACAAATGTCTCTGATCGATGGTCACAGCTAGCTAACATGAGTTCATGAGACATTCCAGTCGTAGACTTTCACGGAGGTTTGGTTCGTGAGATTTTCGGAGCGGTAGAAGCCATCCTCCTTGACCACATACACGCAGTTGCGGCAGAAGCGCTTCGTGTTGCCCCAAATGCCGATATCTTGGAACACGATGAACGACTGCTTGTGCGTTACTCCGCCGCCCGCCTCGAAGCTGCAAGTGAAAAGCGTGGTGCCGAGCACATTCGCTTCAAACCCGAACCCGTACCAGTGCCCGGCCTCCACATTCTTCACGCCCAAATCGTCGTCACGCGACTGGCAGTGCACCACCAGATTACCCCATGCCCATGGAGTGTTGTTTAAGATGTTCACCGACATGCGTTGCCTCTTGAACCGCAGTGCCGACGCCATGTTGCTTGCTGTTGCCAACAACAGCAGCACCAAAAGCAAACTCCTCTTCGCCATCTTCGACAACCTGCCACGCACGCAACACAAATTAAGTCATACTGGAGATCTATCTAAGTACCATGAATTTAAGCTACAGTTCATCCTTTTCAAAGATGAGCATCTCAGAATTCCACATAGAATGCAGGTGTATGTGAATCAACTTGCAAAAGGGCTCTTGATCGAAAGCGAGTTAGTGAATATCACAAAAGTGATGCAATCTAGCTTGAAGAATTCGAAGCGATGGAACTGCAAGTAGACCACCATCGATCAGCATTCACAAACAAGAGCAAAACAGAACGAGACTCTCTTGCAAAACTACGGATCGCGGTGAACCGGATGATCGAGAGGAGACAACAGGCACAATTATATATGTAGCTGCTGAGGATGAAGGTGAAGCTTATGAAGCTAGGGATTGACAAAGCATGATCGATGCAATGATGTGCGGTTCAACAGATCGAGCTCCATACCTAGAAACTGCTTGATTGACTTGTATCATAAATTAAGGCTGCAAGCGGCTCCTGATTTGGCCGGTGCAAGTGAAGCTTAGAAAAAGCTAGTGTCACTTGATCGTGTGCAAAGAAGAAAACAAAATGAACGGAGGCCTCACAAGGCTGATTTATATTATATGCTAATTTCGCTTCTCGAGGGTAGGTTTATTAAATGCGGGACTCTCGGTAGTTACTCCCTGAAGAATCAAAGTGACACAAGTCAAAAAGTTAACCAATATCACAAGGGCAGGCTCCAAAAATCTCCAAAAAAAAAATACAATCAAAAAGAAATTCTTTATGATTATTATTTTGAGGGATGTTGTGCATGGGGAGTTCAGCCATTTGTAAGGACTGATGGAGGATAAAACATCAAAAATCTTTCTCATGTGATGGATTCATCTCTTGAAGTTTAAATAATGAACCAATGACTAGAATGATGAGAATGATTTTTGCCCTCCTTTGACCTTATGAATGGCTTACCTACCTGCCCATCTAAAACGCCCCTAAAACATTCTCACTCCAAGAATACTTATAGTTACACATATTACATGTAATTAACCCTTAAACTTCCAAGCATGCCCCTCGGGCTTGGTTTCCAGTGTATTTTCAGAGGGGCTTGATGTTTAAGGGTTAAAAAGAGACTACTAAGCGTCCCAATTCAATGACTTTGCCTGAGTAAAATTACTTAACCTATTTAAGTTTGTCTCTTGATCGAGAGGCCCCCGTTCTGGTCCTTTTTCTTTTCTGCACTTGATTACGCCGGGACACTTGGTTTTACAAACCTTCATTTGCCCCTGCAAATTCAGGACACGCTTGGAGTCTAAGTGATTGAAGTCAATCAAGCTGGATCTCGATCATCAGGTTCATCAGGTACCATCGTGTTGCAAGAAAGTCTCCTTCTATTTTGCTTTTGGTTCAGCGTACGTGTTGATTGATTATGGTCGAGATTGTGTTCTAATACGCAATAATCCCATCAGTTTGGATAGTATCACTTTAATTTGCACTTGAGGGTTTTCGCAAGTTGAAATATCAGTTAGGTAAGTGTCTCTTATGTGGAAGTCTGAGATGCTCATGTTTTCGATCAGTTTGTTAAGAATGCCCTGTGAGTAGTAGCTTTCCGATCAGTTTGTTAAGAATGCCGTGTGAGTAGTAGCTTTCCACGATCGATTGATATATAGACGTGCACTCTCCCAATGCAATGGATGTTGGAAAACAACACTCTCAACTCCTATGATACAGTGTCAGTAGGTCATCCAAAGTAGTTCATCTAAAATAGTTCATCCAGCTCATCTGGATCATGTGTATATATTGGCCTCGGTGGAACTCAATAAACAGAGTGCACTTGCGCAACTTCTTGAGTAGTCATTGTTACATTTCCTTCCATGTCTGTTGTTACATCGTATTTCAATATGGTATCAGAGCGACTAAGTAGGATAGACACAGGTAGGGAGATGAAAAGCTTCAGAGCTTAGCTTGTGTGTGAGATTTGGGAGGCAATGCCACCAAAGAAAGCAGTAGAATCAAATAGAGTATTGCAAGATCTTCCGCTTAGTATTGTCAAGGTTGAAACTCATATAGATCACGGAGAGACAAACTTGGTTCCCCGACCACAACAAGTTGTGAGAGTAATCATGACATCTGAGAGTTCCGCAGCAAAGGAGATAGAAAAACTGAAAAGCACAGAAAACTATTATGTTTGGAGTGTGAAACTTCGTACCATTCTTAGATCTGAGCGTTTATAGGCACTTACCGAGACGAAACAATCTCCCAGTGTCTTTCCTACAACAATTAATGGAGAGGAATTTAGTGAACTCCAACTTGAGACACGGAAGGCTGTTGCATGTCGAATATTGCTTTGTTCAGTGGTTGACGACTTAGTGGATACGGTTGCTGATTACACAGATCCAAGCGACGCATGGAATGCGCTCAAAATGATGTTCTCATCTGGCGACTTATCTCAAGTCCTCACGTTGACGACTCAACTGCAAACAATGAAGTTGGCCGAAGGAGCTTCTGTAGAAGATTACATCAAACGAGCTCGAGAACTGAAGAACCGACTCAAAAACATGGGTGAGAAGATCGATGATCGCCAACTCAATAGAATGGTTCTTACTGGGCTCCCACGTTCATATCAGAGTGTCGTTCAGACACTGACGTACTTAGATCCCTCCATGTCTTTTGAGAAACTCAGTGCGAGTTTGATCTCGGAACAACTTAATCGTGAACATTGGAATGCGTTACATGGAGACGAAGAGGCCTTAATTGCATCTCACAAGCAAGGAGGCTCATCGAACCAAGGCAGGGCACGAGGACAATGGAGAAGAAGCCCACCATGGTACTCGATGCTACCACGAGCAGCGTAGGGTAGAGGGCAGCCTCGTCCAGCACCACCAGGACGAGGATATACACAAGGACGGGGTGCACCATGGCGGCCACCTATGCGAGGACCACTTACTGGAATGCCGAGACCACCATTCTACTGCTATTCGTGCGGAAAACCAGGTCACATTGCGAGAGACTGTCGTCAACAGCCACCCACAACAACAAACAATGACTTTGCCTATGTTGCAGAAACATTCGATGCGTACGGGTACGATCAGTTTGACCCATACTACTATAACTCCCATGATATGTATTCTCAGGTTGATCATAATCCCTGGTATATCGATAGTGGTGCAACATCACACATCGCATCAGATGCAAGAAAACTAGATAGCGTACCTGTTGCATCTAGATACCCTAGCAATGTTAGAACTGGTGGAGGAGAATCCCATCCTGTACATGGTAGTGGAACATCTACCATCCAAACTTCCACAGGTGAAATAAAAATAGAAAATGTTCGATATGTGCCGACCATGAAGAAAAACCTTGTATCTGTAGGCTCAATAGCAGATTCAGGTCACACGGTCTTGTTTACAAAGACACATTGTTGGATATGCAAAAACGATCGTGCAATCGCCACCGGATACAGAAACCATCAGAATGGTTTATATTTCTTTCCAAACTTCTCTACAGAAGCACTTTCAGTTGAGACTGGTGATAATGCAGAACTTTGGCACCGAAGGCTAGGACACCTTAGCTATTCTGGTTTAAGTTTTTTGTCAAAATCACCTCATGCGATAGGACTTCCTCTTATCAGTGTAAACAAGCGCGTTTGCACATGTTGCTTAGCTGGTAAACAACATCGTGAGAAGTTTCCACAGAAATCCCAAACTAGAGCTAAGCTACCAGGAGAGAGAATACATAGCGACATAATGGGTCCAATGCAGCGCCCATCCTTGGGAGGTTCTCGATTCATCTTAGTGTTCACGGATGATCTCACAAGAAAGAGTTGGGTTTATTTTCTTAAATATAAGAGTGAGACAATGAAATATTTTCGCCACTTCAAGAGCAAGTTAGAAGGAGAAACAGGAACCAAATTGATGGCACTACGCACAGATAGAGGAGAATACTTGTCTGAAGAGTTCAAAAATTATTGTTTTGAACATGCGATTCAACGCGAATTGAGTCAAGCAAGGACGCCCCAACAAAATGGAGTCTCTGAACGGCGAAATAGGACGATAATGGAGCGAGCTCGGAGCATCGCAGCCGATTGCAACTTACCATCTTTCTTATGGCCAGAAGCGGTGAACATGGCAACACATCTTATCAACAGGAGTCCAACAAGGAGCAACTTCGGAGTCCCACCCGAGTCTAGCTTCACAGGTAAACCTGTCGATCTAAGCAACTTGAAAATTTTTGGGTGTCTGGCTCACGTTCATGTACCGGAAGGAGACAAAGGAAAAATGGATAGAAGAAGTCACATGTGCATATTCGTAGGATATGACATGCAAAGTAAAGCTTATAGATTATACGATCATATCCGAAGGAAAATCATCATTAGTAGGGACGTAGTATTCGATGAGAGTCGCGTAGGCTTTTGCCACTTGCAAGAGCAAGATATTCATGACAAGCCTATTTTTAGCTCTGACACACTATTACCAATCACGAAGTTATCAAGCGGTGGTCCCAGTGGAGTACCAAATATAATAGACACTCAAACTTCGAGAAATCCGCCGTCACTGTCCCATGATCTATCCACGATTGATCATGCGAGAAGCCACGACACTGGACATGAGGATAGTGGTGTAGACTTTTCGCCTTCAACTTCGCCTTTACATGTAGGATACAGGTCAAAAGCTCCTACATCGGCTATAGCTATTCCTGACTCCGAAAGGACATCACCTGATGCAAGCCTATTGCGGCAAGGAGAGACTCAAGAACTGCCACCTGTCTCGTCAATATCACTTGATGAAAGTCAAACACTATAAGAAACCTGCGTTTTTAATGATGTTGTAAATGATGTCTAAAAAGACATCGTAGACATTAATTCGGATGTCTTATAGACGATAAGACATCCTAGACATGACAGATGTTTAAGCAGACGTCTAAAAAGACAGGAAAATGTCTTAAGATCGAAGATGTTTTAAGGTAATTTTGGAAGGGTAAAAAGTGTGCCACGTAGGTGCCACGTAGATGACACATCAGCTTGAATTCAAGGGGCAGTGCCACATGGGGATGAAATTCATCATGATGTGGAATTTTACATGGTTCCATGAAAGATGACATGGCGGCGCCAGAATCCCACGTGGTCCCGAGAAAATCCGACGTGGCACTCGAGAAAATCCGACGTGGCACTCGGGAATATCCGACGTGGCACGCGGGAAAAGTTGACGTGGACTTGGAAAAATGACATGGCATGCCACGTCAGCATATTGCGGAGGTTTTATGCTCCTATCATGATAGTTTTAGACATCAGTTAAGACGACTTAAATGTCTTGCAAAACATCTTAGATGTTATACAAGATGTCTTGCAAGACGTATGCTGGTATGCAATGTCTTACAAAATATCTTAGAAGACAATTTT
Source organism: Bryum argenteum (assembly GCA_037043015.1). NCBI lineage: Eukaryota > Viridiplantae > Streptophyta > Bryopsida > Bryales > Bryaceae > Bryum > Bryum argenteum. The sequence continues at coordinate 14,524,377 of CM073330.1, forward strand.
TATGTCTTATAAGATGTTTCCAGTGCGTAGAATGATGTTTACGTTGATGTCCTTATTAAGTTTGTGATGTTTGCTCGGATGTTTGTAGCGACATCTCCTAGAACATGATGTTTGCAACAGTGTTACTATTGATGTTTTTTGGGCATATGAAAGGACATCTAGGATGACATTTTTAGATGTTTATATAGTCATCGATCGTAATCCATGCACGCGTCTCACATAACATCAATCAGAAACACTGGCCACATCAAAGATTTTGAATCAAACATATATTGCTTAGGTCATTAAAACCTCAGATAACACAAACTAGAATATTTACTAATACGCCTGTCAACAACTACGATATACTACGCATCCACAATTTGAACTCCGTAAGTCCCTCCACTTCCATCGCTTCGTCGATACTGTATGGTCATGTGCATGTCCCGCCGCTACACATATTCAATAAGCCAATATCAATTGCATTTAAAGAAGGGTTTGTAAAGGTAAAAAACTTCTCGATTTAATTCCATTTAATTGCACTACCTAGGTTGAGATGGTTTACTTCCTAACGTCAAGATATCGACACGCTTTAGACATTCCCGCAAACATCCGCTTAGACATTTCTTCGACATCCTTCTAGACATCATTAAAAACAACGTTATAGACATCTATACATACATCCTGCTCCACTCACCTACAAGCACGCATGTCGCTCAGCGGCCTCGATCGTGCTCACGCCCGACCCCCTTATGTCCCACCTTCCAAAATAGAATTCCATCAACACATTTAGACATCTTCATAGACATGCTCTAAGACATCTTGCAGACATCATCATAGACATCTTCTACAACAAATCAAATACTACAAGTACTAGGGTTTCCTTCACAACAAATCAAATTCTACAAGTTCTAGGGTTTCTTGTACAAGATGCTTTTGAAATCCAGTACCTCTTAAGTAGCAAATCTTAGCAACATGAAGAAGGAAACCTACTCTTGAGAGCTATTGGATTTCTACAAATACTATTATCTTATTGTAGTTAACAATCATTCTGAAACTGAATGGAAACAATTTCGAAATTCTCTATACTTTAAACACAAACTCTTTGGAAAAACTAAGGCAAAAATGAGCTTTTAATACCATTTGAAGATCTCATGACCTAACTATGGCGGCGGCAACAAACTCTAGCCACATGAAGAAGCAAACCTTAGCCTCTACACTCCAAACACTAACTCTTTGAAAAAATGAAGGCAAAAATGAGCTTCGTGCGGCCTCTAATTCTACTTAAAGGTCTCATGACCTAACTATGGCGGCGGCAGCAAACCCTAGCCGCCTCTGTTCATCCATTGAAGTCAATGAAAATCATCCTCAGATGGTTCTGGATCTTTGTCATAGATGTCATCTTCGACATCTTCATAGACATCATGTTAGACATTTTCATAAACGTCATCTTAGACATCCCTGCAGACATTATCATAAACATCTCGATGACATCTTCTTGGTTTTCAATCACAACATATTAACTATAAAAGGTCTTTTGTTTTCCCTCACAACAAATCAAATACCAGATGCTTTAAAGTTCTTTCCACAACAAAGCACATATTGTAAGTCTTAGAGTTTCTTCCACAACAAATCAAATAATCTTTATTGATAGAAAAAGTGTGGAATTACAATCATGAGACTATTTATAGTCTTCCATGGTGATAGGCTCTCTTTTAAACTCTCAACTACCTTCTATTTCTACCCTAACTAACTTTCCAACTAACTTTCTTAATACTAATTCTATTCTTGAATTGTCTCCTAAACTGTATTAAATAGCTACTTTCATAAATTCATATTTCTTGTAAATTTGCTTTAATTTGTATAATATTGGTTGTTAATGATAGAGTAATGTATAGTCTTGCCATTAGACTATAATAATCTAATCTATAAGTAATCAATAATATTTAATTCCTTCTTGAAGTAAGCCAAAAAACATTGTTTATTGTTTTTATTTTCTTTTTATATTTTCTTTAAGTATTTGAGGATTACCCCAATCAGAGACCCGCACCAATGGAGGACAAGCAGTAAGAGAAAAAGTTGATATTATTCTTTAAAAGACTATTAAGTACTGCCGCTTTTTAGTAAATGACGTCTAGGAGGATGTCGTGCAAAACATCTTCATAGACATCCAAGTAGATGTCTATGCGGACATTCATGCCTGACTGTAGTTATGGTAAGTTGGACATCGTGTTAGACATCCGACTAGATTTTGAATGACTTGTCAACTGGTCTGACGTGGAGTTTTTGTTGCCATGTAGATAAAGCGCTGTAAATAACTTTATTAATCTATGTCCACGTGTTTTTTGAGGATTAAATATCCACAAAATTACTTTTACTTTTTTTTTTGGCACCATTGTTATCTTATAGATATTATATTTTATATATAATATTTTTTAATATCTAAATATTTTTTAATCTTTTAAAATTACATAATTATAAAATTCTAATTTATTTGAATATAATAAAAATTTACAAAATATATTTTTTATTGAAATATAATTATATATTTTAATATTTTTTTTAAAAAAGACCAATGAAAAAATAGTGAGAATAGCCTGAAATTAGTATTTTCAGTATTGCCACGTCACATAATGATTTAGCCAAAAAAAAAAAAAAAAAAAAAACACTAAAGTGTGATGTTTTTTTTCTACTTTTGAAAACCGCTGCCCATTCACCTACTCTTTTAACATTAGAAATGCTTTTTACCCTGTCTACCAGTAAATTTTGGTCGTTTTTACCTTGCTGGTCCAAAATCCCTTGCCAACGTGGCAGTTTGATGTCTATCAAGATGTCTTCAAAGACATCCATGTCTTCACCAACATCTTTTTGTTTGGTGATGTCTTCATGCCCCCCCAATCCAAAATGTGCTCGTTAGACATACAGACATCCTCCCGTCTTTGAAGGCATCTTTTAAGACAGTAAGACATCACAAAATACATTAGACATTACACAAGACATCACAAAAAACAGGGTTTTCTTATAGTGAAACAAGGCGATACCCACAGAGAAATAGGCAACCTTCAACACGTTTGCATGACTACTGGGCTTTGAATTTAGATTCATCAGATGAGCCCTCCACTTATAGTGAAGCTGTTCAAGACCCAGGATGGCGAAAGGCAATAGAAAAGGAAGTTGACTCGGTCATGAAAAATCGCACTTGGGAGGTCATTGACAGGCAATCACATTGCATTCCAATTACGGCAAAATGGATTTTTCGAACCAAACAGGCAGGAGACACCTTAAAATTAAAGGCTAGAATAGTAGCAAGAGGATTTCAACAGAGGGAAGGAGTTGATTATGGTGACATATTCGCACCAGTTTTAATATGGTCAACTATCAGAACCATTTTTGCGATGGCTGCTAGCAACAAATGGGATCTTCATCAGATGGATGTCGTGACGGCCTTCCTCAATGGCATGCTACATGACGATGTGCTAATGGAAATTCATGAGGGGTTCCCGGAAGCAAACAATCCCTCGAAGATATGCAGAGCCAAGCGTGCCTTGTACGGATTAAAACAGGCACCGCGAGCATGGTATGCTCGCATCGATACTTGGCTCATTTCCCAGGGTTATACAAAGAGTCAGTCCGATCCAAATCTGTACTACGCTATGCAGGATGGCAAAAGAGTTTTCATTCTACTCTATGTAGATGATCTCTTGATTACAGGAGATGACACGGAAAGAATAGCTAATCTGAAATCTGCCCTTCAGATTGAGTTCGAAATGACAGATCTTGGCGAAGCTCGATTATATTTAGGAGCAGAAATAACTCGTTACCCTGATGGTATACTCCTGACACAAACGCAGTACATCAAGAAATTGTTGCAGAGGTTCGGAATGGAAACTTGTAACTTGAGCTTGCTTCCGATGGATCCACAACTTCAGCTCCAGAAGTCGACAGGAACAGTAGAAATCAACCCTGAACTCTACCGATCACTGGTTGGAAGCCTAATTTATTTGACGAATACTCGTCCGGATGTCAGTTATGTAGTAGGATGTGTGGCAAGGTATATGGATCACCTTCAGCACATGCACCTTCAAGCTGCAAAACGCATACTCCGATATCTCAAAGGCACGATGTTTCACGGATTGTTCTTATATGCGAGCAACTCTGAAGAATATTTTACTTATGCAGATGCAGATTGGGGGAGGGATAGTGATACGCGTAGATCAACGTCAGACATCTTGCATAAACTTGGTGGCTCATGTATCTTCTGGTCTAGTAAATTACAACCGACAGTATCTCTCTCTACCACAGAAGCGGAATATAGAGTACTCACAGATGCTTCAAAGGATATACTTTATTTTCGTAGACTCTTGGAGGAACTTGGACTCAACGTGATAGAACCTACAAAACTCTTTAGTGACAACCAGTCATGTTTGAAATTGGTACAAAACCCTGTGCTTCACGCTCGCACTAAACATATAGGTATACAGGAACACTTCATCAGGAAAACAGTACAAAATGGACATGTAGAAGTTTGCTACACTCCCACCAGTTTGCAGCAAGCTGATTTTCTGACGAAACCGCTTTCCTACAGCAAATTCACCTTTGACCGAGACAGTGCCGGCATCATCGCTCCTTCTTCCTAAACCTATCTTGCACCCAACTAGGAGTATGATAGCCATCGATCCACAGTGCTTGGTGAGTTCGTTTATTCTTGAAATCAGGAGCACGAGGATTTATTCTTGACTGACGATTATCCCAAAACTGGCTTGGATCTGTAAAGTACTGTCTCCACGCATCTTCAATTGAACTAGCTGTCGACCTTGAACTCGTCTCTCGAGAAACCCTAGAGGGATCATGTTTCACTGTCTTGAACTCCTCCAACGACTCGCGACTGTTCGACACAGTCCAGGAGAAGAAGATCTTGACCATCGCATCGCAGGCTCGCCGCATCAACATGAGCAACATACCACAACAAAGTAGAAGGATCTCTACATGTTCAAGGATCGAAGTTGCACATCAGTTATGTTACTTATGTATCAACTCATCGATCGAAAAGGAGAACAAAATACTTACTGAAGTTAACGCTTCAATCTGCTGCCTCCATTCCTCAGCCACAACCGCAGGAAGAACACGAAATCTTGACATCCCTTCACCTTCTACAAATTGCTGCTATGTTGATACGGAGTCGAGAGTGAGGGAGGATGTTGGAAAACAACACTCTCAACTCCTAAGTATGATACAGTGTCAGTAGGTCATCCAAAGTAGTTCATCTAAAATAGTTCATCCAGCTCATCTGGATCATGTGTATATATTGGCCTCGGTGGAACTCAATAGACAGAGCGCACTTGCGCAGCTTCTTGAGTAGTCATTGTTACATTTCCTTTCATGTCTGTTGTTACATCGTATTTCAATAATGGATTGGTATCAATATGAGTCCTTGATCTGTATTTTGTGCGAGAGCAACACATGTTGGTGAACCTCTTAAATTGTAGCACTCCATGGGCATGGGAAGATTTGGTGGTGCATTGATTGATCGATCGGGTTAGCTATTGACCATCAATCATAACCATTTGTATCATGTTGCTGCAATCCTGTTTAGTCATAAATTGACATTATAATAACAGTCAAAACACTTCACGGTGGAAGGTAACAGTGCTCACAAGGGAAAGTACGCAACAGTGCTCACAGCGTACTTTAGGTAACAATTCACAACGGAAGGTCTTGAAAATCACTAGCTTGGAAGAAAACAACAACTAAGAGCAGGAGTCGACCAGAATGAATACCTGCACGAGGACGCGCAGAGATGGAGATACGTCTTTCCAGCAATCGAGGTACGTCTTTGCGCTTCGTGCAGCAATCGAGGAAGTCTTCTCCACCAATCGACGTACGCCTTCTTCGATTGTGTTCAATTTGTATCGATTTTGTTCAATATGTAGGCTCGGTCTGTAATCGGAGCTCTTTGAGCCCTGATGATTTTGGACAGTCCTTTGTCTTTGAGAGATGGAGAAAAGAGATGGAGATGGAGACATATATGTAGTGCGATTGTGATTTCTGGCAATGTGCCTATTCTTTGTAAATTACGTAAGAGGTAACTCAAAAGGAGCCACTCGTTATGGAAAATAACTAGTGGGGCATCCTTCTGAGCCGCAAGAGCAGCGAGGGAGGTGCCCCACAAATTTGGGAATAAATAAAGTTGGGACTAACTCAATCGTCATCATTTCAAAAAAATTGAAAATCAAAAATAAAAATAAAATTTCAAAAAAATAAAAAAATCATTTATCCCTTACTAATTGCCGGCAAAAAAGCAGGGTATAAAAACCTCCTATCTCTTACATTTTACAAACAACACAAGAAGACCATTGATCTCAAAGACCAACGGTGAAGGGTCTATAAGACCATAACGCCAACGAAGTTGGCGTTATGGAAAATAACCACACTACCCTCAGCCAATGGTGAGGTGCCACCTCTATAGTTTTTCACTAAACTCCAGTTATGGTATCAATTATCAAAAATGTGAAAGTGGCTCATTAAGATGGCAATTTTAAGGGGTTCTACACTTCTACTAGGGTTTATGGTTTAGTAGAAGAGGGTGATGTTACAAGGACAATAATATTTCAAAGAAATAAAGTCGGGTGTTTTGAAATAAATGTCCTAGTTTGAAAGCATATGTCATCAAATGGGAATTTTGTGACAAAATTGTAGTTTCAAAGGGTACAATTTTTAAAATGGCAGTTGCAATGTTGTCGTGTAAATGAAAATTGCCTTGTGTGGAAGGTTGACATTTTCTACTATTTTCATGTACTACCATTTTGACAGGTGTGCTAATTTGGATGATTGCAATTGTAATATATCGCATGTCACAGTTCGGTTCAATTTTACAGTTTAATTATGGTTATATAGAGTACCAATCCCGTTCTTTTCTAAGAATATAACTTTCTTGATATTTTGGCAATTTTGTTTTTAATTCAAATTTTGTCAAAGTGGCCTATCCGAATGTTATTTAAGTACTTGATCTCATCATTCAGCTACTTTGTTTATATATACTTAGATGTTTCATGATATGTAGTGGTTTGACTTTCCCTAATTACTTTCTAAATTAAGGGTTAGAGTTTCCGAATTTTTTATCCTTTCATGTACCTACATTTGTTTGCATTGATTTCAACCTCCAACATGTTGCCTTAACCCTTAAACGTCTAAGGTGACCCGAGGGGTCCTTTTCCAACAGAATCTTCTCTGTAGCTCTCAATGTACTCAACTTAAATTCACTTATATTTTGATGTCAAACTGGTCACCTTCTTCTGATGCATTCAGAAAGTGAAATTTTACAATTCAAATCACAATTTGTATGAGTGATTTTGTGCTTTGAAAGGATTGTGGTAGGTAGGTTGGGGTTGTACATAACCTTGTAGGAGGTTGTAAGCTCATCATTGATTGGATCATTCATGATGCCCAAGTTCAAAAAGTGCACTATTCATGATGCCCGAGTCCAAAAAATGCTGTGATCCAATACTGGGCTGCCCAAATCTGTATAGCCTGACGTTTAAGGGTTAAGACAAGTAGTTGTTGGGTGAGAGGCAGAACTTAGTCTATATCCTTCATCATCATTTGAAGATTTGGAAGAATTTTATATTTACTGCCCCTCTTTTCGGAAAGTCTTTGCTCTCATTCATTCCTCCTTCTCTCTCACAGACATTGATTGCCACATTGATATCTTCTAGAATCTATCTCTATATTTAGATTTAAGATTTAAGATTTTTGTTCATCAAGTCTTAGGCGATTCTACTTTAGACTTTGAGCTATTCTCAAAAATATTCCACTTTTACACTTGGAAGTAATGTTTTTACAGGAGTGAGATTTAGATTTTCACACCCCTTATAGGCATTCCAATTGATTTTTAAACTCCTAGCCTAACGTGTCTGTAATGACATAGAGTGCTTGTTTTAATTGTGCTTTTAATGACATCAAAATAAATTATTATATTTGTTGCTTCCCCTTAGATTTGTAACTTTTCTTGAATTTGTAACCTACCCCTTAGAATTTTCACTTTTCCTTAGTATGTTAGATATACGTGATTCATGAAAAAATTCTATAGTAATCAGGTGCATTCATGAGTTTGTGAATTTTAGAAGTTTTTCCAATTTTTATTCTTGAAAGCTGCTTTTGTGAAACTTGTAAAAGTTTCAACTTAGGTCATTGTAAATATGCGTAGGAATTTTTTTATTGAACATATTAGGAAAAACATATTCAAAAACATCATGAAGATAAAGGTTCTTTGTCTCCCACCCACAACCTAAATACTTAATTTGCCCTTAAAAATTCAAAGTTGAAATTCAACTTTGCATCTTGTAATATAAGGAATGCCCACTAAAAATCTTAGGGAAAAATAATAAATTAATTCTTCCATCTAAGTTGCCCAAAATAACAAAATGTCATTTCGACTTTTATTCTCAAAGGCCCAAGCATTTTTTTGGACCTCCAAACTCAAATTCTGCAATTTTTGATCATACTGAGGAGATTGAAGTAAGACTGAAATATTTGCTAATTTATGGGGCTTTCAATCATAGGATATTACACCTAAGTACACTCATTTTTACCGTGTTAAATCTTAACCATTGGATGTGCTCCATTTGTAAGATCATAATCTTCAAAGTTGATGCAAAACTTTTTCTGGGCAGTATTTGGGAGACACAGTCTATTGTTGTGAGCAAAGGGGAACTCGATGACTATTGGCCCAAACATTTTGCTCATATTTTCTTCCATGTAGATAACTATGTCGAGAATGCTCATGCAAAATCACAAAGAGTGATTCAGATTTTTGAATCCTCATGCAAAATCACAAAGAGTGATTCAGATTTTTGAATCCTCATGCAAACTAATTTCTAAAAGAAGGTAAAAAAAGAGCAATTTGGGAAAGCTTGCATCACGTTTATTGTATTGTATTATGCAAAAAGTGAATGGTGAGTAGGTACCTTTATTAATTTGTGAGATTTTAGAAAATTATATTTTGAGTCTCAATTTTTAGAAATAGAATTAGATAATTCTTAAGGGCAGTATTTTTAACCAATGCGATTGCTTGGGAAAACATGAACTGCCCACATTTGAAAATTTTGTAGATGGGCAAGGACAATGGGGTGGAAAGAGAACACCCATAATGGTGACGAATGAACAGTTTCATATTGTATGCCTTGGGACGGGGGTTAGGGTTTTGTCCTCGCTCTTCATCTTCATCATCGTGTCCATTGTCCGACCGACCGACGAGGTTCTTCATTGTTAGCATCAATTTTTTCGCGCTTCCGATCAAAACCCACCTCTCGATCAGTGAGACGCGATGAGCCGTGGATCAGGAGCCGGATATGACCGGCACATCACCATTTTCTCGCCAGAAGGCCGTCTCTACCAAGTCGGTAAGTAGCGTAGCTCGTTTCCCCGATCGATGCAATCATCCCCACTCGTCAGTACTAATTCGAATTGGGTTCTTGTAGAGTACGCATTCAAGGCCGTGAAGGCATCGGGAATCACTTCCATTGGAGTCCGCGGCAAGGACTCCGTGTGCTTTGTCACCCAGAAGAAAGTCCCGGTACGATTAGGGTTAAGCGATCTCTTCCTCTCCTGTTGAAAATTCAGCTATTAGGGTTTGATGGTTGTGTTTTCCTGCAGGACAAATTGCTCGATCAGACGAGTGTAACCCATCTCTTTGCTGTCACCAAGTTCATTGGCCTTTTGGCGACTGGCATGACCGGTGAGTGAAATGGCGTAGATCTTTAACAAATGCTTTGATGGTTTCAATTACTAGAATGGAGCTGATTTCTGATATGGTGGTTTTTTCAGCTGATGCGAAGTCACTGGTAGCCCATGCTCGTAATGAGGCAGCTGAGTTCAAGTTTAAGTTGGGGTATGAGATACCTGTCGACTATTTGGCAAAAAGGTGCGTATAATCTCCATTTGTCTCTGGTATGTTGCATCAGATTGTTGGATCTTGTCTTTGTTCTGAATGTTGGAGAATTGTTTGAGAACAGGCTCGCTGACAAGTCACAAGTTTATACTCAGCATGCATACATGCGGCCACTTGGTGTTTGTAAGCATACCATTCCCAGACCTTTGCTCGATGAACCTTATCTGTTGATTAGGGTTTTGTTGGAGAGTAAGTAGTAAGGTTCCTTCGTACATAGGACAACACAATTTCACTTCGAGTTGGAGTTACATTTGTAGCAAGGTAACCAATCTTGCAATTTCCGGTGCTTCGCAGCTGCCATGTTGATCGGCATTGATGATGAGCAAGGTCCACAATTGTATAAATGTGATCCTGCTGGTCACTACTTCGGCTACAAGGTATGTTACAGTCCTGAATGGCGCCATTTTGTCGATGCTAATCAATATTATACTACAAATACGTTAATGGAGCTTTTGTTGAACCTACCTACAATTGCTTCAGTCAACTTTTGCTCCGAACCTTCTCACCATGGGCTTAGTATCATTATTATGTACCTCTTATCTTAACCTGGCCTGGTGCAGGCAACAAGTTCTGGCTCGAAGGAGCAAGAAGCTGTGAACTTCCTGGAAAAGAAGATCAAGAACAACCCTCAACTTTCCTACGATGAAACTGTGCAAGTGTGTGATGAACCTGTCTTTTCACTGTCACAATTTTCTATTGTCGCCATTCGTTCGGGTGATAACTGACATTTTTTTTGATTCAACAGACTGCCATTTCTGCCTTACAATCGATTCTTTTGGAGGACTTTAAGCCCACTGAAATTGAGGTACCCTTTTTCTGCAACAAAGTTCCATCAACTCTGAAGTTCTATCTTTAAGATACTTCAAGCTTATGTATCATCACGACTAAAAATGAATTAACATTGATATCGATAAGTGCAATTAAATGATCATACTCAGATTTGAAGCTGAAAGATGGAGGTTTAAAGACATTCGAGACTGAATATTTTCGACTGATGCTGTCCATATCTTCCCACTAGTGCCGCTCGGTAGTTTCTCCATTTTAACAAAATTGTACAGTAACGAAAAAGCCTCACATGTTCAACTTTCCTCATATCTACACATAATCGTGGTATCATGGGCATAGTTTTTTGATGAAACATAAATTATCAGGAACGTCAAATTGAAAGATTCACATCTTGATTTCGTTCATTGTGGCATCCTACTCATAGTATGACAATTGGTGTTCAGATCAAGTCATTTGTAACTTATTTGTTGCATTCTGGAAGGCTAATACTGTATCGGTTTTTCAGGTTGGAGTGGTTAGTGCTGCCAAACCGGAATTTCGTGTTCTGAAAACGGAGGAGGTTGATGAGCACTTAACAGCGATCAGTGAGCGTGATTGAGGACAGGGTTAGTGACTATGTGATCTAAGGTGGTTTTCGATGGAGAATCTTATCCTGATGGTTGGTAAATACATAGGGGATTTCTATTGACAGCCCTGTTTCCATTCTCAAAGCTTGGAGCTGGAAATTTCCTAACTCTGTGAATCTCTGTGATCATATGTTTTGCGTTTACTGATATGTCAACCAATTCCTTGTTTACTTGTGTGCACTAAACCTTGATGAATCTTTGAACAATTGCATTAGTTATGGATTGAACTCATCGTCTTCTAGGCTTGTATGGTTACAAAGTGGACGAACTCTAAGTGACCTACTAAATGTTCATTCATGTGCATTCCTACCTCAACCCTCAATGCCCAAAGTTGGAATGTTGTAGGAAGCTACTTTGATAGGTTGTCCATAATCTCTATAACATGAAATTTTTCTTAATTCATGATTTGTATCACTTCCACCTCATGCTAAAATCTAGATCGGGTTTGAATGAATCTAGAGCAAAGCGGGTTCAAATGGATCTAGAGTGGATTCAAATGAAGCGGGTTTAAATGAATCTAGAGTGGGTTTAAATGAATCTAGAGCAGGTTTAAATGAGTTTTGATATTAAAAGAACTTCTTTTGAAGCTTGTAGAAGCCCTTCTACACTATCACAATGCTGCACTAGAAATTGAAGGGTGGTGCATGAGAACTTGAGTCTCTCATGGTCTAGTTACTAAGCTCAAATTGTTTTACTATTCTTGCCAATTTTAAGGTTGACTTCTTACTCTGTTGTAACTGCTATGCAATATCTTCATAAATAGTGCCCCAAACCACAACACAAGAGGAAGAGATACAAATCATGCATCAAGAATGAGCATAAAGAACAAACTAGTAAGCTCATTTCAAATTTGCAAATTAGAATGAATTTTCAACTTGACGCAAAGAATGGTAACACTTGTTTGTAGATAGGGTATGAAGTATTTATAATTGTTTATATTCGTTTCATTGATGAATGTGTAATTCTTTCATAAAATATAATAATCTCCATTGTGGTTGCAATGCGTTTTATGGTTTTTGAAATTGAATCATTTTTGAGTGCATAGGCAATGTTTAGAGTTGATAGGAAAATTTGTCCCACACGTTTTGGAAAACAGTACTTATTATCTAATCCTCTTTTGCACTCTTTTGTAATCTTGACTTCACTTAAAATACGTTTCAATTTTCACTTTTCAAGCAAATGCTTCTGAGTAAATGAGTAACCTAAGTGAGTAGAGTCGTAAATAACGCTTATACGAGTACGAGAATGCTATCAAACAATGAAGGGTTAGTTGACTTTCTGCACGTGATAGTCTTCTATCATACGGCTCCTCTCTCTTCAGGACTGACTAAAGGTCCAATAGGGGCTGTTTTTTCCGCACCTGTTTTCAAAAAAATATTTTTTCTTATTTGGCCGAGAAAAGAATAAGGACTACATTCCTCGCCACTCATTTTGTGAGAGGTTTTCCTTAGATAATAAAGTTCTAGTAAAAAGTGGGGATTGTACAAGATTAATTATGATCCTCACTTTGGTAACTATAGTAAGGCTGATATGTATTGATTGGGATAGGACCCTACAATTGATGAGTGCTAACTGTAAAAAAAAAAAAATTGTTATTATTCATACGTAACACAAAATTTGGTTAGGGTTTCTTTCACATTGAAATAAGAACAAGATCACATGCAATCAATTTTGAGTCATCTATGAACATCTATATACGCGTTACATTCTCAATAACTTGAACATAATAAAGAAGGGGGGTATTCGTAATTATTGGTGTTTTCTACCGTCTCATAGTTTTTCATGCATTAAACCAATATATTACAAAATGTGAATAACTTCACAAATGTCTAAGATGGACTAGATGGTCTTATCTGCATAAAAAAATGTGTGTATATATATAAATATATATATAAATAAATATATATATAGAAATTGAAATAATAATTTCTATTAGATCTATATAGTATAATTTAGAATAAATATGTTGACTACTGAAGAACTTCAAAATTTAAGAAATCTTTTTTGTACCCTTATACCAATTTATGTAGTTACTCAATTCTATAAGTATAATAATGGTAACTCAAAATACCTACCTTTGTATCTCAAATGTATGTTTCAACAAAGTTCCTGACCAATATGCAACAACAAGAGTTGTGATATTGGTTAAGGTAAAGTCATTCAAGTAGCCCTAGTTAAAGTTGTTGTCTCCACTAGAGGAAGAAACATACTTCTTGATCCCACATTGTTCATATATTTACAAGAAATTACAACTGTAAAGTGTATATGTACCAAAGGCATATAAAGCACATAGGATTAAGTTGATAACTCAATTGTGTATATTCATAAATCAACAATATCGCCTATAGTGGGAATTTTCTTTTTTGGAATACTTTGAAGATTTATGTACTTGATGTTGTTTTGTTTTTTTAGTACAAGCAAGTGATTTCTATCATAAATTATTTGAGGCAATTTTGTGATACATACAATGACTGCTGAAAAAGTTGAAGAGAAAGCTGAAGACAAAGAGAAGAAGGAAGGTGAGTCAAAAGAGCCACCTCCACCACCAAAACCACTCTTAAAAGAGGAAGTATGGAAGGAAGGAGTGCCAATACCTCCATTTTATTTTCAACCAACATTAGTTGATATGCTTGTTCCAATAAAAGCAATAAATTATAAGGAATATCCTTATTTTGGTGATATGCCGTCGGACCTACGAGAACGTTTAGTTGGATTATTGCCAATTGATCTACCTCTTGAGCTTGTTTCTGATGTGAGGTGATCTTTTCTATTCACTTGATTATTTCTTTAATTCATCAAATGTATATGTCAAGTTAGCTCATGATATGTTTTTATGATATGATATTGCATATATCACAAATATATCATGTATAAATTGCATGTTTGGTACTAAAAAAATACATGCCAACATCTTACTTTGAGTTGTTTTTTTAGCATAGTCATATTTAGTGTAAATTTGATTTCTCTTGAATTGCAAAAGTTTGACCAATCATCAAGTTTGATCTCTAATGGTTTGTATACATAGTTGATTTTAGAAGAGAGTTATTGGAAGCGGAGATCTCTTCCACGATGGCGGAATTGCGATATAGCTTGTCATGGAGATTCATGGAAACAACTGTTTTTTGAACGCAATTTGAATGATTACCTTGAAAGGTTGATTGACTTAAGATTACAACTTATAAGTTTTGAACCCATTAACTCCAAAGTATTTATCGTGTCCTTTTATTGACATACTTGAGTTGCTTTATATTAAAATTACAATGATCTTGTCATTCTAAGTTATTAGTGTTTCATACTATTTATTAATGTTAGTGGTTCTTGCGGTGACGTGTAATTTTAGTTATGAATTGATAAAAGATTGGGAGGAAGATTTGCGATCTCTTATGAAGTTGAGTGCACCATATGTGCATAATATTGATTGTCGCAAGTTTCCCTCCCATATGCAATTTCTCATCATAAATGACGGATTCAAAACGTAAGCATCTCTCATATGCTTAATTATATGTCATTCATACCTTTTAGGAAAAAATTTACAACTAGAAAAAGATGAGTTATACTGAATTATACCTATATAAATACATTCAAATTCCAAAATATTTTTTTAAGCTCTTTGTACTATTTTGTTAAATTCAACCAATCCACACCATATAAGCATATGTTATGACAAATTTTGATAAGAAATTATGATGTATTTAGGAACTTATCCTCGATGAAGATTGAATTCGGAAAACCTAATGTATGCTTGGATTATGATATCAAAGACTTTGGAATATTAAGCTCTGATTGCACATCATTGTCTTATTTTTGTTCAGTTGCATATACACTCACTGAGCTCAACTTATCTTCAAATTTTTTACATGACCATCATGTATGACAATTCTCTTTGATTCTACCCTCCCTCTATTTTTATGAACTTGCAATGTCACATGAACCAAATTACCAATGTTTTCTTACAGCTACATATAATCTAAGTAAGTCTTTTTAGCCACCAAAATTGAGCGCTTCTATACATACTTAGGTACAAATCCTTGTAGATGGGATGGCAAAAAATCCTACTGTTGCAAACTTGGATCTTTCCCACAATATGATTGGCGATACCGGATGTGAATATTTGGCTAAACTACTCCATGCGGAAAATTGTGTAGTATTGTTTCTCAACCTTTGCAACAACAAAATAAAAAAAGTTGGTAAACTCTAAATACTCTAATCTACAACAATACTCATGCTGCTTCTATATTCTTAGATACTCATAAAACATAACCAATCAAGTATAAGCTATTTATGTATATCAACAAGCTATATTATATGATATTTCTCAACAACCAAGAGCATTGCTTATTTGAGCCTATTTGCACCGAAACAAAAAATAAAGATAAATTATTTTTAAAAAAATTTAAAAAATAAAAACCAAAATGCAAGTAACTCAAAACCTTTGTACTCTTGTAATATATGTTACTTCCAACAGGTACACGAGCCATAGGATATTCCTTATCAGCCAACAAAAGTCTACTATCCTTAAATTTACGTCTCAATGATCTAGGAGATTATGGAGGTCATAGAATATTTGATTATATGATGGACAATCAAGTTATTCAGGTCAAAACAACATAACCTAAAGCTCTTCAAAACATATTTTGATCTTCTCTTGTATATTCATTTCATGGTCACGAGAGTAGAGGCAATATGCCATATCTATTCTAGGAATCTTTCACATTT
Source organism: Bryum argenteum (assembly GCA_037043015.1). Classification (NCBI taxonomy): domain Eukaryota; kingdom Viridiplantae; phylum Streptophyta; class Bryopsida; order Bryales; family Bryaceae; genus Bryum; species Bryum argenteum. Next base: position 14,540,430 of record CM073330.1, read on the forward strand.
TTTGTACTTCTAAAGTATTTAGACTATTCTAATAAATGGGTATTGACAAGTACAATATAATATGTCTGATTTAGTCAAAACTTTGTAACCAGAATTTTAAAATACAAGAATATTCCTGTACTCCGGTAACCTTGGTAGCAAGTATTGAAACTTTAAATGACATTTTTATGCAGAGATTAAGCATGTCTGGAACTGGCTTCTCTCACGAAGGCGTTGAAGCTTTAGCCAAGTTGCTTCATTTGCCACAATCTGAGCTGGAATATCTTGATATTTCAGCAAATCCAAACCTTACAAAAGCAGGGGGCAAATTAATATACACAGGACTTTTAGCCAAAAAGAAGATGAAAGTGTTAAACATAAAGAAATGTGGCATAGGTGCCGAATTAGAAGCTAAATTCGATGCCTTGTTGATGGCCCGGAAGTTTGATGAAGAGGACATATTCTTGGAAGAAGAGAAAAAGAAAGAAGAAGAAGAAATAAGGAAAAATGAAGAAGAGGAGAAACTTAGAAATGAAGCTAGGGCTAGTGTAACAGCAACACCTGCTGCTGTTGTTGTTCCTACCGAGGGTGATGAGAAAGATAAAAAGGAGGAGAAGAAGAAGTAATATTGAGTTGAGGTGTAAGCTGGGTTGTCACATTGGACAAGTTACTATTCATCACATTGAACAAATTGGACAAGTTCTATTTACCACCCTTAGATTCACCTGATCATAAGGTTAAGATATAAAGTCGTCCAAAGTGTTCAATGTGATGAATGGTAAATTGTTCAATGTGTCAACCATGAATGTAAGGTTGTTTTAGACGCACGAGTTGAAATTAAATTAATTTTTTTTGGTTCAAAGCTAATCATAATCCTACAATAATATATAACGGTTCTTATCAAAATCGGGTTTAAATTCTATATATTTTTATCGATGACACTTACAATAGGCTTTGATCAGTCTAATTGCTTGAGTTGTTGACAAGCACTTACATCTTTTCAGATGTAAGAATACTTCAAAATGCTTCTACATGACATGTAAAACAACTACATTTTGGATGGAAGGTAGCAACTTTGAAGAGCCATTTCTTCTTCATCCAAGTTCAAAATCAAGTCTAGTTTGTGTAGTAAAAGTTGGAGACTCATACAATAGAATATGAATTGATGATGCCCATGCCTTTTAGTGATAACTCTTTTTTTTGGGTTTTCAAGCATGGGGCATGTTTTAGTTTTTATTTATATCTTTTTATGATTGTGATCTTAAGGTGATTCTTAGCAACTTCCTAATTGGAGATTTTTGATCCAAATACTTTTGCTATTAGATTTGCATGGATGTCTTGTTAATGAAAAAGTGAAAAAGCGAATGATTTTTGAGGAGCTATATCTCCTACATCCACCGTTAGATTTCAAATTTATATTTTGAGGTGACTTCCAATTAGAGGCTAGTTTTTGTAGTAGAAATTTTGACAAGATCGAAGATGTTTTGAATATAAGGGAAGGACTGAGTGCAAAGGGTCTAGTTTTGGACTGTTTTCTTTTTTGTATATTTTCTTGCGTTTTTCACCATTGCAAGGCTATTGAGATGAAGTTAAACAACTTTGTAGTCGGTGATTCTTTTATTGCAATTGATTTGTTGGTACAATTTTCACTCTAAAGTGAAAGGGATGGAATCTTGCGATTTGCTTTTAGAACTAATATGTTATAATCTCTTGATCTATAAGACCCCATGCCTCAAATTTGGTACATACGACCTACAACAAATCTATTAAAAGTTGAAACTGTTGAGAGTTGAGAGTTGAGTGTAAAACTACCTACTTTCAATACTATTTGTTCTCTATCCATCCACAAAAGTCAAGAGCACAGACATCTAGGAGCATATTCCCTAAATATCCAATGTCTAATGATTTATATCTATTATTTATTTTGAGCAACATTGATCTTTGTAGATAAGAACCAAAAGCCAATGAAGAGAACAAAATTTGATGGATGAAGAACATATGAAGAACAAGACATGACGTATGCAGCTTTAGTTATTGTTTGACAAGTCAATAGTTAATAACAAGAATAGGTTTTCAGGGCACGATAGAATTATATGAAAGAGTTCATTCTGAATGGACAGGGATGAATGATGTAGTGCATTCTTAGGGCACGCCACAATCCTCCTTGCAGGGTTGAGGGCCTTGAGCTTATGTGCTTCTTTCGGTTGCGGTAAGAGCATGGCCACTCCTTAACTATAAACAATACCGAACGCAACTATTTAGGATTTTCCTTCAAGAAGGAGGGCCATGGTTGAAGCACGCAACGTTATTCATCTCCAAGACACGCTTAAAATCCACTACAAGGCCACTCTCCTCGCGTCCACGGGAACCTCTTCGCAATCATTTTTCGGAAATTGTTTTCGCCGTCACGATAGAAAGCAATGCTTGAAACCAGAAGTGAAGACAAGCACCCACGAACGCATGCGATCGCATGCGATCGAGAGCAGGTGAGAACTCCTGATAAGAACCCATGCATTGCAAGTAGGGGTGGAATTGTAAAACAAATGAGGTGCCCTGACTTCCAGAAAGTGCACAAAAGAGGTTGTTTTCAGCAATGATCAAGAAAAACCGGCGGCTACTTCATTATGAGCCGATGGAAATAGCCCATTAGCAAGTTGATACTTAAAACCACTCCCTTAAAACTGATAAAAATTCTATTCTCAGGGAATGACCATAATAGTTTCAGGTAAAACCGGCTGGACATGGGAACTAACCAGAGGATATTAACCATTCCCCGAACCACCCTGGTTTTCAGTATCGATATTGAGAGCAAGAGTGGCCATGCCCTAATGGGTGGCGGTAAGCACTTTGCCCAGTTCTCAAAAAGCTGATAACGGAAGCTCCCTCCATCCCCCTAAAGAATGAAAGAACACCTTTCCTCGATCTTGTCTCCAATAACAAGCAAGACACAAAAAAGCAGTTGGAGGATTAACGTGAAAGTGGTAGATTCTGCACTTGGAGCGGTGGCTGCACTCCTCCAGGATTCCCCTCCTTTTCCTGCCTCATAATGCTCCTCCACATTATCCCCCCTTTCCGGCGCACAATTGTCGCTTTCTGCAGGCCAAATTACACTCGCAGTTGTCGTCCCTGTCCTTTAGATCCATCCAATCCAATCCCTACAAATCCGTACTGCAGTCGATTTCCTTTAACATGGATAATTGCTTTCGTTACAATCACTTTCGGTAGGTGTTCATCATCAGCAACATTAGCTTCCCCTGCTTGATTGGTGAACAATGAGTTGAAGCTGAAGAGAATTGGTGGAGAATCTTCCGCTCGTGGTGAGACTCGTACTGTGCTGATCGAAAAGTACGTTGCATTGTGAAATTGGCTAGGAAATTTGTCAGTTAGATTCGGCTGTGAACTGTGTCTGCTCGTAGTGATCGCGCTCAAATTAAACTTCGTGAAAAAAGATTGTGGAAGAAGATGCTCAAACGCGTGCCTCGTTGTTTCTTTTGGAATTGGAAGAAGCTGCAGTTGCTCTAGAATTGTTGATCGGTCGCCATTTAGCTCAATTTCGACTCTGGTGTATCCGTCGGAAGCAGGAATCTTGATTACGCTGAGAAGGAGTACTCGCTCTAGAGCCGTACAGTGTCAGTTCATTCGATCGCTTGCAGTCGATGCGCGTGTTACAGTCTTTAGATACGAGTTCCTTTTGTATTTGTATGTGGAGTTGTTGGATCAGGCTGAATAGAAGGCGGCTCGCTTCAGATGTGCAGAGTTTCTGGACATTGTGGTTGATTCGTGCTCTTTGTGATCGATGCTTCTATCCTGTTGTTTTTCTATGGTTGAGAAAGTGTATTTAATCAAGAAATGTACATACTCGGCATTCGTTGCGCGTTTCTTGCCTTCCGGGTTTCGAATGAACTTGCCTTGGACTGACACGCATGATTGGTGCTTTATGAATTAGGTCAGAGTATGGAAACTTTCATCTCTAACTGTAGCTACGCACATGGTCATCAGTCATGGAGTTCATTGTAGGGAAATGAGTTTGCATGACAAGGTACCTCGATTGCCACAAAACTTCAGCGTAGTTTGATTTCTTTTCCAGCAATGTGTACCTTAAGAAGCTGTTGTTTTGCATCTACTCAATGGGAATCCCCTCATTGCACTTTCCTGCGAGCGTATTCTTACTTACTCGTTATCGACCGTATCAGACAGGAAGGTCGGAGTCGTAAACTTATGCACAATTTCGAACGTCACTATTGAATTGGAAGCTCGAAGAGTAGCTGGAGCAGCAATCGATGATGCAGCCGCTCGGCCTCGGATCGGGTTTGTGATGTCGACCCTAACGTTGCTCTGATTTCCTTTGGTTGTTCCAGTCTCGTGTCAGTCCTCATATAAGATCTGACAAAGACGTTTCTCGTCACGCATTACTTAAGTTTGTCAAACTTGAATGCAATAGGGAAATGAACTCACCAAGAATGTCAGGCATTGCTTATGTTTCTCAAGTGTGAATGCAATAAAGAGAAAAAAACACGCCAGGGTTAACTTTTTTGTGATGCTACATTTTGGAAGCTTGTAACTTAGTCTCGGCTGTTAAGAATCCAGATTATTCCGTTTGTTTAGGGTCTGGACTTCAAAACCAGTGTGTCAAAATGGACAAAGCGTCATCATCAAGATTAAGCAACAGCGGAATCAAAGCCTCCCCGGAGCCTCCGGACTGGGGAGTGAATGTTCGCAATGCGGAGGGGCAAACAGCTCTGCACTTCGCATGCGGGATGGCTTCAGCGGGTACTGCAAGTGTGTTACTGGATGCTGGTGCAGACGTTGATGCTCGTACCAAAGAGGGATATTCTCCGTTGCACATTGCAGCTGGCTACGGTCGTCACCAGTGTGTCAAGCTTCTTTTAGAGCATGGTGAGTTCACAGCATGTCCATATTGGACTACAACCTGCAATTTGATAAAGAAATGCACCAGAGTAAATTTTCTCGATTGGCGTCTTTCTATCCTGTCTAACTCGTCACCTACTGAGTTGTGAGCCTGTTCATTGACAACTTTATCTCGCGTCTGCTACTCACTCAGGTGCCAATGTGTACGCTCGCGAACTTACTGGTCGAACCCCTCGAGAACTCGCAGTAAAGGTTCGTGATGACTCTATTCATAAGCAAGAGTCAATGAACGATGGAATATCAGTATTGAGAATTTCTGAGGCCTCTCGAGGAGACTTTGACCTGATTATACGGTTGCTGGAGGATGCCGAAAGCAAGACGGTCGACACCCACAAGTCTGCAGCCGAGTCAATTGTACAGAGATCAAACGTGTTCAAGCCACTGAAAACACTACAATCAACAGCTCTTGGCAACGCCCTCACAGGTATCCATTGATGTACCGACATCAGACTTCTATACGTTTTCCATCCGCTGATATCATCGCCCAGCGATCTCATTATCTTAATGCTTTAAATTGATTCTGTGGGTCTCGTGACCATCAAATGGCATTTATCCGGTTCCTGTTTTGAGATGAATATGTCTTGGTGTATGATTCTTTCCTACCTTCTAGAACAGTAGGGCCCGGAAAGAAAGGAAGTGTAATACTTGCGTTGATTGCAGTGGCAGCTAGAGGTGACGTTGAATTTCTGCTACTACTTCTCTCGGGGGGTGCTCACGTAGATTTCCGTGGATCGGATGGTGCTACACCCCTTCTGGCAGCGGCTGATGGTGGGTTTGCCAAGTAAGTCATGTATACTGTATATCTACCGAAACGGTTTCGTTGAAGTCTTTCCTCTACCTTATGATCGCGGATACAGTTAAAAAGCAGAGTGGATGTTGCATTCACTTCCTGAGAACTTATAATTTCCAATATCATCTTCGCTTACGTATCAATGTCTCCGTAAACACGTCATGTGGGAATCTTTCCAAGGCTAATTGACCAAGGATCTATGCGAGGGAATTACACATGTAGATACTGAGGTGGGTTATCACAGTTGCGTCCAGTTGCTGCTTAAGTCCGGAGCCGAAGCAAATGCTAGAGATAATATCGGTATTACAGCTCTGATTGCTGCTGTAAGTAATCTTTAACCATGTTCATTCGCAAGCTACCTGGCAATTAAACGAGAAGCTCATGCAGGACGGAATGGTCACCTCCTAGAGCTGTGTTTTGGGTTGAATGTTGTTCTTTATAGAGCTGTTTAGGATACGATATCGTATGTCTTCAATCATATTCTGATGCGCATAAGATGAGATGTGTCTAAGGAGTAAGCTTACAGTCGATGAATAGCTTTAGTAATCGAAAATTTGTTGAATCGGATCGAATCTCTGATTTCACCATGTGACTTCTACCAGTAATTGGTTATCAAACATTTCTCAACAACTTGTTTGCATGTTCTCCTTATTCACAAATTTTCTGAAATTTCCTAACCCTTTCATTTCTGGTCCCAAGGCATACAACGGGCACGATAATTGTTTGAGAGTTCTATTAAAGCATGGTGCTTCAATAAATGCAATTTCTGAAGGAGGGGTCACACCCCTCATTGCCGCTGCGGAGGGCCGTAGTGGTGATTGTACTCAAGTTCTTCTTCAGGTATATCTTCGCCTCAACTTTGCCATCTGTAGACGTGGCATATTTGATGTTCTTATATTGCCATGGTTTCGAGTTATATCATGATCGAAGTGATGACTAGTTACAAGAGTTGATATTTCCGGTACTAGATCTTGGTTCTGAGTGACGCTGTAAATATTGATTCAGCTGCTCCTCCCAGCCTTTTGAAGGACATCCACTGGTGAGATGTGCTTCTAATTTATAAAATTCCATTGCGCATCGTCAATTTCCCTCCTTTTCTATGCTATATATGCAGGCCGGTGCAGAGGTAAATGCAAAGACCGATGGGGGGAAAACCGCTCTCATACATGCTGTTAGCAACAACTGTGTAGAAGCTGCGGAAGCTTTACTTAATGGAGGCGCTGAGATCAATGCTGCTGATGGTGAAGGTTACACTGCTCTTCACTATGGAGCACGAGACAATTCTGTTGAATGCATGTACGAATTTTCTATTCTCACGTTCTTTGCTCACATTGTGATCTCATGTTCAAGAATAGAAAAAGGACTGAGACCTCTTGCTATACACTGTTAGAGTGTTTTTCGAGATGCAAATATCATGTGCCTTCTTTCTACAGACGATTGTTGCTGGAAAGAGGGGCAGATGAGACTCGAAAATGTCGGCTAGGTCAAACGCCACTTCAAGTATCCCAAAAGGACAGTGAAGGTGCTAAGTTGCTGGTACGCTTCTTAAGTTCGACTCTCCAAATTGCTTCTATATGATCATTTGTGCTTACCCAAAAAAACATGCTCAAGAAAAGGTCCGTCTGCGAGCTTCTGTGTGTTCAGCAATTGGGGTGAGTCTAACGACAACATCATCTGCTGCAATGAGTCTAATTCATAGAGTGGTGATGTATCGATTGGATGCAGGAGGCAAGCTGGAAGAAGTTGGAAATGGAAATCGCAAGGCGGGTAGAAGAACTGCTTGACCAAGACAAACTTGAGCACAAGTCCACTGCATCCAAGAAATCAACCACAAGACAAGTGCGCGAGAAGAAGAGTATCAAGAACAAGAAGAAGAAGAAGCAGCAGGAGATAGTGGAAAACGCTGATCATGCAAACCAAGAGCTTACGAAGGAGAGCATAGAAGCCAATGATGACATTGTATGCGGATCCCTGGATTCGGTATCACCATGTGGCTCAGAAATTGCGCTGGAGCAGACTTCTTCAGAACGAGATTCTGCGTCTGACATAAGTATGCATCCTGTAAGTGGAGGATCTCAAGAATTTCAGTTCGACCCATTCAATCCTGCCCCAATTTCAGCTGGTGAGGGTGTCTTAGATAATCAAGACGAGTGGATTAGGGTCGACGGGAAGCGGACAGGAGCTGCTGTTAAGACCGGCGCACCTCAATCGAAGTCTTCAGGAATCAGCATTATTAGTGGCTTTGTACCCCCACTGAGAAGCTCCAACAAATCTGGGGAAGTATCGCCAACCACTGATCATTTGTCGGCCGAAAGAAAGACCCCAAGTAGTGTTCAGGGCAGCCCTAAAACCCTCAAAGACGATGATTTGAAGCATGGCGAGTCGTCACCATGGGTGCAAGCTGTTCTTGGAAGGACGCGCTCTGGTGGAGATGGAACAAGTCCCTCAAAAATTTCCTCGGCAAGGTCGCACACTGCTGGAGATTGCACAAGTCCCCGCAGAACTTCCCCCTCAGGAGCCCGAACAGGAGATGCAACTGAGGAGAGTTTGCTAGATCGCGTGCAGCGTCTTGAGCTGGAGCTGGAGCAAGTAAGACAAGCTGAGCGGGCTCTACTGGAGAAGGTCAGTAGTTGCTATTAGCCATTCGACTGTTCCTTTGGGAATATGCCCCTTGAGAATCCTAGAGCTTATCCTGACTAAAATGACTTCTGGGTCTGGTAGAGTGATTGCAAGTTTCATCCGTCTACCTTGAGGCATGCATCGTGTAGTTTTTGAAATTCCAAACCGATGTTTGATACCGCTTTATACATCCGATATGACAATGGGATCTGTTATTGAAGGTGAACCATCTTGAGATGCTGAAAGAGACAAACGCGGTGCAAATATCGGATCTGACGCAATCATCATCGAGAGCCCATTATCAAGCTGAGGCCGCCAAGGCTGAAATGCAATTCCGCATATATAAACTGGAAGCAGTTGTTGCATCCCAAACGGAAGCACTCGAGATGGCACAGGTAAGTATGCAGTTTCATGTTCGTCAGTAACATATGCAGCGAGCTTCATTTTCGTGTTGAACTGTATCCGGTAAAATACATGTGACGGGAGATAATGTATGCACCTTTCGTTTCATGCAGGCAGAAAATGCAGACCTGAAACAGCAATTACTACGAAGGGAAGTGCAAGCAGCAGAGTCAAGTAAAGACGGGATAGGTGGATCGGGAACAGGTCTAGTTCGATCAGCAAGTGAGAGCTCTCTGCATTCCATGGGATGTGGAACTGAGTCACGATCACCACTTGAGATTCTGCCTTTTATACCAAAGGCAGGCCCTAAAACGGACACGGGCAACTGGTTTAGCCTCGTTCCCAGTCCTGACTGATACTTCCATCGCCAGCACAAAACCTCCCGTACCATCCACTTTTCTCCTTCGCTGGTCGGAAGGATTTTATGTGTGGAGTTCTGCACTTGTTGTAGTCTATGTGGTCCAGTGTTGTCTGAGGCTTCAGCACTTTCGTGCCATTCCTAGCTAGTTTCTCATGCTGGGGAATAGGAGCCGATTCTTGAGACAGACGCGGCCAGAAGGTGATCCAGAATGTTGCAATCATCGAACTATCATAAGGGGTCGCAGTCACCTCCAGTAGATTTTGAGATATGGAAGAGGTGTACCGCGAAATGACTCAACACTGTTACAGGCTTGGAGGAAGTTTTTCTCTTACAGGAACAGGTCAGGCTACAAATACTTTCAAATTTCTGCTGCCACTATACGATTGATAGATTTTTACTAGATCTACTGCGCTTCTTCGCAATAAGTTCCTTAAAGACAACCTTGGATCATCGTGTTCGGTATGTAAAATATACTAATTTTTAGTATTGTGGAAATACCACTGTTGGTGGACTTCCTTGGAAGTAGTTGTCAAGCTTGCACTTCTGCCCTATACATTATCTGCAAAGCGGATAAGGTCACTGCGCCCTCCTGATTTAGTTGAGCTTGGAGTCTCAGGTCTTCCCTGTGAAGAGGGTGCCCCTTTCTTATAATTCTTAGGTGGACACACGCGCATAGTGTATTGGTAGGCCTGAAAGGTGAGGAATGTCAATGCAAACCTCTCTTATTCAAATATGCATACTTAATGATGTGAAAGACTAACATGTGATATGGATGGTGGGTACAGGTTGGGAGAATTTTGACCTCTTTACAGCGCATGAAGAGATTCTCCCGGCTCATGGTAAGAAACCGCTTAGTATTGCCCTGGTCGATCAGTTTATCGAATTGCCTCATTGCACAGCACTTGTTTACTAGTGCTAATGCTCTCTCTAAGTCTGCTTTCAAGGCCTCAAATACCTCCCTGCCTATCCACACCCATATGCAGGTCAAGACTTGAGCTTACTCAAAATTTACGCAACTAGCATGGACAACGAACGAGGTTCCGATAGCCAATGAGTTGATGGTTACTGAGCGAGCCCGGATGACCTATTCACATGTCCTTTTTGTCGTCAGAGCCAAAAGATATTGAATCTTCTGGAGGTAAATTGTCTTGATTTGCAGGAGACAAGGATTCAGAGGATGTCCCTGGAGAGAATAGAATTGACTCTGAGAAAGATTAGGAAGAAGGTGCACATACTCTGCTCCCGGTACTTCACACAAATTAGGGTTTCGTTGCTGCAGCGCTTCCACAAGTGTGGGCCACAATTTGCACACGACGAGAGTGATGTCATGGCAGTGAGTGCGATATGCGCGAGTCTCCAACTGCGACCAGTAGATGGACTCCATCAGATTCACGCACTTCTGCACCACGTCCACGACTTCCATCTTGCCCCCCTTGCAGCAGCAGCAGCAGCTACTTCAGGACACAACAGAAGAATGTGCTGCTGCTGCAGCCTGAAAGTACCATATTAACTAAAGACAATAGACTGTTGGCACTAAAGTCATTAGACTGTTGGAGATACTTCAAAGGTCGCATCTCCAGAATTCACGTCTTCAAAGAGTTCCACGCCAGTTATCCTTGAACGGAAGAAGGCATATAGTTTGTGGGTGAGGATGACTTATCAGGTAACGCTATTTCCGGGATATAATTGTAATTGTATACTCGTGCAGGGAGTGTCTTAGTGAGGACGTTGTTTACACCCGTTCTAGTTTTTGAGAATGTGCTAAGACTACAATTTCTCATCTATGTTGAAATGGTACATACTGATGTTGGAATGGTGCATATTGATGATGAATAACATAATGAGTTGTCTATTTCCTAACACATCATCATCTATTTTACATGTGAAGGTACACGTGTTTTTATAGGCTTCAACTTGAGTCCAAGACTTTGGGGCGAAAGAAGTTCGGGAGAAATGCAAGGTGGACTCAATGGGCTTTTAGGGCTTGATGTCAAAGATGTAAGTGGTTGTTGATAGAATGCATAGCGAGTGAGGAACAACTCAATTGGCAACATCATTGCTCTTGGTCTTTCCTCTGTTAGAAGAGATCCACCTCCTTCAACCTACAAAAAAAGAGTTGGGTCAACTAAATTGCTATCGTGTTCAATAGGCAAGAACAAAAGTGCACACCAATCTCACCTCTATCAACGCATTATAACGCCGGTTCATAACTTTGCTCATGTGCAGAGCTTCTTGGTGAAATGGAGATTGATCACCAACTAGTATCAATGTTCGACATTTCAACTTTTTCAAATGATCCGTCAAATCTTTCCGCTGATGAATAGCTTGAAGGTAACGCATTACGTTTTTGCTACTGCTCTCACTTATGCACTACAAAGTCCACATAAGAAAATCAATCACGAGAAACAAGACACACTACTCTTACAACCTACACCTCTCTTCCTCTCATTATATTGTCCCCATCTGTCAAATCCAACCTTAAAAAAATTCAATACTCTACTAAATTCATGCTATTGTACAGGACTTTTGGTGAGCTTTCCATCTATATACATTTCCAGTTGTGGGAGGGACAATTGAAATAAAAATATTGAGTCCTCTTTCGTTATAACAATATGCACAGGGCTACTTACTCGGCGAATGGACATCAACATGTTCGTTCCTCCTACTGAAGCAGCTGCATCAATAGCTTCCTGCAAAATTGCAAACAAATTGATACCTGCTAGTCTTGTGGAAGAAAAATGGTCGTATCAGAAGCAGGTGTGGCTACTTACCGAACTGAAGTACCGTTGGAACAGCATCTCCTTCACAAACCCAGTCATCCCGCAGAAGTAGAGAAGGTTGATCATGGCCTGAGGTAAATAACAACAACCCAGTAGTTCATGCACTGCATTTCGAGTATAAGTAAAATATGTATATTGTCCAATCGCTTGACGAAATTATTTGATTCTCAACCTCCAAGGTCAGATTTACGTTCTTGTTCTTATTTCCAGTATGAGAATTGAGCTATAACTCGTGAGGTTTATGTGTAGTCATGCATAACAGTAATCAAATGGAGGTTGATGATGATGGTGAACCTGGTTTTGCAGCCATTCGGTCCACGATGGGGTTTGCGCAAGAGGTGACACCAGGATCAGCCCTATCGCAAGCTCAGTATACTTGCACTGCAGAAACAACGAAACTTTTGCTACGTGGGTGATATACAAAGATCAGGGACTTTGAAAGGAAGCAAATTATAGGAGTAGAAAGGGAGTGGAGCGGCCTTTTACAGCAGAATCTCTTTAGGCTTGAATGAAACATCAATACAGGAGGTGCATAGCAGGACCTCAAATTGTCATCAAAGTGGAGTAGAAGTACCGCAAATAAACTGAGGATATATGCTCCACCAGAGACTCCTAAGCCGATCACCTCATCCAATCTGGAAGATTACGATCACACCCACCAGGTAACACCAATTTTATTACGTCGCAGCATGAAGTTTTTTTAGCAGAGAAATTTGACGTTGTAGACAGAGAATGCAACAATCGAGAGAAAAAGGTTTTGAACACGCCGACTCTTCTACTCGTGTTTCTGATGCATACCCGAAGTAATCCAGGACCTCTGCCACTTGATCAGCTAAATCATCGACAGACAGGGTTTCTTGCATGTCAGCTGCTCCAATCTGAGCCAACACCAACCAACGTTAATGAATATCAAATTTGTATGACTCAAGAGGCCCTGCAATACATGTTAGAATGATTTCAGCTAGTATTAATTTCAGAGGCGCCTCTCTTATGTAGATAAAATGATGCTTTTAAAACAAGTTTGGGATAAATGATGCTACTCTAGAGTAGCCAACACCTGCTATGGGGTACGTAGCCTTGTAATCATGTTCGTGGCAACCACATTCATAGCCTTCTCAGATCTTAAACTTGACTTTTTCTTTTTTTCTAAAATGAGGACTGTAGACATGGTAACATGATCACATTTTTTACGTAGTCGCTTTAGAGTACAGATAACTATGATAGCAAAGAGCGCTTCCACACTTACCTCGTGCCCAGGCGGGTCGATAAGGAAGATACAAAAAGTGTGGAACAATACTGAATCAGCCGCAGGGCAAGACAACAGTCCCTCAAAACAAGACTCGCCTGCCAATACATGACCATTGCCAATTGTTAGCAACTGATATCTATGCGCACACCAAGGTAGGTTTGTGGTAAAAATCTGGTGTAATGTGAACTTAGAATTTAGAAAGTGTTGTACATTCACATACTTTCCCAAAACTTTTTACAGTAAACCTTGACAATATAATTGATACAGTGGTAACTAGATAAGATCAACCTTGTTAAGATCAACGTCTAGTAAAGAACGATGTCCATGTCCCTTTGTCATGCAAAGAGGCATTGTTTCATTATTGTCAACGCTTGGATAAGATCAACGTTTTTGTCTGTCCGAAAATGTTTATCTAATCCAAGCACCATTGTATATGCAATCTGTGGATGGCAATGAAGAGACCATTCAAGATTCTCTTGTCTAGTTGCATCGTGAATCGGGAAAACAAGAAAGGCTACATGATCGTCGATGATTTCAAAGCTTGAGCTCATTGGAATCTTACAATTGAGTCCTACGTCGGGGTAGGCGACGAGCGCGGGCTTGGCTTGATCTCCACACACTGTCACCGAAATATGCCCGAATGATGTCGGTACCCAATATTCCTGCCCTCCGACAAACCACAAACCACACATGAATTCTAGAGCCATTGTTTTGATTCCGTCTCTAAATTTGGACACATTGAAACACATCGAAACACTTACTTACTGAAATGATCAAATTATTATACCTGTCCACCCCAGGGAACAAACTCCATCTCTAACGCAATTGAATCACGCCCACTCTCCTCCATCGATCAATCAATCAATCAATCAACAATCTCGTCAACTACGCCCATCCATGCATCGCGAAACGACACCACTTCCTCACTTTCGAACTGGAATTCGATCGCTCTTTTCGGGAAAAATCCAGTAAATTTACGACATCGGAATCCACGAGAGCTCTACTTTACAGTCAATAAGAAAGTTGATCAGTTAATTTCTACTCGAGTGGGAATGGTTGACAGTCACTGGGGTGTTAAAAACTACAACATCACAGACAGTCGACGCTGCCAGGTCTTAATTACTACTACAAAGGCTCAGTTCTTCTGTAGAAAAGTGGGAGTTTGGGTGCTGCAATGATCGAAACAAACAACAAGTGTGAAAGACTGTGGGAATAACGCGGTTTGCGATATTGAAGGAAGAATATCTGAGTGCACATTGCACACTGCAGACTGAAGAACATATGGTAGAACTTGATCAAGTCGGCACGGGGGGAGCTTGCCTGGTTGGTCGGTAGCATCTTTTCCGACCTTGTGTCGATCGCTTGCGACCTACCTACCTACTACGGTACTTTACTATGCACAGAGACTGGTTTTTTAACCAACTGAATGGTGGTAACAAATACTCCCTCTCTCCCATTATTGTCCAGTAGGTTCTCTCAAATCTACCCCGGAGATAGATTTGAACAATTACAATGGGACAGAGGAAGTAATTGCAGTTGTTTGGGGTACAGTATATATGAATATTGCTGCAACTTACTTACGATTTTTTGACTAGAATGACCACTTTTATGATTGCGATACGTTTATTTGAGTCATTGTTTGCAACTTGTGAAGATCAGTTTTCTGTTAAATCCTTCTCCTTCCCCGGAGTAGTAATTGACAGCAAGCATGTGCACACACACGCACCCTCTGCCATGACCACGTTCCAATCCCCCTCCTCTCCCCCAAATTGGGGGAAACAGGCAGCATGCTACACTGACAGACAGAAGAGGATAGAATGATGAACCTCCAACATGAACATGTACAACAATTGTGCAGGTTGGTGACATGGAATGGGAACATGGATCGATGGATATCCCACCTACTTAGACCTCCACTAACTTATCAGTGGCCTTTCAACACCCACCCTTGTCGCACAAGTGTGTATGTAGCTCTGACAACAACAACAACAACAACAACTGAGGAGCACTTGCTTAGGATTTCTATGTTACAAGATTCGTCTGAAAATACGAAGAATCAATCAAGTTTTGTTTTCATCATGAAAGTGGCCAGTTGGATTCTATGCACGTAGGCTCTTAAATGAGCCGCTTCGCATGTGCATGCGCATCTTCATATTTATGTAACCACATGACTTGCACATGAATCTGTGGATAATGTGTTCTACGGTACCTTACTTTTCTTTTGTAATATAACTAGATGATGTAGTAGGGTAAGGGTTTGATAGGGGTACCCCTTCAAAATAGTGTGATTTTTTTTTGATAAAAAAAAACAATATCGAAAAATTATTCTAACCAGTTGGAATTATAGGTGACATGGCTATAGTTTTATACATGTAGTTAAAAAAGGAATTTCTGGCACATAATGAATTACACATAGGTCACACATAATGAGACGCATCTTAGTGGTACCCATATCATGCCCTTCAGTTGCCTAGTAATCTGAGATATACACCAAGAACAAGAGAAATCTCACTTGCTTGGCATTGATAAAGTATGTAATTATGTGTGCTAGTAGTTGTTTCTCATTCCTTTGCTCTAACGTAGGTCATGATGGATTTTTGAGGCTTGTTGTTGCATCTATCCTTAAGTAGTCAAAGAATATTTTAGTGTTTGTTGCATCCCACTTGTTTTCTTATGAAGTGAGTAGATACGCAGAAATACGGGAGTTGGTTTTACATGAATGATGTCAACCTACTACTTTTAAGGTTCTATATTCGAGTTTCTCTTTTAACATGTTGTCAGAAAAAAAGTCTTATAAAATTTGATTCCAAAATGGAACACTTACCTAGACAACTAATTATTTATTTCAAGGGAAAGTGTGATATGTGGCATCTTGCAATCGGCTAAAAATTGATGAGGCTCTTTCTATACACTAGTAGAATAAGTGTTCAGAACACTATACCAATGAGTACACCGACCCCATGTAGTGTTTTACACCCACCTTGAGCATAAGTCGACACTTTGGAGTGTACTCGTGTGGTGTACTCTTGACACTTTTCTATTAGTGATATGCAACATATGTGGGACTATATATACCACAGTCAACAAGGTGGACATATACTTCCATGCATTTGAGTTCTCACAAAACACGTTGTTGAGGTAGTGTTTGCTATCAGGGTAACGTAAATAAGGTAGTGCGTTGTGTCTAACACGCTTGCCAAAAGTTATATCACACTTTAGAGCAATTTAAGAAACTTTTGTGTCTCCAAATTAGAAACTAAGGTGAGCCTTATTTTTCACAACAAAAATGTTGTGAAGCTAAAGTCATTGTGTCTCACACGCTTAAAATATATTAGAGGTTGTTCTCTTGTTGACATCTCAATAACAACGACCTTCATGGAATCAATGTCAAACTTCAAGAACTTATCTTCTCCTAGTAAGAAAGTAGGGTGGGCCTTGTTGTTCACGGCAAAAACATTGTGAAGATACCATCAATGTGATCTCACACGCTTGAAATATATAAAAACTCAATTTCTTGTCTCAAAAAGTTTCAATAAACCTTCATGCAAGCAATGACATCCTAGCAAGAGTGTTTGTAGTACAATTTGCTACGAGCCCACGGTCCGAGCAACTCATTAATTTGTCACGCCAAGTCCAAATGAATTGACACACCACTCCGAGTAGATTGCTTTCCATCGAAAAGAGAAAGGCGGGGCGGTCTCATTCCTTTGGGTTCTCTCGTGTATGCCCCCCCTCCCTTCAGTAACATCTCGCCATCAAAACAACCAAAAATTGGCGTAAAAAGGGAAGCGTGGCCAAGTTTGTGGGTCCAAAGGCACAACACTCACACCGTGGCCATGTGACGGTCACTTTGTTGTATTAATTTCATGGTGACAAAGACGACCATGAGTTGGGTGGCATGTCATGGCCACCATTTGGCCTGATTTGCTGCCATTGACCTAACTTCCATGAAAACTGGCCTGATTATTTCACATCCCCGCTGGCCACCCCGGTCACCATTTGGTCGAGCATCAATTTCATTGTTCGATGGACGGAGACATATTAAACACTCGCTTTGTTCAAGTGGTTTATTGTTCATTGAATTTACACATTTTTAGATGTTTTTCTATGGATATCAAACTTGGTACTCAAAGTTTGGATTTGTGCTACTTTTTACCTTTCCTATCCTACGTATTCTCATTCTCTGGAGATTGTCAAAGTTTTAGTTGCACATTCCGGTGCAAATGCACACAGCATACCCTCTGAATGCATCCTAGTTTTCTATTTGAGAGAAACCTCGATCAGCCTGAACGAACTCCGAGCTAGCTTTACTTCTGAGTTATTCAAGTTTCGATTGTGCAAACACCCATTTCTTGTTAACAATCGAACTTACAGCTTGTGTTCAAGTAAAAAAGATTTCTCGTCTGGTCATGGCCTTGTGTGTTACATTCTCAAACGAGACAAGTACATTGTATACATGTTTTGTTGAGTGGATACTTTGGATGATATTAACTGTGAAGCTAAAAAAAATTTAAAGTGAAGCGCTCAATCTTCATCCTGTTTCTATTTAAGATCAATTTTAGGAATACAAAACACGACTTACCTCAGCTTCTTCGAAACATTCATAGTTGGAGGATTAGCATTCGATATTTCTTCATACATGTGAAATACACCTAAGAAATACGATCATACTGTGTTGTGCCAAGATCACCTTCTAAAATTCAAAAACTTCCAATATCCATGAAAATCAAAAATCATTATGATTTCTGTGGAAAAGGCCTATTACATTCAATACTTTAATTTTCAGAAGAAGCAAATTCTAGCGGAGGCTATGGACTCCCTCGCTCACATTAAAATTGTACAGTAAGTTCTCTCAAATCTACTCTCGAGGTAGATCTAGGTTTTTCCATCCTCACATACTCTACCATTCATAGCCGTCAAAGCGACTAGGGTTTCACAACTGCGCGAACAGCGCGTTTAGGGTTTTGTAGCGATTAGGGTTTCAAATCCAAGACGCCATATCCGTGCTTCCATGTCTCCGTTGCTCATATGCACTTTTTCATTGCTAGCTGAACAATCTGATTTGATAGGCTAGAGTTTGCGGAGTCCCCGGAGTCTGCTACATTCGGCGCAGTCATACCTGTGAGTCTCGGTAGGGTCTGTCGGTTGCTTCGATGTCTTCAGAGAGTACTGTTGCATTACAGAGCCGTCCACAATTAAGCCGGCATGCCAGCAGGAAGCTTACGAGCCGTGGTGGCTGGCATGCGACTATGTGCGACGAAGACTAACGATGTAGATGCTGTCTGCTCGACCTGAACTGGCTCGTGGGCCATGATGGATCGGGCCTGGTTATGCTACACATTACATTGCACAACATCATTATTCTGTTTCTTTTAACGTTCACAATTAAGCCGGCGTTCCAGCAGAAATTTGTGGTTGGCATGCGACTATGTGATACGAAGATCAAATGTTAGATGCTGTCTGCTCGACCTGAACGGGCTCGTGGGCCATGACGGATCGGGCCTGGTTATTCTACACATTCCCTTATCATTTTCAGTCTTTTACAACATTGTACACATTGTTTGAGAGGAACCGTGGCAGTTTCAACATGGAAGCTAAAACCTAAGTTTTTCTGTGCACATCCAACTTGAGAAGAAAACACCTCGTTGGATGTGAGCAGGAAAGATCCGTCGATTGTTTAGCTTCTGTAACCCGGAAGTTGCTGCCTTACGGAGATTTTGAAGTATGCAGGGGAATGTTCTGGGATTTAGGGTTCTTGCTTTCAACGGTCGAGCACTGACCAAAGATTCACGGACAGTGTTCAACATGATATTGTAAGCTAGAGAAATCCGTTCTACTGCATCTCTTCCGGGCCTTGAATCGTGCGATTGAGGCCCTAGATTTGTGGTTGTACACCATGTTGAGAATCTGCTGGTATCTTGTGCATCAGATTTGGAGCGCACTGAATAGCCCCTTCTTGGCCGGAGTCATGGCTTTGAAGGAAACATCGAGAGGGTAATCTGGTGCCATATTGAGCTGGGACCATTGTCGAAACCTCCCCACAGATTCCCGAGATTGGGAGCTGTGGACTGATGCACCCCACATTCAGAGCTTCTACACACAATCGTATACTTGAAACCCTAAGGTAGACCAACAATCATATAGGGGGATTGCCCCGGAGCAATAACCACCCCTAGCTATTTCCGTTTGAGGAAGCTTGCTTCCGGCTCTGATGAAACCTATGGGCAAAAATTTGAAGGGAAAGTGCATCAAGCTCCTCCGACTCATTAAAGTCTCGGATCAGTTCGTAGTACCCCCTCCCTCACAGGTGGTGAGGGTTCGACTCCCAGCCGCAGCGTCACTCTTCCTCACGGTTAGAGGAGTGTACTTGCGTGCAGCACCGGTGGTCTAGTGGTAGAATAGTACCCTGCCACGGTACAGACCCGGGTTCGATTCCCGGCCGGTGCATTACGTTTTATCCTCCTTACCGTGACCTCTTCCTGATTCCTTTTATAATAAATTTACATAGAGTACTTCGACCCGGGATCGTTGCACACTTTTCCGACAATCAATTGTACTCTTGATCAAGTTCTCCTTCAGAACGGAGATTCCATTCTCAAGAATTTTGCATTCAAGATATCAAGACCCACATAGTCACAGTTTTGGTAGATGTGCACAGTTACTGGTTCAAGAGAACACACCCTGCTAGCTACTGTAGTTTCCAAGTCAATCCAACGCTAATTACATGATTATTCACATGGAGGATCACCCAAATCTTATCACGCATGTTTGCAGCAATCATTAGCAGTTAAAGTGGAAATCAACAGAGTATGTTCTCTCAAACCTTGAGCTTGATGCTCCCTTTCAAACAAACACAAATCCCGACAACACACTGTACTGTTCCTTACTGACTCTTAACTTGACTTTTATCGAACCGCAACCCCAATGTTCTCCCCAAACCAGCTTTTGAAACCGTCCAAACCAGCGCAGATGATGCTCCATCTATCGTCACTTCCATGTGAGAATCGCAAGTTAAACTCGCATTCCAACGACTGATTGCAGGCAGGTGCTGTAAGTAAGTTTCTTTTTCCCCAACCAATCATACATTCTTCTTCGTCTCAACGCTGCATTATTGATACGATCACATGATTCTGGAGGAGTACCCTATTTCCTCGATCGCATTATTGCTGCTGTTGAGGAGGATGATTCTGTTTGACCACGACTTGCCTGTAATTTTCTCACTCATCTTTGGACCCATTCTCGTCGATTTCTCACTTGACAGTTTGAACAATGTTTTCTTATTGAAAAAGTGTGACTGTGGAATTTGGACATATTCATTTTGGAGGTTGGAACTTTTCTATCAGTCTTTTGGGGTTTCTCTTTCAGTCTTTTTCAGGTTTTATGGGGTTGGTGTTTTGAATTGTTCATGTCGTCACTCTGTCTGTATGTTTAGTTGTATGTGCTGTCTATACAATAGTGAGTATGCTGGTGGGCCACGTGGGCAGTAAATGGTGTCCACATACATGGGCTGTCTGACAAGGACTACTTTGGTTCCTGACAGCTGGCGACAGTGCTTGCTGAGGTGGACAGTCTACGTGGCTGTTCTTGCGGTCACTATTGCCAGCAGGCAGTTTTTGAATCTTGTAATTCGTAAGGAAAATTTTGGGGTTTTGAATTCCTAAATAGGTAGACTAGGGTTAGTTTACTGTAACATTTTAAAATGATATCAAGTTTTTACTCGTGACCAAGATTATTGATTTCAATATCAATGAATGGCAATCTCCATCTTGACCAAGATAGAGGGTAAAATAATGGTCTATAGTGAAAATATGTAGTATGTAAAATAGTGCATCCTATCTTTTTATTGTAGTTTTGCTTAACCCTTAAATGCCCAAGGAAGCCTGAGGGGCTTTTGTTCTTCCTATGTAGCTCTCACTGTACTCAACTTTTCACTTACATTTTGATGTCAGACGGTCACCTTCCTATGTTACATTCAAAAATGAAATTTTACAATTCAAATCACAATTTGTATGAGTGATTGTGTGCTTTAAAAGGAAATAATTGTGGTAGGTAAGTTGTGGTTGTACATAATCTTGGAGGAGGTTGCAAGCTCATCATTGATTGGTTCATTCATGATGCCCAAGTTTAAAAGATGTTGTGATCCAGTCTTGTACTGCTAGTTTCAGTCCTCGTGAACATTTAAGGGTTAACCCTTAAACGTCAAGCCCCTCTGAAAATACACTGGAAACCAAGGCCGAGGGGCATGCTTGGATGTTTAAGGGTTAATTCAAACATCACCACTAGCAATGGTGTTTTACTTGTGTCGAGGTCACATTGAGGTTGTCATCACCCATTAAATGCCAATCCATAGTACACAAAGTGGTGCAATTGGTGGTTTGGTAGAAAGACAAGGGAAATTGATTGCAATGGCGGCCCAAGTGAACA
The DNA here is from genome assembly GCA_037043015.1 of Bryum argenteum. NCBI lineage: Eukaryota > Viridiplantae > Streptophyta > Bryopsida > Bryales > Bryaceae > Bryum > Bryum argenteum. The sequence continues at coordinate 14,561,963 of CM073330.1, forward strand.
CTAACCTTAAGAGGGTTGAAAAATAGTGTTATTTGTAAAACTAGACTAATTTCCACCAGGAAATTACTGATTGCCTCGGTTCTTGATGTATTTCTCAAACATCTAATACATTTTCTAGTTTCACAAGTGGAGGTTGGGCTAGTCGAAGTGCAATGTGGCACGCATCAGTTGTCTTATGGAACAAATTCCATCCACTAAAGATGCAATGTAGAGGCCGATGTTTTAGTGTTGTTGTTTAGGCAATGTTCTTATACTATTGTTGTTTCATTGTGTAACAACAAATATTACACATTTGTCAACATTCTTTGCTTCAACAACTTCTAAATGGCATTCTTGTGAAGTCATATTGTTGAAAATGCCAAAAAGTTTACGTTGTTGAGTTCAACAATTGAGCGAAGGTGGAAGCACATACAACATATCATTTGAGAGTTATGATTTCATTTAGTGGATTTTAGAAGAGAATTTTTGATTTGAACAATAGATGATACACGCATTCAAAAAATACTCAAAGTCTTGCTTAAACAATTGAGTCTAATACAAACTTATAAGTGAAAGATTTACTCTTATCTTATAATTACATATTACTGTAACTAACAAGCAATATACATGTACCATATCAAGTTACTATGATCACATACAAACACATAATTCCTCAATAAGAATTGAAAATGAGGAAAAAACATGTCATTATTACATCTTACGATTAGCAAATTCAAAGACAAGTTTATGTTGGTTTAAGATGCACTTGTCGGAAATGAGTGCGTTCTACCTTGACCACATAAATTGCGTGGATAAATTGTTGCCAAAATAGCTTAATATACATACCACTTTACTAAACATTGTAGTTAATAGGACGTGCATGTGACATCACATTTAAACCAAATCAATCAACTCTTTATAGTTTCTCAGTCTAAATAACCTTCTACAATATTTTTAAAGTTCCTCGTCCTATTTGTAAATTAGAAGCCCCTAAGCAACTACTCCCTCTGTCCCATTATGATTTTCTGGTAGGTTCTGTCAAATCTACCTTTGGAGGTAGATTTGAGAGAACCTACCGGAAAATCGTAATGGGACAGAGGGAGTACAATTTTCCTCATATGTATATATCAATTTCTAACCATGGGATTCTAAACTATACAATCTTTGCAATCTGTAGTGTCTAAATTTCATGTGGTCCAATATTATATTATTGATTTTCTCATGTATCTTATGATAAAAAACCTCAAATTATGATTACATACTCTAGTTTCTCAAAACGAAACTTTTCAACAAGATATGAAAGCATGCATTCTATACAAATTTCCAAGCATTGCAAAACATAGTTAACGCCTAAAGATCCAAGAAAGCCAAAATGACTTTTCAAGTTCTCGCAAGGAGACAGTGAAATCAGCCAACTTTGACCATTATAATCTCACAAATGAAAAAGAATCAATGGTTCAAATCAAACGTGCAAATCAAGAGGCAAGTTCACTTTAGGATCCTACGGTTGGATTTTCTAATTGACACTTAGATTGAGCTTCTCTGGGCTTGCAGTAAGCAAAGGTCATTTTCTGTAATTTAAGCAATTTTGAATCGAGGGTCTTTAGGTGTTAAGAAAAAAATGAAAAGAAGAATAAGACAACATAAAATATTCAACATAATACTAAAATTTTTAAATTTTTTATTTCCCAAACTTTAGAAATCCTACCACCAAAGTATGTCAGTATCATCATCATTTGTACAATAAAAAAGTGTCATTTGAAAACAACAAATGTGTTAAAGAAACACGTTTCTGATACACAGTTACCCAAATCTTTATATGACAAACAAGCACTTTACTTTAACTCAGAGGGTAACAACAATAACCAAAAAACACTTTCATGCAAGAGTGCAATCATGTGAAAACATGAACACAATTGCATTGCACCAATGATTACTACATTTTTTAAATTTTTTTTTTAAAAAAAAGAGCAAAAATGTAATAAAAATGGAGCCACACTAATTAGGGTAAAAATATTTAAATCAATCAATGAACGCTCATAGGGACTAACGCCATATGATCATTGATGAGGAGGAAGAAGTACCCACCTCGGTAACCACGTCCAAATCAAGCTGCTAATAAAACCGCCCACCCCCTAACTTAGGCCATGATCAAAAACATTTGAATTTTTAAAGGTTCTCAATTTAGACCATAAAAAGTACCAAATTCACCCTCCAAAAACCCACTTCTTTTTTTTCCCTTCTTGGAATTTGGGACCAATCCGTGCAAAAAGGCATAGTTGCAAAAATCTTAGCTTTTAATATTTAAATAGTGTGCCAAGAATTATAGAAGGAGTTTCCACGTGGTTTTAGGAATCAATCGATTTGTTGGATTGAATTGAATTGAATAAAATAAAATAAAATAGACTCCGTTAAGATTTGGTATTTGGTACTGTACATGTGGATTGCACTTCACTATAGATTTTAACCACTTTATTATTTTGTGTACTGGAGTGTTGGACAAAGTGCTTGATTATTTTATTTTTATTTTTGAACCAATTATTTGTATTTGTTGGAAAGGGTGTTTCAATGGTAGGGGATTGTTTTATTGTTTGCATAACAATGTTCCCTTGTGCTTGTTGAGAATATACCGTATCTGTTCTAGGATCTTTTCATTTTTTGTACTTTTGAAGTGTTTGAAATATTCTAATGATGGGTATTTACAAGTTCTGAAAATAGTATGTAAGTACATAGCAAAATATGTCTATAGCCCAAATTTGAAATTACAGGAATATTCTTGTACTCTGGTAACCTTGGTTGAGATGGATGGCCTCTTCATTAGCATTGAGTTTGTTTATATTATGGTTAAAAAACATAATGAGTTTGCATCATCATTTGTTTCCACAATATGATAATTCTCATTATCATTGGCTAGAAAAGAAAATTCCCCAAACCAAGGATTACATATTATTTGTTGTAAGGTAGTAGTTTAGAAAGAGCAATCTCTTCCTTATCAAGGTTCGCCCTATACAAGAAATATTCTCTTGTTTATACTCCCTCTGTCCCATCATAACCGTCCAGTAGGTTCTCTCAACTCTATCTCTCGATGTAGATTTGAGAGAACCTATTGTACATTTATAATGGGACTGAGGGAGTATTATTTATATCATGAAACACATGTTCTATTATGTTCTATCATGAAACAAATATTCTAAGTAATTCAAGAACCAAGGAATTACTAGATATCAACACCAACTTGAGTTTCAAAGAATCTCTTCAAACTAGGTTGGTATATCTAACCAAATGATTAGGTATTTTCAAAAATCCCAAGAATCACAATTCAAATCTCATTCTTTAAAGTTATTTTTACTTTTTTGGGATAATAACCACGAGTTTACAAACTAATTATGGTTCCATTCATGATCATGATTAGTAGCAATTTACCAAGCTTGGGGAAAAGAAAGGTCACTCCATTTGATGATTGAGTGGAATAAATAAAAATGAGAGTTTGACTAAATGGGTTCAGTCAAAGCTTTGACCAAGAAGAGAAAAGTCAAATTGATGGATCATATGCAATGAGGTCGATTTTCCCTCTCAAATGCTCAAAATCAGAATAACTTGGTCCCTTCATTCATGCAAATAATTTAAAAATTGGCATCTTTACCAATACCATTAATTAAATAAATTCCAAATTAAAATGGAGTTAGGTGGACATTAGCCATTGAAAGAACATGAATTGCTGCCTCCTCCCAATTCCCAAGAAACAGTTTCTGATTAAGTTGCCGTGTCATCTTGGACCACCTTTTCCCTTTTAAATAAAAGTCTAATTCTCCTTTAACTTTTTCTTTGCATGGAGGGAAAAAAAGAAAAAGAGAAAGAAAGAAGATGAAGAAAAGTATTATCTTTCTATTTTGATGCCACTTGTATTTGGGAACAATTTGTAGACTAATGTTTGGGAGGAATCCTATTTCTTCGACTTTGCTTTTGAGGAAAAGCAAAGAAGAGGGAACTAAAATTTCATCTACTATTGGTGTATAGGATGAACTATAGCCAACAATAAAAAATACATGTACCACAAATTTAAGATAAACACATGTAAAGACACAAAAATGTCACAGAAGCCTTCTAATTAGGTTGTCGAATTGTATCTCTAAACCCACATATTCGGAGATCAATTGGAAGTTTGATAAGAACTTACACGCATATCAAATAGAAAGAAATGATTGTAGATTCTCAACCACTACACATTATGAGTGTTCTTATTTACAAGTAGACTTTCTAGGCATGACTACCTCTTTGATATGCGAAGAACTTAACTTCATTACTCATTCGCCATTGTTTGTTGAATTCGCTCATGAAAGCTCAAAGTGCATTGGCATGTCTTACAAGGAACATCCACAAGTCACCCCTGCGATCTACAACTTGCTCAAGTTCTACTTGCAACTTGCAATCTTAGCATGCACGCAGTGACTTTCTCCGCCATTTACTTCTCTATTTTTATCTTTCGTTTGTCAAAGTATCCAACCCGATCGGTCCACTAGCTGCCACACTTGGTTTTCGTCTTTTGCTACACAACTCAATTACGATAATTAGTTGGCAAAAAATATATAAATAATGATATAATGCTTTTCAAAATCTCCTTGTTAAAATGGATTTTTTTTTTAAAAAAAAATGTATTTAATTTTTTTATTTATTTTTTCATAGAGTTTATGAAGAGATGTAATGTAATTTTGAAATTTCTCCTCAGAATCGTTGGGACCCCGGGGGCCCCGACATATGCTTTATTTGTTCATTATATGCTTCGTAGTTCCTCTTTAGATGCATGAAATTACTCATAATTTCCTCTATTGCCACCATGAAAGAAAAAGCCCCAACCAAGGCAACAACAACTAGGATAGAATCAATTTGAAAAATGTTGCAACCGGGAGACAAGGTGGGAATAATCCCTTGGAGACCGGATACCGGTGGATCTACTTTAAAATGGCCAATCCTAAGCTAAAATCCTAAATTTTTGAAAATAAATGCCCCCCCCCCCCACCCTCCTTTCAAATGTAACAAGATCCCATTACCTAACACACACATATCCCGCTCACATCGACAAGTTTCTGGACAAGTTCGATCGGAATTGGCTGCCCACGGACAAACTTGCCACAAGAGTTGAAACATCTCTGGAATGGAATGTCACGAGACCATCTATGGGGGCATTCAGGACGTAGTCAAATCAAATGGCACCAAACTACTTTTCACAACATAGTTCTGGTTTGAGGGGGATTTGGGTGCAGGCTACAAGATATCAAGCATAGCTGCATAGAGCAGCGCAGGCATCAGGTATGGAGATGCATGGCGTGGAGGAGGACGGGAAGGAGCAGACAGGGCTCCAGCTGCAAGTCAAGAACCTGCGGCGAGACACGAAGATAGGACCAGCTGGATGGAGGTGTTCGTACGGAAAGTATATGGGACCGGGAGCACGGCGACGGAGCAAAGAGGAGCTTGCGAAGGCGGAGGAGCGAATCGCCCGGGAGTTGCGGTTGGTGGAGAACCTCCACCACTTGGTGGAGGTCATGGATGTTTAGTGGTCAACTAGCATCACGGTTTAGTCTCAGAAAATCTTAAAAAGAATTTGGTTTAATTCTGCCGGGCTTCGGCTCTGGCTCTTGTATGTGTTTAACTTCAGTAAAGCATATACTGTTCAAGAAAAAAAAAAAAAAAAAAAAAAAAAAAATAACAAGATCCCATTATTCCTCACCTCTATTCTTACTAGAAATAGTAATAGGAGCTTTACCACCACCACCAATTAGGCTAAAACAAACCCAAAAGAAAAAAAATTAAAAAAATTAAAAAAATTAAAAAAATTTGATGAGTGGGCCATGTGGTGACCAAATAAATACCAATCGTCCATTTCTAGTTGGTGAAACTTTCCTATTCCAGAGGGGGCGCCATGCTTGTGCCTTCAATGCCTGCCTTGTTAGTAGTACCATGTTGTAACCAACTAGGGTGATCATCATTTGGGGATCAAATACATCAATTGGTTAAATGAGAATCAAAATCATTTGGGATCAAATTGATTTGGGAAGAATTGATGACCGAATTCCAATTAAGAGGCTATTATATCTTTCGATCTATTGGGTAACGTCTTTTATGTTTATGATGATTGTGTAGCAAGTTGGGATATTTTCATATTATTGGTTTAACCCCTAAACGACCACGGCCACCGATTTGGCTTTTACGGTCAAGGCCAAAAAATAATTACAGTCAACTTCAAATGTTATGATCTCACATCCATTGATGATCCAACGGTTGAAAATTTTCACACTACTACCTATGGTAGTCTACTTTAAGATTCTACGGTTGAAGTTATCAAAAATTTCCAAAAATATTGGACGTACCCGCATTAGTACATAGTGGTCAGTGTTGGGATTTCAAGCTCCCAAAACATCTTGGATCTTCAAGGGTTAAAACTAAACCCATTGCATTGGATTGGATGTTGTGTCTTTAAGACATCTTGGATTGAGCAACGCTTCCTAGCATAGAGATACGTTCAAATAAGGATCCAACTTAAGGAGTTTAGGGCATGTTTTCAAACTTTGACATGAGGAATTTTGAAGCATGAAATGACTTTATATACAGGCATGGAAAAGCTCTACAACCTGCTAAAAGTTTCAACTTCATACAAGTTAAATATAGTAAATAAAGCGGCTCACCAAACCCCAAACGTTCAGTTTAGGCTCTTTGGGACATCTATTACTTTAGGCATGTAGTTTGTATTGTTTTGTTTTGCGAGTGATAGTATGACCTTGGAAACAGCCGGTTGGATTGGGGCGCATGAGGTGTTGGAAGGAGGGGGTTTTATGTAAAGTTATGAAAAACAATGCGGAACGACAAGACCTATTTTGAATTTAGCGTGAGTTCGTTTGACATGTTCTTGATTGTATGTCCATTGGTCATAGCTCCAAGTGTGGGGGAATCCAACGAAACAAGTAATGGTGAATTTAAATGGTGAATAAAGGAAATACAACTTTTCAAGGACCATGTGTTTTTTCACTTTAGGCATAGTAAGATGACCGCAATTCTAATACCAAGAATGATTTTAAGGAAAAACTTCCAACTAGTAGGTTGTTAAGCATAATCTTGAGATTGTTTTTGTGCAAAAAAATAAAGTAGAAAAGCTAGTTTGATCCAAAGAGTGAGCTTGCAAGAGCAAACATTGCCTGTGTCATGAAACTCTATAACAAAAGATACTTGCACAAAAATGCATGAGTTCACACCATTAAGAGGTGTTCTACAATTTGGACCACAAAAGCTAGACTTGATTTGGTCCGACAATGTTCTTCAGAAAAAATGGACATTGGATGAAGATTTTATGATTCCTTTGAGTTCACGAGTTTCTTGTTCAAAATGTCAAATTTCAATATTCAAATTGGGAGAAGTGTATTGTGCAAGTAAATTTGGATTCAAAAATTTGGAGAAGTGAATTGTCATTTCTATGCACTATTTGTAATAGCTTCATCTATTTTTGACAATGGAGATGCATGCAACTCTAACCACAGTGAATACTATGATTTAAAAAAAATAATAACATATGCATATTGTCAAGGAACCTATTTAAATTCCCCTCTAAGTCACTCAAAAACATTAAAAAGTTCTTATAAGTGACATAATTAAGAAAATTATATCTAGAGTCTGACTCTCAATCACTAAAGCTTGGAATCAATAAGATTTACAATAGAGATGATCTAAAATCCCCATCTAAGTGCATTTGAAAATATTACTACACATTAGAAGATAGTATTTAATGTTTACAACTTATTAGTAAACATTGCACATAAAAAATTAGAAGTTTCTCATGTATCCAGTATATGCTTATAAATGTCTGGTTTTAGGCCTTCAAAGACTTTTATACTTTTGTACTTTCATATTTTGCATCAAATGCATGTTTGGATTTTCTTGTTGAGTTTTCAAGTCCAAAATGGATTTATGTACCCAATGCCATAATATTCAACAGAAATAATATTGAAATGGTTTATCTGTATTTGATGTTACAACCCACATAAGAAGGATATGAGTACAATTTTAATGAAGTCTTACAGTTTTCTTACTATAGCATTCTATAGCATTTTGAGTAAATTTATTAAATTTTATTTTATAGATGTGATTTCGACAATTCAAAACAATGCTTTATCTTGTAACAAGTTTAGGTACTAGCGTAATAGTGATCAATTAGACTCCTTATTATAGGGATTGAGGATTGATGTGATTGGCAACAATTGTTATATCATATAAAAAAAAAGCAAAAATTGATAGCTAGCAACATTTAAAGTACAACCCAAGTGAAAGTTTTAAGATAATCATGAGGTTTCAAATGTGATATCCATCACATTAACCTTATGACCCCTAAAAATTCACGAAAATTATATTGGCATTTAGGGGTTTGGTCAAGGTCATTAAAGGGGTAAACAGTAAACTTTTTTGCGGGTTTGAGTGTCTCACTAGGTGTAGTAAAACCTACAAGGGTAGATTTGCACTTTAGAAGCATGTAAAAAACTTTTTCTTACAATTTTGAACCCAAGTGCAATAGTCCACATTATCTTCTAAGCCAACGGAAGTGAAAGGTTTGACCACTTATTTTAAAAATTGAATCCGATTGTGATACTTCGAGTTACTTTCTAAGACAATTCATCGGAAGTAGAGGGCACGAGCTGTTTATTTTGAAATCTTGAATTCAAGTGCGATAAATCAGGATATCATAAGTGGAGGCCACAAGCACTTCTTTTCTAATTTTTGAATCCAAAGACGATACTTTTAGCTACCTTCTAAACCAATCGAAGTAGAGGGCATGAATTCTTCCGTTTAAAATTTTGAATCAATGTGTAAGAGTTGGTTGACTTTAAAATATACGAGAGAAAAGAAGACGTTGCGGGTGGTTTCGAGGTTAGCCACCTAGCATCTTAATTGCTTGATCCGTTGGCCATTGCAATCGTTGACTGAACACAATTTAACGGTATTGTACAGTGCCCAACCTCTAAAATTTGTATCAACCAAAAATGGTTGTTTTGACCGTTAGGAGTCAACCCCATGATCAGATTCTAATATATACACTTCCTCGGGCTATCTACAACTGAATAAAAAATAAACTAATGAATATCGTATAACCAACTTTGATTACTATCATTTGTAAACCAACTTTGATTACTATCATTTGTAAACAACGTAAATAGTGTAATTCCCAATTCAAATCAATGCTCGGTTATAATTTTGGGACGCTTCCCATTTACTAAACTAAAATTGATAATTAGTGTTAGATTATTATAAGATTTGAAAATGCTATAAGTTTTTACTTTTGTTTAAAAAAATTTACCAAGAGCATTGATTCTGATACTATATAAGGACCCCCACCTTGACCAATATAGTGGGTAAAATTATCAAACAACAGTAAAAACTTATAACATGTTTATGTAAATTAGTGTATCTAACACTAATTATCAAATTTAGTGTACCGAATCAATATCCTTTAGCAGCTCAATATAAGGAAAGAAAAAAGAAAAGGAAAAAAATAATATAAATAAAAATTCAATTAATTTTCAGTGAGGGGCAGCCGGCGGCGGTCCAATTTTTTTTGTAACTTCCCCTGACTGCCCGGGGGCAGAAACTCCGACGTGGGTGGATGTCTCCGTCATCCTCTGGCCGGCGGCAGGCCAGCACGGGCGAGTGGTCGTGCGGCTCGGACAGGCCGGGCCCAACCCGGCCCGCGATTCGGCCCGCAGAGAGCATCCTCATAAACACGACCACGACTATTGCTCATCTTCATCGCCTCCACTTTTGTTCCCCGAATTTGCAACCTTAGTAAATCGCTCCTTGCCTTTATTCGCTATGGCATCCTCAGTGAAGCAATCGCCGGAGCTTTCTCTAAAGCAACAACCGCAGGAGCTTTTGGTGAAGGAACGAGCACAGCAGATTGAAATTTCGCACGAGTGTGACCAATTGCAGGAGGAGGCTTTAGTTAAGGAGCCTGTAGTGAAGAGATTTCGGAAAGCGAGTGAGGACGAGAGTTGGATACGTAAGGAGCAGCCGGCTAGTAGCAGCACCTCTTCTTTCAGTTCTTGCACAACACAGAAGGATCACACTCCTGTTCCTGCTCCAGCTACAGAGGATGAAGAGGTTCAGTCTGTGTGTGTCACGCCGAAAGCCAAGAAGCATAGAATACCTCTTGTCAATGTCGACCTTTGTCCTCCTGCGCCGAAGAAGCCCCGGCGATCGTCTTCCAAGTCCAATTTCCTCCCGAAATTGAGGTTCTCGCCTGGTTATCTTTTCTAATTTGCTCGCCTACCACACCGCCAGCCATGGCTAAATCAGCACCTCGACTCTCCTTTCTCAAATTGGCGTTGCCGTCGCCGTCGTTGTACATTTTAGTTTTCAAGGAGAGTTGAAATTGCGTTGAAGGAGCCATCTGAATGCCACTAAACGCACTCGATTTGGCAATCAAGGTAATTCTCGTCGATACGCTTTTATCTCCTGCGTGATTTTTTGTTTTGTTCATCGATTATGCGTGATGTTGTGTTTTGTTTGTCGGCTATGAGTAATCTTGTGTTTAGTGCGTCCATTACGTGAAATGCGCTGGTAACTGTAATGCTCTTGTGATATTCTGAGTTACCAGGTCCTGTCTGCACTTGTGAGTGTGTGTTCATGTAGCAATAATTTGGTAGTGTGGCAGGCGGTGTCAGTGAGGGTCGTGCAATCACTTAGCCTTCGACAGTGAAACTCTTATCCGTCTTATCATGACTGAAGGTGATGTACATTATTACTGTGCAGGCATCGCTTCATCAACAAAGAAGGAAACAAGCATCTGGCATCACAATGAGAACAAAAATTGAAGGCGTGAAACTTCTGTTACAGCAGTTTGATGATGTGAATGCTTAGTATCCACTCGTCATGAATATTACTTACCTTACACAGAACGGCAAGGCAGTCAGAACTGAGCTAGCATTATGGACACGCTCCGTGCGCAGTTGTTGGTCGGCTCCTTTTACAATAACAAATTCGTAGCAAATGTAAAGCAATATCCTCTCATTGCAATGGCTATTCCTCTGGTGTGCAGACATATTTTTCTCCTTGCTGTATTTAGTAGCCTTTATTTTGTTTGTTATTCTGACTGTTCTGACTTGGTCAATCAGTAGTAATTCTGGAATCGATGATATGAAATGGAGTGGAATGCAATCAGTGACTCGTCACTCATGCGTTTCCTGCACTCCTTTCAATTATCGTCTGCAAAAGACGAAAAGAGTCAGTATGAAAAGGCTTGCGTATGAAAAGCATTGCACCCTCGGTACTCGATTCCAGCCCATGTTTTCCGTCTCAGAAGGGTTTCTAGGAAGGAAGGGGTCTCCTTTGCTTCTCCAAGAAGCCGCAGCATCTAACCCTCCATAAGAACAGGTCTTTGGTGTTTGCTTCACATGCACATTTCACTCCTGCACGGAATGTAAAACTTGGTGATCACGCAGAAACTTGAAGCGTGTAGAATTTAGTGAATTTCCATTCTGATAATGGTAAAATTGTATGGGCATTCACGCTGGTGAGCTTCGATTTGGACATTTTCAGAATATTGTTGAGTTCGTGATGTAGCGGATCGAGTGCTGCTGTGGTTGAATCATTCCTAAATTTGAAATTTCGAACTTTCAATCTTAAACGATTATCGAGATTTGACAAAAGTCATCTGTGGCATAAGAATATTCATATGTAATTTACACCTGAGTATATTGGGAGAACCAAAAAGATCCCTGTTACAAATAAGGATGTTATTCAAAGCATAACTGTTGATGAAGAATGTTCATTGGGAGAAAAGTAATCTTCTAGTGTGGCAAAACTTAATGTAGCATGGTATAGGATGTTAAGTTCGTTCATATACATAATCACAATTATATTTAGTATTAAATCCTACGTATGTAGCATGGTATAGGATGTTAAGTTCGTTCATATACATAATCACAATTATATTTAGTATTAAATCCTATGTATCACAAACCACCATTTGTTTGCGCACGATAGACTAATACAATATATGAATAAAATTGATGCCTTTTAAACCGAAATATTATTTGTGTGATTGTACTTTACTAAATTTGGATAGGACATAGAGTTTTTGTGAATAAAGTAGACTATGGGTAAAATCTGAACTCTTTCATGACAAATCATTTTCACATGATAATACTATTGTTATTCTTGGGACAGAACCCTAAAACTAACGAAACCCAACTCTTACCCAGCTCTAGAACTTCTACAACGTGTGCCCTTCTTGATCGATCATGGGTTCGAATCCAGCAGGAGACGCCATGTCTTCACGATTGGAGAGCATGCCGGCCAGGGTCCTGTAGTGTGGGCGCACCAATGGCGTGGAAATTAGGGCATTCAGTAGGTGGCCATGCATGCACATGGGGATTGCATTTCAATATGGATGATTTCTGTTAAGTAATATCATCCCGGAATGGATGGATTCTGTCAGACAATATTAGTTCAATGGAAAATTCTCTTCTTCCTAATACAACAAATAAAATAAAAATAAAAATGATGGAGTAATTGAGTCGATGCTTCATTGTTAATAAGCTCGTAGTACAATAATGTTGACCAATAATTATTCTAGAGATTTAATCAATAGTTTGACCATTAATTATTTTAGACTAGTTTGACTCCGTTAGGAAATTGTTATATTTTATATGCTAGGATTTAAACCATTGTGTGTCAAGGTATTTCTATAAAAAGTTTTGTATTTGCATAGTGGGAAAACTTTACCTGGTTTTACATTCAAGAGATTCTTTTTATTAATACAAGGTTTCTTTGCCAAAAACCACTGCATATTATATAATAACTGCTATTTGAATGTGCCTAAAAACATGTTTGAGTTTAATCTAAGGGCAAACATGCCTCATCTGTATAAATTTGGCATAAATAGGGTGTTTGTACGTCATAGGCCTTGACAAATATCTAATGGTCAATTTTTCGACCAGTGAATAAAAACAGACTTATCTATAAGATTTTACGGTTGGAAGTTCAAAAAGAGTTGGAAGATCTGGTTCACATGCGTGAGAGTGCATAGAGGTAAAAAATTGCTATTTTGAGGTTTCAAGCTCCAAAACACACAAGAAAATTTAGGGGTTAAAGACACACGACCTGATATCTCTCCAAAGGGCTTTAAGATACCCATACAACAAGGTTCATGAATCCCAAACCATACTTTGGTGGACTAGGGTGGTAAAGTCAAGGCCTACATGCTTTGTGCATTCTTCGAAAGAATCATTCTTGACCACTCCCTAATGAGCTTGCTAATCTAAAATCTCAGTGGTTTTTAAGCACCATACCTTAGAATGGCTAATAATTGCCACTCTTTGATGCAAAACACTCTTTGAGCAAGCACGGCCAAACTTGCTCAATTCTTCATCTATCTAAGAGAAGCGATGGTACAAATATATTGTAAACCAAGGAAGGACGGGGCGTATATTCTTTCCTAAGGTATAGGCTCTAATAACCACACAATTTATTTTAGGAGTGAAGTTATTTGAAGTAACTTACAAAATTAGTGTGTTTCTTAAATTACAAAAATAATGTTAACCCCGAAAGGTGAGTGAAGCCCAAATTTGGTCGATTTGGCTTTGGTAACAACTATTATAGGTCCAAGAAAGGTAAAAACTAGATAGGTATACTCCTTACTCACTTGGAAATTAGAATTTGAAGAGCCTCACGTCAATTTTTTTTCGATAATGGATATTTAGGTCCCAAAGACGGTACTTTGTCATTCTACATTATAAAGAAAAACTTCTTTGTCAACCATACATTGCAATCTCACATCTTTGAGTTTAAGATGTGGTATGCATGTACATGTACAAGTTAGGTACGAGATCCTACAGTTACATTCTTTAAAGCTTGTCGAAATTCAGAAATTTGCATCTCGCATCAAAAGACGTTAGTTTTGAGGAATTTATGGTGCTTTGGAGTTGCTCACTGTTAGGCTATTGAAGAGTACCGGTTGTTAAGCTTACTTTGGATGTAATAAATATTCTATTTTGCTAGATAAATTAGGCATAACTTTGTTATGTTTTTCTTCATTAGGCGTATAAAACATTGTGAAAATTCTAAACTTTTTTATGGTGGTATGTCCCATCTCAAATACAAACATTCTTGATAGTAAAAAAGGCATTTAAAAATCTTGTGCTCAAGACTATAAATGGTGGAAACATGTTCAGGTACCAATTTACATGTAGAAAATTACAAGCTTGAAAGAGAAGTAAAATCTCAAATTCATATTTTGTTATTTCTACTAGCTAGAGTGAAAATAAAATCTAGTACTGTTGTAATCGACGTCTTTTAGTATATTTACCAACCTAGCCATATCAACACTGATTATCAAGCTTGTAACAATTAAAATGTTACAATTAATGCATTGCCTTTCTTTCCTTTTGCCTCATGTCTCTTCAACATAGTTTGATTTCTTAGTGCCCTCCATCTCTCCATCTAAGAGTAACCCTTGCTTATTGTGAAATTGCACTTCCTAGCTAGACTGTCAATTGTTTATCTCTTTCTTGCAAAACTTGTTAAGTCAAACTTGTCAATGGCTTGACTCTTCCTTGTTGAACATATCAAGTACCTCTTTGATGATTGCCTCTCAAGCTTGTAATGGCTTGGCTCTTACTTGTTGAACATGTCAAGTACCTCTTTGATGCCTGACCTCAAGGTCACATATCAGCCTCATATGTCACACCTTTCATAGATGTCAAGTACCTTTTTGATTTTCTTCTATATTCTTTTCTTTTTAAAAGAAATAGAAACATATCTCTTTCTAGAATCCCCTTATTAAGATCCATTTTAAAACATAAATATTTTTACTCTTAGAAATTTTGAAGAGGTACAATATAATTTTGAAGTTACTTCTAAGAATCTTTGAGACCCCATAGTAATTTATTTGCTCCTCGTGGCTTGTGATTTTCTATTCTCTCCATCTCTCACCGGAATTTCAAGCTTGCACTTTAAGATTTAGAAATTGATCTAATCTACTAGTTCCATTCATTTGCATGCTTCACACCTTAGAAATTCTTCTCGAGAAAATCTTTAACTATAAAAAAACTTATAGAAGATTCCACCCCTTCTAAAGTTACTAGCCTTCATGTTTAGTATTACAATTGGCATTTAGTGTGAGTTGATATGGTGGAATGATTGACTTTTGGTATCATGTTTGTAAATATTGTACCAAATACTAATATCATCTTTGGTGTTGTTGCTTTTGTGCAAATTTTGACATCATATTGGTATTCGAGGTAATTTTGGTCCCCCTTAATTTCACTTTTGGAGTTTGAAAGTGAATAAATTAAGATATGAGACATTTAGGATTATATTTGGTCTTAAATAAAAGTCATTCCAATTCTTTACTGTCTAAGGTATCCCCTTTGCACTGTCAAAGTGAGTAAATGCAAGCTAGACCAAAGACCAAGTGGATGAAATTTGGCCTTTCTATTTCCATTGGAGTGCTATGTAGGAGGCGAGGGTGTGATCTCAATTGGAGAATTGCTCACTTTCTTTAAAAAAGATTCTAGAGAATTGTTAGAAAACCTCTCTAACAAGACCATTTGTGCACGTAAAAGAGGTACTAAAGCATAATTCCATTATTCAGATTTTCAATCCACTAGATTTTTTGATTGCCTCTTTTATTACTGAAAATCAAGCTTTGTATTTGAATTTCACCATACCTTCGTGTGAAAAATCAAGCCACTCCCATAGGTTTTTTAGGTCCTATAAGAGTAAAAATTATACAGACATAATCTTAGTCACCCAAGAAAAAAGAAAAGAAGAGAGAGGTCATATTTACTTCCACAATTGGTATCTTTTGCCCTCAAACCACTACTTTCCCTTCTTATATTTTGAAAATAAATGGGATGTTATTACAACTTTGAATATTAAGATACCACAAACAATTCACTTCGAGATTTGGTAAACACAAACATATACAAATTAGGGGCAATGGTTCGTGGCAGCTACCAAGGAGGCACCCTAGAATCCGTGGGGACCTCCCAAGGCTGTTTTTGATAATTTTGAATTCAAATTTGAGGTCTGCGACCCCAAGTTACCCTTGGAAGCCTACTCCTTGGCATTTAATGTCTATACATCAAAAAATTAGGGGGCTAGTTACCCCTCCTCAATCCTCCTTGGTAGGTGCTACGAAAGCTTACCCACCAATTAGGTAGTAGATCTTACAATTACATCCTCCAAAATCCATGGTAAGATAAAAAAAATTCTCACCTCACATTGAAAAAGCACAATTTTGAGGGTAAAGCATTTTTTGAAACTTTAGAGGTTAGATCCACCAATAGGGATGGCAAGATGAGTCATCAAAAGTGGCTTCTAAAGATACCACTAAAATAAGATGAATCAAATTAAATATAAAAACTGGGTGTTGATGGCAAGGAACATGGGAAAGCAAAGGGAGGGGAGGGACCCCAGAAAAAGCAAAATTGTCTGAAGGGTATGGAACAAAGGCCATTGCCTATACTTGGCTGATTTAGGGGCCCCTTACTTAAATGCCTTTGTGGCCAAGAGAGGGCCATGGGGTTCTATGACACTTGCCTCATTTAGAGAACTTCCCTCCTTTGCATTTGGATCACTCCTCTTATCATGCTAATCGACCAATTTCCGTGCTTACTAATTCAATGTGAGATTTTGTGGGTTTTGAATTCCCTTGGGATTTGTGCTCCCTCCCTCCAAAATTGTCTTGGGAATTGTGACACCGAAATGTTGGGTGTGGTTCCTTCCCTCGGCTTTTTGCTATTGATTGATATAAGGGCCCTTGTCGTTCAATTGATTGACCAAGTTTTTAATGAATGGAAATATCAGAAGACAATAATTTGATAAGTAGTTGAGTCATTTTCTCACAAAAAAAAAAAAAAATTAAAAAAAAAAAATTTACCAATTTCATGTTTTTAATTTTGACATGAAGCGATGTGGAGTTTCTTCACTTGTTCATGCATTACTACTACACAAGTGTTGATGATTGTTACAAATGTTAATTGCAAACTGTAACACTAAATGTCACACGTCATCATAGTGTTACAACACTAATCGTCAGACCATAACGCTAGATATGAGAGTATCTTGCAAGTGGGAGATGTTACTAGAAGTCGTGCAATTGGTGGCTTGAAGAAAAGACAAATGACAGTGATTGCAATGCAGGCCCAAAGTGAACACTAATCTTGAGAGAGTTGAGAAGAAGTGTTCTTCACCAAAAGTTACCCGTTAGACAATCTCCACATGATACAAATTAACAAATCTTGTGTAATGTACGTAGAGTTGAATTTCAAAGTGGATGAACTCGAAGTGATGACATGAATGAGGTGGCCTAAGGGCCGCCTCACACAAGGGGAGAAGCCATTGATGGGGCAAATTCATGGCCAAATCCATTATTGTGATTCGTCAAATTCTTGAGACTTACCCGTCGGGCTTCACATGGACAGTCAGGGCCAATTTTGTGACTATATATTATAATGGGTGGGGGACAAGTTATGACACATATAATGAACTTTCCAAAATTTGGGAATTACACGAATGGAAGGCCACTTCCGTTGCTTGATTCCAATACAAAATCATTATTTCACTCAAATATTTTAATGTGAACAAATCAAAAGCATGAAATGCAGCTAACATAACGAATTAACGTCATAAGCTTGTTTTTTCCTTCCACAAATCAGCCCCAAGAGCTTTACACATGGAGGAATTGACCCACACTTTATTAATATGCTCTTCAATGCCACACAGAGCCAATTGGGCTGAAAATGTGAGTGAATTAGCTTAGAGATTTGTTGGCCTTGACTCCCCATGTAAAGCGTCCCTAACTTGGTGCAATTTTCATCTATTCAACTTAAAATGTGTTACGTACCCTAAGGAATGTTCTAAAAGAATAAATTTTAAAATTTGATGCAAGTGAGATTTTTATCTAATTTTGATAATCTCGTTATTTGAAGAAAGTCAAGAAATTGACCACAAATTATGTCAAGATTTTCGGAAGGTACTAACATGGGAGCTTCAAGTTTCCCACTCAAATGCTCAAATTGGTCCATAAATGGGCATTAATTGGGAGGGGCAGCATCTTATCCTTTTGCCATTTTCAAATTCTTAATTGGTTGACATATTACTTTTTCCCAACAAAGCAGGTTGTACTCTTCCCCGTGACATATGATTACAGTAATTAGAGTGGGTGAAAATTGCCATTTTAGGAACCCCCCAATTAATTACACATTGTTTTTGACCAATCAATGTTTATAATCATGAACCTATTACAACTTGGGGGAGCCGAGAATCCAATCATGAGAGTGTATTTGTAATTTAACTCATAAAGATCCTTCATAGTCAAAATGGCTTTTGGGGGATTTTAATTAGCTTGGATTAAGTACCAAATTAAATTTTACTTTGTCAAAATTTATTTCACCAATCAATTAGATAGATGGAATTTATTATGTAGAGAAGTCAAAGAGCTTTTTCTTAATACGATTTTACACTTAAGATAGTATAAGACATTTTTACCAAGTGAGGAAGTTTCAATTTTCCACATTCATGAATTCACAAAATGCATGAAGTACTAATGACCATTCACTCCATCCCAAATCGAATATGTTTGATAATATGTATGTTTGCCATAGTTTTACATGATCAATGATTTTATACTTTCTTCTACAAAATAACTTGCATGAAATTGACCTCAATTTTTTTTAAAAATAAATTAAAATTAAAAATAAATAAAACCACAAACACATAGTAAGTATCTAAACTTTGGTACAACGATTACTTAACCCTTAAACGCCCAAGGTGACCTGAGGGGTCCCTTCCAACAGAATCTTCTCTGTAGCTCTCACTGTACTCAACTTTTCACTTATATTTTGATGTCAAAATGGTCACCTTCTTGTGATGCATTCAAAAAGTGAAATTTTAGAATTCAAACCACAATTTGTATGAGTGATTTTGTGCTTTGAAAGGATTGTGGTAGCGAGGTTGGGGTTGTACATAACCTTGTAGGAGGTTGCAAGCTCATCATTGATTGGTGCATTCATGATGCCCTTGTTCAAAAAGTGCACTATTGATGATGCCCAAGTCCAAAAGATGCTATGATCCAATTTTGGGCTGCCCGTTTCACACCCCATGGGCGTTCAAGGGTTAACCGGGTATTATTTTTTGAGGGAGAAAATGCGAGCAAAATGTTTTGGCTACCAATTATCAAGTCCCCCTTTACACCACGTCAAAAATGTGTCTTTAGCCATACCCATAAAATCATTCTGCACAAAATTCGAATATTACGATCTCACAAATGGTGCACATCCAACGGTTGAAATTCACAATAGTACGTTAGTCTCACGATCCAAATATTAAAACTCTCAAACATATAGGTCCTTACCTACCTCCATGTATGCATAGAAGTAGAAAACCAAACTTTTGAAATTAGGATAAACACAAGAAGAATTAGGAAATTAATTCCAAAGTAGTTGGAAATTCCAATGTGACCTAATTATAAGGATCTTCACATTCTCTTTCTTTTTGATGTGTCAGCACCGAAATGACTTGATTGGTTGTGTTTATAATTAGAGTATTGTAATTAGTGTGAGCCATAAATTAGTATTGATGAGATTGATTGGCAATTTTAAAAGCAGCTTCCAACTTGAAGGCTTATGATTGGGGCTCTTGTCAGAAAAGTATCTATGCCACTTGTCTAGCAGACAAAGTCCATTTTTTGCAAATTTGAATTTTCACCCAAAAATTGTGGGATGGGTATGAATTTGTGGGTGACAATGGCCAAGCACTTTTTATGAGGGCATGTGTCTTTGTTTGAAATTTTCCAATAAATTTCCAATAAATTCCAATAAATTGAAAAGGGGGTCAAATTGCTAAACACTGAATTTGTTGGGACAAAATACGTGTTTAAGTTTGGGGGGTAGTTTGAGTAGCTAAAGATGCTCTTGATGGACCAATTGGACAAGTGTACTAGAGAGGCATCCACTAGCCACGTGGGTTGGTGAGTCACAAGTAAGATTTGAATTGGTTTGTATAACCTTTAGGAAGGTGCTCAATAATGGCTCAATTCTCTAGGGATTTTGTATATTTTTGTGCATGGGGAAATTAGTAGAAAGATATAGGAAGTTGAATCATTTTGAAACTGTTTTATAATGAGTTTTTATGAATTTTTCAAGTTGGAAATATACTTAGGTGGTTCTAAAATGGTGTGCTAAATTGACACCCTGAAATGTTTGTAGTGAGTAAAGTATGGAGAGTGCTATTATATACATATGAGTGAAGATTAGTGGGAGTTCGTTACGGAACTTGCTCGATTTTCGGGTTTAAGGTTTAGGTGAGGAGCGGTCGCTCATGTTTGATCTAGTTTGTTGGAGGTGGGGAAAGGATGGGGTTTTGTTTCGATTACATGGCAAAGGTGGGACGCCAAGTTATTTGCCCTCGGATTACCTCGAAGCGGCCAATCCATGATAAGTGGGCTCGACACATTCCGAGACACCTTTGAACCGGGCTAGAGAGATGTATGTATGAATTTCCTTTTAACCCCCAAAAGAAGTCGACTTCATGTGGACGGTCTACCATTGAGCCATTGTGGTAAATGTTTTGAGGCGCCATATGAATCCTTGAGCTAGTAGAGCGCATGTGTATCTTTCCCCAACCATACATACACCAAAGGCAAGTTTTACACTTTATGGTTCACTACCCGCGCGCAACCCATGCTTGAGATCACGCTTAGTCAAATTTGTTCTCCTACATGCACATGCGAGGTTCGTTGCATCGACTCCTCTTGAAACAATCAGCTAGTCGGCTTCCCCACTTCCACGAAGGTTGAAAGATGTGGATAATCTCGCTAGAAAGAAATGCGGTTGCATTCTTAGACGCCCCGTGGTCTCCTCACCTTCATAAACTCCGCATTTAGAGAGGCCTTGGTGGAGGCTTTACAAAGGGTTTTTTTTTTTTGGACATCTTAGCTCATGCAACAAATACCCTAAGGACTTGGAGAAATGAAATTTTTGGGCAGATTTTGACTCACTTTGGGCAGGTCCAAATGGCTCTAAAAATTACAAAAATTGGTTCTAAAAAACATTCTAAAAGAAAAATACAAAAATATTCACTGCCGGACACCTAGTGTGCTGGTTCATGTATGTATTGATTCTGCAATTAATGGATACATTAAAAAAATAAAATTAAATAAAAATTCTCCTAGTCACGCTAAAATCTTTTTCTGGACTTTTTCACTTAAGGGCCACATGCTTCCAAAGTAGGTTGATGGCCCTTTTTCCATTCATGATGATCCATGTGAGAGATGCTTCATCACCTCCATTACCTCCCATTAAAAGTTTCAATCAATGTGAGAAAAAATCCAACTCTAGTAAATTATTTTGTATAATGAACCCCTAAATGTCCCTGCTTACTTTTAGCAAAAAAAAAAAAAAAAATCATTTAAAAAAAGAGTGTCTTAGATGAAAATGACGGTAACTTATTCAGATTTTAACCGTATAAACTCATAGTAGACTTATTGTAGATCATGTGGACCAAATTTTAATTCATGATTCCTCTGAATAGCACACTTATACCAAAAGAAATTATATACATAAAAAATCATTGGCTCCTATAGTAGCCTTGCAACGGTGAAAATTACCAAAAGAACTTTAAAGAAAAAGTAGTTCAAATCTACACTCCTTGCACTCAAATTCTTCCCTTATCTTTGTTACACCCTCGATTTGGTCAAGATTTCTACCACTTGAACTAGACTCAATTTGTAGCCCATCCCAAAAAACTTGATTGAAATTCAACGGTGGATGAAGGAGTTATAGCTCCTCAAGAATGAACCATTTTTCACTGTTTTCATTGAAGAAACATCATGGCAAAGCCATAACTGAACTTATGTGGATCAATAGCTTCCAACTAGAAAGTTGTTAGGATCCATCTTATGTAAAGAAATCTCATGAAAATTAGACTTCTCTTAATCTGCTTGCAATGGTGAAACATGCCCAATGTTTGAAATTTCAAAACTAAAAGTTGATGTCACCAAAATGCATGCCAATAATGCATACTTCATTGTATGGGTCTGAAATTTTTATCACACAAACTAGATTTGATTTGGGACCCAATCCAAGTGATTTTATCAAGAACGGACTTCGGACGAAAAAATCATAGCTCTTCAAAATCTCTGCCCTTCATCCAAAATGTATCAAAACGACTGAAGGGACGTTTAAGGGTTAGATATCGCTCTTGAAGTTCCTTGCTCTATTCTCATCAATTGCTAATAAACTGGCTTTATTCTCAATAGCCTGATATTTGATGTTATTTTGGGAAGAGAATAAGCATTGATTGCTACTAACGATACTAGAATAGCACAAGCTTTAGTTTAGATCCAGAGGTTTGATTTATGCAATAAAAAGCTAAAAAAAAAAATCAAATAAGCATGATTCTTGTGCTTATTCCAAGTTTTTTTTTTTTTTTTTTTTTTTTTAAAAAACCATTTGGTAAAATTGTCGGCTCTTTGGTGTGTTGAAAAATCAACAATTGAGTTTCTAATTACTCGATTTCAAGTGTACAATGGAGGTGGCCTTCATCTTGTAAGTTTTTAATAAATACTCTAATGCGATGTTTGTCTTCAAATTTAAACTTGATATGAATCATAATGACTCTTAAATTTCCTTGTTATTTTGATAGCAAGAAGTTCTTTTTTAAATTCCATGCACTCCCGGATATGCAATTCAAAAAGTTTCCTCTTTGTTTTTAGACTTCTAACTGTAAGATCTTGTGCCTGACTTGTTTTCGAGTTGTTGCTGAAATTTTCAACGGTTGGATCTTCACCATTTGTGAGGTCATAGAGTTCATAGTTGATGCAAAAGTTTTTTTTGGCCATTTGTTGGGGACACATAGAGTAAATGGTGCCAAGGACAAGTTGAAGTTTATTACCTGAAGCATTATGAGCATTTTTTTTTTTCATGTGTCAATCAAGATTTGTACACTCATGCAAAATTTTAGAGACTCATTCCACTTTTTTGACCTTCATGCAAAGAAGGTCTGAAAACAACAATAGAGTAAAACACTTATTTCATTAGATATATTTGGTTTAATTGAAAAAAAATTTGATTGGCGAGAAGGTGCCTTCATGAATTTGTGAATTTTTGAGAAAATAAAAATTGGAAAAGTTCCAAAATCTCCAATTCTGACAATTGTTTTGCAAGAATTAATTTGGGAATTACTAAAAAATTTGAATTGTGAATTATCTTTGTAATTTTTGGAGGTTGCCCTCTCGAAATCGACAAAATTTTTAACTGATGTCACTTTGGAACTTGAATAATGATTTGGTTATGAACATATTTCTGAATTTTTTCTCGAAATTTTTTTAAGTGATGTAAATATATAGTCGATTTGATTTTTTTGACACAAATGGAAGTTGAATTTTTTTGGATACAAATGGAAGTTGATTTTATTTTTTTTGGACACAATTGGAAGTTGATTTTATTTTTTTTGGACACAAATGGAAGTTGATTTTTTTGGACACAAATGGAAGTTGTTATGGCAAAAACAAAAAACCGTGGCCGGAGGGGTGGATGATCATCATGGCAATGGCAGAATGGAAGTGGGATTTTTATGAGGAATCAGGTTTAGTAATTAATAATAATAAAAAGGATCAAAGAACTCCAAGCCCACCAGCTTTGATCAAACGCGTCCTCAACTTGCCACATGATGCCCACCATCAGAAATTTTTTTATTTAGCATTGCAACACACGACGGCGCCTGTCCTGCCCCTCTGCCCCTCTGCCCCTCTGCCCCTCTGCCCGTCTGTCCCGCGGGCAGCAGCCCTCGTGCCCTTCTGGAACGCGGCAGAAGCTTATGCGATCTCTCCCCCAACTCCCCAAGGGGCCGGCGGCCGGCACGGGCGCGCGGCTGGTCGCATCGGATCCCCTCTCCCCCTTCAACCGACCCCGCCCGGCCCGCGATCCCCCCCTCCCCGAGGCTCGCCTCGCCCCCCCCCCCCCACTAGTCCCTATAGAGCATCGCTCTCTTCCCCATCGTCCCCACAAACTCAACAATCCAGCACTGCCCCTCCTGCTCATAGCAATCCCATTTCTTACAAAGGATTCATCACAAGCATCAAATCTGCTCTTGCTCTTAAACTTCCGCATTCATCCGCTCTCGAGCTTTCTAGAGTTAGTAGAGTCTTCAGCATGGCGCCTACAGTGGCATTTCGTCGTGAGGCGATGGGATACGTGAAACGCAGCATTGCGAAGAGTAGTATTCCTGCCTCGCCGCTCAAGGCTGTCGCTGCGGCGGTGGAGGTTGCGAAGGTTGCAGAGCCGGAGGTCGTTCATTCAGAGCCTGTTGGATGTATGACGCCGAAAGCCAAGAAGCATAGGATTCCCGTCGTGGACGTCGACCTTTGCCCTGGCGCGCCCAAGAAGCCCCGTCGATACTCTGGAACCTCGAATTTCATTCAGAAACTCAGCTTCTCTTCACCGAATTACCTTTTCTAAGTGATAGGATCATGGTCACTATGATTGAATTCGCACCACCCCTCGGTTCCTGCTCTCCAAGAAGAAAATTATCAGTGCGCGCTGGTCTCCAAGAAGAATTGGGAGCTTCAATTGCCGGACGCTTAAACACGATTGCATTGAGCCGAATCGATCGTATAACGCAAGGTACTGCTCTACTCTAATTTCATACTTCAATAGATTTATCACCAATTGCTCAGTTCTAAGTAGCAGTGGAGTACATTCATTGTTGATACTTCACAGTTCTAAGGAGGATGGGAGAATAAGTTTATTGATTCGTTGACTAATTCTTGATGCAGGGCACAAAGAGCTTCGTGGACCATTCAGAAGCTGCATTTCACAAATGCAATGCGAATTCTCTCATCAGGGCATTGCAAGCAGAAACGTTTTAAAGTTGAGGTAGAGGAGATTGCATTTCTGAAATGCCTTGGTCTTCACACAATGTGCATGGAGGTGGGAGCGAGTTCCTTGGAGGTGGGAATGAGGTAGTCACTGATGAGGTTATATAGAGGTGATTTTTTTTTTCTGATGGAATTGATGAACCATCAGCAGGTGGTTAGCTTTCCGAATACATTTGTTTTTTTTTTTATTGTAAGCTGATTGATACGACCCTTGCAGATTGGGATCTGTAAGCTGTGAATACGAATTACTGATTTTCTCCATCTTTGCCTGATTCTCTCTATCTCCACAGTTTGCATCTAGTTTGCAATTGCTTCGATGGTTGCTTAACATTGTGAGGATGGGGCTGTTTCAAGGCCATGAGAGTCCTGTGTACGTAGGAGAGATAAACAAAACAGAGGCGTCTTGTCGTATGTTGTTTTTTGGTTTTAGTGCAGAAAACTAGAGATGAACTGGTGTAACCTGTACTCTCTTGGTATTGATTGAGTTATCATAATGCATAGAAAGAAATAGGGGTGATCCTGGTTTTCCATTTCCACTGGCTTTTGTTTTCCTTCTCTTCTTTGCCCTTGTATGCTCTAGCAAGCATCAGTCGTATGACAGATTACTTTGAAGGTTTTTAGGTTATCTAGAAACTGTAATGTGAAGGATTGGGGTTTCCCAAGTGATTGTGATCATTGTTGTGATTTCGTTATGTTTGGATTTCCTCTTGAATCAGATCCCGCTCTGTTAGTGATGCTTGTCATGATATTCTGAGAAGTACAGAACATGAGGTACATATGCTTATATTGCTTCGTAAAGCCCCGGCAACGAAATTGTTAAAGGAGCAAATGGTGCCTTATTCGGCATGACAGTCTGCTTCGCGACGAAAGGGCGCCTTCTGCTCCAATATATATTTTTTCTTTTAGATTTTGTTGCTGCGCCTTTACGCCCGGCAACAACCCCGTGGAGAGGCGTTATGCAAATGAGGGGCCCACCCTCGGCCTACCAGCCTCGGTGAGCCCCTCATTTGCGTAACGCCTCTCCACTCGGTCGTTACCCTTCACTTATATGAATGTTATTAGAATGAGTGTGCCAATAGAAAGGGTGTCTTCATGAGAGAGAGAGTGCCTTGAATGAACATTCTTCTCTTGTCAAAAATTCTTTGGCCTAGTGTAAAGAATCTCCTTTGGTTAGTGTAGAGGATGTTGAATTCAGGTGACTAATAGGTTCTGTGGTTTTCTACCTTCATGGGAACACCTCTTCATGATAAATTGGGATTGCTTTTCTACTTGATGTATACATGATGTGTTTGTTAAATTCACAAAGTTCAGCATTGTATTTATGATGCACGTTTGGTTACTTCATGAAACAATGTAGATGCAAAATGTTCAATTGTTCTATATGATGTTAAAGGTGGGAACTTTATATCTAAAGTGGTTTGCATAAGCAAATTACCTTGTGTACATTTGTGATTGTGTATACTTTTCAAATGTAGGTAGGAAAACCAAGAAACTCATTGCTGACAAAGTACACATTCTAACTCTGAGAATTGAACCTCTACAAAGAGGCAAATGTAGAAAGTAAATTTTTCTTGAACATGTTTTGTTCTTGCCAAAGCATGATTCAAAAGATGTGGGTATTTATGTTTGGTGGTAGAGAGTACAAGTTCGGTAAAGGAGAATTTTTTTGGTCCGACCTACTTATCCTAAAGATAGAGGTAGTGGAGTCTACCAGGGCTCTCTCATATCCAGTTCATCCGACTATAATCCGACTATACTGCATAGTAGAAATAGGAACATTCATTTGCCTCTTCGATTTCGTTTGCTTCATCCGAGGGTAAATGTCTATCTAACTGTTGTGTTTGTTTAATGTTCGACAATGTCGCATAAGACAACCCTAGAGTCTACTAACCATAGAGTTTCGAGCTGACAAAGCTTAATGTTTCTCTTCTTCTTTTACTCTTGCTTGTAGCATTGGTGATTGAAATCGAGTGATGAGTTTTGAGTAATTCTAGGGAGTGGAGTTCACTTGTTATTTTTGAGACGCCATTGAGTATGGGAGGGACCATGGTTGTTGCATAGGATGCAGCTATTGAGTGGGTGATGACGAATATTGGTTGTTGCACCATTGCCTAAACATATCATTGCTAAGGCTACAAGGACAATTCATGGCACCACAAAATGGAGTTAGTGGAGTCTGCACCTTATCATAGGTATTTGATGTTAATCTTGTAATAAACAGTGAGTTGTACGTGGTTTGTAAGTTTTTATTGATGTTGTATGTTTTTTTTAGTGTTGCCGCTTAATCTAATAGTACTTATTTGTAAAAATTTGTGGGCAGACAAAGACTTTGAAGAGCCATAACTTTTTCAACCAAAGCCTTTTTTTGAAGAATCACTTGGATTGGGTCCCAAATGATCACATCATCTTCTGAACTTGGGCAACATGATTGAAGCAATCTACGATGGCCATGCAACCTCCTACAAAGTTATGTACAACCCCAACCTACCTAACACAATCCTTTCAGAGCACAAAATCACTCATACAAATTGTGATTTTAATTGAAAAATTTCACTTTTTGAATGCATCATAAGAAGGTGACCAGTTTAACGTCAAAATATAAGTGAAAAGTTGAGTATAGCAAGAGCGACAGAGCAAACTCTGGTGGAAACAAGCCCCTAGGGCTTGCTTGAGCGTTTAAAGCTTGAAAGAAGTGACTGCAGAGTTGAGGAACTTGACAGGAGCTTATTTTACGCTTGTATCTAATATGGCTATAGCTTTATATTTGCTCGATTAGTTGATACGGGTCAACTTCTTGGCACATAGAATAATTTCTTAGAATAAAATAATCAAATATTACTCTACTAGAGGATGATGGTCATGTGCCATATCTAAGAGTCCTCCTATCTACAAAAATTAAAATTCTATTAAAAATAGAATATATGTGTTAAACGAATGTTTAACACAAAATTACAATTTTCCTTGAAATTGCCAATTTTTAAAGACATACTGGTAGATCATAATTCCTTGGTATGGAATTCATTTTCTTGACTTTCCAATGTCTCTATACTCTAAAAGCAATAATATCTTTGTTCAGAGTTTTACTCTTTGTGAGTTTTAAGGCGAAGCTCAGATGCAATCCACATGATTGATCTTTTAATTTATGATTTAGTCTTAGTGATGCGAGAAAGAACTTGAACGAGGGAAGAAGCTTGAATGTAGTTCCGCACTAATCTTATAGTTTAGAATACAATCTTTGTAATACCGAGAATGTCGTGCACAAGCTTACACTCAGTAGGCAACAAATATCCTGCATGAGATGGATAAGGAGCTCGTCCAAGTACCTGCAAGACAAGATTTCTATGTTGGTACACTTGGAACCGATACAAAAAGTGAAAATGGAAACATCGAGAATGGTGAGTATTGTTATGAGATACATTGTGCAGTGCAGGCAAGGTCAAGCTTGATAGCTTTGCATTTGACGCCATAAAGCATCAATTACAAAGATAAAATTCCACCTCCATCCACCAAATGACCGAAAAACAATGCATAGAAAATTGCACACAACATGAATTTGGACAACACACAGCACCAATTATTTTGGCGGCTACCATTCATCACCAAGCTACCTCATCTTTCCCACATTGCATTCAAGAAGTAACGAGCTCATGAGAGCACTTTCCTAAAGGGGGGGGGGGGTGGGTGCTTATAGTCGATGACTCTCTAAGGCTGTGAGCATATCCATCGTGAGCAGCCAGTGTAAATTTCCATGAAGTGAGCATCGGTTAAGTGAGCAGCCAGTGCATCCAATAGAGACGATGAAGTGAGCAGCTATTCGAAAGTATAAGACGGTGAACTGATGATAATATTATCAATGATCAGGGAAATCTATGCTGCTGGAGATCAAGGGCAATTGCTTCTTCTGCTAATGGAGCTAGCAGGATCACAGACTGATCTTGAGAAGCTTGAAGCTCTCAGAAGTAAGTTCGCCATGAGGACTACTCTGTGTGGTCAGTCGAGAATAGGCCATGATGTTTACCGATTAGGTTCGTACTAGAATTGCTATCTCGACCTAAAACATCGTCGGTGAAAATCAATTGTAAAAATTGCAAATTGGTGACTGTTTGTGTTGTGGTGTGCAGCGCCGATTTGGTCCAGTTGATGAAATGCTTGTGTTTTCTAAATTGAGTTGTATTGACTATTGAGCATTTGAGCAACGTTTCTATCAAAGTGTGATGCGGACACAGACACTTATAAATGAGGAGCTCACACTTATTATTGGATTGCATTGAAGTGGAATGAGGCCAAAGGATTTATGCTCCACGGTTCTCACTAAATGGAAGATATTTGGTTGCAGGAAAACTCAAAGTAGAGGACACAACTCTTGCAAGTTATCATATTGTGCGCTACGCAACTTAGCTCAAGACATTCATCAAGATCGATGTCAACATCTCATTGATCTTACTCCAGGTGCATCACGGTACTATGCAAAAGTATATCTAGAATATGGGTTTTGGAAATTGCATTGCTTCAAAAAAGCAATACCTAAATTTAGTCTAGAAAGCAACTGGGTTAGCATTTGCTCGCTAATATAAGCATTGGAAGGAACAAGATTGGTACATGGTCATTTGGACAAATGAATTGTCATTTGAACTTGGAAATGATTGTTGCCAAATTCAAGTATGGAACAAACTTTACGGAAAATATATGACAGATTGTTTGGCACCTACCTTCAAATGTGAAAGGACATCTCTGATGGCGCGGGTGCGTTTATTGGTTTTGACAAATGCTCATTAAAAGAACCCCTCCACATTTTGTCAAAAAAGTGTACATAAGGACTTTGAGCGGGTCTTTTTTCATGCATGATAATCCTCATGAGCTCACTCTAAAAGAAGATGGGACTTCTGTTTATTGAGGTAAGTTAGCAGAGGATCGAAGACTAGCTTATGGCATGAAGAACTTGAAGTGACCTTCGAGTTCACCTAATCTAAATACCATTGAGAACATTTGGAAGATACTCAAAGATTGACTTCGTTACCATAGCATGCCAAAAAATAAGCAAGAATTGATTATATGCATACTAAAAGTATGGGATGAGGTTCCCTTAAAGCAATTGAAATGCATCATTTCAACTATGCCCAATCGTATTTAAGCAGTGATCTTAGCCAGAGGTGGAAGCACTAGGTGGTGGATTGTGTTAAAGGAGAATACAAATGCTTATCTATTTCTCAAGTTTATATTATATACTTTTTGTAATATTGAATTAAACTTCACCGGCATTCCAATGCAATTTGAAAATCCAAAATCCGTTTATTTTTTAGCTAATTATTGCATTCCAAAGTTTCCAAGTTTTTTCACTGGCTTGCACTGCAACTGAAATTTGTAAGCAAATTATGAATCTGCTTACAAATTCCTATTGAAACCGGCCTCCTAGTCTTACTCTTATTTATCAATGTATTTGACAAATTTGTTAAGTTGGATACGAATCAAATCTAGTTTGTAATAAAAATCTTAGATGAATCTCAAATAGTAGAAATTATGACATGAATTCTTGTGCAAGCAACTTTTATTTGGATTTGTAATATATGGAGTATATTTATGGTCGTTGATGCTTTGACTCAAAGTTACTTCTTTTCCTTGTTAATTATTCAATTTGGTCATAAAAAGCTCAATAGCATACGCTTCAAAGATGAGCTCATTGGAAAATGCTTGAATGCACAATTGACATCATACAAGTTAGACATAATCACTACCGGCTATTGCTTTTGGACCACATTGAGAAGGTAATGCATCAACTTTTATTTGAGTTGTAACGAATAAAAGAATGTTATAGTAGAACGTTATACGACAAATATTTTGACTCTAAAATGTAAGTAAGCATAGAAGCAAATTATTAACATTGTTTTTTGGAGCTCAGGAACTCAAAACTCGGTTTCTCTACCACTATGTACATATTGGGGTATGAAACTTTTTTTATTTTATTTTTCTTACTTTCAACTAGAGGGTCTTAAATCTTGCCTCTATTGAAACTACCATGTCAAATTTCACGTGTTGAATCTTCACTGTTTGTGAGATTATAATGTTCAAAGTTTATGCAAATATTTTTTGAGGCATTGTTTAGGAGACATAGTTCATTGTATGCTAAGGAAGACTTGATGATTGTTACTCCAAACAATATGCTCATATTTTTTTCCATGTACATAACCAAGTTAAAAATGCCCATGTGATATTTTAGAAACTCGTTACAATTTTTCAACCTTGTTGCAGATTATTTTCCAGGTACCAAAACAACAACATGATATAAATTGAATATTGTTAAAAACATGGTTTTAAGAAAAAGCAATCGGTGAGAAGTTACTTCAAGAAGTTTGTGAATTTTGAGAGACTTTTAAAAAATAATTAAAAAAAAAAAAAAAAAAAAAAAAAAAAACTAAAAAGAATTTAAATAAATCTAAACCTTAAATTTCAACAAAGTTTTGAAGAAAAACAAGGGGGACACTATCAACAACGTTGATTTCCACTATTTGTCTTTCATGCTGCTATGTGCAAATTGTATATAGCACATTGAATGACACTAAATGTTGAGAATATAATAAATGTTGTAACACTATTGAACAAATTGTATACAATAGCCGTTATATTGTGTATGTTGTATAAATTCTATACTGAATCTTGTACATTGACACCATGTATGGAAATTTGTATTTTTAAAATCGTATAAGGAAAATATGAGTTTTACATTATCTATTATTTAAGCCAAGTAGTTTATTTTGTGTGTGTGTGCAAGTGAGTACATTATGATAATGGGCACAACCCGTCGGATTGGAGTGCATTAGGCGTTGCTGGAATCGGGTCTTTTTGTAGAGGTGTAAGCAACAATAAGATTGCGATTTGTGCCGAAGAATCCCGAAATATTGAATTTTCAAGTATTTATGGCCCCACAAATATTAAAAATTGTTAATATGAGCATGGCAAGACCGTAGAGGCATACCGGTATACATTAGACGGTATGCACAATATATATCCTAAAATATTAATACCATATAGTGCAATTGTATATAATATGCCATATATATGGACAACGAATTACACCTTTCGAAAAATCAACCAATCACACTACTTACATTAGTAACCAATCATACATTTTGGAAAATCAGCCAATCATATCATTTGAAAAATAAGTCAATCACGCCTCTCAAAAGGTCGACCAATCACGCTTGATGAGAGAAGCTCATGGACAAAGTAAGTATAATAGTTTTTCTGCTCATGGCACAAAAGACTAAAATGGAAATTACTAAAATAATTCAATAATTTTTTATTTTTGAAATTTTTGAAGGCTCCCCTTGTAAAATTGGTGAAAAATTCAACTTAGTACACTTGTATATATGAGTAATAATGTGGTCGTGAACATACTCCGTAATAAAAACTCACAAAAAAATACTGAATATAAATTACCCCATTTCGGCTTGCAACTCAAGAATTTACATAGAGGACCCAAAACTGGAATTCGGCTTTGTACATTTTTCCCTATATAAACCTTGCATATACTGCTACACTCAGCCCAAAATATCAAAATTAAACCCTTCATCTAAGCTCTCTAAAATCCCAAAAAGTAGATTTTACTTTCAAGAAGCTTTTGGGTTAAGGGTCAGTATGACTTGTTTTTTTTCCAGATTAATTGAGTAATATGCACTATTTATAATATGAAGAGAAGGACCCTTCACATGTGATCGGAAGTTGGTAAAATAATGATCACCTTATTTGTGATATTATAGGACCCTATTCATGGTTGTTGCCAATTCTGTTATTCCAGAATCAAAACCATCCCAACTTCAACCAATAAAACAGTTACCAAATGTACCCAACAACAAATTTGGCACATATACCTACATTTTAAACTCTTAAGAGGCTCAAATGTACGCAGTTGGCAGATGATGGTTAGGGGAGGTTGAACCTACCTCATAGACTTATCTAGGTAATGATCGATTATCTTAACCATTTATTCCAACAATAATTATTAGTGGACTTTTGGAAGGCTCTTAGCAAGGTAGAGGCACCTTCTTTGGTGGCCTATCTAGTAGTGTCATTCTTGAAGCATTATGGAAAAATAATTTTTGTTTCAATACCTCTTGATACATTTTTCATGACAATCACTACACTAAATTTGATAATTAATGTTAGATTATTATAAGATTTGAAAATGCTATAAAGTTTTTACTTTTGTTTAAAAAAATTTACCAAGAGCATTGGTTCTGATACTATATAAGAACCCCCATCTTGGCCAATATAGTGGGTAAAATTATTGAACAACAGTAAAAACTTATAACATGTTTATGTAAACTAGTGTATCTAACACTAATTATCAAATTTAGTGTAGTGGAAAGGTGGTCTGAGTAAAGCTATAGTGGTACTTTAAAGTCATATTGTGCCACTATGGTTTTACTTGTGGCTTTACTCAAACCACCTTTCGACTACGTAACGACCTCCTGTCGGACATCGCCTTTGAATAGTCGAAACCTCCCTCAGCAGAATAATTTTCAATTGTATAGCCTCACAAGGAATTCCCTGTGAGGAAATCTCACAGGGAATTCCCTGTGAGGCTATACAAATCGAAATCTTATCAATTGCTGCCCAGATTTGAATACTGCTGCCCGCGTTCGCCCATAGCTGCCCGCCTATTTCGTTACCAAATCGGTCGTTACGCCGGTGGATGCCCCCACTCGGCGTCGGGTCTCCCGCTCTGTTCGTGACCCTTCCTCGTCGGGCTCCCGCTGAAACGGGACTGAATTCTCTCTTTGGTCACAACTCAAACACTGCTAACCTAACAAGATCTGAGAAAACCGGACTAAACAAGACCAAATAGACTTGAACAGAACAGAACAAAGCAGAACTAAAGAAGCAAAGTACAAACCAAACTTTACTGAGAGAGAGGGACTAAGGCGTACCTGACCGAATGCCTCCAAATGGCCCCGGCCAGTTCTATTTATACTCTGCCTAACCGCCCTTGGAACTTTCTAGAATGTTCCAATGGCGGGCCCCACCATGGAACTTTCCGGAAGGTCCTAGAGGTGGGCCCCACCTAGATAATCGCCCTTCTAGAAGACTCTAGAGGTGGGCCCCACCTTCTCGAAGCTTCTATGGTGGATCCCACATAGGCCATCTACCTCAAATTCTAAAATTTTCTAAAAACTCCTAAAATGGTTTCAACTATCTATCTACTTTTCTAAAGAAACACAAAAATCTAGTTCTTGCCTGTTACAATTAATCCCCCTCCGCTAATGCGGAACGTCCTCGTTTCGCTCCTGATGATATCTCCAAATGGTTTCTTGACAATGGGTAAGGTTGTGAACGGGCTCCCATGTTGCATCGTGGATGGGATAACCTTTCCATCGGACTTTGTATTGTAGTTGCGGACGTCCATTGCCACGACGAAGATAGCGATGTTCCAAAATGCAGTCCACTTCATATTCCTCCTGGTCTTCAATCACTACCGGTGGCGGCGGAGGGCGATGTCGGCCGAAAGCGCTCCGATTCATGTGAAATTCTTTGAGTATGAGACATGAAAAACTGGATGGATGTGGATATGTGGCGGAAGCTCGAGGCGGTATGCAACATCAGATATGACCGTAGAGATTCGAAAAGGTCCAATCCACTGGGGTGCAAGTTTACGGACTTGAGTCGATGTAGCTAACGGAAGGTTGGCATTTGAGAGCAGAACCAAGTCACCTTCTTGAAAGGTCTTATGTTGCCGGTGGTTATCTGCATATTGTTTTTGTCGATTAAATGCGATGAGGAGTCATTGTCGAGCCTCTTGCAACGCCGATGTTAGTCGTTGTATAAACTCCTCCGTTGTAGGGTTGTTGGTGTTGATGGGGCGGTGGAGCGTTGCCGCGTGTCGGGTCTTGACCGGCGTTAAGAAAGAATGGTGAATGACCCGTGCTTGCTTGGGAACTATCATTATAGGCGAACTCCAAAGGGGTCGATATCATCCCGATCGTTGTGGTGAATTGCACAAACGCCCGCAAAGATATCCTCCAAGGTCCGGTTAGCACGCTCTGTCTGTCCCATCGATCCCGAGGATGAAAGGTCATGGACATAGCAAGTCGTGTGCCGAGAAGCTTGAATAGTGCTTGCGAAACTCCTGTGAAGCGCGGATCCCGATCGAGATAATGACACGAGGCAATCCATGATGACGGAAGACGATGTCGAAGAAGACTCGTGCAAGTGTTGGGGCATCAATATCGGAGCGTACCGCAGACCAAATGAATTTGCTTGAAAGGCGGTCCACAAAGACAAAGAACCGCAGATGTGATTACGATGCGTCGTGCAAAAACAAGTAATGAGATCCATGGTTACTTGTTGCCATCGTCTCGTAGGTAGAGTGTGAATCGGCCGCAGCAGATCCAAGAGGTGCGATTGCGTGCCTTGTTCCGTTGGCATAGCTCACGAGAACGCACAAAAGCTCGAACATCACGATCCAAGCCCACCCAAAACCATGTTCTAGAAATCCGTTCTAAGGTCTTCTCACGTCCGAGATGTCCGGAGATAGGAATGTCATGCCCTTCTTGAAGTATGCGGGTTCAAGTTTAGCATCGTTAGGTACATAAACCCGCTTCTTAAAATAGAGGAGGCCGTCAACGAGGTTGTAATCTTGATATTGCACATCACCTACCTCTACTCGATCAGTCACCATTGTGAAGTAAGCATCCTGGTAGGTGGCTTCCTTCCATTCTCTCCCTCTGGTTAGATCCGAACAATACTACTAATGGTAGCAATCTCCTTGTGTCTCTCGATTGATTTCAGATCCGGTCTCCGAGATAAAGCGTCCCGGCACAATATGTTGTCGCCCTTTGCTTTATATCTTGAAGTTGAATATCAAACAATTTTAATCGTTCTTCCCAAATGTGGTGTCTTGATTTCATATTTTCTAAATGCAGATCATGTAGTAAGGGCCGATGATCAGTCCGAATTGTCACAGGTTTCCCCAATAGATAGTGCCGCCATACTTTGGTAGCATGTACAATTGCTAGTTGTTCCCGATCACGTGCAGAATAGTTGCGCTCTGCCCTCTTAAGTTTGCGTGACTCATATGCCACCGGTTGAAGGCCCCTACCGAAGTCTTGTTGGAGGACCGCGCCTATAGCAAAGTCGGAGCGTCAATGTCAACCGTCTGCGGAAGGTCGAGGATCATATGGTTGCGGAATGGAGCGAGAGTGAGTGCCTCCTTCAAATTATTGAAAGCGCCTTGTTGTTGTAGTTTCCACTCAAATGGAGCGCCCTTCTCCAATAGATTTGTCAGAGGAGCAGCAATGTGCGCAAACTGCCGAACAAAACGACGATAGTATCCGGCGAGGCCTAAGAAAGAACGAACTTCAGAAACATCATTGGGAGTTGGTCAGTCCTTCACTGCATTCACCTTAGCTTGTTCCATGTACACACCCTCGAATGATACTACATGCCCCAAAAAGGTGACCTCGGACTTCCAAAGTTCACACTTTGATTGCTTGCAATAGAAGTGACTATCCCAAACCGACGTAGCACCTCCCGTAGATGTTGGTCATGCTCTTCCGGGTTTTACTATAGATCAAAATGTCGTCAATGAAAACAACTACACACTTGTCCAAAAGGTCCCGGAACAACCTGCTTCATGCGACCCATGAAGAAGCCGGGGGGCATTGGTGAGACCAAAAGGCGTAACGAGCCACTCAAAATGTCCATAGCGCGTACGAAATCTTTGTCTTTTCAATATCCTCTTTTGCAATTGGTATCCGCCAAGATCCACTTCAAGATCTAGCTTGCTAAAAATGGTTGCGCCCGAAGTTGATCAAGAAGGTCATCCACACGTGGGAGTGGATAAGCATTTTTGATGGTCTCGCTTATTAAGGCCCCGATAATCGATGCATAGCCGCAATCCACCATCCTTTTTGGGTGCAAAAGGACAGTGCTCCCCATGGCGATGTGCTTTCTCGAATGAGGCCCTTCTCCAAAAGCTCGTCCAACGTCTTCCTCAGCTCCTCAAGCTCGTTTGGTGCTAGGCGATAAATTGGCCGATTTGCTGGTTTAGCTTCTAGCATTAAGTCTATGTGGAAGGGAGCACCTCGATCAGGTGGTAAACCACTAGGTAAGTCGGCGGGAAAGACATCTCGGAACTCGCTGATAAGTTGCTCAACTCGTTCTGCTCCTTCGGCTCTCTTCTCTACTATTGAAGCAATATTCGAACCACCACATACACCGCCGCTTTAAATCATCTCTGTTTCTTCATGAAGGCCATCCCCACCAATATGCCTTTAGTTGTCCTCGTTTCTTCAATCCACTTGATGTTGGAGCATGAAGAATTATCTTGCGCCCACCTTCGTTAAAAGAGATGGTTCTTGCCACCACCAATCAATGCTTATTTCCCGCCTCCAACCACGGCATTCCCAGGATAACATCATATCTGAGCTTCGTTACCTTAAATTTTCCTCGTAGTGCATAGGCATCACACAATCTCAAGGTCTCTTCTTCACATGTCTCACTTAAATCATTTTCCCGATCGTCTGCGAGGTATATAGTCCCTCCGGTGATCACCTTAGTCTTGATCCCAAGTCGGTTGGCAATTGCGGTCGAGATGCAATTCTCCGTAGAACCGCAATCCACTAGTACTCGACACGGTTGTCTTCTAAGTCGACCTGTGAGACATATCAGCTGACCTTTTTGAGTGTTGCCCGAGGCCATGCTGTTTGACTCTGAGAGACAACAGCTATCCCCAGTATTGGTCCTCGGTGCCCTTACTGGGGAGCCCCGTTTCCCTGCTCCATTCCTTCATCATCTTGGTCAGCCTCGAGGTTGTGGATCCGCCTTGGTTTGTTGGCACCGGAATTCTGACGTTTTGGACACTCTCCAATCTGATGGCCTGACTCCCGACAGTAGAAGCACAATCCCTTCCGTGCCAATAATTGTCGTCTCTGTGGCGTCAATGGTCCTTGTAGGGCGTCAATCTCCATTGGCGTCGGTTGTTGGGCTACCATAGTAGGTGGTGGCGTAGGGTTCCATACTGCAGGTCGTACTCCACGATTTCTAAAGTTTATGGCATCAACTCTTTCTGCAATCCTAACCGCCTCCTCAAATGTTTGAGGGTCTCTTAATTCCACTTCTCGTTGAACGATCGGCTTCAATCCTCGAACAAATCGATCCATCATCTCTCCCTCCGAAACATTGGGTATTTGGAGACATATGGATTTGAACCGGGTGACATACTCTTGCACTGACCTTAGCTGTGTCAAGGTGGCCAACTGATCGCGCGCTAACTTCTCCGCATTGATGGGCCGAAACTGGTTTGTGAGCTCGGTCTCAAATTCCTCCCAATTTTGAAATCCGCCTTGAGCTCCATAGTTTTGAGCTCGAAGTCGCCACCAAATGGCTGCTGCACCCCTCAAATAGCTGGCTGCATATATAATTCCGTCGGTTGAGTTCGCCCTGGACAGTTGGAGATATTGTCGCATGCTGAAAAGCCATTGAGATACATCATCTTGTCTTGAAGTTCCTGAATATGTTTCAGGCTTGCTCAACTTCAGCCTCGCAGTTGTCAATTCTCTAGCTCTAGAAGTGTCCGCTTGTCCTTGTAATGCAGCAATCTGGTCTAGTAGGTGCTGAATCTGAGTCTCCATATGAGTAGGTTCCGCCATTTCTCCCATGATGCAATTCTTTCGACGACCTCTGCTACCGTGACGCCTTCTCTCGTTCTAGCCAAATCCTTGAAAGTAACTCCAAGTAGATCCAAGGACAAGACTTGATGAAACCACAATGACTGACTCTCAAGTAGACTCTTGCTAATAGCACCTAACGTAAGGATAGACTGACACTCGCTCTGATACCAATGAAACGGGACTGAATTCTCTCTTTGGTCACAACTCAAACACTGCTAACCTAACAAGATCTGAGAAAACCGGACTAAACAAGACCAAATAGACTTGAACAGAACAGAACAAAGCAGAACTAAAGAAGCAAAGTACAAACCAAACTTTACTGAGAGAGAGGGACTAAGGCGTACCTGACCGAATGCCTCCAAATGGCCCCGGCCAGTTCTATTTATACTCTGCCTAACCGCCCTTGGAACTTTCTAGAATGTTCCAATGGCGGGCCCCACCATGGAACTTTCCGGAAGGTCCTAGAGGTGGGCCCCACCTAGATAATCGCCCTTCTAGAAGACTCTAGAGGTGGGCCCCACCTTCTCGAAGCTTCTATGGTGGATCCCACATAGGCCATCTACCTCAAATTCTAAAATTTTCTAAAAACTCCTAAAATGGTTTCAACTATCTATCTACTTTTCTAGCAAACACAAAAATCTAGTTCTTGCCCTGTTACACCCGCCCTTCGCGGGTCGGGTCCCTCACAGGCGGGAGTCCCTCCGGTGGGGGCCTCCCCCTTTACTACAGTTGGGTTGCCATATCCAGCCTTGATTGCAAACTTATAAAAGCATATCCTTTAACACTTTCTTGTGAACATGCTTCAACCTTGCTACACAGTAAACTGGACTTTTTTACATTGCACAATTAAATACATTTTAAAAGAAAATATATTCTATCAACTCACCTACATGTAAACCGTATGGCGGGGCCCGGAGGTCCCAAGTAAACCTAACTTCATCATCAAAATAATATTGCACCTTTTAATCAGCTTAATTGGAAAAAATCTTTATGGTTTCAAATGCAGCTCAACAAGTAGGCTACCTTTGCTTTCTAAGCAATAACATCTAACACATCACAAAATTCTTGTGGGAACTCGGTGTTCCGCCAATAAGTTCATGTGCATGAAGGATTTCAAAAAGTTGTCCCTTTTTTAATACTTTAGACATATACCACTAAAGGTAAGATCCAACATTTTTCCAAATTGAGCAACTCAACATATGACTTTTAATTTTTTTACAAAAAGATGAAGATTTATTATTTTGTAACTAAAGGATCTTATAGAGTACTAATATTAGAAGTTTCAAAAATGTTATCAAATTTTTTCATGACAGAGATTGGAAAAATTATGCATTCCTTAAATATCAAGGATTAAAAAATGTTGGGCAACCAACATTTTGGAGAGCAATTTGCATGAAGATTGAAAATTGTAGTGAGTCTTTAAAAAAATTCACATGCATTTTCAACATTTATTCTAAAACATTGTTGGTAAAATTGTTTGAGTTAACAATCTCAATGTCCCTTGTTGCACAAAGTAGACAATGTTTTCTAAGGTGCAATGTTGAAGTAATCACTGCAATTACTTTTAACATAATGATTTAACAAATGGTGCACATTCAACACCCGAAATTTGGTACCGTACTTGTGATATAGTTAGCTTTGAGATCCTATTGTTGAAAGTACCCAAGTGTGAAAGTGGTATTCTTTATACCCCTCCAAATACCTTACCTATGATGTTGTAACTCTCTGAAACCCTAAAAATTCTATATACTGTCACCCAATACTGCTCCTAATATCGCTTCCTAATATCGCTCCCAATATCGCTTCTCAATATCAAGCCCTAATATCGCTTCCCAATATCGCCCCCAATATCGCTTCTCAATATCATTATCAATATCGCTTCCCAATATCGCTTCTCTCAATATCGCTCCCCTAATATCGCTTCTCAATATCAAGCCCCATATCAAGCTTCCCAATATCGCTTCTCAATATCGCTCCCCATATCGCTTCTCAATATCGCTTCCCAATATCGCTTCTCAATATTGCTCCCAATATTGCTCCCAATACTGCTCTCAATACTAACACGGAAATCTCAACACTTAAGTTTAACACCTTTACATACAAATCCTTTCATAATGTCATTGAAAAAAATGATAGTGGTACAAACATTTACTGCCCTGGCAGTACTACCTGGTCCTTCCAGGTACCATGAACTGGCCTAAGCAGTAGTCCCTGTCACTATCCAACACTCCACACACACACCACACACACGCTCCTAGCTCCAGCACGAGAGAGAGAGAGAGAGAGAGAGCTCCAAAAAAAACCCTCCAAACCCTGGCCGCCAAACCCTAATCTCCAACCCTAGCTGCCTTCATCCATCCACAGGATTTCATCCCAGGACAGGATTCCATCCCGCGACAGATTTCATCCTGCAATGTGATTTCATCCTGCAACAGGATTTCATCCCAGGACTCTAAAGTCTAGTGGTCTTAATAGGCTACTAGCAGATTTACTCTTTTACTGACTAGGTAAATCCCCGGTTAACACCAAGAGCTTCTAGAGATTTTCCATTTCTATATGAGCAAATGGGTATAAAATTGCAATTCTCGATTATTTAAGCTCCCAAAATTGCAAGGAATTTTAGGGTCGATCACAAACTCTACAAACCTCTCTAGTTGAGTTGCATGGAATACAAAATGCTAGTTTAATTCTTGCACAATAAGGATTCTTCCAAGAAAGATGTAAAATTCTTTATACCAAACAATGTATTAATTGTTTGAGTAATATATCAAGAACTAAGGCATAAGCTTAGCTTGGGGGAGAGTTTTTAGTATTTTTTGCGAGAAATTCTTTGTTCGGGGCAAGTCCAACTTACTGCTTTTCAGCCTATAATCAAGGTTGTCTTGTGCGACAAACTCGACACGATGTTGAACACGACATGTCAAGCAGACAACATACCCTTTGTTTGAGAATATAACATATTCATAGAATATACTTAAAATATTTTAGAATATGCCCACATATTCATTCTTGGATATTCGAGCATATTTCATCCAAATTGTTTAACGTACCAGACACCTGACGAACATGACGAACACGACAACTCGATAGACATTGTCGAAAATGTGTCGAACAAGACAACCCTGCCTATAATGGCATCCTTCAACCCATATGACAAATGTTGTGTGAACACATGCGAATTACTGGAAGTTACTGCATGCGCTTAGATATACTCTTGTAGCCATTCATTTCTAGGAGCTACTGCATGTATTTACATCCATTCATAACTAGAACTTACCGCATGTAACTATCTACTTATTTAGAGAATCTTACATCTGGTAGTTAGGAGGATAGAAAGATGGATAGTTCATAAGTTAGCTCATGAGTATATGCCAAGTTAACCAATTGTTCCTCATTCCCATATAAACTTGGTAAAATGGGACTTCATTTCATTTGTTTTTACTCAATTTTGTGTTTTCACTCTTAATTTACCGACAAGCATGGAATAATTTTCAATAAAATAAAGACTAAAAACAAGAGAGAACAAAAGGAATTCGAGAGAGTTCCATCTCATCGAGATTATATAGGAATGAGGAACATTTTGTTAACTTGGAATATACCCATGACTTAACTTATGGACCAACTCATCTTTCTATCATCCTAACTAATCTCCTTGATAAGTAGATAGTTACATGCAGTAACTTCTAGTTATAGATGGTTCCAAAAGCATGTGGTAACTTCTGGTTATGGATGGTTCCAAAAGCATGTAGTAACTTCTAGTTATGAATGATTTTAAAAGCATGCAATAAATTCCAATGAGTTGCATAAATTCACACAATATCGCCATATTTGTTAAATTGAGACTTTTCACATTCTCAATTTTATGTTCATTTTTATATTTTTTGAAATTTATTTCTTCACTAAATATATATGTAGTTGCCTCTTTTATTCATAGGAAGGTTATGGTCGACTCAAGGATAATCTAAAATTAGAAGTTTAGAGAAAGTCTAAATTATATCAAATTAGTTACTTTAATGGTAAAAGTCTTAAAATAATCATTCTATCTCAAAACAATAAATATGGCGTTGAAAACACTCCTCAATACAAAAGTTATTGTTAGAATGTTTGTTACTATAGTATTCCTCTTCAAGCAATAGATACCTTATTAAAAACTATCTTTGGGTTGTATGGTATAGGAAAAACTCAAAGTGTTGAAAAGAGTAGATTTATGCGGAACTTAGCCCATATAAAAGCCGCATTTCAGCTGCTTGTAGAAGTCGACCGTAAGGATGGGCTGATAACACCTTCGTAAGTAATTAGCAACATTGTCGGCGGACTCGATCTTCTGCACTTGAATTTGACCACTAATGTTCAATTCTTGAGTGTAGCTGAAAATTTGAGAATAAATATATTTCCATTTATTGCTTTTAATAAAACCAACATCCACTTGCGCTACAGATGATTTGTTATTCTCATATAGGATAGTTGGATTGATAGGAGTGTTGAGGCATGTACTCATTATTACTAACCTGTGGAGATTGCGAAGTTTGGGGCAGTCTCATGAAAAGTAAGCAGGTCTGAGTAGTTGGTGGAGGTTGTTGTCACCATTTGTTTCACACTTTCTAAAA
Source organism: Bryum argenteum (assembly GCA_037043015.1). Lineage (NCBI taxonomy): Eukaryota > Viridiplantae > Streptophyta > Bryopsida > Bryales > Bryaceae > Bryum > Bryum argenteum. Next base: position 14,605,129 of record CM073330.1, read on the forward strand.
GATAGGTGCATTACTGTAAAAGAAAATATACCGAGGTGACATCAAATTTGTGGCTGGCATCCGCATAACATATGATTTTGGATAAGTCAGTCCTGGTATAGTAAACTTCCAAGTCTTCAGTTGCCACGGAAATACCTAAAAATATGCTTCATAGAATGCTAATGCCTGATTGAAGGGTTTTAACTGTGCCTTGCAATAACACTGACATTAAAACAAAATTTTACGACTAGTAAAAGTTGTAAAATATAACAGAGCACCAATAGGTGCAAGGTAGCACGTCATGTATGTAAACTTCTCCTCTTTGTCGTGACATGAATGATTAGGATCATCGTCGTTGCTAATTTTGCCAAGTATCGAAGTTGATAAAGGATTGGCATTGTCCATGTTAAATCTCTTCAACATTTTTTGAGTATAGCTCGTTCGATAAAAAATTATTTTTCAATTAGGAAGAATTAGCAACAATTTGATCGCCAAGACAATAAGAAGTCTTTCCTAAGAATAATATATCAAATGGTGCGATTAGTAAACCAATAACCTTCTTGCATGCAGCTCGGGTATCTACAAGATTGATATTATCATCATAAATAGCGATTATATGGCAACTATGGCAAAACCAGGGGACATCCTGAGGACGAAACTCTTGTCATGTTGGAACTTATGCTGAAGCAAGAAATAATGTAGATGAAAGTGCCACATTCGTCGACCTTGCTTCAAGCCATACAAGGCACGCTGAAGTTTGGGACCGGATTAGGACTTAGATGTGCCAGTTGTGGTGGTTTGAGTGAAAAAATGAAGAGGTGGTTTGATATAGAGTTCAGTGTCTAATGGACCATGTAAGTAGGTTGTGACAATAAGTTGTAATTGTGTTTCCAACACGTATTGGACTGCCATCTCTGGTAGTAGAATCCATGACGCGGAATAAGTAGATGTGTAGTTAATAACTAGGCGTTGAGTAAAACCTTGGGCTACCAAACAGACCTTGTAGTGAAGAACTTGCCTTAAGCGTTTCTTTTCTTTGTGAAAATCAACTTGTGGCCAACTGGCAAGAATGTTCAAAAAGCAAGGTAGATTAATAATTGAGTAAACCAGTAGCATATAATACAACATGTGACCAATAAAATGAAGGTAACTAAACATGGATGAAAAGAGGTCAGCTTATGAGTAGATTTTTTTTTTTTTATAAAAGCCTCAACCAGCATGGACAATGCACAAGAATTTGACTCCGTATTTTAGGTAGTGGGTTTTGAACTTTATTAGGGATGCTAAAATTTTAGCGATGACAATACTTTGGATTCTTAATGAAGAGACTTCAAAATGGACTTCAACACTATGAACAAGAAGGATGAATTACTCGAAAGGTCCGGATGAAGATAAATGGGACCACAAATGTTACTTGAAGCATATAGAGTGGTGGAAGAAGCTCTTGCAGTAGTTTCCACTCTGAAGGCCTAGGGTTAAGTTTTTCTTGAGCACACACCTTGCACACTCCAATCTTATTGGCATCACTTAGACGGACATTGTGACCCGTTAGAGCAGATATCATCCGTCTGAATTTGGTTATTTTTGGGTGACCCGTCCTCTAGTACCAAAGCTTAAGCTTCTGAGATATAGCAACTGAATATGTTGAATGGTCTTAGTGACCCCTATTGAGAGAAGGGATTGGAATCTTATAGAGGTTGTGAACTCCGCAGCTTGCAATTACTAGGCACTTGTCTCCTTGCATCAGGTTAGGGATCACTTCACCATTCCTCATATGGGTTGATCTACTACTCAACAAAGCCATGTCTCCATTGCACGTCTCTTATTGGATGGGAGTCCTCAAAGACTCCACTATGACAGTATAGTTTTCAAGATCAGTGCTATCGAAACATGGGTCATCTAAGGAGTATGATTTCCTCTCATTCTTTTGGAGCTCTTCGACTTCTTTATACAACTTCTTTGTATATGTTCGGGCTCGACACTCAGAAGTCTTATGTTCAAAGCTACCACATACTTGACACATATTGGATTTACAGTCCCGAGTTGGATGTCCTGCGCGCCTACACTTTTCACACTCGCCTCTTTGGCAATCCTCCTGTAAGTGACCGTCTATACTACATTTGAAATATCTGCGTGAAATGGACTTATAGGAAGAACAAGAGTCATAGTTAGAAGACTTATTGTTTGGTTTGGCTCTGTTATTTTTTAGCAGCAACGAGTGACATTGTTGTTCGGAGAGTAGCAGAAACTGTGTGAGATTGCTGTAGGTTATAAACTTCATATACCAATACATTTGGGCTAGCAATGCAGACACACTTTCTATAATGTTTGTCTAAATTGTCGTGTTCGACATATCCGTTTGACGTCAAGTTCGACAAGAATGTTCGACCATACTAGAAAACGCATAGTAAAAACAGGAACAGTGAACAAGAACATGTCGTCTGCCTCCCCTCATGGTGAATGTCTCTCCAAGTGTTGTATATGTGTGACGTTCGACACTGTCACATAAGACAACCTTGAAATATAGCCGAGATACGATTGTAAACACCTATTTGTTGTAGGATGAGAAATATAGCCGAGATACGATTGTAAACACCTATTTGTTGTAGGATGAGAAATCTGCAAAATTATAAACTCTGGAATTTGTCCAATCATTGCACGCCTTGGACAAAAAGATAGTCTTTTGATGTCAAAACCTCGCTTCTAGTTGCCTCGATAAGTTTGCTGAGTCATCAACTTGTAAATTTTGTTGCTAAGGTGAATCGATAATATGCTTTCGCATAAAGACAATCGTCCGGCTCTTATTTGCAATCGTCGAGTTTTGTTAGTATAAGTGAGAAGTCCTTCTAATTCATTAGACACAAAATATGCTTTGAAATCAAGACATCACTTTAAGCAATTTCTTCATCCGCCTCTAACTCAAGAAAAGTTAGAGGTTGTATGCTCTTGGCTACCTTATTTCTAACAAAGATTCAGAAGTAGAAGCAACCATCCTAGTTCTATGAAAAAGTCAAAAACAAGATGATATACTATGGATAAGATTTCATGAGCAAACAAATATGAAACAGAAATAAAAACTCCTCATAGACAAGGTAAGGTGGATATGCAATAAATTAAAAAACCTCAATTGACAAGTAGAAGAGTAAATTTTCCAACTGACTAGTAGAAAAAACCTCACTCAAGGCTATCTTTGATAACTACATGGGGAGGATGCTATCAAGATGCATCCATTCATGCATAGACTGTAGATTGAGCGTGTAATAACCTAGATTGGAATTGATAAGTTAGTGGAACTCTCAATGGAGGCAATCTTAAAAAGGTTCTGCTGCTGCTCATTCTATTAGATTTGCAATACAAATAAAGACTAAAACAAAAGAGAACATGAACATAAAAAAAATAAAAACTTCCTCAAAATACAAACTTTGTCTTTCACACGGAAAGTTTCCATCTTAGAAGGACGTGGGGATGTGGGTCTCCTTTACAAAAAGCAACAACCTTTGTACGAAGCAAAATCACCTGATTAAAAAAAAAAAAAAAAAAAAAAAAAAAAAAAAAAAACGGAGGTTTCTCACCTGATCGTGCAAAATCACCTGATCGTGCAAAAAAGAAAGAAAAAGGGTTTCTCAGACAAACTACATCAACTGTAACTTTTCTGAAGAGGGAAAAGAAAAAAGCGTAGAAAGGAGAGTATATTCTATATACTAATAAGCCACTTAACTTCAAGAGGAAACTGCACAAAGCTGCAACAAAGCACATCAAAGGCTCTAAAAGGGAATATAATCCTGTAATGTACAGTAATCAACAGAAAGTCTGACCACCAAAATGATACTGATCAGATCATTTTGTACATAAGAATCTCCCAAAGTCGGCGTATGACAACACCCAGTCAGACTGTAAAACAAAACATTGCATTTTAATCACACAAATCAAATTTATTTTTGAAATTTTTGAAATTTTATTTTGCTCATTTTGGCAATTATTAAAGTGTGATCTCTCCTGCGAATATTCTCTCCATACAATCGCCTCGAGATTCACAACGACATCAATTATCATCTCATAATTTGAGATCTCTAATAATTCTTCTTATTCCTCCTTTTGCACAAGAAAACACATTGAACACGAGTATCACGAAAGCCTGTGATGTATGTTTATGTGTAGATCCAAAACCTCAAGAAGGTATTTGAGTATCTTCATCAATAATTTGGTCAACATCAAGAAAGTCTTATGATCTACAATATTAAATCCCAATTGATGTCCTCAACCTATGGCACCAACTCACAATACCAACCCATCTCACTTCACAAGAGTTGTTAAATAGTGTTATAGTCGTTAGTTGCAAAATGTGACACTTAATGTTACAAGTCACTGTAGTGTGAAAGCCTGCACAGTTTCTTGCAAGAGGGAGAATATCTTGGGATTAGTGCAATTAGTGGCTTAAAAAAAAGACAAGGGACATTTATTGCAATGGCTGTCCAAAGTGATCACTAATCTTAAGAGAGTTGAGAAACAGTGTTCTTTACCAAAAGTTACATGTTACATTAATCCCCACGTAACACTAAGGGACGCAGTACCAACTAATCTCCAAGCCAATTCACTCACATTTTGAGCCCAATTGGCTTCATGGGCCACTTGGAGAACACATTAAACAATTATTAAAGTGTGGGCCAATTCCCACATCTGAGGTCCCTTTGGGGCCAATTTTTAGAAGGAAAAATAAGGGCATGGGACGGATTCATATTGTTAACTACATTCCATGCTTTTGATTTGTTCACATTCAAGTATTATTGTGAGACAATGATTTTTTACAAAAATCAAGAAACAACTTCTAGGTCATGAATTGGCCTCTCATTCTTGTCTTTCCCAACTTCTGGAGCGTGAGCCATGTCATAACTTGTCCCCCACCCATTATAATATAATTTCAGAAAATTGGAGTTAACTCCCCATGTATAGCCCTTCGGGCCAATCTCAAGAACTGGACAATCACAAGAGAGAATTTGCACAAGAATTGGCTCCTTGAGTATCATGCATAACTGATATTGCCGCTCACTACCGCTCACTTCTCCATGCCACTAACTCATATGGTAGAGCAGCCAAAAATGGCGCAGTGCCGAAAATGGAGCCCTAGTAATCTTCACTGTCACATACATAATAGCTTCTCCATACAACAGTACCATGTACACACCGCAAAGATTATAGGGCGTCACTTTAGGGCACCATTTTAGGAACACCTATATTTCCATCTTTAAAAATTCATTACTTACTATAGAAGAGTCGAAAAATGATGATTCCACTTGCTCTGGTTTTCTACTAATTTTCCCCATGCACAAAAATTGCTTGCACTGGCAACATTCCTGTAGATTCTCTGTGCTGAAAATTGCGCCATTATAGGACACCTTACCATATACCTACCCTAATGCACCTAACCCTAAACTCTCACTACCTCATAGGTCCACCTACTCCATAAACCCACGAATAAGCTTCAACGATTCATGTTAGAGAGCCTTCACTAACCCATGAACTCATGACAGTTAGCTAACCCTAAACCCCTGAGAGTTAACTACCCCAAAACACTTGGCAGTTAACTGTTCCGAAACCCATGCCAGTTCAAATGGATCTATGTCAGTTAACTCACTAGCACATGTCAGCAAACTCACTAATTCATGTCAGAAAACTCACTAATTCATGTCAGATAACTCACTGATTCATGTCAGATAAACCCTTAATTAACTAACCCACGATCGACAAACCATGATGGAAAATGAGGCAAAAAGGAACACCCCGAATACGATTCCAAAATGAGGCAAGAACCTAGTTTCATTGCAATTCAAAATTGGAGTGCTCAGTCATTTGAGCTCTCCAAAGGGGGTGGTACAGTTACAAAGCAAGAAAGCCTTCGTTGCAAAACTGACTGGTACTCTTCTAAGTCTGTACATCTATCGGAGCCCACATCCTAACGGCGGCCATTTCGCATACTCTACAACTAGCAGCAGGCAAAGGCAATCCAACCTCTACCGCGCTCGTCCATTTCCGGACGCAAATCTACGCCACCAGCACATCCATCACTCTCTCCCTCTCTCTCTCTCTGTACAACAAACTGGGGAGAAGCAGCAACCATGATCGAGATGATCCGCTCGCCACATTCGGAATTCATGCACGAACTCGCTGGCCACATTCAAATTTTAGTGCGGGGATTGAAACTCAGGTTCTTGTTCGGCAAGATTGCGTTGCGGGCTGAAATACTCCTCGTCGTCCTCCTGAAGCTCCTCAAGAGAAAACTCAACTTGCTTCCCATTCTCGTCGTAGAGAATCATACCGGAAAACGAGAGCGGCTTGCATCGACGTCCTTTCGGAATCGTGCGCTGCCACACTGGCCCGCCATCTTCCTGCTCCGATGAAGACGAAGAAGGCGAAGAAGCAGACTCACTACTACTGCCGCTGAAAGTACTCCGCGGCGACAGCATCTCCGTCGTCGTATCCTCCGCATGCTCCATCACCACTGGCCCCTTGATCGCACACATACCCATCCCAAACAAGCAAAGAGATTGATACTGACAGAGAGAGAGAGAGAGAGCCTGGCGAGACTCGAGGAAGGATTACAAAGAAGGGAGTTTTGAGACCCAAGAGTGGGAGTTTGATTGATTAGCTTGAGTGAGATCAGTGGGCCATGATCACCGACCCGGGAGTTGCCAAGCAAAGACGGGAGGGAGGCAAGTGTTGACGCGGCGACGACTGGCTGCGTGCAGTGTGGGTATTGATGGAGGATTCAATGGCAAAAAGTGTTATTGTGGAAGACGCAGCAGTATTGACGCGACGGAGGCTCTTCTTCCACTTTATGCTTGCCTCGTCGTCAGCTGTTTCTTTTCTTTTTTTATGCTTCACGTCGCCTTTGCTTTGCTTTGCTTCCAACGCTCATGGGACTGTGCCTCCTTGCTTGCTTGCTGCTCCTTGCTGCAAGATATCCTTTCCGTTTTTAGGTTCTATTTATTGGACATGTGGACAATTGTAGAGCCGCCCTGGTGGAGATATTTGATTTGTGTGGAGATTTTTCATTTGAGCTTGTTCACACACACCATGGAGGTTGCTTTTTCACCAACTACATTATCTTTCGTTGTTTCTACAACACCATCTTTGTTGTTTCCACGAGACTATCTTTGTTGTTTCTACTACATTATCTTTGATATTTTTACAACACCATCTTTGATGTTTCTACAAATCACTTGGATTGATTGGGTCCCAAATCGAATCTAGTTTTTGTGATTAAAATTGCAGATCCAATAAATGAAGTATGCATAAATGGCATGCATTTTAGTGAATGCAGCTCTTGTTTTTGAGTTTTCAAACATGGGGCATGTTCTACCATCTTAAGGCAATTAAGCGAAATCCAAAAGATGTTTTCATAAATTGTTTTTCATAAAACCAAGATCTTAAGATAAAGACTAACAAAAAAAATCTAGCAAGAAGATTTTTGATCCAAATAACTTTGGTAGTGGATTTGCAATGATGTTTCTCCAATGAAAAACGTGATTAATTGGATGATTCTTGAGGAGCTATATCTCTTTCATCCATTGTTGGATTTAGACTTTGTTTTTTGAGATGGGTTCCATTTTGAGTCTTGTATATGTAATAAAAATCTTGACAAAAACAGAAATGTATCAAAGAGAAGGCATAGATTTGAGTGCAAAGGGTTGAGTTTTGGATTGTTTTAAAAGTTTTGGAAGTTTTCACCATTGGAAGGCTATTATTTGCACAAAGAATTTTATCTCATGGATTCTTTTTGTTCAAGGGTGTTATTGGGATGAAGGTAAACAACTTGTAGTTGGTGATTTCTTCATTGCAACAAGTCTATTGGTAGCATTTTTACTTCAAAGTGAAAATGATGAGATTTTGTGATGTTTTCTTGGGTACTAATATGTTATAATCTTGCAATCTTTGGAGCTTCATGACTCAAAATGTGACCCACATTATGTAAAATATGTTCACTATAAGATTGTATGGTTGAGATTTTAATAAATTACATTCATTTCCATTTATGAGAATGTGGTTGTTTTTATACAATTGAGTCAAATCATTTTAAGAGTAAAGATCCATGAAGTCTTACATGATATGGTATTGGATGTAGACAATTCAAACACAATCCTGCATGTGAAATTCTCAAATACAAGTTCTACAATTTAGAAAATAAAAATAATATAATACTATTAGAAATGATTATTTGGAAGGCGTTTTGGACCACTTGGGTTTAGCCAAAATTTGGACAATGTAGCCATATGTGTGTATTTTGAGCCGTAAAGGCTAAATGAGGTAGGAAGTTTCAACTTTCTTCCAAATTGATGAAGTCAATGAATAATAATTGGGAACGGAAATATAAGAAAAATCTGAAGTGACTCACTTCAAGCGAGCAGTTCGACTTCATACCAAGTCAAAAATGTAGTAACTTTTGAAAATATGTTGTATAATATAGTTATCTACCACTGTTCTATTTATCATAGAATCATTTGAGGTCATGTCTACAAACTTACTTGTGAGGCTTGCAATGCATGGATGTATACCAAAACCTAATTCTTTATAAACTTAACCCCTAAATGGTTTGACTCATTGGTAAAGAAAAAAACACATTCTCAAATAAAGTGTCATAAATGAAAACGAAGGTAAGTTATTCAGATCCCATCCATAGATTCTTGTAGAAGACATAGTGCACATCATGTAGGTCACATTTTCAATCATCACGACTCATCGATTGTAAGATCATAACATAGATTGTAAGATCATAACGTGTTTGTACTCAAAATACATCACAAAATCTTAAAAAATTCATTCTGTAGTGGAAATGCTACCAATATACTTATTACAATACAAACTTCACCTACTATAATTATATGTTAACCTTCATCTTAATAACATCTTTGAACAGAAAATTCCATGAAAAAAAATTTCTTTGCCCAAATAATGGCCTTGCCATGGTGAACTTCCAAAAATTTTACAAAGGAACGATAGTCCAAAACTCAACCCTTTGCACTCAGATCTATGCCTTCTTTTTGATACATCTTTGATTCTGTCAAGGTTTCTACTGCTAAAACTAAACGCTCATTGGAATCCATCCCAAGAAATGAAGTCAAAATCCAACTGTGTATGAAGGAGATAAAGCACCTCAAAAATCATCCATTTATTCACTTTTTTATTATAGAAACGTTGTTGCAGATCCAATACCAAAATTATTTGGATCAATAATCCTCCAACTAGATAGTTGTTAGCTTTCATCTAAAGATAATGATCCTATGTAAAAATTCATAAAATTATCTGTTTGATTTTCCATGATTGCTTCTCAATGCCAACATGTTCCATGATTGAAAAATACAAAACAAGAGATGTTTCCACTAAAATGAGTACTTTTAATTCATACTCTTTTGTATGGATCTGCAATTTTTATGACGCATTAAAGACTTAATTTGGAACATAACCGAAGTGATTCCATCCATATTAGACTCAGAATGAAGAAGATATGGCTCGTCAAAGTTGTTGCAGACATCCAAAATGTCATTTTTTGACATTCGGCCCGGTCAAGGGTTAATGAATGATATGCTAATATTATGCGCAAGTGTGAAATAATTGGGACTCCTCTAGCTTGGGGGTCTAATTTCTTAAATTTCACTCTAACACTCAATAAACTAAATGGCATCCATTCATAGCAACCATCTTGGATTTCAACTCCTTACATAACACAATTTTATATATAAAAGGTAACCTTTTACATCACGAATATCAGAAATTGACTACAAGAATCACAGGTTACCCTCACACCCTCCTAAACTTTTGGAGTTTGATATTAACCTCTAAATGCCCCTGCCATTTTTTAGTCAAGAAACATAGTTTTTGAAAGTTTTTTATACAAAAATTATAGTATGTTATTTAAATCTCCACCGTACAATCTTGTAATACAATTAGTATAGGTCGCGTGGGTCAAATTTGGAGTCATGACGCCTTGTAGATTGCAAGATCATAATGTATTTGTACTCAAAAACATTTATGAAATTTCAGCGTTTTGACTTCGAAGTAGAAATACTAGCAACAAACCAATTGCAATCAAAATTCCACCAACAAGAAAGTTGTTCACCTTCATCTCAAAAACAATCTTGACCTCAAAAAAACACTAGAAAAATTATCGGCTCAAATTATAGCCTTGCAATGGTGAAAATTGCCTCAAACATTACAAAGGAAGAACAATCCAAATCTAAACCTCTTACAGTAAAGCCAGGCCATGTCAGTAAAGCCAGGCCATGTCTTTAAAATGTCTTGGATAAAAATAAGATTTATACAACAAGAACTATATTTGAATTGGATTCCACTCAAAAAAAAAAAAAAAAAAAAAAAAAAAAAAAAAAAAAAAAAGAAACTCAACACTAGATATAAGAGATATAACTTCTCTAAGACCATGCATTTTTAGGGTTCACTTTTTGGACCCAAGGATGCTTTGAGGCTAAGGATTTGGAGTTGTTGACTATCTCATACTAATGTTAGAATTTTATTTGTTTTACAACTTGGCCTCTAGATTACCTATAACAAATACATTTGCCTTATTTGTGTCATGATTACAACCATCAGTATCAAATATTCAACACATCATCTCTAAATACTAACACTTTCAGTTGAAATTATCATAATAGATCCATATTTGAAATCATAGTACACAACGTCAATAGGGTATATCAAATTCCATATTGATAATAGCTTGGCACAAAGCAGAAAACATAAGAAACAATTAACATAATGTCATCATTGGTTCAAGTGTGTTTAGGTACAACAGCTCCAAGAGCAATGTCTTCAACACAACTAGGCAATATACACTTGAAGAAGGTGCTTGTTGAGTAGATTTCACTCCCTCTCGATTGTAGTAGAAACCCTCATCCCTTAGAATCATTTTGAGTTCGGTGTTTGCCAATCCAAGAGGTGACCATAAGGACATTGTCTTTCTTGTAAGCAGTAAATCTCTTGCAACTCGCTCTAGATGTGCTTTAAGAGTTGGACTACTACCAATGATTGCTCTAACAATGCCCTCCTCCTCTCCCACCATGCTTGTAGGTAGCGCATCAACAAGTCTTAGGGTATCTTTTGCCCATCATCATCATTACTTGTCGTCCTCATCCGCAATGTGTTTGTTTTTCTTACTTAGATATAATCCTCTAGTGCTGCCAGTTGTACAACCTTCTTTCGTCTTCCATCTAATGGCTTAAAAGTGTCTGACTCTATGTTAGAACTATCAGGTTCATGTTTATCAATATGATCTCCCTTTGCTTATTCCAAAGCTTTCTTGTTGAGATTCATTCTTCATCCGCATTTGTTTCAACTCCCTCTTCTATTTAATCTTCGATATTTCCAACTTCTACAATTGAAGAGTCAACTATATCTGCCACAATTGTTGTGGTGGTTGTCGGATGGAGCTCCTGGATTGCTATAGTAGGGTGTTGTACATAAACTTTGTTGGGGCCTAGAATTGATTTAAGACAAAAAATTTGTTGCCTTTAAAATCTACCCCCAAGTATATCTAAAATGTAGTAACTTCAAATGCCACTAGTGTCTATTTACAATGCAAATATGATTCCATAAGTCTCCGCAATTTCATGGGATTCCTCTCCAGCTTGGCAATGCTTGAAGGCACCCTTGCAAGTATGTAAGACTGTGAGAGTACATAAAAATGATAGAGAGCTTATCTTTATTATTTGGCAAGTTTTTGATAGCAATTGAATGATCCATTAGCAATAAAATATTCTCAAGCGCTTATACTTTGCGTCTAACTTTGTCGCCCTCCCAAAAATTCTCATATATTCTTTAACCATATCTCATTGGAACACCTAGACCTATCTCATGCATGTTATTCCTTCTCTATCAGAAGAAGAAGAATAAGAAGAACACCAGACCCGTAAGAGTTGGCGTGAATAAAGTGTCCGTTCGACCTACCCTTTGCAGTTTGTGTGTGCTTCTATATCACTTAAACATCATATATCTCCTCCTCATAGGTTTCTTCTATTAAAAATAAGAAGACTATGGTCCACCTTATGATCTTCCTCATCCACTTTTGTACCTTACAAAGTACTCTTTTGTATTCTTTCCTTGCTCAAGCTTAATTTGTACCATTCATACTTCCCTGTTTACAATTAAATAACTACAAAGTAAGGGATTTGCATCACATAAAGCCGATTTGAACCATGGTAAAGAAGGCCCCTTGTCAGTCAAGAATGCATGGCCAAGACATGGTTATATGATGCAAATAGTGGATGTGCTCGAAAAAATTTACAGGCAATAAAATACTTCGTGGAAGGTTTTGACCATTGTGTCTAAACACTTAAAACCCGAGAAGACCATCGCAAATTTCTACCAATGAAGAGAAGTTCATCAAATGGTAATGCTTTGGTGTAATAAAAAAATCAAAATTTCCTATACACACATTCTATCAAAAGATTTCAATCAAAACCGCATTCATGAAAAATTAAACCCCATACTTATAACAATTCTATTGAACTTCAAATTGAATAGTGCCTACTAAATTTTGTGGTAATATAATAATTGATGTGGTACATATTTGTATAATAATTGATGTGGTACATATTTGTATAATAATTGATGTGGTACATATTTGCATAATAATTGATGTGGTATACTCTCATACCTTCATGCCCCCTACTACTAGCATTTATGTCTTCAAAATGTTATTTTACATAGGCGTTGATTTTTTTCGCAAATTAAACCGAAGCCCCCACATTTTTTACCAATAACATTGACCAAGTATTTTCCATATCCTCAGCAAGCGCTTAAAAACTATGTTGCATTTTCTCCACCATACTACTCAACATCTATGTCCTAGAATTACTCAATAGATGTCGGGCACTCTTTCTGTTCAGACACCATCAACCACGACAATGCATTTCGAAGTGCTCGTCAACGTTGTAGTTAATTTATTGTCTATTTAAGAGTTTGTTTTCCTTAGCCAATCACAGGTGCTGCTCTGCGAAATCCAACATCCGCTTCGTTACCGGTGCCAACTTACTGGCATTGCTTGTGTTTTGGCCCAATTTGCATCCTAAGCTCTTAGTTTTGTAATTGTAGGAGACAAAATTTCTAGATATCTCTAAACTTCACCAATTAGTAATATAGTGTCATATAGAACTTTTTTACAAAGTCTTTTGTATTAATCCACACAAAGGCCTTCATGTAAAACTAAGGGTTGTTGTAAACAACAAATTTTGCTAACAACCATGCAAATATATTTGTATAATACTCCTTAGATATTTTTTAATACACAATTGCACTAGAAGAAAAATGCACAAAAGTGACGTCCATAATGAAAAGAATTTTTTTCTTTTGGTTGTCATATGTCCCAACTTCCAAGCGACGATTTCCAAAAATACCTAATGAGGAGAGTCACCTTTGACAAATCTGTCACTTGAGACAGTGTCTTTAACTAACCACACATAGTAGCTCCTCATTTAAAACGTTAGCTTTGATATTTTGTCACTTAGGCCAAAATGCGGACTTTAGATATTGTGCACATTTCTACTAGAGTTATTGTTTTGCAAATCTGTACGCTTCTATAATGTGTTGCCCATTCACTAGTTCCTAAATATCGCATTTTGTAACCACTCCCTCTTTGTAATGCGCTTGTTGTCCTGTTGTTTTTGATACCTTTTAATTATATTTTTAAAATATTCTATTATATCCTTCTTCTTAAATGAAACCTCCACCTCTATTATCTTCCTATCAATATTTTTTCCATTGTTTTCTTTTTTTGAGAAATGCAATTAACCAAAATAGAATGGATGCCACGAGGTCCTCATTAACTTTCTGTAACCGTTCACATATGTCAGCTATCCGCTTCTCTGACACTCCTCAATAGTTAATTTCTGCAATAACGACACCTCGCACATTCTCCGTGTAAACTTTAAACACCCCATCTATTCCCCACATATATCTAGCTTTGAGTTCTTTCTAAGTTAGAAATGCAACTCCAAGGCCTTCAATCATTCTTTCTACCAACTTAGGTTTATCCTCAGCACGAAGGATTGTCTAAATATTTTCATCTCCAGATCTTTTGCTCTAGTCTTCAATTTCTTCCCACTCTTGTATTTTGTTGTACACTGTCTACTCACGTTTGACTTGTTGGTGTTTATATTTGTGAAGCTCTTCATATAGATGATCTCCTTCGGTCCTTCACCTCCTCAAGTCCATCCGTTGTCGTAATGTTATGTCATACATATTGTAAAAACCAATTATAAGTTGATATTTGTATAGTTTTCTATGTACTTACTACATGGTAAATATGAGTATTATGTTAATACATTAAAATTTTGTTTGTGGTAAGAATGAAAATATAGGCTTCAGAGATTGGACAATAAATTCTTCGTACAAGCCTATATCTTGGAGTTGTTGCATCTTGTCACAGTCAAGAGGTAGAGACGCTGGTTGGTGACATTATTTCTTGTCGTATAGTCTTGCAAGCAAAGGCAAGACACAAGCCAATACTGTTGCTCAATAGGTCTAGCGGAATTAGAAGCCGGACCAACAGAACGCAACATCGACTTATCAAGTTAATCAACCAAGTCCGCAACTTGGCGACTGTCTTTAAAGTCGCAGCAGATTTATTTAACAATGGGGAGATCTTTTAATCCTAATGGCGTGATAGAGTGGGTTGATAATAGTGAATACGTATGTAAGTGATTTGGAGTTGGAGTTATGTTGGTTTTTTTACAAAGTGTTAATAATTGAAATAATGTATGGTGGGAATCAAACTATTATGTTGGTAACCGGGAGGTAGTGAATAAACATATAAATTGCAATATTTTTAAGAGGATAAGGAAATAAGGGACAATATGGGTGACAATGCATGTCCAGTGTCATGAAAGATGTCATATGGGCATGGCATGAGCCTTGATGACCCCCCTTCTATACTTCTCCTTCATCTTTGGCAACTGCTGGCTTCAAGGAGTAGTTTCCTTTTAAGTATTTGGAAATAATTTTTGAGTTTTGAGTATATTGTAGATCCTAAAGTTTCTAAAATCCTATCAAGTGTTTTTAGATGTTTTGTGATGAGGGAGCAACACTCCTTTTAGTGGAGGGAAGTTTGTTGCCTTGTATTTTTTTTAACTATGACTTAGAGGAGTCACTATGTTTTGTAAAAACAGTTTCCAAATGTGAGATTTTGAGGGTTTGTGAATGTTGAGATTATCTTTGTAAAAAGCTATCAAGTGTGCAATTTGAAGCTAGTATGAGGCCTAAGTGCTAATCTGAAGTAGAGAATGTATCTTTCTCTCTTAACAAAAAAGCAGTTTTGATATGTGTACTTCGATCTGATTGAATAATTTTTTGTGTGTATCTTTAGAGATTAAAGATTTTAAGAGTCCCTAATATAAAAAACTAGCTTTACATAGAGCTATTACATACTGATTTTGAAGCTTAAGAGTGCAATTGACACTTTTTTTGGTGAAGAGAGGTTTGCTGCATTTGAATTTTGAAGGCTTATCTTTTACTGACTAAATGGTTTTGTGTTTCATTTCTTAATACTTGTGCTTATAACAAATTAACAATTATAACATGTTGTATAAGCTTTCTAACAACATATCACTTGTCCAATTCGAACATCGTATGTAACTGTAGTGTTTTATCAAAGTAAGAAGGTTATAGGAATTGTCGTTTGTAAAAAACCAACAAACGGTTTATTAATTGTATAAACAAGAGAATGGTATCTAGAGTGAGGGTATTTTAAAGGTTGGGGTATTAAAGCGTAGTAATATTAAGAAGTTAGGGGTGTTTAAATGTTAATTACCTTAATCATATTTGGTTTATATTGAGTATGATTAATTAACTTCAATACAGAGTAATTAATAAAATCAAGATTAAAGACTTATCGAGGTTAGAAATTTTAATTAATTAAATTCAATCAACTAATCTCTTAATTAATCACTTATGATAAATTATATTAACATAATCTCAAATTAGATTTTACTAATCTCTAAGCTTCTGTTTGGGAATGTTTTGTGTTAATTAGAATGACTTTTCTTATGTACGGTAGTTTAATTACTTCTACTTCTCCTCTGACTTAGGTTTAGCAAAAAACTCGGTGTTTTCCTAAGATTAATTCTTTCTCCTTGACACCCCTGATGGTACTAGCTGGTGCTACTGATGTAGCTTGTCTTCACTGCTTTAGGTATTAATACTAGTATCAGTAATACAATTTTGGGTACTTGAAACTTATGCTTTAATTAAAGCTTGACCATGTATACTGGTTCGAAAACTTCCGGGCGGTCTTTGTAATATACTCATTTGACTTAAACTATTATCGCTAGAACTGCAACATTAGGCACACATGATATGAATTCTAGAGTTTGAATAGAAGCATGTACTGCAGTTCTTGCCCTCATGCTTGTAGACAGACCTGCTTCTATAGCCCTCTGAGTTGGAGTTGGTCTTCAGACACTTGGAGGTTGTGTTTCTGAAAGAGATACACCCGTTGATAGTGTTTGTAACACCGGGTATATGGCATGCACTATATAAGTTAGTATATGATCTCTTTCTTTACAATTAATCACAGTTGCTTACGATTGATCAATACGACTATGAGTTTCATGTGATGTCGCTCACGACTTTCTAAAAGCTACTATACCAAGTTGTTTTTGCCACTTACTTGAATCCCTTCTCTATTGAATATACCAATTTCTCATTTCTCATACTTCCTTAAGAATGTATCGCCTAGCATAGTGCACAACAGCGGTACGTTTCATCCTCACTCCTTCTATCAAATCTTTCAGAATTTTTTAAAAAATTAATATTTGAAGCAAATTTGTAACTTCAAACATTGATTGAAAATTTTCTGCCAGCTTATTTCCTTCTCAATCTTGTATATTGTTACTATATGTTAGCAGGTTTAATCTTTTATTTAATACAACCTTTTTGCAATTGTTACAATTTTCAAGATGTACCCAACGTTCTCTCCAATAACACAAATCTTTCAATTGTCTTGCTAATAGGTAATTCAAAATCTATAACCGAGCTAAGTACGTCTTTGAAGGCAATAGCATCCTTTCCTTTTAAGTGCATAAATTTTAATGTGTCATATTCCCTATGCTAACATATATTATGGCCTCTTATGACGTTTTGCAAGAAAGAACCATCCATGCACTGCAGTGAGCCATGAATCGCACACAATGAGCACTCACAACAATCCACACTTCGTGTCCATGAGGGTGAGCAATGACTTGATAGTATCCTTGCCCATTATCATAGCGTTGTAATCAAACAATGATTAGTTAAGCACTTAGGCATACCAAATGAAGTTTTATAGTGGTAAGTTATAAATTGATAATTTTATAATCATCAATGATATATATTTATAAATATTAATCATTTTTTAAAAAATTAAAAAAAGCATCTTTTTTAAATTTTTTTTCTTTAAAATAAAAATTTGTACAAAATGAATCAACAATGTTGAAAACATGATGATTTTACAAAGGCATATAATCC
This sequence comes from Bryum argenteum, assembly GCA_037043015.1. Taxonomy (NCBI): domain Eukaryota; kingdom Viridiplantae; phylum Streptophyta; class Bryopsida; order Bryales; family Bryaceae; genus Bryum; species Bryum argenteum. The sequence continues at coordinate 14,622,613 of CM073330.1, forward strand.
TTGATTTAACCAGAAAAAATTAAAGGTACAAAAAGAATTATATAAACAACCTAGTATTGCATGAAAAATATAAAAAAACCACAAAAATTATGGAACAACAAAAAAATTTAAACTATATAAAACGTTAGAGCTACAAAAACATTCACAATGATATCCTAGTATTGCTAAAGAAAATTTACAAGAACTTGTAAACTTATGTGAAACTACATATCACAAAAAACCTCAAATATATAAAAAGAGTATTAACTAAAAAAAATTAAATTTTAAAAATTCAGATTTGAGATTTTTAAAATCAATGCTTATTTTATTTGATATAAAAGGCCAAAGTAGTGGTCTTTTTTATTCTTCTATAAAATACCCAGCTCATGGTATGCATGAAATCGTAAATGCTAACAACGGGTTTTGGAGAGAGGTAGTTCATGCAGCTGCCACCTCTTGTTGCGGCAGGGTGGGCAAGTATTAATAGAAGACAGTTGTTGAAAACGCATGGCTATTAGAGGGCAAACGATTTAGCCTCCCCCCCATTTGCTTCAAGGCTCGGGTAGACGCTTCAGCCACCCTTAGCTAAGAGGCCTACCAAGCTATGTAGCAGTCCAATCACGAGACTATCGATGGGCGCCTAAAGGAGGTTGTTCGGCGATGTTGTGATGTGATCTTTTACATAATGTAAAAAACTAATAATAAGGTGATAATCATATCATTTGTCATATGCTTATCACATGGTAAATATATAAGCGTTATTCCAATAGATTAAAATTTTGATTGTGATGACAACTACAGTATAGGCTTAAGGCATTGGACAACAAATTCTTTGTACAAGCATGTATCATTGAGTCTTGGGGCCTACTCTAGAATTTTTTTTCTACATATGTTCATTAAATGTATAATCTCAAACTAAATTCCTTTCTCAGCAGAATTTGTTGCGTATAAATTAAAAGCAAATCGAGTTGTGAAGTTGCGAAGTTGCATCTCCATTTAATATAGTATGAATAACATGCATGTAGTGTTAACAAAAGACCTATCTGCCAAGAGAAGACAGTTCAGGAAGAGACACCCGCACATGCGAAAAGAAGATTTACTAACTTGCAATAGTGCATCTCTAGCCTAAAAAAGACTGTCTCAAGGACAAAGAGGGGAGGGTTGCTAACCGGGAATCACCGGAGGATGACGGAGCACACCTAGATCTCTCTTACCTCTTGGAGATCTTCAAGACTCCGAGGTCCACTATAACATTTCCAAGGCAAAACCAAAGACAAGATTAAGGGGGAACCTGAAAGGAAGATTAAAATAGACCAGAAGTGAAAGGATTCATTACATAGAACTCTAAATGATACTCAAGGTTAGACAGCAAAAAGTAGTATTGATAATTAGAAGAATAGATACAAGTGGTTTTAAAGAGAATGAAGAACAACAACCTTCAGCACTATATATATTAGGCTAGAAGAAGCTTCTAAAGTAAGATGCTGGAAGTAGCCACAAGACCTTCCGAAGGCTTGGAGGCTTTCCGGAACCTAGAAAAGTGAAGCGGAAGCTTCCAGAGGAAGACCATGGAAGCAGCCATGGTGATTGCTACACGCTGGCATTTTAGGTAATCTGTGAGAGGGTGTTCCTCATGTTCCCTTGTTTTCTCAGGGAGTGGTTAGCTAGTGAGGAGGAGTTGGTAGATGCTACGAGAGTTTTTGCCAATGTTTTGTCCACTATCCTGGCTACGTATCCAAAGTCCTTGGACTCTCCGGCGTACTTTAGTATCCTTGAGTGATTTGCAAGTATATTTAGTTTAGAAAAGGGGATTTGCGATACTCTTATAGTGACATGCACCATGACTTACCATTCTGGTGTAGAAGGGGGCCCCGCCCAACCCTGAACAGGAAGAGGAGTACGAGTTAGGTATGGTGTTAATGGTGGAATTCAGGACAAGTGTGGTGTAAGGAACTATAAGTCCAACACTTTAATAATAAATGGAAAACCATCTCATGGCTAAACTTAGGTTAAACCAACCCAACATGGTATAAATCTGGTGGACAAGGATACAGATGTGTACCACAAAAACCTTGTCTCCTTCGGACAAAACGAGGATAGGATATGTTTTGTCAACTAGGGGAAGTATACCACCTTGGGTAAGAGGAATAATACAAGATAAGCGTGTAAAACCATTGTTCTGGATTGATTTTCTAGTGACTTTGCAGCTATTGGAATCTCGGCAGAACGACTAATTCATGTATCAAATTTGGATGTCTTCCTAACACCTAAAAGAATATTAACCCCTAAAGATCCTTGATACAAAATTGTCTAAATTATCACAAAAGACCCTCTTCTACTTCAGGCCCAAAAAAACTCAATCTAAGCAGTAATTAGAAGATCCAACCATAGGATCTTGAAGTGAACTTGACCCTATACTCATATGTCAAATTTGAACCGTTAATTTTTTCTGATTTTGAGATTATAATGGTCAAAGTTGGCTGACTTTTTTCCCTGCGGAAACCCCAAAAAGCCATTTCGGCTTTCTTGGATCCTTAGGGGTTAAAGGAGAGTACTTCCTGTGACAAATTACGACATTAACATTAAAATTCTTGACTTTTGCAAAACAAAATCTTCTACATAATTTTGAATTAAAGGTTGAATACATAGATAACAAACACTTTTAAAATGATTTAGATCATTAGCAAAATAAAAAATAAGTAGAAATAAATATCTAAGAAAATATAAGGTGTATTTTTAGCATTGTATTCTAGTAGTAACCATAGTTGTCAACCAAAGGAATTTATAGAAGTATTTGATATCTTGTATAGTACATGTATTTTATGTTACAATAATAAGATAAAGTTTTGTATATCTTGGCCTTTATTCTATTTGAAGTAGTTGAAATTTTGAGATTTGAATGCTACATCTAAAATCGGCTAAGGGACATTGCGTTTAATAATTCCTAGAAACATATTTTTCTTCAAATTTATAATATTAGAATAGGATACACACAGTAAAGGATAAATGGTCCACCTAACTTTTCTAATTGCAATTTCTTGTAGCATTCATTTGCAAGTGTATGATTCTACCTCCAAGTGCAAAATGCTTAATTATGTATTGATAGTGTTTTCAAACTTTGGCATTGAACATTACCTAAAATAGAAGGAGTTTTGAAGCATGAATGATCTTTTGTGAAAGTTATAATAAAGTCTTACCACATGCAAAAGGTGAGCTAAATCTAGTAAACGAGAGGCTCACCTAAGTCAAAGTAACCTGAAATAGAATTAAGCTGACTATAGGGGTCAAACTAGCATGGAATAATGATATAATACCCATAAGGTTTTTTGCTGCCTTGTGGATCTGGGTTCATTTTCTCACTCTGAAATCTACCACTTAGTACAAAAACCACGTCATGAGAAAATTGCTGATATTCATATAAAAACATAAGAAATAGAAGAAAATATAATTCTCGTCTCAAATCTTCCATTTACTTTGGGAATCATTAACCCCTAAAGGCCCAGGAAAGCCGAATCGGCGTTTTGCAGTTTTGGGCACCTTAGATGAGAGGTCAAATTTTGGTGTTTTGGGCTGTAATTTGGTGTGTGTGTCGGGAAACATAGTAATTGTGTGTGGTAAAATTTGCAAAGTAAGATTCCAATTTTAGTGCCTTGTAGAGCAAATTTTTGATTTGGAGTTGAGAAAGGGCAGAACGGGTTGTTGTTGTGGCCACTAAGGAACAAGGTGGAAATGGGGGCAGTTGCGAGGGTCACTCGAGAAAACTCCAGAGGGGCAGGGGTTCCAAGCAGGGTTTTGGAGGACCCAACATTCGGCAGAATTGAATGCTTTGGGACTGGCCAAAGATTGACGCCCCCTCCAAATACATGTCATAACTACAAACTTCGTGAAACTGGCGGCTGAGAACACACTGACATGGGGCGATTCAAATTTCAGAATTTGAATGAGAAACTCATGGAAAGATGTTGGGAACAACAAACAGCATACATCAAATCCAAAGCATATTTCAAAAGTAACAAAAATCCATTATGGCTAGTTTTGCAAATTCTTTGGACGGGGTTCCTGTGACTGCTGCCATCATTTCACTAGCAACTACCGATTCGAGAGAGGCGAGTGCAACAGTAGGAGAAGGATTCATCGAGGTGCCAGTATGGACCGAAAATGATCAGAGCACTGAAAATGGTGATTACGCAGTAGAGTCTTCGGCCAGGAGAGATCGAACAGCTCCTTCGTGGTCCAACTGTACTTGCCGCCGAGGTTGAGCTTCAGCGAGAGGAATCGGCGGCGAACTGTACGTGCCAGGGAGGTCGACGAGTTCCTTCGGAGGCGTACTGCAGCTGCCTCCGACCGTCCAGCTTCAAGGTCGCCGCTGCATCAAGTTCGGCAGCCTGCAGATCATCACCAACTTCGGCAGCCCATGCGCCAGTGAGCGATCAGATGATTGCACAGATCGAGGAGCGATCACATCAACGGGTTCGAATACATGAACATGAACTTGGTTTGCATGTGGAACTTGCATGGTAAACTGACATCACATCAACTGACTAATATGACCATATGCAGGAACCCAATACTGCGGTTGTGAGTGTCGGAAACTTGCAGCCACTTCTTATTTCGACATTGCCGCCTCCATCTGCCGATCCAGAAGCTCGCCTTCGTTCCTGGGCTGTACGCAAACACCTTCGAGCACATCAGATTCATGACCTCCTTTCACTGCTTGATCAAAAACATTTGCGCAGTTTACGCGTTCGTAAGAAGTCCAAAGCTTGGCCAAGAAATCCACAAGCAAATAATTTCCGACACCATTTCTACAGGCAAGCCGCACATATTCTAGGGTGGGTTGATCAACACGCTTTTGAGCAAGAATTTCTTGATATTGTCAAATCTACTTGGCCCGATACAAGCAATGCCTCCACGTCGATCATGGAAGAAGTCAAAGGAGGTGAGTATCTCTTGTGTAACATGTACCTAAATTTCATAGTTGAGAGTTATGAGTAATGTCTAACTTGGAGAATACAGATGGAGTGGGACAATATTCCAATGAGAAGGAGTTCACGTCTACAGACACAACCGGAACCAACTACGGTTCCTCCAAGCCCACCATCTAGTCCTGAAGCAATATTACCTCCTCAACATCAAGAATTGCCAGATCTAGGACCTGGAGTTGAGCTCATGACCTTCCTGACCTCCCTGATACAGATGTTGGCTTCAACGGCGAGTACTTGAATTCGCAATCTCCAGTGCATGCGTATTACCCAAGCTCAGAAGAATTGTGTAATGAAGAAGGAGAAGATGATAGTGGTATGGAGAGAGCTGCAAGTCTTGAGGATATCCTCTGGCCACCTGAAGTCTTGCTTGCAGCAATAAACTTTGGCCGAAGAGGACGGAAGAGAGGTGGTGAGATCTACAATGCTGGACCTGATCCCGAAGAAGCAAGCGGGAGTGGTGAGATGCACGGACCAGCGCTGCAGCTAGGCGTCGACCAAGATTGCGGTGATGCAACGGCGTTGCGACTAGTATGGGACTCAAGCCGGCGGACTGCGGGCTGGCACAGCGCCGCGGCCACGAGGTCGGGCCACGTCGGCGAGTCAAGCGCGTCGGCTGCCAGCTGGGGTCCGGCGCCGAGCGCAGCGGGGCATCTCCAGCCGAACAGCAGCAACGGCCGGCACGCCTGCTTACCCGGGCACCAGGGCCTTCCTGTGGCGGGTGCATCGCCTTCTGGCCTTCCCCTTACAGGCCATACGCTTGGGCTACAAGGGCAACCAGTAGTTGTGACTTCAGAAGAAAATATTGGTCAATTCACATTGCAGCCAAATATTTTTATTGGGGAGAGAAGTACTGGTATTGGGCCTGGAGAATTCTATGGCAATGATACTGAGGGCGGTAATAATAATATGGAGTGGGATGATGATGTTGAGGAAGAACATATAATAAGAAGGAGAATGACACGCAATGGTGTGAGGGATGATTTGGGTGGGAATGATAGTGAGGACTTACCCAATTTTGAAAGTGCCTCTGATAGTGATGGAGATAATCGTAACGATGGGTTACCCCATCAACAAGAGGATATTAGGTGGCAATTTAGGAATGAGACTTGGGGAAACCCAAGTATTATGTATAATCCAATGCCGATATCATTTTTGGGGAAACCCATGGGTCCTTCTCGTCATCATCGTGGTATGCCAAGTTTATGGATTTATTTGGCCTCTTTTGGACTCCACACATGTTGGCCACTATTGTTCAAGAAACTAATCGGTATGCAAATGCTCCTTTAGATGAGCATGGAAATACCAAAGGTGGTCCTACTTGGGAGAATATGACAATTTCGAGCCTCAAAGCATTTATGGCCTTAGCCATATATATGGGGTTGAGGGTTCAACCTAATGTAAGAACATATTGGATGCGTGATGACCTCTTTGGATGCCCAAGTATTTCAAATATATTTACACGGGCCCGATTTCAAGACATTAGGAGATGTCTCCATCTTACAAACATGGAAGGACAAACTAGAGGGGACCCGGGTTATGACAAAATCGGTCAAACAAGATGGTTAGTCAATGCTATGAGAGATCAATGTAAAAAGGCATGGTTTCTTGGAAAATATTTGACCATTGATGAAATGATGATTCGCTATAAGGGGACATATTCACCGATACGTCAATATATGCCTAAGAAGCCTCAAAAGTGGGGCTTGAAGGTTTGGTGTTTGGCATGCTCGATTTCAAAGTTCGTATGGAATTTCGAGATCTATTGTGGAAAAGACAATATTGTAGCCCCCCTTCCCATAGAACAACCTAATATTGTTCTTGGCGATGCTCGATTGGCCCATAATGTAGTTATGAGGTTAGTGGATGGCCTTTGGAACTTAGGCCATTGCGTGACAATGGATAATTACTTCACTAGTTTTGGACTTTTCACAACTCTTTTATCACGGGAAATGTATGCATGTGGGACAATAAGGGCAAACCGGGTTGGTCTTCCCTTAGATTTGAAAAACACCAATTCTTTCAAAAATGTGCCTCAAGGCACAACTTTATGGAAAATGCATGACACCCGCACGATATCATGTGTTATGTGGAAGGATAAGAAGCCCGTGCTTCTTATTTCCACTCATTATTTGCCAATTCAACCCCCATGTGAGAAGGTAGTAACGGTCCCTCGGCGAAATGGTGCAAGTCGTGAAATGATTCTAACATCCCCGATTTTGAAAGAATATACAACTCACATGCGAGGTGTAGATGTTGCCGATCAACTCCGAGCATCCTATTCATGCCAAGTACGGAGCCACAAGTGGTGGCACCGTATTTTTTCTTCTTATTGGATGTCTCGATTGTCAACATGTATATATATTATTTGGAGTGTGTGAAACACTATCGATATAACCGCACGCCGATGACACACCTTCAATTCAAGAAGGGCTTATGTGAAGCCCTTCTTCAAGGGTGGCCTATGAGAGATTCACACCCGCGGATATTCCTCGAGCAAGGAACACGCCATTGATTTGTGTACCCACATATACAAAATTACGACGTCGGTGTGTGGTTTGCCAAAAATTTGAACCACATTATTATCGCCGGAAGTGTGGAGACAAATGGATGTGTCTCAATCGAGGTTGCTTTGAGAAGTGGCACACAGATATTGCCATACGACGCCAACGCCATATGTGAGTGAATGTAAGTATTTTTTTGCATACAAAGAGGAAGCTCAAGTTTGTTACCCCACATTTTGCGCATATAGTACTTTGCTTGTGAATAATAGTACTTTCCTTGTGAATAATACTTTGCTTTATTTCGAACCCCACAAACAAACGTTAGTAATAATAATATGAATAGTACTTTGCTTGTGAATAATACTTTGCTATGTTTTTTATCCCACAAACAAATATGAATAGTAGTTGAGTTATGAATAATACTTTGCTTTATTTCTTACCCCACAAACAAATGACACCACAATAATTTGAATATTGCTTGTGAATAATTCTTTGCTTTGTTTCTTACCCCACATACAAAAGTTAGTAATAATACTATGAATAATACTATGCTTATGGATAATTTATTTTTTTATTAGTTACATTAGAATTCTTGTAAATTGATAAATTTTGGTGATTTTGTAGGTGTTCGGCAATCCCTGGAGTCCTTTCTCCAGTTAGGAGAATTCTATTTTGTGCCCTGGAGAACGACTTCGCAAAGGGGGCTTCAATCAGTGCGCCTACTGCACGGTACAAGTGGTGGCCAGGGACGGCAGCAAGGCGGGCCAGCTCCTCCAGCTCGGCTCTTTCCAGATCACGAAATTCCTGCCACCTCATGTGGCTCCCCAAGGTGCCAGTCAAATCCACTTTGTCGTTGCAAGCGTGGGCCTTTTTGTCAGATCATCTTTTTATAGGGAACTTATAAAGAGCTTAGGGAGCTTAGTAACGGTGGGGAGCAACGGGAAGAAAGCCCTCCCTTTATTGCAAGTGACACATGTCATAGCTATCTACATAGAATATTAGGCAAAGTATTTATGGTGGCAGTAGGCTATTCATAGCTCTGCCATATTGCCAGCAATGGGCCCGTAAGATTGAGAATGGGTTCCCATTCTTCTTTGTTGCCCGTCCATTTACTAATTTGCATATGTGTGTTTATGTTCTCCAAAATTGTCAATAATTGAGATTTTACTTTTTTCAAATTTTTTTCCCCATGACTCTGATTTGTGTAAAGGAACATTTTCACCGTTCACTTTTGAAAAATTCAAAAAGTTGATGGTGGATTTGTATTAGAACCCCAATTTGTTCACTTAGAGTACTTTTTGCCTCCTTCTAGAAAAAAATTGTATGAAGGTCCAAAAAGTGGAATGAGTGTCTAAAATTTTGCATGGGTGTGGCCAACTTGATTTCTAACATGGAAAAAATACTAGCAAAATGTTTAGGGTAACAATCACCAAGTCTCCCTTTGCACCAAGTAGACTATGTCTTTCGGGCAAGCCACAAAAAAAATTCTGCATCAACTTTGAACGTTATGATCTCACAAATGGTGCAGATCCAACGGTTGAGATTTGACATGGTAATCATGGATGAAGTTAGGTTCAAGATCTTACGGTTGAATGTTCCAGAATACAATAAAAATTTATGCCATACTCCAAACTCCACAATGTGGTCAAAAATCGCAGATTTTGAGATTGGAGGTTGCAAAAACGCTTGGGCCTTTAGGGGTTAAACTGAAGAAAAAGAACTCCAACCTATTTAGAGGCGTGAGTGAATAGAGTTTTTGTTCGACCTATTTTTGAATGGATGCCTAGAGGTCATCACACCAATGCAGGACTACTAACCCCTCTTGGGGTGAACACTATGTTAGTGCCTACCTAGCCACTAGTGCCTTAGAGACATGTGAAATAGTATCTCCCAAAGGGCTTTGAAGTACCTATACAACAAGGTCCAAGGACCCCTCATCACAGTTGGGTGGACTATGCCGACATGGGGAATAGAACTCACAACCTCCTCAATGGGGGCCACAAGCCCTAGCCACTAAGCCAAGGCTTGTGATGTCTCGAAGAGAAACGTTTTGATTATTCTCTCCCAACATTGAACAAAAATGAGACAAGTCACCGGGCAATGGTTCGTGGCAGCTACCAAGGAGGCACCCTAGAATCCGTGGAGACCCCCCCAAGGCCATTTTTGATGATTTTAAATTCAAAAATGGGGTTTGCGGCCCCAAATTACCCTTGGAGCATACTCCTTGGCAATTTGAACCAATACATTAAAAAATAGGGGGCTCCTTTATCCCTCCCCCAACCTCCTTGGTAGCTGCCACGAACGCTTAACACAAGTCACCCCCCCCCCTTCAAAGTAGCTATGCTAATTTATTTTATTTTTATGAATTTATTTTTTAAAAATCAATGTATTAATCAGTTGAGAGAAATACGTAGTGCTCAATGCTACTTTGGTTCATGATTGTATTTCTCTTAATGGATTATATAAAGTGGCTCACAAACCGCTCAATTTTATTCTTGCCAAGTTGATTAGGAATTGGCCACGTGAGTTAATTTTGGAAAATCTTCAAAAGATTGAACCAATTAGAATCGTTAGTTTTGGGTTGAAAAACATTTAGTTATAAATTTCAGAAGTGGAACCAAACCCATAGGTGTACCCAAAACCGCTCAATTGTAGATCTACAATCTGGGTACATCAAAATCTAAAGTTGGAAGCTATAATGTACCTCTTACTTGAATAGGTCTAGTGAGCGGTTTGAGATGCTACATAAGTTTTGAGCCACCTACTCTAATACATTGATTAGTTTAAAAATATATTTAAAATGAAAATAATTTACACAACGCTTTGATTGCAGTTTTTCCACACTCTAAATTACAATCTAAATCAAATTTCCAGAAGACTGACTCAGCAGCAGGAAGTTAAATTTAATAAGTAGAGCGTTAACTAATTTGGGAATCTATTCATTTAGGAAGATGGCATAAATGGAAACAAAGTAGGCAACAAATCAAAGAGAAATTACTGCCCTCTTAAAATGGGTTTTAAAAGGGGGTTGATCATATCATGGTGGTGGGTATCATGACATGGCATGTGGGAGCAAATAAAGCCACATTGCCAAATAATATAAATAAAGGGGGTGGGGGGAGGGGTGTCAGAAAGCATATCTTATTTTGGACGGACTCTGTTAATTTGGATGAAGTACATCCAAGTGGAAGCATTGGATCCTCTCTGGGGCGTTCATGGCCATACCATTAATAATGATGATGGGGTGCATGCAGGCTGGCATCATGTGCTGGAATGGACTGTACTGGAATTCTCTTCCGGGCTGCCCAGCTGTCGCTCGTTGCCCGCTGCCCTTTTATTTTCCCTTTGACTAATTTTACCTCAATTACGGGCAGGTTAGGGGTCCTAAATCCGCGTGAGATTTTGGGGTGGGGGGGGGTGAAGTAATTAACCTCTCAAACCTTGTTAGGTGTAATTACCATCTAATACTTTGTTGGTGTTGGAGGTCATTATTTCTTGATTTTAGGAGGCAAATTGTTCTCTTATAGAGGGAGTATTAAATATTGATCTCTAGTATTTATTTTATTTTATTTTTTGATTTTAAAATTTTCAAAAATAAAAACTAATCTCTAACCTCATGTCCTTGTTGTCACTCTTCCTACCCATTTTCTAGTCACACTAATTGTTGTTATTGCTTCCCTCCATCTCATTTGTGATTTGTTAATTGTTGTTATTGTTACAAGCATATTGTGATTGATTCTAATGCTATGCCATTGTTGTGCCTAACATTCTATCTGTGCATCCTAGTGTAGTTGAACTTGTAATTCTTTATATGCATTGTATCATGTTGACGTGTTTATTATTGTCATATGTTTTGTGTATCATGTCCTTGTATTGTTGTCCATGTCAACGTTTCTATGCATCGTTTCCTTATCATATCTATCATTGTTTTCATGCATCATGTCATTGTCAAGCAGGTCATGTAATTATCGACTCAATTTGGCTAAATTCATACATACTAAACAATGAGGTGAATAATAGATATATCGATGAATAATTACCAAAATCTAACATTTTTTATATCTAGACACTCTCCATACATAGACTCTTTTATCTATCCATCTACCCATCTATCCATCTATCCATCTATCCATTTATCCATCTATCCATTTATCCATCCATCTATTTATATATCTATCTAAATATCTACACAATCTGAGTGCTATGCTCATCACTGAATACATTCAAAGCATCTATCATCCAAATATAAGTGTCAATTTTCTCCCATTGTAGTCTCATCTCGACTACCTCCATCTTGAGATATATCAACTAAACATGGTGGAGTTTAACCCTTAAACGTCTGAGCGGCCCCAAGGGGGCCGATTCCAACAGAATCTTCTCTGTAGCACTCAATGTACTCAACTTTTCACTTATATTTTGATGTCAAACTGGTCACCTTCTTATGATACATTTAGAAAGTGAAATTTTAGAATTCAAATAACAATTTGTATGAGTGATTTTGTGCTTCAAAAGGATTGTAGTAGGTAGGTAGGGGTTGTACAATACTTGTAGGAGGTTGCAAGCTCATCATTGATTGGATCATTCATGATGCCCAAGTTCAAAAAGTGCACTATTCATGGTGCCCAAGTCCAAAGATGCTGTGATCCAATACTGGGCTGCCCAACTCCGTATAGCATGACGTTTAAGGGTTAAGCCTTTACAACTTCATTTTTTGCCCCAATAATTACCTCTTTCATGGATGTTTAACTTTCTTTTGGATGCCAAACTTTTGGATGCTTAACCCCTAACTCTCCTTAAAACCCGAAACGGGTTTCGGAAGTTCCCGCAGGAGAAAAATGCAGCCAACTTTGACCATTATAATCTCACAAATGAGGAAGAATGAACGATTCAAATTTGGTTTGTGAAATGTTGTAATATGAAAGCTGCCACTGAAAACCAATGGGGGTACATGTAAAGGCGAGCTCATGGGTGGAAGTGGTTCTCTAAAAAAGTCCATCAAAGAAAGGAAGCCTGCAGTTATGTGCATGTGGTCAAGAGCACTCAAGCACATATCCTCCCCTTGCACCCACCATTAGATTTTATCTTTTTGGCTTGAGGATCACAAAAGCACACATCTGATTAGACCATAAATAATACTCATGAGACATGTCCCTCGCCAAGATCACAAGGATTTATAACATCCCATGATTTTGATTACATGGCAATGGCACCCAAGAATCCGTGAAGACCCCCAAGGCCATTTTTGATAATTTTGAATACCAAAATGAGGGTTTCCGTCCAAAATTGTTGGAAGACGTGTTCTTTGGCAATTTAAATTCAAAGAAATAGGGGCTCCTTTACCCCTCCCCTATCCTCCTTGGTAGCTGCTACGAACCCTACCCCCGTGATTAAATGCCTTGGGATTGGTGTTGAAGGTATTGAATGACGAAATATATCCTAATCCAAATTCTCTCTCCGTGAGCAATATTTCAAACTTCTTGTTGGGTGCAAGACATCCATTGAGGTGGTTACATCCCCGGTAGCTTCGCTTCCTTAAATGTGGTGCAAGGTTCGTGGACCTTGTTGAATGGGTACCCTCAAAGTTCTTCGGGGGAATGACACATTTGTTAGTTTTTAGGCACTTCTAGCTAGTATGCGGTGTTTGTGTAGATGTCCTTTTTGGGATGATCAATAAGTGAAAAAACTAATCACTACCTCCAAAAATTGATTCAAACATGGTGTTTACTATTCCCACCATATTTTTGTAATCATGTGCTTGCATAAACATCAAGAATACATCCAACAAACACTCTATTCACGTCGGTTTTTTAAGCAATCACGTCGGTTTTTTAAGCAAAGATTTCCTCTTCTTTCAAACTTATCACTGATAGGTTCTTGATGCATTTCTCTAATGTTTAACCCCTAACTTTCCTTACAACCCCAAACTGGTTTCGGAGGTTCCCAAAAGAGGAAATTGACCATAATAATCCCAGATCAACTATTCAAATTTGATATGCAAGTAGAATGTCAAGTTATCTTTGACCGTTTGTTACTTGGGTTTCCCTTTTGCATGAGTGCTCTTGAATTGTGTGAATCTATGATTAATCATTTGCGAGCACTTACTTGCATACAGACAGTCAGTGGATGGTGTGCACACATGTATGTCTGTGGACACAGAATTCGGCCCACCAGTTTTTGTTCGCTTAATTATTCCTCATTTGTCAGCTTGTTAGATCAGACTGCCACTGATCAAAGTTCGGATAGCAAATGATTTTGGTTCATGGCCGGCTTTTGGTTTAGTTTCAGAATTGCATGATCAGACCCAATTGATCAGAAAAGAGAATATCTTGTCAATCGTTTACACGTATGAATGATATTTGACTTTGTCATCGTGCAGAGAGCAACAATTCAACTTAGTACGATCGATCGCAACATTGTAGGCTCTTCCCACATATTTTTGTAATGTCTTTAAATAAATTGAACTTAATCTTATTCTAGAAAAGCTAGGAAGTATTGAATGAAAGTGTGGAGGTATTGCAAGAAAAGCATGGAACAAGGTGTCGCTGCGAGCTAGAACTTGGCACTAATCCCCAAGTAACACTAATTAACAACTCTTGTGTAGTGTATGTAAGATTGTAAGTGGCTAGAGATGAGTCCCGCGTTTACGCACTTTTATGGTTTTGTTTAATATGAAAGTAGCACCTAGCTAGACTATGAGGATCCGCAATTACAAAAAGCACAATAATATAATGTTATGTCACTAGTACAAAAGTGTCCACTGGTAACCCACGAAAACACCTGCAAGTAAACGGAGAGCGCTCAATACATGAATTTGAGTACGATCCCGGAAGGAGGAGGGGGGGGGGGAGCATAAAACAAACACCACTCCTTGAGGAGCGGCACTGAAAGTAGCAGTTTTATCTTTTATCTAGTCAAATATACAATAGCAGCAGTGGATGAAGTAGTGAAGAGCAGACTTGGGCATCAATAGATGTACGGTTGGGAAACAACCCAAATGGGTTTGATTGTGCATGGGTAAGGCAAAAACCTTAACACTAATCGTCAAACCATAACACTAGATGTGAAAGCATGCACACTTTCTTGCAAGTGGACATTTATTGCAATGGCCACCCAAAGTGAACACTAATCTTAAGAAATAGTGTTCTTTACTGAAAGGTAATCGTTACACTAATCTCCACATAACACTAATTAGCAACTCTTGTGTAGTTTATGAGTTGCATCTTCCTATGCTACACATGCAATGCAATGAAAAACAAGAAATCACTAAAATACAATTTTTTTTTCCTTATATGACTCTTAAAAAGAGGCCATTCTATAATTAAAGAGGTTCATGCAAGCATTAGCTATAAAAGAATTGTGTACCATAGTGCTGTCCTTACACATGAACTACCTTTTTCTACAAGATTATATGAATTTGGACATATTATTGTTGAGCGCCACTTGAAGAAGGATCATGGCTAATCATGTATTGATACATGTCACTTTTACTTTAATATTAGAACAAGTGTCCAGAAATGACCGTAATGATTGATACTTCGTTCAGTAAAAAAAAATAAAAAATAAAAAAATTATTGGATCAATCATTCAAACCGTGAGATCATGTCTTACCACCTTTTCTACATGTGAAAAAAATAAAATCTTGAAAAAAAGTAAAATCACAAAATTTGGTGATTTTTTAAAGTTTATGCGTTTTTTAATCAACTTTATGTGAGCTAAAAATAGTAAGTCAGAGGCTGACCAATCTGAGGCTGAGGTCACTCATCTTTAGAAGTTGAGCATTTTGATTATTCCAAAGTGGAGTAATGTTGACTAGTCATGATTCATTAGGTGGATGCCGAAGCATCCTTCTTCCATCAATACAGAAAGGCTTCTTATGAAGCAATTTTCTTGCTTGTTTGCTTGCCAGAGCAAATTTAATATGCAAAGGCTGACATTATTAATTCTACTTGCTGACAGTATAAATATATTCTTTCATGAGAATGTTGAAGTTTCTGAAGGTTGTTGCAATTTGACCAGTAGGCGTAAAGGTAGAGGTTCCTACGAATGTTCATTCATTGAAAATCCTTTTCGGGAAGATTAAAGAATGAAATAGCAAATTACATGGAAAGAGAGAGGAAACTATGTATGTGGTGTCTGCCTGAGAAGAATGTTCATTCATTGAAAATCCTTTCTGGGAAGATTGAAGAATGAAATAGCAAATTACATGGAAAGAGAGAGGGAACTATGTATGTGGTATGTGCTCGAGAAGCTGCTTGCGCAATGGGATTTGTTGTAGTCTGGAGTTTCCCGGAATGGTCCAGTTCTCTATTCTTGGGTGTTGTCTGAAAATCCTTTTCGGGGAGAATAAAGAATGAAATAGCAAATTGCATGAGGGAACTATGTATGTGGTATCTACCCGAGAAGCTAAGATTTGTTGTAGTTTGAAGTTTCCGGGGATGGTCCTGACCTTTATTCCGGTGTGTTGTCGCTATTTGGCTCAAGATGTAGTACTATGCCTACAAATATCATTCAAGAATTATTTCTTCCAACTTTCGATATTGAATAATTTTAAAACACATTAATCGGGAATATGTTGAGTTTATTTCATGTTTTCAAGTCAGAAAATTAGTTCTCACCTACTACATATATATTTGGTGACTTGTGATTAACAATCAAGATACACGTATCATATTAGCTTAGTATGAACACATGTAAATTAGACAACTCCGTCGAGTTGGTTTTAGGGGGATTGTCCAAAATGGGTACATTCACCTTAAAAATGGAGAATAATTTAACAACTAAGCAACATTAGCAGCAAAATTCTTAGCATAACTCCACACAAATTTGACGATACACCGTAATTCTCCATATACATCGATAGATCATTTTCCCACCTAGCTACACTAATAATGCTAATGAGTTTGTTTGTTTTTTTTTTTTTTTTAAATTATTAATAATAATAATAAATTTATTTAAAGATTTGATAATGCTAATAGTTTTTACTCATGACATCACTTTTTACCAAGTGCATTGATGCCTATACTATTTAAAGATCCCCATCTTGAACAATATAAAAGGTAAAAATATTGATTAATAGTCGAAACTTATAAGATATTTATGTGAATTAGTGCAATCAACATAATTAGTGTAGTGACCTACCTTGAAAAAATCAGTTTTTGGGTAATGCCATTTTAACTGAGTTTGGTCTAACATTTCATCACAAAATTAAAGGATGTATCTGGTCTTCTCCAATGAGTTCCTATGATTTCCAGTCAATGATATAGTGTGACAAGAATTGTGCATAGCAAGAAAGGTATCAAGAAAAGGTACACTACAAGATGTACAGAACCTGCTTGTTCTTGGCACTAAAGTATATATGGGCTTATGATTATCAACAAATTATAACTCACTCTATTTGCAGTCACTTTATTTTTAGGTTATGTCACATTTCACTAAATTTGGAAGAAATTATATAATTTCATGTAAAGTACGATAAGCACCTTGATGTGTACAATATCTCCTTATGATGACCAATTAATTAAGGAGGTGGTGGTTCCAAATTGAAGCATGTGCATTTCATAAATTTGTTCCAATTTTCAAAAAATAAATAAATCATTGTTCATAGAAATTGGCATGCTTGGGACATGGTACTTATCCCTTCGATTTATTTTCAAGAACATGATTTATCTCTTTTGGATAAACGATTTATATGAAAGAAAGAGAGAAACTAAGGGTGGACATGTAGATTGATCGGGGCCTTTCAAAACTTGTGATTGGAGGGTAAAATGTGCTCTTGGTCCCATTTGGCTTTTCATTACCTTGAAAAAAGAAGTATGACCACTAACTTTGAGGTCCCCAAAGTATGCGACATTTTCCGTTATCATGGTCTCCTTGATTACAGTCGACTCGTAGGCATTTGACTCAACTACAATCAAAGAGACCATGAGGCTTGAAAATCATTGGTTGGCTAGAGTTCAATTTTTTTTTTTTTTTTTTTTTTTTTTTTTTAATGGGAGAAAAGGAGGGTAAAAGGGAGAATGATGACGGTGTACATTAGAAAACTGAGCTTAAACTTGTCCTCGGTCCAAATCCACTTTACACTACAAGAGTGACCAAGCCACTCAAATATCCATTTTTGATTTAGCATGGTCATGGCTCTTGACCAAAAACCATGACCATGAAAATGATTTTAATTTTCTTGGCTCTTGACCAAAAACCGTGACGATGAAAATGATTTTAATTTTCTTGGTCATGGCTCTTGGTGCATAGTGTAAGAGCATGCCGAACCCTGCGCTCCAGGCTAGGCCGCTGGGATGCATCGGGACGGCGCAAGCGCCGCTCGAGCGGCCTTCAATGACACACCCCGCTCGAGCGGCCTTCAATGACACACCCCGCTCGAGCGGCCTTCAATGACACACCACACGTCGGAAGGCAGAGTACTCCAAAAAGCCTCTCACCAATCACACTTTATGACAATTGACAATAATAGAAATTATTTTCTGCCAATAAACTTCCTGCCACGTGTCACTCCCTCATTGGTTAATGGGGACACTAAAATGTGAGTGAAGGCACGTGATAACTTGGAGTTATGGTGTGCTGAAATTTAGGAGACCCCAACCCTTTTGACCGGGTTAGAGGAATAGTATGTGGGCTGGGGTCCCTCAGAGCATCAGAGCATCCCCATTAGCCGCGCGAAGGGCCCTCGCCAATGGAAATTGGCGGGCCCGCACTGAAACAGTACCCCAATGGCCGCGCCACCCCTCCCTCCACCTTTCCGCGACACTCTATTGCAGCCCCGCTTACGCCAAATTTTCTCTGGTTGCAGAGAGACCTTTTCTACATTCTATTGCGTAGTCAGCGCCAGGATGGCAGCTCTATCACTGCGACTCTGACACTGCGACTCTCATGAGAAAGAAAGCACGATCACAAATGCAAGGCCCCACCCTCCCTAGCCACACCCTCCCCAACCACGAGGGCATGCTGAATAACCTGGCCCCGCCACGTCACCACACCAAGGCTATTTGGGGGGCTGTGTAGCGAGATTCCATTGGGGCCAAAACCCTCCATTTTGTCGCACGCTCAGATACATCCCTCGCCATTATCTGTTAGCGCGTCCCAATGGCGCGAAACCATTGGGATGCTCTCACACGCCAAAGTAGGCTCCGCTCCCCGGCCCACAGTGCGGGCTGGGCATGCTCTAAAGGTGGACCCTTAATCTTCCCAAAAAGGACTTTCAATGAGCTCCGGGCATCCCTCCATCATATTGGTATATGATTGGATCCCCAAACAACCTAAAATAGGACAAGCCATGAAATATACTGTTGTCCCAAACACAAAGTGCCAAGCAGAAGCTGCTGGGGTATTTCATGATGGGTGCGCCAACAAACAAATCTCCTTGCACATGCTACCTTCCTCCTTTCTTCGCAGATCTCGGGTAAGATGGAGCAGATTCGGCGTTTGAATTGGAGCATACGACGAAAAGGGCACAAGAATTACAACAGCCTTGGAGCAGATTCGGCGATTGAGCTCCACCCTCGCCAAATCCAGGAAGAGGAATTATGCAGAAACGTATCAGTCGCAGTTTGTCGAGATCGATCACCGAGGCAGAAGAGGAGCTGGCGGCACACTGGCACAATATCGAGGCGTGGCAAAAGTTGAATACAGCCCAGGAGAATCTGGAAGCTCGAAGCGGGTCGCGACCATGCAGCGTCTATATGGTGTACCGTTGGAGATCGATGTTCGAATCGAAGGAATTTTAATTTCGAATTCCACAAAGCTCCAGATTGAAAATCGAACATTGCGGATCTGGAGTCAGAAGGGAGAATCCTCCGCTCTAGGCAGGAGATAGAGCAGCACGTGGTGGACTTTTGCCAAGCTCTGTACACAAACGACGACCAGGTGGAAGGCAATGAGACGGCTCGATCGTCAAGCCTGTCTGAGCAGCGTCCCGTCTTGCATCACAGCTGAGATGAACGCGAGGTTGACCAGAGAGGTGTCGGTGGAAGAGCTGAGTGCAGCGCTCAAGGAGTTGACCAGCAGCAAAGCCCCGAGCCATGACTCGGGACGATTTTCGGCAATTTGGAAAGATGTTGCAGAGGACCTGAGGGAACTCATCAATGCCTCGCTGGCCAGTGGCCACCTGCATCCGGAGATGAAATATGGCACTACTCCGCTCATTCCAAAGGGAGGCACTCAAACTGGACTGGGTAATTACGGCCCGGGCCTTCACTCCCGGAGACGAACCTTGGAAAGCATTTGTTCGTTACAGAATCCGGACGTTAGCACTGCGGAGAGATGGAGATTGGGGCACCTTGGATTCTTGGCTGGTATCTGTACCGAAGGTTCATCTCTTTGGTTGGCGGTTTGACAGTCATGGCAGGCAGTCCGGAGAGGAACAAAGAAGAGCGCACCATCATCTACAGACGAATTTTTGAGAGAACCGCTTTATCTCAATCCATTACTGAAAGACCATGATGGCAGGTCATTTGGAGAAAGTCGAGGTTTCAGAACTGGACGAAGAAAGGAGTTCTGCAGGTGAAGAATGTTTGGAGCATCGCTGATGGCGAGTTTCAATGTTTTGTGGCTTGTTCAATGTAGCAGCTTGTTCTGCTTGCCAGCAATAGGAAGCATCCTCTAAGGATGAGACACCATGGCATGTCATTAGGTCTGCCCTGCTTTGGGCGATCTGGACCCAGCACTGTGAGTTTGATTTGCATTCAGGAGTTTTCCACCTAAGCTTGGGATGGCTCTGTACAAGGCGTGGAAATTACAATACAAGTTGGGATGGGTGCGTGGAGCCATCTGCAACAGCACAGCAGGCAGCGCGTGTCCATCAACAGGCGCTGGAAGATCACTTCTTATCCACTTGGGCAAATGGGAATCTGTTTCCAGGATCGTGGAGCATCGCCCGCCTTGGTATCCCGAAGAACCCTCATCCAGACTTTCTTCCGAAGAATTTCAGCAGACACATGTCAACCACGACGAGAATCAGTAGAACATCGCATCGGGGAGTTGCAAACTCTCAACGGCCAGCGCATCACTCTTACAACGAGAGCGCTTCGGAGGCTTCAAGACCCCTCCCTCCTATCCCAGGGGTGGTTTCATGAACGCCGTCCCTATGGATATCCGGAGCCCCCCTCGGCTGATGCTTCCGGCGGCGGCTCGACAGGGATTTAACAGATCTCGGGCAAGAAATATGGAAGCTTCATAATGGCATTCATGTTTTAGTAGATGGGGCATCTTGACCCTCAATTGCAAACAGTATGACTTCCCCCTTAGTTTAGAAGAAACAGACTTGGCAACCAATTCCATGTAACAATCAGGAGAGGGGAAAGTTTGGTTCTTGTTGTGGACACCTATATCCAACCAACCGACCGATTTTTTATTTTTAAATTATTTTTTATTTTTAACAATAAATGTATTAATCAATTGAGAAAAATTCAACCATGCCATTTTTAGAGTTGTCTTTGTCCGCTGGTTGCCCACAAACTAGTCGAGTGTACGCAACCAAGGGTCGGCACAGTCGCTCTTTGTCAAGTTTTTTCGAAGAAGACAATGCTGGCTATTCTATGTTTTCTTTTCATCTAGGTAAACTACTTGTCTTCCTCTTCAATTTATCAAGGGAGTTCCATAAATTCTTACCAATCCATTTCCTAGAAATTTCGAGCCCCCTCCCATTTCAAAGTAACTTCTATTATGTCCCCAAAATTGCAAACCACCCTCGATTTTTGGGGTAAGCATTTGTAGCCGCTACCAAGGAGGGATGGGGGAGGGGTAAAGGATCCCCCTAGTTTTTAATGTACAGGTTTAAATTACCAAGGAGTATGCCCATAGAGTAATTTGGGGCATCGAACCTCATTTCTAAATTCAAAATCATTAACCCTTAAACGCCCAAGCAAGCCCGAGGGGCATGATTCCAACAGAATCTTCCCTGTAGCTCTCACTGTACTCAACATTTCACTCATATTTTGATGTCAAACTGGTCACCTTCTTCTGATGCATTCAAAAAGTGAAATTTCACAATTCAAATCACAATTTGTATGAATGATTTTGTGCTTTGAAAGGATTGTGGTAGGTAGGTTGGGGTGGTACATAACCTTGTAGGAGGTTGCAAGCTCATCATTGATTGGCCTATTCATGATGCCCAAGTTCAAAAAGTGCACTATTCATGATGCCCAAGTCCAAAAGATGCTGTGATCCAATTTTGGGCTGCCCGTTTCAGACCCCATGGGCGTTTAAGGGTTAAATATGGCCTTGAGGAGTCTCCATGGATTCTAGGGTGCCTCCTTAGTAGCTATTGCGAACCATTGCCCGAATTTTCCGACTGTCGTCCAGCTATGCGCACTGGTCTTTCAAATAACTATGAAAGGCATGCTCTGGTTTCTTATTGACCCTGCATCATTCTCCGTATTTTTTCTATTGTTTTTCTAAACCAATCTATCCCTAGTTTGGTGATATTAGGGAGGGGTAGATTTGTCCCATATTGTTTGATATGCTGAGGAGGTGAGAAAAATACATGAAGAGGGTTGTCGAAGAAACGAGTTTAATTTATTTTTAAATTTATTCTTACCTTTACAAGTGCCACGTGGCTCTCCCACAAGGGGGTCTATGTGGCACCCCCACAATGTCCTTTGATTAACCAATGGGCGCCAGAGAGTTTGCACCTTATTGAGACTATAAAGGGGGGGGGGGGTAAACTGACTAACTGCTACTACCACCCATTTCAAGGTAGCTCCCCTTTTCCACGCAGGTTCCAACACCATTTCTTGTTACTGCTTTCTCGCATGGAGAACCTTCCAGATTTTGTTAGGGCTCCTGAAATGTGGTCTTCAAATATAGGTTTCCTAGAATGTACTCTTCCATAATGTGGACTATCCAGCCTCTGTAATGTCACCTATCTGACCTTTGTAGTGACTTCACAAAGTTACCTCCTCCAACTCCCGTATACAATGGTTAAAGCTAGCATACATTCTTTTAGTTCTAGATAAAAGTAATAAATGGAATGTATGTGCACATTGGCTTGGAATTATCATTTTACAATATAAGCCTCAAGGGTTATTTCTTTTCTAATTATTTGGCAACAATTAATTACTAGTAGATAGGATTATCATCCTAAAGCAGAAATGGTTTAGCTAAATACCCATGTATTCTTCCAACCCCTTTCTCTTTTACAACCGTTTCAAGAATGGCCTTACTTTTTCAAAGCAACCTTGAACTTTGATGATGACTATGTAAAGTTGAGGTAAGGAACCTTTTAGCATACAAAGAAGAACTTGTGTATTAGTGAAATCATGTTGTTCCACAATGATTGGTTGAAATTCGCACCTTATGAATATTTACTACTCTTGCGGTATATTTTATGTGGTGGATCGTGAGGTGAGTCAGGTAAAGTTAGAAGCCATGTAGTAAACCGGTTAAGTGATGTCATGCGATAGTCTAGTCGTGCACAAAGTCAAGTTACCTATAGGTCGTGCATTGTGCTATAGTTGTGCAGTTCTACGTTTGCAATAGTTGTACACCTATTGTATGATAATTACACGATCATTCTGTCGAACAGTTAGCTTGCCGGTCGGATGTCGTGCAATGGTCGTACTATAAGTCAACTTGTACTATAAGTTAACTTGTTCAATATTTACACGATAAGTTAGGTTGTGTACTAATCGTGTGGTCACTTCATAAGTTAAGGTTTTGCATTTGAGTTATACATTAAGTCAAGCAAGTCATGTTATGCTTTAGTCATGTAGTAAGTGACTTTTTGAATTAAGATTGTGCGGTAAGTCATGTAGGTTATATCATGAGTTGAAGTAGTAAGGCAATGCAATAATCGTGCAATAAGTCACATTGTAAGCTGTGGTTGTGTTGTAAGTTAGGTAAGTCACATTGTGAATGGAAGTCATGAGGTAAGTCAGATTGTGATACAGTGAGATAGTTGTGCGGCTAAAAGGAAATTAAATGAGATAGTCGTGCAATCAATTGAGCGATAATTGTGTTGTCTAGTCGTGCATATAGTTGTGCGGCCAAGTTGCGTTGATAGTGGTAGCAGTCAGGCCGTGCAATTATCATGCGTCATACAATAGTTGTGCGGTTAGGTTGTGCAATGGTCAAGTTGTGTGGTTAATGCGAGGAATACTCATTCGTATGTGTAATAGTTAGTCTTGCGTCAAGCTGTGCAATCATTGTGCAATATAGGGCAATGGTCGGGTCGTATGGTGTTCATTGTACAGTACCCTCCAACAAGTGTTGCAACACACTCTGTTTTTTCACTTAAAACATATCCCATGGCCTGTTTTAGAATGGTGGTGTTGGCATGATAATCATCACATCTCCATGAGATTTTTTGCATCATGGAAGGTGTTCCAGTTACCTTCATACACCAAGCATTTTCTAAATATAAAGAGGCATCCATTGCCATGTGTCTACCAAAATTGCCATCATGCTTAAAAATCTTGGAAAAGGGTACCCTTCTTAATGTGATCACTTCTTCTCTGGGATATCAGATTTTGAGTATGTTTGAGCTTGGGAGGGTCCAGAGATACACATACTTGTTTGTAAGTCATCTTGATGGTACACATTTCTTAGAAAAGTTGTGTGCAACAAGTCCCATTTGTCAAACATATCGTTTACGTGTTGTTGTTAGGACCTTTTTTATCAAACTTTTTGTGGATGTAAGTGTTGTTTGAGGATTGTGCACCATGACAAGGAGTTATGTATCAAATGATATACGACACATGATAGTTGGTATGCAGAAAGCTGACAGGAGTCATCCTTTGAAGTTGGAAAACCATCACGCCAAATTCGTGTCTGGCGAAAAGCATATGAACGCTACAACTACAATTGCTTAGCACCTACATTCAAATCCGGAAGGACTTCAATTATGGTATGGGGTGCTATCACTGGCTCTTCTAAGTCTTATTTGGTGTTAATTCCTCCTAATAGACGCACTGCCAAAGACTTTGTAGAGATAGTATCTCAAGGAGCATTAGAGCATTATTATTGGCACCATGACCACTATGAGCACCTCATTTTAATGGAGGATGGTGCTCCAAAGACATGGTAGTAATATACAAAAAGATTGGAGACAAAGAACTTGGATTGAAAAAGCTTGAATGGCCACCAAATTCTCCCGACCTTAATCCTATAGAGAATGTCCGGAAGCAAGTTAAAGATCAAGTGCAACAGAGAAATAGACCACGAAACAAAGACGAAATGTGGACATCAAGTCAATCGGCTTGGGAGGATATACCTCAAGAAAGCATCAAGAAGTTGATTTCAACAATGCCAACCCGGATGAAAGTCGTAATAGCGACTCAAGGTGGTAGCACTCGATGGTAGTAGGTGTTCCATTTCTTGTAGAATATTTGTTAGTGAGTAAGACATATTGTAAACTTCATATCATATTAGGCTTCTATACTACTATAGCTTTGTAATGATACCTTATTTGACTTTATTTGATCAAATTTTGATTTAATATATGAGTTTGATTTCCTTAGCCTAGAATATGAATGAATGGAAACTCGAAAATACTTTAGAGCCACATAGAGGAGAATTTTACCTACATAGTATGCATCTTTGTAATACCAAGAATGTGAACAATGATATATCCTATAGATTGGTGCAATCAAATTTTAAAAAATCATCATATATATTTCTCAGTTAATTTTTTTTGAAATTAAGTGAAAAAGATAAAATAATTCATCAAAAATAGAGATTTTGTTTTTTAACATTGACATTTTATGAACACGTGAAGGGTCCATAACACAAAAGATTTAATAGGATAAATTTGATAAAATCCTCCCATTTTGAAAATGAATTAGAGAATTTCAAGAGTTCACAAAATGGTTGCAAGACTTGTTGGAGGGTTCTGTACAATTATTGTGCGGTCGTGTTTGTGTGGTGTATTAGTTAGGTTGTATGGTGTCAATTGTAGAAATATTGTTGGTCATGTCATTTGGTGTCAATTTTATAATTATTGTGCGGTGAGGTCGTGTTGTGTGTTGGTTAGATTGACAAAGTTGTACGGTGTCAATGGTGCCTGAATTATTGTACGGTCAAGTCATGCGTCTTGCTATAAGACATACAATCGTGACTTCGTCTGTTTTGTCATAAGTCTTGTAGCAAGTCGTGCGGTAGGAAGGTCGCCGTGTGTTTTTTAATATAAATCGTGCGTTGGTCGGGTTGGTCGTGTTGTGTATTAGTCAAGATGGCTAAGTTGTACGGTGGGATCGTACACTCAGGTCCTGTCAATCATGCAATTATTGCATGCTCAGGTCGTGTGGATCGTGCAATTATTGTACAACCACGTCGTGTCAATCGTGCAATTATTGCACACTCAGGTTGTGCGTCTTGCCATAAGTCGTGTGACAGTCAGGATGTATATTTTTTTCATAAGTCTTGTTGCAAGTCGTGCAATAGTGAAGTCATGTGTTTTTTTATAAATAGCGTGTTAATCAGATCAGGTTGTGCGTACGTCGGTTTTTCATAAATAGTGTGTTAGTTAGATCACGTTGTGAGTTAGTCGAATCGTGCGTCAACCGGTAAGATTGTGCCTCGGTGAGATCAATTGAACGTTGTAAGTTGGTCAGATCGTGTATTAGTGAGGTTGTCTTACAAGTCATGCATTGTGTGTTGGTTAGATTGTGCGTTGTGCCTTGGTCACATTGATTGGACGTTGTACGTTATATGTTGATAAGATCGTGTGTTAGAGAGGTTGTGTCACAAGTCGTGCGTTGTGCGTTGGTCAGATTGTGGATTGGTGAGGTTGTGTCGTGTGTTGGTCAGGTTGTGCGTTGGTAAACTTGTGTGTTGGTTACATTGTATCGTGTGTTGGTCACATTCTGCGTTGGTAAGTTCGTACATTGGTGACATTGTGTCGTGTCTTGGTCGTGCGTTGGTCACATTGTGTGTTGTGTGTTGGTAGTCCGTTGTACGTTGGTAACTAAGGTCGTGCCGTTGGTCAGTTTGTACGTTGGTAAGATCGTCTGTTGATCACATTGTATTGTGTGTTGATTACATTTTGCGTTAGTCGTGTGTTGGTAAGTTCATGCGTTGGTCGCATTGTGTCGTGCGTTGGTCAGGTTGTGTTTTGGTCACATTGTCTGTTGTGTGTTGGTAGTCTGTTTGTCAGGTTGTGTGTTGGTTAAGTTGTGTGTTCGTTAAGTTGTGCGTTGATAAGGTAGTGCGTTGGTGAGATTGTGCATTGGTTGTGCGTTAGTGCGTTAATAAGGTAGTGCGTTGGTGAGATTGTGCATTGGTCGTGCATTAGTGCGTTGATTAGATCATGCGTGCGTTAGTTAGATTGTACATTGGTAAGATCATGCATCATGTGCATCCTACCATAAGTGAGATTGTGAGGTATATGTAAGTAAAATTATGTCACAAAGTAATTCAAGTTTTAAATTTTAGGGTATGCCTTAATTAGGCCATGCATTTTGAGGTATGTCACATAGGTGTGTTGTGATGAGTTGGTAATTGCCATAGGTAAGCTATTTAACTTCTCTTCAATAAGAAATCTAGTGTAGTGATAATTCACAGTACATGATATGGTTAATAAAAACATATACACATCCAACCCTTCAAGAATTTTTAAAACATAGCTTAGATTTAAAATCTATGTGTAACCAAAGATTACAAGTATAATTAAAATAATGGCTGTGAGCATATATCAGTGGTATCTTAGGTGTATGTATAGTGCCCTGTCAAAAGAATACGTTCGGGAAAGAAACAAGAGAACATGCCTCAATTTTCAAATGATTGTCATGTTTATTGAAGTGATTCAAAATGCCAATTACAAATTGAATTAGAGAGAAAATGAAGTACTCTATACCATACGCTTTGATTAATTATTGCACGACCAAGTCGTGTCGATCGTGCAACTATTGCACAACCAAGTCGTAAAACCAGGTCGTTTGCACGTCGTACGACTAGGTCGTGCGCACGTCGTGTCGATCATGCAACTATTGCACGACCGACCAAGTCGTACGACTAGGTCGTGCGCACGTCGTGTCGATCATGCAACTATTGCACGACCGACCAAGTCGCACGACTAGGTCGTAGGTCGTGCACGACCAAGTCATATGGAGGTCGTGCGCGCATCGTATCATGCGCAGGTGCGCACATCGTGTCGTACACACAGGGCGTGCGCACGTCACGTCATGTCGTAGGGCGTGCGCAGACCGTGCAATTATTGCACGACCAAGTCATGCGCAGGTCGTGCGCACGTCGTGTCGTACGCAGGGCGGTCGTACGCACGTCGTGTTGTGCGCAGGGCGTGCACACGTCGATCGTGCAATTATTGTAGGGTGTGCGTACGTCGTGTTGTGCGCGTGTTGTGCGCAGGGCGTGCACACGTCGATCGTGCAATAATTGCATGACTAAGTTGCACGCAGGGCGTACGCACGTCGATCGTGCAATTATTGTAGGGTGTGCGTACGTAGATCGTGCGCACGTCGATCGTGCAATTCTTGCAATACCAAGTCGTACGCAGGTCGCATATAGTACGAGGTCGTGCGCAGGTCGCGTACTATGACCAGGTCGTGTGAATAGTGCAATTATTGCACGCTTAGGTCGTGTACTAAAAAGTAAGTTAAAAGATAGTGAAGATTGGTCGTGCAATGGTACCAACCTTTTTTGCATATTTCATAACTTGTAATTTAGATAGATTAGGTGCAAACATGGTGCTTATTTGAGAGTTTTAGGTATTTTTCTCTTTGGCTCCGAACGAAAACGAAAACTTTTGAGAGGGCACTGTACCGAACAATAAGTTTTGTGTAAGAGTGTCGCACTGAATGATACTGTATATTTAGAGAGAGTGGAAGGAGGGGTATGATCATGTACAGTAATGTACAGGTATAGGCGCAGAGGGGAGGAGGGCTGTAGGGGGGCAGTACGCTTATCCATAATGGTGGAAGCAACGCAAAGGCGGCACAAGCGGCTCAGTAGAAAGGCAGCAACCAGAAGCCTCTCACAATCGAGTGTTTGTCAAACCCCCCTGCCTGTGTCCCTCCTCCCCTCTCCAGCTCTACAGCTCCCCAGTCTGTCCGTCTCTCTCTCGCAATCAATCAAGCAAGCCCCCTTTCGTTTGCCATCGCTGGGCTGGCTCACACACTCCAACTGATCTTCTTCCTCATGCGAAGTTATGACGCTCACTGACCACACCCCCTCGACGTACTCTCGCCACCCTCGGCCGGAATCAACCGCAGCAGCAAAGCTAGCGTACTACTCCTCCTCTCCGTCCGCCTGCCTCTCATAAATGGAACGCCCAAAGGAGGGATCTTTGTCGTAACTGACGCTCACTGTCGTTCACTCTCCCAGTCCACCTCACGAGAAGGGCGGCAAACCTACCTTGAAAATGCTCTGCTACCCTTCTGAAAATACAAACTCATGAACGACGAGCTTGAAAACAGACCCGCTTGAAAACAAAGCCATGAAGAAGAGCTTGAAAACACACCCGTGAAAGGCTCGACAAACATGCGAACACACTTATGAACAAGCTTGTAAACACACCTATGAAAGAGCCTGGAAACACACGCATTACAAGCTTGCAAACACACACCATTACAAGCATGAGGACACTCCCATTACAAGCTTGATAACACACCTATTACAAGCTTGAAACTAACCCATGAGGAGCTTAGAAACAAACCCATTACAAGCCATGAAAACAAACCCATTACAAGCCATGAAAACAAACCCATTACAAGCCATGAAAACAAACCCATTGCAAGCCATGAAAACAAACCCATTACAAGCCATGAAAACAAACCCATTACAAGCCATGAAAACAAACTCATTGCAAGCCTGCAAGCGAACACATGAAAATAGTGCACATGAGACACTTGTAAAACCGGCACTTTGGCAACCAGGCCACCGCTCTGGTCTGAGAGACGAGACAACATGAGAACAAGAAAGATGACGACATAGTGGAAACATGTTGAGGAACAACAACAACAGGAATGGTAAAGAGACAACATGATGATTGACTTGGGAGATAGTAAAATACATTAAAAAAATAAAAAATCCTGGGTTGCTCGGTGCAAGGGCTAGACCCCAGAGCAGCACAACCGCCAAGGAAATGGGCTATAAGAAATCTGCTTGCTTCACTCTTATGTGTCTTCTGCCCTAAACTCAACCATCATGCATTCTCTCAACGCACTATTGAGAGAACCACTTTTCTGTTGTAGTCATTTCGCTACCAAAATTTTGCCTTTTCCGCCAAGAAAAGTTCGTCGGAGCAATTGTTTACACCTCCATTTACAAAAAGAAAAAAATAAAAATGCGGAGGAATAAGAAGCCTGTCTGTCTGTCTGTCTGTACAAGGAGGGAGAGAGATCATCGATCATAGACACATCTTCAACTGCTCACTTGAACCTTATGTTGCGACAGGAAATTCTCGAAGTCCGGGGTGTTGAAGAAACTCGTAGGCTGCACGCGGCGCCGGCGCGCCATAGCGCGAGGTTTCCTCGGCGCGGGCGGGCAAAACGTCACGTCCACGTCGGGAATTCGGTGCTCCTTGCTCTTGGGCGTCTCGCAGCCAACATTACTCGCTGGCTCCTCCGCTACCCCCACCACCACCGCCGGGGGCACTTCCTTGCTCGCAGCGCTACAAGAAGGAGGCTCTACAACCAAAGGAGTGGTGCGCACGGGACGTAGAATAGGGAGACAAACCCAACTATCGAGGCTAAGACGCCGTCTCCCAGATCCCACTACCACTACTTCCTGCTGCTGCTGCTGCGGGGGTTCAACTGTGGGTGCCATAGCTAGCCTAGAATGCGCGATCATAGAAGAGAGAGAGCACAAAGTGTCGGCGAGTCCTGGAAGCTTGGACAAATGGTGCACACGCTTTCTTCTGTACTACTACTGCGATAGAGCAGACTATGTCAACTCCAATGAACTAAAAACCCAACTGCGCGAGGATGAAGATAGTGAACAAGGAGCGATAGAGCGCGCTGTGGGTGGGGTTCAGAATTTGAGGGCGCGTTCATCCCTTCGGGAGGAAGGAGACGAAGGCGATCGCGGGCCGGGTCGGGTCGGTCCGGGCGCGGGCCGGGTGTGCCGGCGCGGGTGGTGGCGTACCCGTCAAGGGAAGGGATGGACGCGCCTGCAGTCCTGCCCGCGGGCAGTTCGAGAAATAAACAGCGCCGCCGTGTTATTCAATTTGGGCTAATTTAAATTGGTCGCCAGCTGGAAATTAGGAGTGCCTAATAATAATTAGGATTATGTGCATCATGGGGGCTTCACTTTATTTTGAGGAATGAGAACATTCTGATATTAGTGAGCTTAATCACTATAAACAGTTGAGAATTTCTATTGTTTTCTGAGGCTAATGATAGTGGGGTGCATAATACCGCTCATGGAAATTGCTAATTGGCAATAGACTTGGGGGTCTCGGGTCTGCAAATTGGGAATCTGTCATAGAGAGGATCTCAGTGAAGCAAAAAAAACTTTTAACTTTTTCGAAGGTGAATGTTCAAATAAAATCATGGTTTTGAAATTTTCATATTTTAAATCCATATATAAAAATATGGGGCTACTCGTTTTGTTTTGTGATCTAATGATAGTGGGGTGCATGGAAATGCTAATTTTGTTGTACCAAATGGCAATAAATTGTGGGGGCTGGTTTTTATGTATTCAATTGGGTCTGCAACATGGGAATCTGTCATAGGGAGGATCTCAATGAGGCAACTCGTTTTGTTGTGATAATATAAATAGTGTGATGATTTAAATTGAATTGGAGCTCGTGGGGTGCCTGATGCCGCGTTTACATTGGAAATGAGAAGCCTCTGGCCAAACTCCACATGGGCCATGGCCCATACTTGAGAAGTCGATCATTGAGATGTGGAATATCAAGATTTGGGAGGCCTTGAGAAACGCTATCAAGCGGGTGTAGGTGATAACTACCAACATGATAACTACCCACCCCTAGCATACTAAAAAATTCCTTCTTGAGTTTGATAAGATTTCTGCCCTTAATTCAATGGTGGTCAATAGGGATGGTATGAACATCACCTCGAAAGGGAGGCCTCCCCCCTTAGGAGAATTTTTGTGATTTGTGACGATTGCGGGCACCGTGGCAGAATGATAGTAGAGGAGGAGTTGTGGCAAGAGGCCGAGCAGTTTGACAACTTACCATGCAGGTCACGAGCAGAGGCATGTTGGTGGCTCAAGATTGCAGCACGTGGTAAGTCGGCTAACGTAGCTTACATGGCTAACGGGAGGCTGGTCCAGATCAAAACCGGCACCAGCAACGGTGCAGGGTTTGAGGGCCGCAAGGGAGGAGCAAGGCGGAGCTCAGAGCGATGGTTCTACATTGGAGCATCTGTGGAGGAATTGGCATGCGGGGGGGGGGGGGGCAACGGTGGAAGCCTGACCTCAGGCTAAGTGCAGGAATGCATATAGTAGGGCTTACTTTGTTAAAAGCTGGTCGAAGCATCAATTGTTGGGCTGCGTTAGTCACAACATCATGTTGCAGTGGGTTTTGCTACTTAAGGGGTGTCCAAGTGGCACTTCTAGCTTAGGTTGCATCGATGTTTATCGAGTAAATGACAACCCCCTGCCCACCGAGTAGTAACCTACTCTAGTCATGTTTGTATTTCTCTCAATTGATTAATACATTAATTGGTTTTTTTTTTTAAAAAAAAATCCATATATTCCCATTAAAGAATTGAAATTGATTTGATGGTGAGTTTGAGCTTCTTTTGCCAAAATGAAGTTAAATGTGTGCATATATCATGTGTGAGGTTGATATATGTAAACCATCAAGTTGGGAAAGTTAACCCCTAAAGATCCTTGATACAAAATTGTCTAAATCATCAAAAAGAACCTTCTTCTACTTCAGGCCCAAAGAAACTCAATCTAAGCATTAATTAGAAAATCCAACCGTAAGATCTTGAAGCTAACTTGACCCTTTACTCTAGTGACAAATTTGAACCGTTAATTTTTCTCCAATTTTGAGATTATAATGGTCAAAGTTGGCTGAAATTTTTCCCTGCGGAAATTCCAAAAAGCCATTTCGGCTTTCTTGGATCTTTAGGGGTTAAATGTTTTTGAAGTTAAATTTTTTGTAATTTTTTTGTAATTCTTAAAACAATGTATAAGAGAGGAATGCAACCATGAACCAAAGTAGCTGGCTACTTGGCAAGGTTACGCTATGTTGTTGAAGGAAATAAAACAATAAAGGATCCAGGGTATATGAAATTAGATTTTTGAGAGTGTAGGTTTCTCACTGAACTTGTTTTATTTTTATCGATATTTTAGTTTGATATATTATATTTTTTCTGTCCATGGATGTGCATGGACTTATCTATTTCTCATAATATTGAATAAACGGAGAAAAAAGTAAAAAATATCCAATCTAGAAATATGGATTGGGTTGCCTTAAAGTTGGGGCTTGACGACTTGCTCCAAAATCTCTTATCACATTATGCAAACTTGTGACCTAAGCTCTTCTTCATATCGTGTGGGTAAAAACAATTAGAGGATTGATAAATCAAACGTGATTTTGAGAAATTTGTTATTGTTGAATACAACACCAAATAGTTTTGAGTTTACTATAGGAAATCCAAGGTGGACATAGATTACTGGTAGGATGAAGGATTTTGAGTTGAAGGCAGTAAGTGTTACATTGTACTCCAACGAATAAAGAGGTGAACTCATATAGCGACGCGGCTCTTATAGCCCCTTCGCACCAGGAGTTACGATGTAGGCGGTCAAGTAGTTAGAGCCGTGTTCTGGACAGTTGTATTCACACAGTCTAGCGTTGATAACCCCCGAACCTAGTCATCAGCCTACCTGTCACCAAAATGTCAACTACTTAACTACGGTTGCATGGAGCTGTTTTGACGGTGGTAGGAAAGAGGTCTGGAAGGAACTGGAATCCCTTTTATAGTAAAAAAAAAGGAGACAACGCAGTGGTTTGGAGGGGCTTGCGGTCATGGATATTAAGTTGTGAGTGATCTGTCAGTTTATTCCGGGGAAAATGAACATATTACGCCTAAGTAGTAGGTGCCCGGAGAAGCAACGGGCAAGGCTGCCCGGTTTTAAATTTTCTACGGGAGGCATAAAATCTGCCGTACAGTAACATGCTACTCTCTTTTCTAATGTCTGCGCTACTGTAGTGGTCCTACGGTACTGTTCACGCTGCTGTGCTTGGATCTTGTTCCTTGCTGCACCGGTGAGAGAGGAGGAGTCGTTGCTTATCGCAATGGCCGAGGCGATGGTGAACCTACAAAACAACGGTACACAGCCACAAAGTTAGTTCTAGCACTTCACGTTTCTTATGAATTCCCTTTACTTCTGTGATACTGTGTTATGTGAAGCCTATGTTGAACAGCTTGTACTATGCATGGTGTGGTATGCGAATGCATGATAAGAAATCATAGTGTGAATGGAATGGAGTGAAGAGGGAGGATAGAGCTTCCGTAGCTGTAGGAAGAGTACATCTCTTCACACCCGGAGCCGCCTTCTTTAGTTCTTCTATGACGTCCACAAGCTCCCTCCTAACCGTCAGAATATCCCTGCACACCCCTCCAAACCCCCTCCAATGCCAAAGTCAGAGACGGAATAGAAAAGAACATACAAAACAGAAATGATTTGTGTTGTGTTTTCGCAGATAGCACCAGCACTGGAACGCCGCAACCGAGGCGGGTTGCAGGCAGAGGCTCAAGGAAGGGAGCTGGTAACCTGGAAGAGGGAGGGCCATCAAGCAAGAAGGAGAGGGACCCCAATTGGTCCAAGTCGGAAATATTAGCTCTCATAGAAGCGAAGAGGCAAGAGTATATCAGTGAGATGACAGTTGAGGATGTCAGGGAGTTGATGTGTCCGGAACTTGGAAAGTGGGGAAAAATAGCAATGATCTTGAATTCCAGAAAGGGAGAAGGAGATGTAGAAAGAGACAGGGATGCTTGCAAATACAAGTGGAGCACACTTCTGTCAGACTTCAAAAAAATCTGGGATTTCCACTCAAGAACTGGGAGAAATTCAGAAGAGTACTTCTCAGAAACAACTGCGGAGGAGAAGAAGTTGCACAAATTGCCGAAGGCATTTTATGCAGTGGCATATCGGAATATGGCGGAGTGGCTACGTGATAAGGCCACAATGACTCCCCCCCATGCGCGTGACACCATGGACCCAAATGATTGCAATTACCATGCACCCATACCGGAAGACCCAATCCAGGACATGGAAATCCAGGACATGGAAATCCAGGACATGGAAATCCAGGACATGGATTACTTCGACTCCATTGGTGATGAGACATCCCAGCAGGGCCTGGGGGCTCAGGGAAAGCCCATTGACCTCACAGCCGGGGAGTCTCCAGCAGTATCCTCAGCTCGAAGCCAAGGAGGTATGCTCGCAAGCAGCCCGGGAGGAGGTATGCGTGGTGCTCCGCTGTTGAGTGCCTCAGTAGCCGACATGGCCCGTGGAAGGGGAGAATTCAGAAGCCCAAGGCGCCTCGGAGAGGAGATAAATCTGAACGCCCCCCCTGTAGTGTTTGCACCGGGGAGCACATCTCAGAAATCAACCTCAGTCTCCGCCCTCCCCGGTGTACCACCATCGCCGATCCGATCAGCTCCCGCAGGAACCGTCCCCCCCGTGTCCAGACAGGGCAGACGTGTAGATGAGATTCACGTTTTATCCTCGACCGCTACCTCTGCAGCTGCAGAGTTTAAAAAAACATTTGGCAGTACAGGACACAGAAAGAAGAGAAGCGCAGAGAGTTCTGCTATTGCGGATGGAGTAACAATGAGTGCGGAGAAAATGGTGAAAGTGCTCAGTGACATCAACGAAACTCAGAAGACGACTGAAAGGGAGAAATTGGAGGTGCATAGCAAACAATTTCGGGAGAGCTTGGAATACAAACGCAACAGGGACAGATTGACTTTGGAGAACACTCGGATTTCTCAGGAGCACACTCGCCTTGGGTTGCTCAATCAGCAGATGGTGGTACAGGCCATCGCAAACCTAGCCTCTGCGATTTCGCGGTCTATACCACCACCCGCCACCCCTCCTAGTGGTCTGCGGTCTACCCCCCCTGCACCACCTGAAGGTGATGCGCTTGCAGACGAAGGCTCACTAGATCCTCCGGAATGAGCACCTCCCTGTACCTGCAATATCCGTTTCCAACTGTGAGTCATTACTTTTCCCTACATACAGCCGTCAATGCATCATGTAAACAATCATTTAGTGATGCATGGATTGATTTCCCTCTTACCTGCTGCGGACTATGCGTACATCCTCTCGCCCGCCAAGTTCAGCACCATCTCTGCACGAAGTGAGTGCAGCAGAATTCAATGTTAGATGTTAGTACTCGATATCTAGATGTTAGTAAGGCCAATGTGGCCTTCAAAAAAAAAAACGTAACCTCCTCCATGTCTATGTATACCTACTTATGTGTTGTTGTACTCTGAATAAAACTGAATGAATTGGGAAAAAAATTGCAGCAACTCCTAATGTAGGCAAAGAATTAAGTTTTTGTGTCACTATGATGCAAACTTTGAACAGGCACTTTTGTAAGTTTGTCACATTGTTGAGTTTTTGTGTCACTATGATGCAAACTTTGAACAGGCACTTTTGTGAGTTTGTCACATTGTTGAGTTTTTGTGTCACAATGATGCAAACTTTGAACAGGCACTTTTGTGAGTTTGTCACATTGTTCAATTTTTGTGCCACTATGATGCAAACTTTGAACAGACACTTTTGTGTATTTGTCACATTATTGAGTTTTTGTGTTTCTATGATGCTTCATGTCAGTTGCAGATCAACGAGTAACACCAATTTGGCATGTGAGTAAGTTTGAAACAAAGAAATTGTGCACACGATCATACTGGACAATTAAAATGGGACAAAATGAAATCGGCACATCGGACACTTATTTTGGGACGGAGGGAGTACTTACCTTTTATGTGTTTGTTGTTCGTGTTCTTTGCACACCCGCCCATCCCTCCACTCGTCGCTCCCACCTACCGTTCCTAAGAATTTCAGCACCCCTACACCCTGTCTTGAACCAAGAAGGCAGTCAACCTCACCCGCTTTTCCATGCCGTGAACCTCGTCCCGTGGCAGGCCATCTTCTGCAGGCCGCTCCTGGACGGGGTGGTCGTCAACAGCAGGGACCATGCCCTCCCGCTGGAGCATAGCGAGCAGGCGGTCCACCTCATCGGCTGATTGGCCAAGTAAAAGATTATGGAGTATGCAACAGCAGACTACAACGTCTGGGAGGAACGTGACGTGAAGATCTGAAGCACTATGAAGTTCGCGAAAGGTTTGTTTGAGTATTCCAAACGCATTCTCAACGACACTGCGTGCCCTTGACAGTTTGCGATTGAAATGAGTTTCCTGGACAGACCTCCGCCCCCCCACGTTGTCTCGGTAGGGGGTGATTAACCACGGCAGAATTGGATACCCCTTGTCACCCACCAAGTAAGGAACGAACCCTTCCACAGCATCGGCTGGATCAAAAAGGTTAGTTGTGGTTGCCCTCTGATAAAGCATGGATCTTCTAAGTTGTCGGGCGTCGTTAGTAGACCCAGGCATTCCAACCGAAATGTCAATGAATTTCTTGTTCCGGTCCACTACAGCTTGACACTGCATAGTAAATCCTCCACTTTTGAAGTAGAAGTAGTCCTCTGGACTTACATTGGGTTTACGAATGTGGAAATGAGTACCATCAATGGCGCCCACCACCCCCGGGAGCCTTGAGAATTCCTTGAATTGTTCCATAATCACCTGTAGCCGGTTTCCAGTGGGCCATGCCATCTCCTATCTGAGTTCATCATTCACAGCTCTCACAACCTCCCGGATTATACCCGACACAGTACTCGTTCCAATAGCAAAGAATTCCGAGCATAGAAGCAAACTCGCTCCCTGACACAATTTGAACAGAGTGCAGGCTACTCTAACAATCGGGGGAATAGCCAATCTATAGTGTGTGTTCTGTTTTTCAATATGAGGGCGTAGTAGATTTGTTAGACTGAACACAGAAGCTTTTGTCATTCTAAAATTCTCGAGCCAACGATTGTCGTCATACTCTTGAAGCACAAACCTAGAGAACCAGGAAGTTGAGCGGGGTAGAACCCACCACCCAAGCTCCTGATCGACCAAGGTCGTGGCATGTGCGATACGAAAGTCGTGCAATACAGAGGCCACGATATAGTTCATGTTCACCAGAGTCTCATGCACTTGCCCTACGTTTACAGCAGTTTCCCCTTCATCTGGAGGAATGTCGTCGCTAGGCCTAAACATTGTGTCAACAACGTTTTGAAGAATCAAAACGAGAGAGGGCAAAAAGTACGCTACATTTCTAGGATCCAGCCTCGGGTCCATAGTAGACCGTGGGAATACAAACGCCGAGTACACTGAAAACCCTAATATCCAGTTCTACTCTAAAAGGGAGCACGACAACAACGAAATCCGCAGGTAGGAGATATGTGAGCGCAACGAAAATCTCACAAAGAAAACCCTGAGAGCTGACATCGTTGCGCTTCAAGTCCGCGGCCAAGAGCTTCCCCGAGCCTTTCTAGCGCGGGGTCGTGACGATCTCCTTACTCCCATGAAACAACGACAGAATTCAACGAATTGAAGTGGAATTCTGAAAACCGAAAATAGGAACGTTGCGAAGGAGGGGGGTGGGTTCTTCCGAAGTTGCTGCCCAGGTCCAGCCCCTGCTGCCCCCCTTGCCCGAAAACTCCACCACGGGCTGTCACATCCAGTTCCACCAAAATCTCGCAATCCGATTCACCCATCATGGTTACTTCATTGTTTGCTGTCAACATCAGTGCGAACGCACTATTCCATCCCACCCCTGCACTGTAACTATCCCAACCTAAATAACTAGTTCAATATTTATCTAGTCTGAATGCATTCGAGGTTTTCTAAGCACACCGGAGGTATACGGTTGTACACAGTAGTTTGCTACCTCCGGGTGGGAAGGGGCTTTTAGAGAAGTACATGGGAGTTGATGAGTTCTTCCCTTTTACACCATCATGTAGTAAACCAAGTCGGAGTCAATAAGTTGTTCCACTTTACTTTACTAACCAAGATAAAGCAAATAAGTAGACTTCTATGTTATCCTTTGAACAACCCCATCGAAATAAATGGACATTTTCTATTCATGCCATCTCTTATGCATGCATGCCTAAGATTTTTTTAAGGATGTATATGTCATACTTTTATCCACCTCTTGCCACCTCAGAGAGCCAAA
The DNA here is from genome assembly GCA_037043015.1 of Bryum argenteum. NCBI lineage: Eukaryota > Viridiplantae > Streptophyta > Bryopsida > Bryales > Bryaceae > Bryum > Bryum argenteum. The sequence continues at coordinate 14,661,251 of CM073330.1, forward strand.
ATATTTTTTCTTGTATTCAAGTAGAGTGAAATTGTCATCCACGCTTTTCGTCTTGTACACATATAGAAATCTACTAAGAATGAAGTGTGATATTATTGAGTTAAAATAGGATGAGAAACATACAAATGAACAATGTCCTTACATATATCTTACTATATTGTTTTTTATTTGCTTTCTTTCATTAACCAATTGATGTATTAATTATCTGAAACGAATACATGCCCAACATATTGCTTACGCTTGGAAGACTAAATTTGTCCATTGCGTATCTCAAGTCCAAATAACACTTGATATTCATTATAAATATTCAAGATTATATAGTGGATTTGAAAAACTCTAAATCATGTATTGTTGACAATTTTAAAACTTGATCCTTTGAAGCATAATCTTAGGGTGGGGTCCAAAAGCTTTCTTGTTGAAAGATTTTTATTGGGGAAAATTTGGTATCACATTTCTAGTGATGTCACTATAACTAATAAATTGGAAAGACTCATGGTTCTTGAGGATTTGCATGTGACTGTTTCTACGAACATTAGATATCAACTATACTTTCTGAGTCAACTTCCATTTTAAATTTAGGATTTGTAGTAGGAATGTAAGCTCAATCCACGATGTTTTGAAGATATGGCATTTATTATAGTGCAAGTGAACTAAGTAGAGACCCTTTTTCTTTTGTAAATTTTGAGGGCAATTTTTATTGTTTTATAGCTAATGTTTGATTCGAGAAACATGTTTGCAAATGTTTTTGGTACACAATTATGTTTTAGATACATGTGAACAAATTAACAAACATAGATTTTTAGATTGTAATACTTTTGTTGATAGCATATCCACTCTAAAGTGAATAAAATGAAAATTTGTATAGTTCATATACTACTTATATATTACAATCTTGCAACTTACAAGGCCTTACAATTTAAATGCACTTGACCTATAGAAGGTTTGTTATTGTTTAAGATTGTATGGTCAAGATTTAAGGGTTTCTTTATTTTAAAGGTAAGAAGCCATGAGAAAGATTAACCAGCCAATGGGAAGCCTCTAAATTGAGAAGCCCAAAAAATCCCACTTTATCTCCAACTTTTAAGGTCCAAGGGACAAGAGGAGGAGGAGGAGATAATGACATGAAGATTACTCTTTCTCTGTAGCAATAAAAACATACACTCATGAGGGCTTCAAAACTAAATTAGGCGTTGAAAACAATTATGAGGGCTTCAAAACTTAAGTTAGGTTCTCATGAACAGTTATGAGGGCTTCAAAACTTAATTTAGGCTCTAATGAACAGTTATGAGGGCTTCAAAACTTGAGTTAGGCTCTCATGAACACTTACGAGGGCTTTAAAACTTAAGTTAGGCTCTCATGAAGAGGTGTGTCTAACTATAATTTTCAAGCAAGTGGCCAAAATCCCTACAAAATATTATAAATCTTCTTTACAAGTTAAATTAGGGGCGCTTCAGACAATGGACCAAAATTCATCGTGTAATTCAAAAATTCATGATTGGCTACTAAATTTCTTTTGGTCCCATTTGGCTTTATACTACCTCTTACTGAAAGAAGAAGAAGAAGAAGAAAGAAAAAAAAGAAAAAAAAAAAGAAAAAGAAAAAAAAAACCACTACTTGTCAAGTCTTCAAGTATTCTAAATATTCAAAAGAAGGTAATGTTTTTGTGATCTCTTAATCTGCTTGCTGAGTCAAAGCAATTGTCTCAATTGAGGGGTGCTTTACACTTTAAGAAATAAGCGTAGAGGAATCATATTTGAGCCATTGGAAGGCTGAAGAATTGAGAAGCTAAAGAAATGAGGCCCTATATAAGCAAATTTGAGTCCAATGGATAATAGGAGGAAAGAATGACATAGACAATACTTTTGTCAATGTCAAAGCTGTTGTTTATGTCATTTGATTTGATGTTGGAAAATGACATAGACAACACTTTACATTTCTAATGTAAAGAGGGTCTCAACTAAAATCTACGAGAACTTCAGGCTCAAGAATCATTGATTGGCTAGTGTTCAAATATTTTGAGAAAAAGGAGGAAAAAGGAAGGGGTAAAGAGAGAATGATAAAGACTTATACTAAAAAATTGAGCTTGAACTTATCCTAGTCTAACTCCACTTTACACTACAAAGAGTGACCAAGCGACTTGAAATTGCATTTATTATTTTTCATGATTAAGAGTTGTTGACCAAGAGCCATGACTATGAAAACAATTCAATCTTCTTAGTCATGGCTCTTGGTCTATAGTGTAAAGCGCCCCTTAGTATTAGCTCAACATATTAGCTAGCCATCTCTCACTTTGCACCACATATAAAAGCCATGGCTTTGCAAGAATTGGCTTTTAAAGTATGGGCTATGACCCTCATGAGGTTTTTAGGGAGGCATCCCATCTTAGGGTACACTAGTCGGCCTATGTGTCGTTGCCACGCTCGTACAAGTAAATTTTAGTATTTTTGGGTCATAATACTTTGAAGTTCAATATTTTGGGATCAGTCAACCTAATTCTTAATCCAATTGTTTTCTACAAGTGCACAATTCGCTTCCAATGACACCTCATGCGCCCCATTCTAACCGGCGGTCACCAAGATCATAATGTCAAGTACAAAACAAACTACTTGCCTTTAATAATAGACTACTACGTCTACACGGTGTTGCCATGCTAATACAAATAATTAAGTTATTTTTGTAGTTTCTCGTGATTTCGGGGCCAAATTTATTTGAAAATTCAATATCTCGGGATCTATCGACTCCTTTATCAATCTAATTATTTTCCACTATTCTACAAAAAACTTGCTTCCGACGACACCTTGTGCGCGCGAATCCAACTGGCGCGGCCCAAGATTCCAATGTCACTTCCAAAACAAAGCAAAGAAACTAGTTGCCTTAAATAATAGATTATGCCTAAATACTTTACCTCTATCTATTTATGAACATGTTGGCAACTCTAGGTTCCTCTAAAAATATTCCATTTTGGTAACTAAATCTCTTCATCCCCATTTGAAAAGTTTGTGAGAAAAAATTTCTTTCAAGAATCTCTTCGTTGACATGCATACAAAAACATACTTATTTTCCCCACAAAGTCAATGTAGAAGTGCAATATAATTTTGAAGTTGATCTTGGGAATCTTTTCGACCCTAGGGCCCCGTAAATTGTTTCATATGTAATAAATTTCAAAGGATTGTGCCTATAAACTAAAATAGTCCAAGATATTTGTGAATTAACTCCTAAAAATTTATAAAATGGATCTTGTGACTTGAGCAGCCTATTGTAACACTAGATATTGGAGATTTGAACCTCACATTTTTCACAATGTATGAATAGTAAAAGGAGTATTCTATGGTGAAATTTTCATAGCCATATTATTTTTATTACAAAGATTATAGTCTAATGGTGTACTTTTTAGCAGTTATGGATTTTGCAAGTCTTAATAGAATGTGAAACTTTAGGATTTACACAATGGGGTCAATTGCATGTAAAGCAATGTCAAAGTAGTCTACATCAAAGATGCAATCAATAGTTGTTGTCAGTAAAATCTATGGACTTTATCTTAATCTAATTGTTGCATGTTTGTGTAATCTATTGTGAAACTCGTTGGTTGTGTCTATGGTTAATTACTCAAATATCGAATCAAATTCTTGTCTTACAATAAATTATGCATACAAGCAAACAATTGAAATAAAACAACGTGTTAATTTTAGATTCCATGTCTATGTTTTTGACAAGGTGTTTGGGTTGACAAGCTTTAAAACACTCACATGAGAGTATTTGCTCATTCTTAAAGCAATTGAGCTTAAATAATATAAAGAATCTGCTTGTTTGCTTATAATTAAGCAAAAGTAAGAGCTTAGCAGAATAGAAATTGGATCCTCTTTATGGTGAGGCCTATATTTTCCAAAAAAGATGTGATGCAAATCGGCAAAGAATCAATTGTCAAATAAGTCTTTTATCCTTTATTTAGTGGAATTTTCAATTAAATAAAGATGCATTATAAAATATTCTAAGCTCAATGCGACATCAAAGACCTCCAAACTTAGTGACTTGTGATAAACACTCTCTTCTCAAAGAAGAATAAAAACCCAAAATTCATTGCTTATTATTGCAAAGTGGTAAAATTATACAAAGTGCACATGAACTTAACAATTATTGATTAAGATCACATCAAATAAAACAACTTTGTCTTTCTTAGGTAAAAACTTTACGAAACCCTACAAGTTCTAAGTCATTGACTTTGCCTATGAAAGCTTGTACGAAATTTTAAAGACATATTTATCTAATATTTATGTCACCAATGGTACATGTTCACAATTTTTTTCATTTAATTATCATCTCTCAACATTGTAATAAAATATGTTTTTATGAATTTCCATTCTCTATGAGCCAATAGAGAGCCCGTAGCCCCTCTAAAAGCCAAATACATCAACCACTATTCAAGAAAGACTGCGAAAAAGCTAACGGGCGAGGCCATATACACCGCATGAAGAGTTATGAAGATGTTGAAGAGTTTTGGTAAGTGCTTTTTTATTGTTACTAACAGTTTACTAAATCCTAATAATATAACAAAGAGTCGAAGGGACAAGGAATATCGAACATGAAAATGGGAGCATAGAAGGAGTGAACAAGAGATCATAGGATTATGTGAAGGAACTAGGATTTGGGACACGAATATATACTTGTTAGAGGTTTGGCAAAAGTAATCACTTCTAAAATTTCACTTATTCATAAAGTGCTTAAAATTACATAAGGAATTCCAGATTCTTCAATTTTTCTATTTGCTAATCATCGATAAATAGTAAATGAGACATGCCAAGATTCCAAATATTACAAACGCCTTAAAAGTGATATAATCTAATCTACTTCACAAGAACTTTTGGAGCAAAATATTTGTAAAATGTAACTTATCCTATGTGCAACCTCATGGACCTAATTGACTTTACAATCACCTCACTGATTCCACAATTGCCTTGACATACCTAATTCATTCTACATACCTGATTGATCCCTCGTACAATCTTTCAGATATACTCGATTGACTGTATAATCCTCTGGTATGTTTAATTAACCCGACAATGAATTGCTACTGTACATGTGGGACTGCACGATTGCCATGGCCTACAGGAGCGGCCGCACGATCGCCATGACGTACGGCCGCCCGCACGAACGCTCGCCGTACGATCTCTATGACTGTATAATCCTCTGGTATGTTTAATTAACCCGATAATGAATTGCTACTGTACATGTGGGACTGCACGATTGCCATGGCCTACAGGAGCGGCCGCACGATCGCCATGACGTACGGCCGCCCGCACGAACGCTCGCCGTACGATCTCTATGGCGTACGTGCGCCACTGCACGATCGCCATGGCATCCGTGCGCGATTGCACGATCGCCGTGGCGTACGGTCGCGACGCACGATCGCGTGCCGCACGATCACCATTGCATACGGTCGCGCACGATTGCCATGACGTACGGTCGCGCGCACAATCGCGCACCACACGATTGCCATGATCGCCATGACGTATGTGCGCGGCCGTACGATCGCCATGACCGCCATGACGTATGTGCGCGGCCGCACGATGCCATGGCGTACGTGCGCCACCATACAATCGCCATAACATGACTAATCGCACGATTGCTATAGGTACGTGATTAACTAATTGCACAATTGCTATATGTACATAACTGACAATACGATTGCAATCTGTTTTTGAGGGACCACTCAATCGCCATGACATACCAAAGTGACTCCACGATTGCCATGATGTATGAGAATGATTGCGCAATTGCAATGATATACCTTACTAAACCCATAGTTGACCTTACTAACATGACGTACTGCACAATCGGTTACACATACCTAATTGACTTTAGGATTGACTATGGGTAACTACCCAACCTGAAGATCAACCTCACTTACATGATTAAGCCTATGATCAACATGACATACATGACTAATTCTTCATCGACGTCAACTTACTTGATCCTACAATTAACCCTACGACTAACGAGACATACTGAAATTACCCTACAATCACGTCTACATGACTTACTGAGAGATCACCACTTTTCATCAACTCAACTCACATCACTTGACTTAAACCACAACCTAAGATGCATCATAACCCAATACCTGACTTATCCTACAAGTCACCACCTAATACACATGCAAGCATACAAAAACATATACAAAACCTTATAATACCTCCAATTTATAAGAATGTCGAAACATTTATACTAGCTACATTACAAATGATTTATATTTGTTTAAATTGAACATATCTTGTTAAACTTTAAACTTATCAAGTGTTCTAAAGAAAATACTTTCTTTATCATATGATATAAGGCAATTTGGTTGTCTTAAATCATTACATGAAAATAAATTTGAGACAACCTACTTGCCTAATATTATGAGACGTAGGTAGTTAGAATATTGTGCCTGATAAACCAAAATCCATTCTTGTTATTAATATAGATATTATAAGTGATAAGGTTTATTTTATAAGAGATCTTCAATGGGATTGCAACTAAATTTGACCATTTTCAACCAGAATACACTCTTTGAGAGCATCCAAATGTACTCTCCAAAACATGTACAATAATTTCAAAAAATGATTGTATAACATGTTTGTTTTTCTTGATTACTCAATAATACTCTATTCCTCATTTATGGAACCAATATACAATGCATGGTATTTCCTCATCATTATGCTTTTTATTCTTCAATATTAACATCATATAAAACTTCTTTAACAACACCACATGCTTTCATTCATGTATATCTTAATGCATAATTGACCTAGAGCTATGATTTTCTAAAAGAGTAATTAGTGTATATGAAATTACGCTACTCAAATTCCTACCTTACAATACTTTACTTAAATGCAAGCCATATCTTTGAAACATCATGGACAAGCTAAGATTTCTATCACAAAAACATCATTGACAAGCTAAGATTTCTATCACAAAAGCATCATTGCAAGTCAACACCAAAAATTCTCCATTATAAATACTTCTAGCAAGATTTTTTTTTATTATTCATTTTAGAATCACAACTCACAAGAGTAATAAAAATTTACACGAGATTTCAAAAGTAGTTCAAAATGGGATGGAAACCACATTACATGCTCCATATAAACTAAGAATACAAGCTCCTTGTAAAAAGAGTGCATGTCATTACTTCATATCATCTTGGAGGTATTTAGGGTTTTAACCAAAAAACTTGACTTGATTTGGGAATTGTAATCAACAAATATTGTGGAAAAAAAAAAAAAAAAAAAAAAAAAAAAAAAAAAAAAAAACTATTTTAGGAAGAAAAATCGGGTCTTAAAACTTTCAATCCTTCATCTCCAATGTTAAATGTTGACATCAAGTGTGTATAGGAGTTAATGTCTAATTTATTAGATTTCTTGACATGATCGCAATGATAGCCAATGCCTCACCTCTTATGATAATTTTTGGAAATTGAAAATCATGTTTGTTCATTAAAAATTGAGGCACATAGTTTATATCTTTCACCATTTCAATTTGACCCACATCATGCAAAATATCTATATTACAATACAGGAGGCTTTGTCTCACACGACCGTTCCGCCTTGGAATCGGTCGAGGAGACTTGCCTCCTGTACCACAATTCCCGCTCAACCTCAGCTAAGTAAATGGTAATGTGCGAGAGACGAAACAGGATATCCAGATCCCAGGTTCGGAGGAGGCTCGGATCGGCCCGAACGGGAGGGAACATCACCGAGCCTACGAAGCAGAGCACGCAGAGCAAAGGAACCGCAGTTGCTTGCTCATGCGCACTCAGCATTGCAAGCAGCACAGCACAGGATCGCTTTGGTTGGGAATGGCATGCATGAATCAGGCCTGGATCGGCTTGCATATATGCTTCCCTTGCCCCCCCATCTGCTCAGTATCATTTTCTCATTCACCATTCGCGCATAGATCAAGCTACGGAGCATTATTTTACTGGTGGAGTCACGCTCTGATTTCGGATTCTTCGTACTACGGTGTTGTGAATAGCGTGAGTACTCCCCTTTCGCTACCCTCCTCTATATATCAAACTAATTGAGTCTCTCGTTCACCCGGAAGCTCTCTGATATTCGTCACCCTACCCTTGCAGTGCAACTTTTCCACGTTAGTTGATCTCAAAATGAAACTGCTGAGTGAAAATGTACGTACTCGCACCACCCTCTGTGAATTTGCATTCTTCACTTTCATCGCTGATGTGATTTCGTTCGTATTTGCAGTGCAATCTCTCAGCTGTTGGACCACTTAAAGCTTCGGCAACAAATGACTGCGATAAGTTCATTGATGCTGCGAACAACGAACTGGTAAGCTGGTGGTGATTTATACCTCTATGGAGTACACTTTTTAAGTTGTGAATTCTGACGAGGACGTTCTCTGTGGGTGCAGGGTAACATTAACATCTACGACATATATGTAGATATCTGTGTGTCTGCATCTGCTAAAGCTCAGACACGCCATTTCGCCAAGCAGGTGAAGCATTTGTAAAGAAAGTTTTTTTGTATACAACAATTTGACCTGAGCATTAACTATCAAAGAATTGCAAATTTGCAGCTAAGCAAGACTCGACATGGTGGCCTGTCCACTCAACCTTTGTTGAAGGAGGACTCATATGACCGTGTGTCGATGATGAGGTGAATATTCGCATCATTTTATTAGAAAACATAATTGATATGTTTTTCAAGCTCCTCAAATTTTTAAATTTGAGATTTTCGTCTCACGATTGGGTATGTGATGACAGGTAGAGACTTATTTGAATAGACCAGAGGTACACAAAGCGTTGCATGCCAACACCACGAACCTTCCTTGGCGGTGGACTGACTGCAGGTCAGTTTCTATATTAAATTACAGTAGTTTCACTTGGTATTTTCTAGCATTTTCTGGTATTTTCTATCAGCTTGAAGGTGTAGTCTAGCTACATGAATCTTGAGTACTTCCCGCTCAGAATCTTCAGCTTGCCGCAGGTGTGCAGGTGCTTTCAACCGAAGGCTTTCGCAATTGGGTCAACCACCGATTATTTATTTGTTACTTGTTCCACTTCTGGTTAGTCTTAAGGACTCGTGCTATATTGCATTTGAGCTCTTAGATTGTACCGGGAGTGGAATTTGCGGATGTTGTAGGATTGACCGAAGGTTTTAAAACCCTTGGACAATCGCGAACGACCGTATTGCAGACTGTTACTACTTTTTACTACTTTTTATCCATCGTTATATTTTTGGTCATTGTGGTAAGTAAAAAAACAAGTTTGCCCATTGAATTTTATAATTAGGTAGGGAGGTTATTTGGAGTGTGATGGATTTTTTAATGTTGATTAAAAATTGTGATTATTATATTTTTTTGTATTTTTTTGTTAATTTGGTTAGCTTAGAACATTTATTCTGAAGGTGAGATTGGAGTATCACTTTTTGGACACACTAAAGTACAGACACCTATAACCGACAACTTAAGGCATTTTAGCATATCAAAGCTTTGGTTATTGATAAGGAGATAATTTTTGTTCAGAGGAAAATAAGGTTTATGACGAATGAGCATTTTTTCATGAATTATCTCCCAATATTGAAACTTGTACAATTTTTCAAAGTGAAAAGTACCTTAGAATCAATAACCAATATATACACATGAGGTACATCTATTCTTTCACAATCCACGAATTAGGGATATATCGGCTATTGGTCACCTGTTGGTTATGGGTGTCTTTACCTAAATCAGAGAACTTTGTTTGTTAAATTTCTAGAGTTTGTTAAATTTGTTCATTTGGTCAATTAAAAGAACCTAATAAATCAAACACCTCAATGGAATCATCTATATGCCTCAAGAGTTCTTTTAAGATCCATTTGTAGATGAGGGTAAAAATGATGAATTTTGGAATTTGCAAGCATTATCTTTGCACAATTAATCAATTATTTGATCATTAACTGCTAAAGTGAAAATTGATCATACTATGGTCGGTTTCCCTTACATGTACAAGTAAGGTAGTAGATTGTACGATTACATCCCCAAAATTACATCAATTGAAAATTTGCACCTTGCTTTGAAAGAGGATTGTTTTTTTAGAGTTTGTGGTACATTTTGAGGCCTTTGGACTTTAGGGGTTAAAATAAATTATTTTGTATCCTACACAATTAGGAGTAGGTCATTCTAAAATATAATATTACAATAAATATTTTTGATGTTTTATTTGCTTGATTTTATGGATTGTAGGTAAGTAGGTCATAAATTACTTTTTCAACCAAAAAATCAAATAAAATTGCCTGAGCAATATCTTTGATTATTGTTTTTTTTTTTTTTTTTTTTTTTCTTGAAACTTCATAAGTTTAGAAAACTAAAACCACATCTAATCATGTGACAAACAAATAAGGATATTTTTGTTTATAAATTTTAAAGTTTGTCTAATTTATTCTTTGTACATTGATAAATTTATCTAATTTTATTTTATATTACAGAACATTTACAAGACATTGTTTCATATTATTATCAATATGAATCAATTTCATCACGAAGCTATAAGTTTGCGTGCACTACGCGCTATAGCTAGAGATCGAGTACGACGACAACAACCATCTGAAATCTCCGTGATTATGTCACCTCAAGGCTCATTGTTAGCTTCAGAGTTATTGGAGATTCCAAACTCTGTTTCTTTATGCATAGAAATTGAACCTCCTATAATTTTCTGCTGAAAAGAACCGAATGTCTTCAGATAGATTTGAAAGTCTTATTCGTGAGGAGGTCAATAGTGGTACCACTAATTTAAAAAATTGGATGCTTCAAGTTTTAGATCCTTCTGATCCCAATTTTGAATCAATAATGACTAAAATTTCATGGTTTGATGCCGAGTTGACAGGATTAGTAATTGAACCTCGTAGATTAGTACATGGGATAAACAAAGATCTCTTAGATGGATCTTTGTTGCATTTCCTTCCACTCGATGCAGAGGTTATTGATTTGAACGGTAATAGGGAGGTTGGTAGAGGTAGCTACGGTGTGATTCTTAAGTGTCACATAATAGGAGTCGATTTCATTCCAAGAGAAGAGGAGTACGCTTGTAAAGCCTTCATTAGTACTGTTCATATAAATAGTTTTCAATCAATGAACATGGAAGCCACAAGTTGTCCTTTGGTCCATCCTCTATTTATAAAATTATTTGCCATACATCCTTCTAAACCGCATGGATATATGCGATGGTGGAATGCTGGAACTTTGAGAAGTATGGTCTTGAAGTGCAATGGAAAATCACGACGAGCCGGTGGATGCGACAATGTGAAGTTGTTTCAACGACTACGAATCCGATTGTCTTGGCACTTTTTATTTGGTATGCTATTTCTGTATAAAAATGGTAGCATACATTGTGATTTGTCTCCCGACAACATCTTATTACACAGAGAAGAAGATAATATGTACATAGGTGTTTGTGATTGGGGATTTGCATGTAAGATAGAGTTTCCTCTGCTATCCAACTATGTATATCCATCACAAAAAGAATTGGATGCAGATAGAATAAGACGGCCTTGGGTGGATCCATCTTTAATGAGTGTTTATGGATCAGAAGTAGCTAAATTTAGTTTAGCTACTGATGTGTATGTTACATCAAGGATAGCATCTTGGATTATAGGGCCTTTTGATGAAGACAAAGTGAGATTTCGTCCCACAGTTATGAGATATACTCTCATGGCCTACGGTTGCTCAGTAGTGAACCTGCAAACGAACGTTATAATACCCTTTTACAAAGAGTAAGTGGATTCCAACGGTCAATACCGATTTTGAGGAATGATCCAATGGAATGTTATCGTAAAATAAAATAGAGACCATGTTTGAGACCATTGATGTATATTTTATTATTCTAAATATATAAATTTAATATGTATTTTTTAATATTTTCTGTATCAACTTATTTGAAGTTTATGAATGTTTTATAGCTTTAGGCAATTCAAGTTGAACGTGCTCAACGGCACGGGTCCCACTAGTGTCTCCTACAAGATTGTATGGGTGGGATCTGAATATCTTACCTTCATTTTTGTTTTTGACACGTTTTTTGAGTTTTTTTTTTTTTTTTTTTTTTTTTTTTTTTTTTTTTTTTTTTTTTCTTCCTTCTCGGTGTTCTACCAATGAGTCAAAGCATTTAGGGGTTATATAGTCTCCATCGAAGGCTTTTTGAAGTATCCATAAATCCTTTACGACAATTACATAGACTGAGGTGATACACACTTTATTAGCACAGGGTTGCAGATCCATGACCGCCTCATAGGCATCTACGAGTTACAACCACCAAGCCAAAACCATCGATATGCCTACTTATTTTGAAATCAATACGGCCAATAAAGTATAGATTTGGGATTAAAATTCTTGCCTTTAAGTCTTTCCAATTCAAAAAAGTCTATTGGATGACTCTAACCCTAAGATGTCCTAGCCTATTTTTACCAAAGAGCACATTTTTTAAAAAGGTGTCATATATGAAATTTAAAGTAAGTTATTCAGATCTCAACTATACGTCTTGTAGAAGACTTATTGTAGGTCATGTGGGTCAAATTTTAAGCCATGAGGCCACATATATGGCAAGATCATAACGTATTAGTACTCAATAAAGATTCCAAAATTTCATAATTTTCACTTTGAGGTGGAAGTGCTACCAATATACCTCTTGCAATGAAAATATCATCAACTAGAAAGATGATCACCTTCATTCGAATAACACCCTTCCAAAATAAAATAAATTAACATAAATAAAATCTTGGCTCACAAATAATAGCCTTGAAATGGTGAAAACAGGCCCAAAATCTGCAAAGGAAAGAAAGTCCAAAGGTGGCCCCCTTGCACTTAATTGCATGCCATGTCTTCCTTACATCTTGGGTGAATTTTAGGTTTCTAACACTATTACTATACTCAATTAGAGTCGAAGCCAACATACAAAATTGAAATTCAACGGTGATTGAAGGAGAGACAACTTCTCAAAAACCACGTATTTTTAATTTTCTTATTATAGAAACATCATTGCAAATCCAATACCTCAAGTAGTCAAATTCAAAATCTTTCAACTACAAAGTTGTTGGATTTCATCTTAAGATCATACTTATGCAAGAAAACTTTATGAAAAAATAGATTGGATTTTCACATAATTGGCTTGCAATGATAAAGGATGCCCCATGTTTGAATTCCCATAAACAAGAGCTTCCTTCATCGAAATGCTTGCCATGAATTCATACTTTGTTGTATAGATTTGCTATATTTATCACACAAACTTTTCTTGATTTGGAACCTAACCCAAGTGACTTCATCCAAACAAACCTTGGATGAAGAACTTATGGCTCTTCAAAGTTGTTGCCTTCCATCCGAGTAAATTATTATTTGACGACTTTCTAATTTGGGGCTTTTTATCTTTAGGGACAACAAGCTAATACTATTCGGCATTAAAATGTGGTAGTTAAACTCCACTATGCAATCTTAAGGAAAATCAAAATATCATTTGTGTTGATAATAAATAGTGTAATGTCACTTTCGACAACATCAGGGACTTTGTTATCAAAGGTACAACCTTGCCAAAACACCAAGACACAAGTTCTATTAGTGAAGCCTTCGTTTGTTGATTTGAGCTCATAGCCTCCAATTAGAAAGTTGAGGGTTCAATTTTCCATGCCGACATGGTGCTCACTTAGGTCCACCTAAGTATGGTGGGGTTCTTGCACCTAATCGTATGAGTATCACAAAGCCTTATGGGGGTATAACAAATCAAAATCTCTAAGGCACTGATGGCTAGGTAGGAATTAGCATAGTGTTCACCCCAAGATCCATTAACAATCCCACCATTGGTCTTATGATCTCACACACAAACATCCAAGTAGGAATTAGCATAGTGATCACCCCAAGATCCATTAACAATCCCACCATGGGTTTCATGATCTCACACACAAACATCCAAGAATAGGTCTAACAAAAACTTATGACCAATGATACCATTTTGTTGGCTTTATTTCTATCCCATTTCATACGAAATGCTATGGTAAAAATACCTTTTAAGGCCTGTTTACACTACATTGCAGAAGGCCACCGGTCCGTCAAAAAATTTCATTTTTAACCAATCATATTGCAAAAGCCTCAATTTCAACCAATCACATTTGAGATTTCTCCTTAATTTCTTGACCGGTGGACTTCTCCACCGTAGTGTCATCTGACCTCCATAATCTTCCCCAGAGAAATTGACTTTGAGAAGGTTCTAGAGGAGGTTTGTGACGGAGTTGACAAAGGGAGGTTACTAGAGAGAGTTGACTTTCTAGAAGGGTGTTGACTTTGCAAACTGCCAATATGCGCAAGAAGGTGGTGTTGTACTGAATGGAGAGGCCAAAAGGAATACGGGCAATTAACAGCTCAAGGCCGGCTGGCTCCCCCGCTGAGCTACCAAATAAATGGGTGGATCCAAGGCGCATTGTATGGAAACACAAGCGCAAGGGCAAGGGCAAGTGCTGGCTGGATGTGAAGTTCCATCTGTGGAGGACAAAGGAGATCTAAGACACACTGAACACATGTGAGTATGTCCCACCCTCCCTAGTCCCTACCCTTGTCCTCCATCGCCGTGACAACGACCATGCGACATGAGACGATGTGCCGTCCACCATTGTCATCGGCACCCCGCTAGCTACCCGTACCCGCCACTCATTTTAAACAATTAAACTTTCCTTAAAAAAATCTCATTATCTTCGCTGGATTGATTGACACCTCAAGGACGCGGAGGGTGTAGTTTTTCCATCAAGATTGTCCTCGCAAGCTTCCACTTTTAAAAGACATCCATGGCCAACAATAATTTAATATACTAAGGTTCCATGTGTTTTTCTCATGCACCCTTGAGGCAAGTAACATGGAAAGTCAAACTTTTGGTCTATGTCATGGCATTTCTCATGAAAGGATTATAATTTTCCCTTACAATAGATATTATTGGAAATCCCTTAACCCCCTAACTCTCCTTGTTGCAAAACGGTCTAAGTCACAAAATTTGACCTTCCTTTAGATTAAGCTCCAAAAATCTCAATCCAAGCATTATTTAAAAGATTCAACCGTAAGATCTCAAAGTTCACTTGACATTCTTCTCACATACCAAATTTGAACCGGTCATTCTTCCTCATTTGGGAAATTATAATGGTCAAAGTTGGCTGAGTTTTTCTCCCGCGGGAACCTCCAAATCCCGTTTCGGGTTTTAAGGAGAGTTAGGGGTTAAGAAACTTAAATCTTTGGGTGCCCACGATTGGATTTGGATTATTTCAATTTTGATGCTTTAAATTATTTTGTTTTTCCTGATTTGGTCGAGGACATGTTGTCTACCTTGGCAGAAGTGCACTGATGCTCTGGAGAGGAACAAGACGGACCCAGCAGCAGGGGGGGGGGGGTGTCCTTTGCAAGTAGATCGTGTTCGGAGGCGCATTTGATTGAGCCGGAATTTCAGGTGGCCTTGGCAGGTGATGATCATCACTTCCTGCGCTTGCAAGTGTGCACACCTTCCATTTGTATCATTTGTCGACATGGTCTCTGCCATGCGGTGCCAGTCGGGTGATGGGGATACACATGCCAAATCATGGCCCTCTTGCCCATTTTATATGAAAACCCCCCATCCAAAATGCTCTCATCTGAAACAACATTGAAAAAAAAAAGGGGGGTTCCCACTGGAAGACAACGGCATACCTCCAAATGCGCTCCTGGAGTCCCCCATGTGTGCAGTCTGCGTGTGTCCCAGCCAAGCCAATGATCACTGCGCAATCATGAAGCACAAGGCGTCTCGCACATAGCAATCGGTATTTGTCGCGATGTGTTGTATACAATGTACCCACCGTAGTTCCTCCGACACGTCGGGTCCTATCTCTATAATATCACCTTTGTAGTGTCACCCCTCGAACCTTTGTAATCCCATCCCTCCTTTTGTAATACCACCCCTAAACAAACTCAAGTTACCTCAAAGCTATATGGTAACGTCTAGGTAGTTGAGGCTAGTGGGTCATTTTTGCATTGGTAGAGGTTTTGAGCAGACTAATCTAAAGCTATTAAAGACTAAGATGAAACTTCTCTTTGTTAGAGAAATCCGATGAGTAGTTCATAATTTGGACCCAGTCTGTTGTTTCGTGCTCTATTTTTAGTTATCCGCTAAGTAGAACGGACTGGGGACCAGATGTAAACTACGGACCTACACACACTGATGAACAACAATCGTGCTCCTTCGGTCTTCCGCACATCACGTTGCAAACTCGGGACCAAGTTGAATGGGGACCAAACTGAGAAAACCATCAAAATCATGCATCTTTGAGTTTAGTCCTCAGTTCGATCTTAGAGTAAAAATCTGGTGCCTAGTAACCCTAGTTCGACATTTGGTCCCCAGTCCGACCAAAATTGGGTGTTTTGGTCCCTAGTCTGTCGTAATTAGCGGATTTCTCTATTCTGTACTAAATTATGATGTGTTCTTCCAAACAAAATACAGAAAGGATGTGTAGATATCTGAGAAAAAGTGACAAGTGTGGGCATACCATTTGAAACGCTAATTCTACTAAACCATACACACCATATGATTAACTATCATACTTGACCTCACTCCATATTTTTGATGTTAAATACGCAAAAATCACCATGCAAGAGTAACCCCATTTTTAAAAAAAAATACATATTTTAAATTTTGTATTTTGTATTTTTGAACCAAGCAATGTTCCAATCAATACATCAAGAATCAAGGCTTTAGACCGGCGGAGAAATTTTTTTGTATCTTCCACTATCTAAAGAGAGGCCTTAGTGCCTTACTAGAACTATGTCCTATAGCATACTACAAAGGCTAGCAATGTAGCCACCCTTGTTAGTATCTCGACTCACAAGTTACCACACTGACCAACAAATGTTTAGAGATCTAACTACTAGTCAACTCGCCACATAACCAAGTAGCCAATAAACCAAATTGAATCAATTTGAATCGTTACTGCTTTTCTCATAAATGATTCATATACGTCATTTGAGATGAATTAGCTTTCTCTATGTGCACATGCAAAACATTCACTTTAATGAAATATATGAAATGCGTAAGATGATGTAGTAAGTTGTTCAAGGAAATAAACATATTTTGCACTGTCTGTCTTATAATACGAAGAAGATACCTAAACTCTAAACTCTTCACACTCTTTTTATTTTTGCAGTGTAAAATAATTTAGCAAAACTATCTTAATAAATCTATTGTTTTATGCAACCTTCACCAATATATATAATGTTATTGTTAAAAAACAATAATTCTATTTTTGGTGTTTTGATTTATTTTGTTCTTTTGCTTTGACAAGAAAAACCATCTGTAGATATATGTGATCAGTTTTTAATTTGATTGTACAAATATATAATAAATATCATCACCCACATTTATTTATTTTACAAAGATGCATACTATAGAGGTTAAATCTTTCATTGTATAGCGATTATGTTTTGTCTACGTTGCATTTATAGAAATGCAACATTAAAGAAATCAAACTCATATAGAAGCTACAACCCAACTAACTTAAATTACATCATGACCATCACCACTTATCTATCTTCACCCTATGACCTTACTAACCTCCAACTACACACTCGACTAATCGGTGACAATCCCTACAACTCATATGACCTGACTAACTCCATTTACAACCTCCACAATTCACACAACCTTACTAATCCCCTTCACAACCCTCACAATTCATACGAACTAATTACCTTACAACTTGACTAATCCTCTTGACAGCCCTGACATCCCCCACGACTAACTAATCCCCTTCACAATCACTACAACCTATACAACCTGACTAATTCCCTTAATAACCCTCTTAACTCCCACAACTTATACAAGTAAACAACTTAGATAGTCTCCTTGACAACCCTCACAACTTACACAAGTACACAACATGACTACCCTACAACTTCACTAATCTCCTTGACAATTCACACGACCTGACAAATTGCCTTGACAACCCCTATAATCCACACGACCTAACGAATTACCTTGACAACCCTCACAATCCCCACAACTCACACGATTAGAATACCCTACGACCTGATTAATCTTCTATACAACTCCCACAATCCACATGACCTCACTACTTTATAATTTACAACCGATCTCTTTGACAACCTATAAGACCTGACTACCCCTCGACCTACTCCTTGACTTGACTATTCCCTTGACAATCCCTACACCTAGTTTTCTCTATAATCACAACCTGACTTACTCTATCCTACAACTCATACCATAACTTACCCCACACTATTAGACTTACTTGCTAATCCCAAGACTCAAACTTACTTCCTTAGCCCGCAATTCGAACTTTTTTGTTTACCCCACGACTCAAACTTACTTGCTTACCCCACGACTTAAACTTACTTGGTAACTCCACAACTTATACTTACTTGGTTAGCCTACAACTCAAACTTACTTGCTTACCCCGTAACTCGGACGTACTTGCTTACCCATGACTCACAACATAACTTTTCATGCAACTTACCACAAGTTACCACCTCACCTTACTTACCCCACGACTCATGCCAGGAATTACCAAACTCACCTAACCTACAACCTCACTTAAGAGAATCTATGTTTTCTCTACTTTTTGAATATTCTTCTACAAGCAAAAATTGAAAATATCACAACATATTGGAACATGCCTAACATCAGAATGTGATCATATCTAGCAATCATTTAATAAATTGAATGTTTAAAAAAGGATAAAAAATCTCAAGTTTGTAAGGTAAGTTCACCAATAAACTGAATTTGATAATTAGTGTTGGATGATTATTAATGTTGTCTCTTGAACTTAAGATAAAATACTTAACATATAAAATACTATATCAATATAATATAAAAATTATATATAATATTAATATTTTATTAGAATTTGAATAATATATGAAAACTATTAAAGACTACTACTACATTTAGATTATTTAATATTTAAATTTAGTATAACTAGTCATAAACACTTTCATCTACCATTTCCATACAATTCACGACCATCTTTTAAAAGTGTAAATAGTGCAGTTGTTGTTGGGTATACCTAGAGTTGGTATAAGAACATAAGGGTGGTTTGTCATATGATAAATTGGAATGGTAACATCACTTGTAGATAAGGTACATCATTCCTATTTAAATCGAAAACTAGGTAGGACTATAAGGTGGTTGAAAACCGGTATTTCATGAGGAATGAAAATGTCTACCTTCCATTACGATGCCAAGGATATTCTTAAATTTCCCTCCACGTTCAGCTAAGAATTCCCCTGCATTTCATATGAAATGACACCTTCTAACATCACCCATTCTTATAACTTATTCTAATAAAACGGACATGTTACCCTTGCAATTTCTAGTCTAGTTTCTTGTTTTCAAAGCCGAGCAGGACTGGCGGCTACAGTATTTTAGATCAGAAAGCATATCAATGTCCAACTCCGGAATATAATTGTCAGTACAGTATGACTAGCATATCAAGAGGTTGTTCAACTCTTTAGAGAGCATCCCGCAACGTATTGACAATCGGTCATGTACTGAAAATTTACAATTGATCAAAGCATTGCAGCTCAGATGGTTCCTTCAGCTTCATGACTCACGTACGAACGATAATTCCCAAGTCTACACTAGTAGCGTACTCACGAAAAGTTTTGTTATTCTTCGAAAGTTCAGGGACAAAATGAACACATCTATCCAGGTTGCTATCTACAGAGCTGCTCGTGAGTTAGTAAACGTCTTCGTGTAAGAGAAGAAGACACTGCAAAAGACTGCACCCTGCAACATTCACAGGGGCCAAAGGAGTTGCTCCGGGAGACTATCCCTCCAGGATAGACGAAGCGTCGGGCGGATTCTAGTACCCTCGGTAGATATGCAAGTTCCATAAGGGGAAGTGAACCTCTGCATCTCTATATACATTCACGCATGTCATTTAACAATCACTCTTGTGTAATGCGAACGAAACAGAGGCAACGGCACGATAGAGCATCAGCTGCGCTTGGGCAAAGTACGTGGCAAGTGGATACAAATGAAAGAAGATGCAACAATGGTAATGAACAGATCCGCCTACATGTACTTGATTTTCTTGTGAGCAGGCTTCGTTACAACAATTCGTCGTGAGTATTCAGCTGCTTCCTGTCTGCTGCTGTCCCTGTCCCTGCTCTTCCTACTCGCCGTCGTCTCCTCCTTGAATCTGGAGTGTCTTCTGCTACTCCTACTGCTACCGGTCTCTTGATCGTCGTCCCAGTGCGTGTGCTGATTCTGGCCATTCCCTCTGCCCACTGAGGTTTCGACCTCATCGATCTCTTCCTGACTCTTGCTGGCTCTCCGACTAAGCCTCACTTCACCCTCCTCTAGATCGTCGGAGCCCTCTGCCACGGTTGTCGACCTGCGAGAGGGTCTATACACATCTTCACTAGAGCGCTTCCTGGAGTACTCACTTCGACTTTCCTTGTGCCTATCATGCCCAAACAAGGAGTCTTTCTCCTTGTACCTATCATGCTCCTTCTCTTTGTACCTATCATGCTCCTTCTCTTTGTACTTATCATGCTCCTTCTCTTTGTACTTATCATGTTCCTTCTCTTTGTACTTATCATGCTCTTTCTCTTTGTACTTATCATGCTCAAACAGGTAGTCTCTCTCTTTGTACCTATCATGGCCATTCGAGGAGTCTTTCTCTTTGAACCGATCAAGCTCAATCAAGGAGTCTTTCTCTTTGTACCTATCATGCCCATAGAAGGAGTCCTTCTCTTTGTGCCTAGCATGCTCAAACAAGGAATCTTTCTCTTCGTAATACTGAGCCTTCTTGGCCCTTTTGGATCGGTAGCCATCGGCTGAGGCTACTCTAGGGAAATCATCCTCCTCGTAGTCCTGCCACCGCCCTCTGCGGCCTCGTTCTCGTTCTGGCGTCTTGTAGTCTGGAATTGCGTCATTGGAATCCGGATCCGAGAACTTGGCATCGTCGACGACGTACCTGTCTTCTTCCTCATTGGATTCGTGGTAGTATCCGGCAAAAGTCGCGGGACGAGCTCGCTTTGCAGGTAGGCTTAATGGCGTGTCTGGCAAGGATAACGGTGCTGCCTTTCGGTCCTTCAGCTTTGCGTCCATTCGCACAATGCGACTCAGTAGCCCCATCTCGCTGTCGTCGTCCACGTTTGTTAAGCGCCGATGAGCCATCATGAATGCTGACCGCACCTGTGTCAAACCAGACAGAAAGCAGCCATTGGTTCTCCATTGGTGATGTCTTCGATTGATGTCGAGGTATCCATGGCTACGATGCAACAAAATAAGGAATATGACACTAAACTAGTGCAGCACGCTCTGGAACCCTCAACTCCAAGCGCACAATGGACATAGCATTCCAGCTCTGCAATAAAGCGTACTTCTTGGTTCATGGATTTGGAGCTGCGCAGATCGAGTTACGTACCTTCTGAATAGCGTAAGAGTTCTTCCCGATATCATTTATGGGCGCCTGCAACATGCCGATACAATTTTACGTGAGGGTTGCACGAAACAGGATACTCGAAGCCAATTCACTTAGCAGTTTATCCAAGCTGGACATACTCAATCTGTTCCCTCACCTGTGGATCTTCCACGCACAGTAGGAACGGTCGCTTTGCATCGTAAAAACTGTCACGAAACAAATCTCACGTCAAAAGAGCTTCTCGCCAAAGAAGATATCTTGCGCACGGTGCTCTTGATGAGCAAAAATACTGCTTGATCGCATTGCTTTCCGTGCCCAAGACTTCAAAATGAGAGCTAACACCGGCATCTTTCAACATTAACGATAGCCTTGGCCACCGAACCTCAGCACATTCTTACCCTCGATCTCTTTTACGGAAGAATCTTCCTCCGCCTCGACATGAAATACCTACATCCTTCATATACAGAGTTCGACCGTATAGGTCCAGAAAATCGACCTGCCACCACGCGACTACATCAGCCCCTGGAATCATACTACAGCAAGTTGAGACCATCCCCAAACTCACCGGCAGTTACACCTCTCATAACAAGTGCTGTTTATGGCTCCGATGTCATAACAATAATAAGAAACGTGAGTCTCTCTCACAGTTGGTTCTTACAAGTAGAATGCCCAAGTTTGTTTCCAGTGTAGGAGCTTGATCACGGCTGCTGAGACGACGCTTGCTTGGGTGCATCTGAAAACACCACAGAGGAGTCAGCCCACGACTTGGCGGAATGAAACCCACTTTAACATCTTGAAGTCCTACCAAACAGAATCCAAATTGTTCGGATGTACCCCTTGTGGGAGTTCCAAAGTAAAACACTAACACATCCAGATCTAGCCAAGGATCATCGAGCCTAAGATGCTAACCTGCAGATGAGTGAGAATCATCACCAACAGAGCATATGATCCAATACCCCCCTGATAAACCTGGGAAAGATCAACCACCTCCAACTTTTAGTTCCGTAAAGGCTCAAATTTATGTTACAAGCATGACGAGTACATAGACAATTTAACCAACTCCGGAGCTTGGTAACATTCTTCGAGAGGAAACGAGCAAATACGAAAAAGAAAAACGCAGATCCGTTGGACCTGCATTTGCTCTGATAAAGAAGAAAGCGCTGGATATATTTCCCGGAAGTCCCAGCTCTCAAATCATTAGAAACCAAAGTTACCTCATTCAGCTCTCGTTGCTGCAAAAATATCTTCAGCACCAAAACCAAAGGCCTTAGCGGTGGTATTGCCTCCAATGCACCCTGCTCGACTCATGCCGTTCTGTTAGTAAAAGACCGAACATGGTGCCATCTATGACTCTGAATCCATCATTTTTTCCACAAAATCAGGCTGATGCGACAGATACCTTGATGAAGCTTGCAGCTTCAGGTCCATTTGACACATCAAAACTGTACCACATCCCCCAAGGTCACGTTAGCTGTCTATGAGACAAGGTTAAGTTAAAACAAGTTATCGAGCTAAAAGGAAGTACGGTGAAACACAATTCTCTGAGACTTACACGCGCCAAACAGCACTTCACTACAATCTTTTAACAGCAATTCAGCACACAAATCCAAAAGCATAACTTCCTACTCCCTTCGTCTTGTACTCTTTCTTATCGTAAAAACAATTTCTCAAACAATGGGTGATCAAAGTAGCTTATGCAGAAAATTCTATCGTCCAAACCCTGTTCACCGCACGCCACGAATGTAACCTGCACATACCTGATGTCAAATGGAACATTACTCGTGGTTTCCACAAACTTGATAATGGGCACTTTGGCTTTTCCGATCACCTGACCCAAGCATCCCCGATACATCAGTAAAGAACATGCTCCAGAACTAATTGCCGACATACATCTCATCTGACCAAAACCTTCAACGATATAAGCATCAACTGAAAAATGCTTAAACCAACAAGAAGTACCTGAATACTTTTTGCTACTTGGCCTCTTGTCAACGCTTTTCCGAGAGCTTTCAACCCGTCCTGTATAACTTGACAGCCAGAGTCCAAAACTACCACCTACCACAAGCAAGTTGCCAAGAAAATTCAGAAATCCTTGCGGCTTTTATTCGAGCCTCTCGAAATTCAGGACATTACATACAGAAATCGATGAAATTTAATGCCTGATCATCGAACAAAATTTGAACATAACCGAAAAACGTACGTCAACATCGCTAGTGGGCAAGTAGAGGCCAGTCGCAAATGAGCCGAACACCTTCACCTGTAACATAACATCCGCCGCCAATCCTCAGTCTCCACAATGCACACCACCTTCAAATTCAATCTGCAGTCTTTTCAAAACCTATGCCTCGAACACAAACAGCAATGGAAATTTGAAATGATAATACAAGCAAACTTGGAATATGTCTGCAATACCTCACATGTAGGCCATATTGTCTTCACCACGCCAGTCACGCGCTGCACTGCTTCTGCTCGTAATCGTTGCTCTTCCTCAGTTGGAGCTACAAACTCACAAAAATCCACGATTTCTGCATACAACAAGTCACACATTCTGATTCCAACTCCACAATCAAAAATCAAGCATTCACTCCTCCAGCAACTAACCTTGATGTAATTGCAACAGAGGGCTATGAATCCACGACTGACGACCCCGAGCCCAAGGCGGTGCTTCTTTCGGGCCAACACTGGCATCCTCATGGCTCTCCACGCGCTTTAATTGCTCCGGTTCTTCCTCGTCTCCCATCATCTCCAAAGGGATAAATTCCGCTTCTTCCTCCATCGTAATATTCACTTGAGAAGAAAACTCACTCCTATTATCCCAGTCGCCCGAGCCCGAGGTGTCCGTACGAGCTTTAAACTCCACAGATGGAGATGCTGCAGCCAAGAGATCCTTCTCTGCGGCAATCAAAGATTGCAAGCTCCGTTCTCCCCTCGGACTCCTGTCGGCCTCTTCGAACGGAATAAAATCCTCATCCTCTCCGAGTGGCGCCATCGTTTCGTACACGAACACAACATCGTCGGCCTCCGCCATAGCCCTGGCCAGTTCAATGTCACTAATCGCGGCCTTCAAAATTCATTATTCAAAAAATTTGCAACAACAGCTTGAGCTAAAATTCGGATTCATGAAAGATTTGCTGGGGAAGTGCTGTACTTCATCAAAATGAGTCGAAATGAGCTCAAAATGAGCAGAAATTCGTGAGAAAAGTGGTGCTGTGCAGGGCCGGGGTGCTCCACCGGTGAACGGCGCCCTGCAGTCGGCAATGAATGAATGAGAAGGTGCGAAGCGATTGATCCCCCGGAAGAATCACGGGACATGCCTAACAAGGGCGATTCCTGCAAGGCGTCGCAACCGCCAAACCCTAACGCGGGTACCAGGGGGGTATCCAGAGTCCGGGTATCGATTGGTGAGGATTTCTTTTCGTTGAAGCAATTTCCTTTCATGCATGAGTCCGTCACCTATCACCATTAGCGCGCCCTGTGGTGGGCCAGGATGTCATTTCCCACGTGTCAGATATGAAGGTGCTCTGATGTTGACGAACAAGCAAATTTCTCTTCGTGGGGCAGAAGCCCAGTCAGCATATGATATAACTTGTCTGTTAAAGGCTGGAGGGGCATCAAATGCCCAATCAACCATGTTGGGAACATTGGATGTCCGATTAATTGAGGGATTGTACAAAGTAAACAATTGCATGTTTCTCATTAGAAACCTGGTGAGTCGAGAGTTACTTGCAATTTACATGACTTTGATTGAATTCACACTCTTCCTTTTGTAAGAATTCAAGGCATCATCTTTTTTCTCAAGCATATCCTAAGTAAAAGTGTGATCAAACAAATTTGTGCATTGTCAAGAAATAGGTAGCAATTTCAAAATCTCACTTTCTAAAATTTTGGCAAGGGTAGGAAAAGATTGAGGGTCACCACGATTTCGAAGTTTTTCAAGATCCATGCATTCAAAGCGTTAAAAATTGCCAACAGGACTGGAGAGTTAAAAATTGCCACAGGAATATAGAGGTTCAACCACACTCGCGATACAAATTGTGTTCAACCAGACTCGCGATACAAATTGTGCTATCGACATCTCAATCATACCTTCTTTAAAATCAATCAAAGAAGAAGAAATCAAAGCCTTTACAGATAAGGAGGCTTATGCAAGTTTGGATACCTCAATGCATTCACTCTACATGATTCAACATATTAGCTTCATGGTTACTTCTTCCACAATTTTGGCTTCCATTCGTGCTGACGATGCACTTTTGTGGGTGACATGGGTGTGCCCATCTGGTGCAAATGCCTTCATAAAATTCAAGCTATGACGTCAATCCAAAAATCTCTGGCCACTTAAGCAAGGCTTTCTGCGCAGCATCTCGTCTAGCTAGCTTCTGAGATTTCCCAATTCCAGTGGACAAACGCAAGCCTTTCACATAGACTCTTATCCTGCACGATTCATTTGGGGTATTCTTATTGTCGATTCCTATTAACCTGCACCAAGATTACACGAATCAGAAGTGTTCAATGAAACATGGAACATCATGCATGCATTCTCAGTTTAACAATCTTACTTGTAATCCGGTTTCTCCTGCAAGACTAATACACATTGCTCGTGCAGCACGGCGACAGGATTCCTTATTGGTTCCGCAAGAAGCAGGAGGGGTAACAACCGGGTCTCAACACACTGCAGTGCGATTTCTAGCCCCTGCCAACGAGCACCATCAGTGTAAGAGTGTAAATATACTACAATCTTGCTTTACAATGAGAGAGTACAGTACCTTTTCTACGTAAAGACCACCAACATAAGCTTCAAGTGTGTCCGCATAAGCTTTCATCTGCAATTCCAAGCACACAGGCTTAGCAATCTCCACGGATGCACTATCAGTTCCTGAGCATGATTGAGTCTCATCTTTTTATGTAGCACCTTGGATTTAGTCTCTGACCAACACATGCGAAGTTTGAAACAGGCTCAGATGATAGATCACCTGTGATTCCAGGACAGTCGTTGCGGAAGGTTTCTTAGATTGAGAGAGGGGAGGATCACATAATACAAGCTCATGCGAATCCAGTAATCTCCTCCAAACGCGAGCCAAGTTACTATTGCATACCTAGAAGGTCCAAAATATCCAGTTTGGAATCAAATTTTCAAGTGACTGCTATCTCAAAAGACGGTGCAATATCATAGGACACTCAGCACTATTGAAGATAGAATGCAAAGTTCGGTAGGCCAGTACCAACTGTGATCTTCGTTCCGTTATTAGCCCCTGCATCATACATCAATGTATTAAGAGCCCCTATAGATTTGGAAACCTAGCTACAGAGAAAGACGTTCAAACCTGTGCATAATGACACACTAGACAATAACACGAGATTGCGGGTACATAATGACACACTAGACAATAACACGAGATTGCGGGCAAGTGGCTTTACAGTTGAAACCAAAGGATGTTGACGAATAAGATAGAGAGAAACAGAGAGATTCAAGACTGTATCTCCTAGTAAAGCAAGCTGCAACCGAGCCTGTCATTGATACAAGACACAAGTCAGTGAGAAGCAAACAACACTACTATAAGGGTGTAAATAGCATTCATGGTATATCAAGAGGCAATATAATAGAAGAATATGTAGCTCGTTTTCTGCTATTCTTCGTAATAACTCTTCAGAGAAAGCTTCCATGCAAATGCTGCTGAATGTAACATAGCTAGGTGTTTAAAGGAGTGCGAGTGAATCCAGTTGATCAACCTCTCCGTGTGCATCAGCGTAAGTCATCAAGTTGTCAGTCTCCAACGATTGACCAGACATAAGTGGCTTCCTCAGCTTCCTCTCTCGAATGGATTGCGGCATTTTTGACAAATAATAGCTCTTATGAACCTGCCCCATGCTAGATACACATTCAAGACACACCATCAGCTAAGGCACATCTGGTAGAAGATTAAAAAGATATGATAAGACGATGGGTACAGATGAGGACCAGAATCCGTAAAAGTAGCTCCCGTGAATGGATACGATAGCCCAGTTTGTTGTATAAAAGCTGCTCAACAAACCATGAACAATAACACTGGGTCAGAGGCTGCATCTAAAAGCATCTGAAACAAGCGGCTCAGTGCAAGGGAATGGCTGACCTTGTGCTGCAGATTGAAATTCTTGGGTAGGGGAAGCACTTCATGTATGAAATCCGGGATTCGCCACCAATGTTCCGGTTCCCCTGGCGCTTGGGGCAGTGCTGTCCAAGGCTTGCTATCATCGTCGTCCTCGCTACTAAGACTCTGGCTTTCTAACTCATCAACCTGTTGGCTATTCATAACGATCTCTTCAGCTCCGTGTAATCTAGATTCCGTGGCATCAACACTACTAGCCCCATTGTCACTATCTTCACTTGTCGGCTCCATGACACTACCATTCACTTTGATTGCATAGCCTCTCCTTCCAGAGTCTGCCAAGAGAAATACATCAATTCAGAACAAAATTGGCTAACGGAATCACTCAGCTGCGAATTGACCCCTAAATAACGATTCACGAGTTTGTTGACCACTTTCAGTTTGCTCAAACTCTACTCACATTTCGTCAGAATTGAGACTGTGAGAGAGCTATTTCATATCGACAGTGTGGTCATAATATACATTCCCAGTTCTTCAAGGTCAACTGCGACAGACTTTTTTAGTTGAATGCAATGCAGATTGTCTACAAGAGACACAGATACCGATAAAGAAAGTGCAGTTCGTCCAATTTTACCTTCGCTCTGATCAAGTAAACTGCAGCAACCGCAACAATGTACACATTCGAGGCAACGCGCATGTAGAATAGAAATTCTTTATGAATTCACGGGACCGTTACCTCACCGAAAACCCTAAATCCTAATTCCTGATTCAAACAGGAAAATCCGAAGTTAAGCCAGAGACATACCATGTAATGCAAGCGGATTTCTTCGAGAGATTGTAGAGAAAGTACGGCATCGCGCGAGATTTCCTGAAACATAAAGAATGACCGCCCTTACAGATCCTCCTCGTGCCGCGAAAGAAAGACTGTTAGATGGTGATGCAACAGAAAGTCTCGAATTGCACTGAAGCCAGCACGCAAGCTTCGCTGCGGCAATTCCCCCTCTCCCGTAACTCCGCATCATCATGATGGCGAGCTGGAATGAAATTCTGCACCCCTCCCTTCGTCTTCCTCAAACTTTAGGCACATTACATCTTCTACTATCCCCGCATCATGCGAGCCTGATCGCTTCCAGGAAAACGACCGGGGGGGTCAAAGCTCGAATTCCGGAGAAGACCACCTGATGAATGTTTGATCCTCTTTCCTCGTCACCAACATCTGCAAAGTCCTTTTCCCGGTGTTCAAAATGCAAGGATGTGCCTTTTGAGAAACAAACACTTAGGGTGAGCTTTGACTCTGACTAGTCCCGCCAATCTACATTCTTATAAATACAGTAGAATAATTCTTTGATCCAAAATAGATGTGTCTCTGAAGGGAGAAGTGCCTTTGAGCCATTAGATATGGTTATTATAGTAACTTCTACCATATATTTATTAACAAAAGTGAAGTGGATTTTGTTGTAATTAAAGTCATAATTATATTCAAGACTACATTTTATCAGAGCTTTGTGAAGTTCAATTGCATTAAGCAGTTGTATGTATAAGACTAGCACAAAACTAAGGAAGAATGAGTTGCTCAAATCATTGATTGAGAGTATCTAGGGATGACGGAAAAAGTTTCATATATACCCGCAAGTATTGGCAACCACGAGCAAGTGAATGATTTGTCACGAACGGAAAGAGCACGAACGGAGAGCCCACTTCGTTCGTTTCTCGTCCACAGTCCTCCTCGTCAGCGGGGGCTAGCAAGGGAAGAGTCAGAGGTGTCTGTTGATAAGTGCGGGATCGAGCTTCTTGTTAGAATCTTGTGTAGGGGATCAGGGTTTGCATGCATCAGGATAGAGGAATCTCGATTCCAGAGTTATGAGAACACTCAGGTTCTTCGCCTTTGGTCCAGCGCCGTTGTTGCGTCAACAGCAGCGGACTTGCTGCACATCGTCCTCAGTAGCGGCGCATGCATTTGTTTCCAGAATCCGGCAGCCTAGCTCAGCAATCAGCGATGACTCCATTCGATCGTCCTTTGCTGCAAGCCCCTTGAGCACCA
Organism: Bryum argenteum; assembly: GCA_037043015.1. Lineage (NCBI taxonomy): Eukaryota > Viridiplantae > Streptophyta > Bryopsida > Bryales > Bryaceae > Bryum > Bryum argenteum. Next base: position 14,690,779 of record CM073330.1, read on the forward strand.
TCCATGGCGGCTTTCAGAGTCGGCTCTACAGCAAGAAAGGTAAGAAAGATGTGTTGCTTGAGGAGCGAGAATCCGAGGGCGGGCTCTTGCTGGAGGACGAGAAGACGAAGAAGAAAAAGAAGGTGAAAGAACAGGTGGACGAGAATGTTGAAGCTGCTGTGCCCGTGAATAATGTAGTTAGTGAGGATACCAAATCGAAGAAGAAAAAGTCGAAGAACAAACAAGTTAAGCCAAAGCAGGACGAAGTAGTCGAGTTGAAGCAAGACGAAGCTTCCGGTACTCTCCAGACTGAGGAGTCGGAAGTGGCGCAAAATGGCGCAAGCTCTGCAGAGGAGATTATTACCGAAGTGAAAGGAAAGAAGAAGTCTAGGAGTAAGAGCAAGCCGAAAGAATCTGAGGATGAGCTACCACAGGAATTGGACGAACCTGACGAATCTGCAAGTGGTAAGCAAGCTTTTCTCTCCTTCACTAAGTCACTCATAATCTTAACTAGTAAGTGTATCAAAGCTCATGTTGATAAATGCGACAAGGTTGAGTACTGTCTTCAAAACTGGTTCGTTTAGGGTTACGGGATTGTTGGCATTCAAGCAGCTGAATTTAAACTGCTTGTTTTGATGCAGTTATAGAGGATGTTTTGGCAGAAGAATTCGAGGAGCACCTCGATGACGATGATTTTTGGGAAGACGATTTCGAACCAGAAGCTGAGGTATGTTCATGCTTGATGTCGGGTTGCAATGGAGATGCCAAGCAGGTTTGAGGTTGTTTGAGGCTCGATCAGAGGTTAATTGCCAATTCTCTTTTGCAGCTGAACGATGGAGGAGATGGAGGGGGAATAGTGCTAGGAGAAGCTGCATGGGGGAAGGTAGCCCTAGAGTTAGCGGAGAAAGTGGTGGCCGAGTTCAACGGTGCTCTTGAAATCTTCGCTTTCAAAGTATCTAAAGACACGGGCATCATTCGGGTCCGTGTGGACAAGTTATCTGACAAGTATATCACTTGACTCCCTTTCAAATTTGATCTTTTGAGTACCAACACATGAGATATCTAGAGCATTTCTTTCTTGAAAGCGACGTCTTTGCATCGCATGTTTTGGAATCATCCGACCTATATGGTTCTCCTTCATTCTTACGAGGTTCTTGTTGTCGTCGCAGGTACGGTTCTCCAACAATGGATGAGATTCAGCAATTTTCTTCGTCATTTACCAAGCTTTTGGACAAAGCAGGAGAAGCAAAAACCATTCCTGACGACTATGCTTTGGAGGTAAGTTAGACGTTTTCAGAGGTTTCAGTGAACGGGTATATCGTTCGTCAATCCTTGAAATCATCTATCCTACATGTGCATAATGATCATGATGTTTCATGAAGAACCTTCCTGAAAGTTCAATTTGTTGGTCTTGAAATAATATATGTAGTTGTAAATCTGAGATCGCATATACCTCTGGTATGCAGTTAAATAACGAACTAATGTGGCATTATTCTGTTTGTGAATGAAGTTATGACCTCGTTCAATTCTTACACAACTCGAAAGTTGTTGATATTGCTACAGCGATCAAACCCTATCTTGTGTAATGTATATTCCTTTTCGAAGTATTAGTTTCTTTTCAAAGCGATAGAATTTTGGAACTCTTCATTCGGTACTTTCGACAATGGAGTGGGACTTCTAATCGTAATGGCGGCTTGTATATGGCATTCGAGGAGTTTTTAACTTGAATAATTGGTTGCTGTGCAGGTATCGTCGCCTGGAGCTGAGCGTGTAGTGCGCATTCCCAAAGACTTGGATCGGTTTAAAGAGCTACCTATGTACGTGAGGTACATTGAGAGCTCGGGTGAAGAATCACCTGCTCCGGAGAAGGATGGTGTACTGCAGCTAGAGTCTGTAGACATGGAGGTTGGATCTGCGAAGTGGAAGCTGGCAGATGTTCGTTTGAACAGAGATTTAGCTGGAAAAGGCAGAGGATTGACCAGGAAACAAAGAGATTGGAGAGTTGACCTGCCATTTGAGAGCATCCAGCTCGTTCGCTTGTACATCGATTTGTAAGCTTGCAGAGTAACAAAGGTTAGCTGGTGTTTTGAGGATCATTGCTGTGGCTGGCACTTGTCTAGCTTCCAGAAGTGAGTCTGTAAGTAGATCCTGGTTTGTACATCCTCTGTGCATTTTCTCACACCCTTACAGTGTTTTTCCGCTACAGTAAGTTGGAGAACACTAATTTATCTCATGTGACTTATATTACTCCTTATGAGAGAGACATCATGTGAGACTCGCATTCGTCATTGGCTTTTACAATTACTGTTGGTATGCAAGCAATTGTAAAGTATTTATTGATGTACCCTGAATACCATGTCTGACGAAGTATGAACTTTTGTTTGGACTCTTTTGTACAGTTCATTTTAGACAGGAGTGGACACAGTTGGAGATGGAGACAGTATCTAGCATACTCACCAACTCAGTATATTTGGAGGTCCATTTGGAAGGTTCTCGGGGAAACGAAATCACTGTGTTCATTCATTTCTAATTCTTTAGAGTGTATCATTATACACTTGCAACGAACATTTATGTAGGTTGATTAATTTAAATATGTCTGCATCTGGTGCATCTGGTTCAACTAATATAGATAATTGGATTGTGATAGTTGACTTTAGCTAAGATATGAAGAGAATTCAATGGATGGAAATCTTGTGATCATAGTAACAACATTTTTTGGGCGCATTTTATGAGTGTCTATTGTCATCATGCAATCTTCTACAGTTAAGAGTCATATTTGGAAATTGTTGATGAATGGGATACTAAACTTTCATATATATGCTTACAAATCTTGTAAGAACAAGTTGGGCGTGATCAATGTAGTTGGTTGCAAATATCCGTCTTTTATGCAATGAGTGATCAAAATTTGAAGCAGTGGCAGTGGCGGCAGCATTTGAGGCGCTTAATGTTGTTCATGCTTCTAGCAAGGTGCATGGAGATATCTGGGAAGATAATATTTTGGTTGCGGAGGAAAACGTCCGACTAATTGAGTTTGGGCTTTCGATGAACACCACCTACGGAGACCACAAGAAAGAGCTTGAACAGTTGTTGGGTGTTATGAGCTGAATTAGGCTACGGGGTACGTGATGGTTGATCAACACGCAACGACAGAAAATCATCCTTGTTCCCTGACTTCACCAAGCAATTGTCTTTTACGGGTGTCTCTCTTACGCCTTGAAGGTAGGGATTTTTGGTTGGAGTACTTGATTTGTAAAATAGTTTCAGGGTTTAGGGTTTAGGGTTTGGTCGTAGTTCTTGATTTGTAAAATGGCTTTACAAGGTTCTTCAACCAAAGAATTTCCAAAATTCTACATATTTGGTAGGCAACATTTTTATTTTATTTTATTTTATTTTATTTTATTATTTTTTTTAAATTTTTTCCAATGATATATTACATCAACGTTAAATGCAAGAGCAACTCATTTAGTTGCAACTACGATTAGATGGAAAACTCATAATCAATTGTCATTACCAATTTCGCCACAATTGGGCTGATGATACATTTAACGTTACAAAACAAACAACAAACAACTCATACAACACCGTTGGCAGTCATGGGTCTTGCTTCCTAAGCTCACCCAAAAACAACTTACAATACAATATATAATGTATAATGTAAGCAATTGTTCTCTGGTACAAGAAATTTACATCCACCTATTCCCTTTCAATAGTTTCATCTAACCCACTAATCAAGTCTTTAAATAAATTATTATTAAAAAAAAAAAAAACTACAATATAATAGTCCCACGTTTCAATATTAATTTCCGTAAGTGAGCTCTGATTGATTTTTTCCTTGGGGTCCGTACCAGAAAGCATATTGAGCAGCTCCATTTCCGATGCACATCCAAAAAATAGCTCTACCTCAGAGGAGGCCCTCCATGCTCCATCCATCACTCTCTGACTAAGTTAAGTGGGGACATTCTTTTGTATGCATTCGCTTCTCGTGGCCACCGCCCATGCCGCGCTTGCCTTGCATCCATTTGTCCGCTCCTCACAAACCTGCACTGATACTAACTTAGATTCCTCACTCGAAACCTCTGCCCTTGGTTTCTCCGCCCAGTAACTTTCAAATATAAAAACCCACCATGGTCCAATCACCGCCTTAAAGGAAACAATTCATTGTGGGGCCATTCCACCTCAGAGTGAGAGAAGCTCTCGCAAGCCTAAGGGTTCGCAGCAGCTACCAAGAGGATGAAGATGAGGATGAGCGTTGGATGGGGAGGGGTAAAGGAGCCCCCTAATTTTTTAGTGTATTGGTTTAAATTGCCAAGGAGTAGGCCCCTAGAGTAATTTGGGGCCGCAGGGCCCATTTCTGAATTCAAAATCATCAAAAATGGCCTTGGGGGGGTTCAAATTAAAATTCCAGGGATGGGAGGGAGGATGGGGTGGCACTTTCTCATCCTCTTGGTAGCTGCTGCGAACCCTCACCCCTCTCGCAAGCCCCAGCTACACTTTTCCGTCTTCATCACTCCAAATTTATCGCGTTTTGGGAGGTTGGTTTTTTGCTTTTTCGCTAAAATACTCTCAGAATTGCGTAATCGGCAATTTCGAGGGTTTGAGTGCAAGGAAGCGGATCTTGTAGAAGACGCAAGCAAATACTATGAACTTCCCTGTCTGTCCTCAGAGAATGTGATTGTTGATGAATCTTTGACCGATTACTAGGGTTTTGATTGTTGCAGCAGGATGGAGGATTTGAATGGGATGGAGGATCCTCCGCATGCCAGTAGCAGCCAGCAGGAGCAGGAGCAGCTGGAGAAGCCATTGTTGAAGACGACTGATGGGCAAGCTTCGTTGGGCAAACCCAAAAGCTCACGGCACCACCATCATCATAACTTGCGATCACGGCGTGATGCTGTGCTTCCGAATTCGGCTTATGCCATTGTGTCTACTCTCGTTGTCGCCCTTGGCCCTCTCTCTCTGGGATTCGCGGTATTCTCTCTATTCTTGCACTGTCTTGCTTCTTTTTGTTTTATCAAAATTCTTGTACTGTTTCTTTGTACATTTTGTTTATGAAAGGCTTAATGTTTCTTTCAGATACAGTTTTTATGGACAAAGCTGTCTTAGTTTGACCGATTGTACAGCTAGATACTGCTCCTTCTGTGATGATACTGACATGATTGAGGAGAACTGATTTTATATAGAACTCTTCTTATCTGGGTCCTTTTGTAGTACCCACTCGGTTTGTCAGTCATTGGCTTTTGGAGAAACTGAATGTTCAGCATGTGGAATCGTTTTGGATGAACATCATGTTGCTGTTTTTGAGTTTCTGAGGGTGTCTAGTGTGCAAACAAACTCCACACTGTTATGTAACATCGATTTTTTTTATGAATGGGAAGGTCTTGTAACGTATATATAAAGGGTATGCGAATGTTAATTCGATTGTTGTGTATAACTGCAGATTGGCTTCACTTCCCCAACTCAAGCTGCCATTACCAAGGATCTGAATTTTTCTATTGCTCAGGTAAGCAAGTGATTGCTGTATAAAACAATCTGGTAGTTGTGTTTTGTAACTCATATGACCTGAATGCTGTGTAGCCTCTTGGGTGTTTCTTGAAGACATTCTCGTGTTATCAGTGGGTGTGGTTTTGCTTAATTTCACATAAGTAAAATAGTTTTTGTAATAATGGATGCTTGATCAGTAATGACGAGTATGGAACCATATGAATACAGCAAGCCTTTTGAGTATGAGAGCATTACAATTAAGTGACTGGTTCGTTGTTTGTTGGTACCTTGCAGTTCTCAACGTTTGGTTCTATTCTAAACGTGGGTTGCATGATTGGCGCAAGTATTAGTGGTCGCTTAGCTGACTACTTCGGACGGAGAAGAGTAAGCCTCCTCTCTCCCGTTTCTTTTTTTTTTTTGTTTACATCTGTATTTTGTTGATAAACTTATTCCTCTAATTTGGTTATCGTTTGCTCAACAGGCGCTATTTCTGGCTGTTATCCCGTTGCTAGCAGGATGGGCTCTCATCACAGTAGGCAAGGTGAGTCTATTTAGAATATCTATTCGAGGTTTTCCATTCAAATGTGCCTTAGTGCACAGAAGAATCTGTTGTGATGTTCTCGCAGTCTGATCTACAGCATTTTAATGTGTTGTAATAGTAACGAGAGGGGCATGTACTTGCAGAGTGCAACTCCTTTGGTTATTGCGAGGACTCTTATCGGTTTTGGAGGCGGCGTCATTTCTTTTACTGTAATTCCCTCAACCCTCTGGAATGCTCATATCAGAACCAAGAATCTCTTTTCCTTCACAGTTGTTGCACCCTTTGGTATTTACATATAAGGGTTCGTGTTGCCAGGTACCGATGTATATAGGAGAGATCTCACCAAAGCATCTGAGGGGAACCCTTGGAACTATGAATCAGGTGCTCTTTTCGATATTACTCAATTTCAAATTTTGCTGATTACTTGAGATTTTTCTCGACAACGGGGCTAAGTCTCGTTCTGTTTGGAATATTGTTCAGCTTTTCATCACCATCGGCATCACCCTTGCGTACACCCTTGGCATGTTCTTCTACTGGCGATTTCTTGCTGTTCTTGGTACGTTTCAGAATTGCTTGTTACGATGAGGTTATAGAGCATTTGATTGTTTCTATTACAATGTGCCTCAGTATTGCCTTCTTCCATATCTCACTATTAGTTTTCAATAAGCTTGCAAGTTTTTAAGATTGAGAAGAGTTGTATGATGATTTTGGCAGGTGGCATACCAGTTGTCGCATTAGTTGCTGGGCTTCTATATGTTCCTGAAAGTCCTCGCTGGCTGGTGAGTTTACTAGCTATGTTGTTATTCTGTATGTCCAGGTACTTAACCCTTGAAACTGGGTACTTGGTTTTTTAATATGGTTATTTCGATCGGTGACGTTTCGGGAGTTTGAATTTGAGTGGCTTCTTATCCTTTTATCTCTAGATTAGAGGACACAAGAGGTATCAATACGAGTTGCTTAATTTGCGAGTGGTTCTTCGCATGAACAGGCTAAAGCGGGCAAGAGAGAGGAGCTGACTTCATGTTTACAAAAGCTGAGAGGCAAAGATTACAACATCGCCAATGAGATTGCAGATATTCAGGTATGAGATTGTTGTAGTAGCCAGACACGTTTTTATTGTTTCGACTTCACTCTACATAACTTTTGTCCTTTAAATTGCTTCTTACGCAGGCAGCAATGGAAGCCTCGAACGCACTGCCGAGCGTCAAACTGAGCGATTTGAAGCAACGAAAACTCTTCCGTCCACTTGTTGTGAGTTTGTTCACTCATCCTACTAGTATTATCATTCAACATTGTGTTAGAATTGTGAGCTTTCTGTATATATCGGTTCACAGTTTCTGTTATTTTCTTCAGTTTCTTTCAGTTGGTATTGAGCCACATGTTTCTTGTGTGAAGGCTGGAATAGGATTGATGGTCCTTCAGCAATTCTCTGGCATCAACGCGGTCATGTTATATGCCAACTCAATCTTTTCTACGGCTGGTAAGTTCAAAGAACCATCTTCTTATTATGCTTTACTACTGACCTAATAATATCCGAAATGGGACGGATGGACCGATGACTATAGTTTGATTCTATGCAGGTGTTTCCAACCCCGAAGTAGCCTCTGTTGCTTTGGGCACTCTACAGGTACTACTGCACTCTGTTTTATGCACTGATGACGTTTTCATAAATCAATGGGATCCAATAAATCAAGTTCAACAAGGATGAAGTCTTTGGCTGCTTGATAACTCTCGTACTATATTATTGCTCTTCTGATATCTGAATTGGTGCTACTTGTGTGCAGGTCTTCATGACTCTTGCTGCAGCTGGATTGATGGATAAAGCAGGAAGGCGTATTCTGCTCATGGTAAGTAGCAGTGTGTCCTGTTATTACTTGGGTGCTAGAAGAGCTTTCAATGGGAATTCGGAGCTTCATAATGCAGAAACCAGCATACCCTTGACTTTCGCTTTACATGGCTTGCAGGTATCTGCAGGAGGCATGGCTCTCAGCTGCTTCCTCGTCGGCTTTTCCTTCTACTTACGGGTAAGCCTTCACTACCGAATCGATGGAATGCTATGCCATAGCACTTTGACATCTTCAGTTCATCAATGTATGCATTCTGTATTGAGGTGCATTTATCGTACAGGAATTGCAACCCGAGAAGATGTCAGAGGCTTTGAACACCTTCATCTCTGAACTGGCACTTGTTAGCCTTCTGGTAAGACTCAATCTTAGCTTAATCCTACAAAGTGTTCGTATTGGAGCTTCGGCGATGAGTTTACCAAATTATGTAGGGTGAGTTGGTATGCTTCCGCCATTAACCGGTATTCTCTGGTGCAGGTTTACATTGCAACTTTTTCACTCGGAATAGGTGCCATTCCGTGGATCATCATGTCCGAGGCAAGTGCTGCATCAGTTTATCTCCTCTTTGTATAATCTCATTATCTCATCATTTTGCGCAGGAATTGTTTATCTCATCAATTTTTCAAGGATTTGATCATCTCATCTTGATACTGTTCAACGTACAGATCTTTCCTGCACACGTCAAGGGCGTAGCTGGAAGCGTTGCCACTCTGATCAATTGGTTCTGCTCGTACGCTGTTACTATGATTTTCAACTACATGCTTCTTTGGAGCTCCACAGGTAACATGCTATTTCTCTCATCTAACTAAAGAGGTTCAAGCATTGGTCTTTTTCTGTATACTGACAGTAATGTGGATAACCTAACCTACAGGTTCCTTTTGGATATTTGCTGCCGAGTGTGTGGGCACAGTAGTATTCGTCGCGCTCTACGTTCCAGAAACTCGTGGGCGGACACTTGAACAGATTGAAGCCTCGTTCAAGTAACGATACACTGTAATTACTCCTGTATAATCATCCAGTCATTACTAGGGCTTTCAAGGAGTTCCTTTGATAGATTCCTTTTGTATTTGCACTCGGCTCCTTCAGTGAGATAACAACAGTCGAGGAGGATAGACATTCCATTCTTTCAACTCTTGATTCATGAGCTCAATGTGCTCGTTGTTTCGGGATGCCCTGACCCTGATTAGGCGTTTGACAGTTGAAGTGGGCTGAAGCTAAGCTGGTCACTGAGTGTACTTATTTACCAATTTCTAATCAATATATTTGTACCAACCCGTGAAGGTATATTGGTATTTCATGGTATTTCTTTGGATGGTTTAGTTGTCGAAGTTGTTGTCTTTTACTTTTCTGCTTTGATGTTACATTCAACCATCTGTCTGATCTGATCCTATTGTCATTTTTCACTTCGTGGGTGAACATTTGACCTGTGGATGTAGGAGGTCTTATATGTTGTAAGAATGTTCAATGATTCCCGTGTTTTAATTACCGGCCCCTTCGGACCCTCGACGACGAGATTGTGCCAACGAACGGGAAGAAGCCCTGCTTGTGAAAGGAAGTGGGTTTTACACCAATTTGATGTTGCACGGGTCACGTCAACAATTGCAAGACAACATCCACAAAATCAGCATGCTTGCTTGACCAATCAAGTGAGCTTTCGAGGAAGGAGGAGAGAATCATGCGACTCTGTAGCTGTGCATGGTGCAGTGGGGACACAACCTATTGACTAAACTCGGCAACTCATTAATGCATGCCTAAAACCACTTAGTGAGGCATTTTTAGAGGGTATACATAACGAATGCTCTAATTATTGGACTATAAGAAAATAATATCATCTTTATCAGATTCTAATGAAAGTTTTATCCTTCATTTTTTCTTTGTGATAAAAATCATATATATTTTAATTTTCAATTTTTTGAATTTTTTTTCCTTAGATTTTTATTTTTTAGTGATGTCATAAGCATGAGTAACTAGATATTAAAGGTATGTGTAGGAAATGGAACTTCATTATGATTGCTTTAATAGATGTTAGTAATTGATATCAACCCCAAAATGTTCAATTAATCGATCTTTATACTATTTTTTATTTTGGCTATTACAAATTCATTAATTAAGCACACTCTTTTAAAGTATACAATCTACCATGAGTATTGGTTGTTAAATAAACTTAGTGGGTCAAATGTTTGAATTCTCTATGATAAAATTTAAAATCTTTTTGATACTGTTATATTGTCAAATTTATATTTCATGCACTAATAATAAGATGGGCATCTATTTTGCACTAACAAATGTGTCAACTTTGTGTCGTGTAGTGACAAGCATGTCATGTCAACATAAAAACTTCAACAGCGACAAGCATGTTAATTTTTTATTGTGCACGTTCATACATGTTTTATTGTAAGTTGACAAGGAGGTTATAAGCTGGTTAGGTCAACTTTCTATTAGGGGTTGACAAGGAGGTCATAGTTAGCCTTTTGTCGTACTTTGACAAAGAGGTTATGGCAGCTTTATGTCTTGGACTAATAAAGATGTCAGATGAACTTCTTGCCATGCATTGATGAAAATATCATGCTAGTTTTCTATTGGATACTGACAAAAAGGTCAGGTAGAATATGCTTTCCGTCGTGCATTGTCAGTTTGTGCAATTGTACTCGTCGTATACTTTTGATTTGATCACATACATCGTGCACTTTTGAGTACAGTAGTGTTGTACGAATACGTCAAATACATGTCTTGTTTAAACTATCATGCTCAACATTATTTAAATGGAATCAATCAATTATAATCAATAATAGGTAGCTATACGTCCTCTCAAAGAACCAATTTGATATTGTACCAAAATAATGAGCTTCAATAATAATTTTTCAACAATACAGAGGTTTGTCATGGAAAGCAATTTTCTTTAAATATTGTCATTAGTAATCATGTTTATCACTTTTTGTCAAAAAAGTTCAGAGTTTCAGTAATAAAAATCAAATCGTGCATTGTCACGTATCTCTCATGCACTTACAAACCTATTGTGCATCGTCACACACATATTTGTGATGCATTTTTTGATACATGTAGTCTCATGTCACATACATGTATTGAATCATCAATAACTTATCGTGCATTGAGAGGTACGTATCGTGCTTGACAGATACGTCAAGCACGATACATGTCGTCTCATAGTACACTCACAAATACAATATTTATATGTTCATGCACTGACATGTATGTTTTGTACGCGGACAACTATACATTGTGCACCAATATATATGTATTATGTACTCACACGTATGTATTGTGCATTGATATATACTTGTTGTGCTCTAACATGCACCTATTCTGCACAATATTTGTTGTGCACTCAAAGAGATATGTTGTGCACTAACGAATACCGCTTCTACACTAACAAGTACCTATCATACACAAATAATTATGTATCCGTTGTGTACTACAATTCCAAACATGTTAAACGCTAATTAGGTACAATGAAAAATAGCCAATTAAACATTTTGAAGAAGTATTAATATACATGTTGTGATTATAAATTTCATTAATACATGAATTTCACTTTGACCCAGTACAAAACATGTAAACGCAAGCAATTATATGATGTGCAACGAGAATTAATTTCACTTCTAAACCTTGAATCAAAGTAGGCTAAGACAAATGTCAAGAATTTATCAACTCTACATGTTTGTATAGAAGTTTTTTTTAGTGACTACAATACAATTGTTTGAATGTAGCAAACCAGTTGTACTACACAATTTTCCTTCTAGTGAGTACCCAACACACATTGATCTATTATTAATTGATTTTAAGTAATTCAAACTCTCAACATCACTTTAATCTTAAAAGCAATGATACATCAATCTCCATTCCATTAAAATGACACTAGTCCAAGACATATTGTGTCACATGAAAACTTGCATTTATATGCCTAGGCTATAGTATAATATAATATTACTCTTGCTTATATATTATCACTTATATTTCATATTATAACCTTCGCTTTCTATGATATTCCATGGTTTCTAAACAATTGTTCAAAAAGTAGAGGCATGCTATTTTGGCAAAGAGTATTATTTTAAAAGTATCGAGGATCATAAAAAAAATCCAAAGACAGAACATTATCATCATGGACATGCTCAACATTGATTGTTTGAACTTTCTAGAATAATTACTCCAACTTGTAGTAACAATACTTATAAAGAAACAATATTATCTAGCTAACAATTATACGTGGTTGCCCTACATGATATATGGGTGAGCTTTGCCTAAATATAGGAATATTTTTCATTGTATGATTGAATTTTCTAATTCGTGCCATAGAAGATTTAGAGTTTTTTTTCAAAAAAACTTTAAAACAAGTGCTCTAGATCCTAAAATTACAAAATTCTTAGACCATATGCTGAAAAATCTAAATTTCATCTAATATCTTGCTTATTTTGGCAAAATTTGAAACTTTTTACCCTCTTGGGCTTTTAGATATTGAAGTATGTATATAAAATTTCATTAACTCTACACGTTTACAACATAATTTGTCAAAAACCTATATTCGCATTTATCAACTACTACTGCAAAAAGTAAACTTGATACCATATGTATAAGGTTAGTTTGACACTTTCTTGTTGAATTATTATGTTATCCTTCAATTCATTTATTTTTAATAATTCTAGGTTCTTTTACTAGAGTTTAGAGAACATAGATTCCTCTGAAGTGACCCTATCACATATCTATTATCTAAGCCAAGTAGTTGTTTTTCTTGTCTTGTCTTGTCCTTTTTTAATTTTTTAGTTTTTTAATCTTTTTAATTTTTTTAGTTTTAATTTTTTAAAATTTTTGTAGTTTTTAATTTTTTAAAATTTTAATTTTTAAATTTTTAAATTTTTTAGTTTTAAATTATTTTTTAAATTTTTTATTTTTTATTTGCGAGTGACATTATGGTTTGTCCGAATGGAGTGCATGAGGTCAAAGTATATAAGTGGGTGTGGCAACGCCGCAAGGACATACTGGTTTATTACTTTGAGGCATGAAGTCTTTTTTGTTTGTGAGAGTGTGTGTGGGTGACATTATAATCTTGGGCACCCCCAGTTAGATCGGGGGGCATGAAGTGTCGTTGGAAGTGGATATTTTTGTAGACGTGTAGACAAAAATTGGATTGTGATTCTGGCCGACGAATCCCGACATATTGAATTTCCAAGTATATGTGGCCCAAAGTTTTTATTACAAATTATAGGTATGAGCGTCGCAAGACCACGAGGCACACTAGTGGTAGATGAAATCACCATAAACAAAGACATGACAATGAAGGCAATAGACCATGAGATCTGTTACTACCATATAGTATCTAGTAAGTAATTGATCTTTACAATGCTTGGATACAAGATACGACAATCCCAATCCCAAGTTAGACTTTAGAATACCAAATACCTATAGTCAGAGAAGTACTATATATATCTATAGCTTGTATATGGCTAATTCGTTCAAGTAATGCATATCAAAGTTATTCATTCACAAAGTCTTGGCTTTGAGATTGCCATATTCTAAAGTCTAACTTGGGATTGGGATTGTCGTATCTTGTATCTTGTGTCCTAGCATTGTAAAGATCAATTACTTACTAGAGGTTATGGGCCCACTCACGGGTTTCTGAAATAATTGCGTAAGTACCGCTTATCTTGTCGTTCTTTTTGTCATTGCCCTTGATTTATCACTTAGTACTTGTTCTTGATTTATCATTTAGTACAAGTGATGGGAGACTCTGGGAACAGAGACTTAGGCAACATTGACCGGTTTGATGGAGAAAAGTTCCATTTATGGAAATTTCAAATGCGAGCAGTCTTCATGGGGAAGGATCTGCTGACGATAGTTGATGGCACTGAGTCCAAGCCAGCCGACAGTGGGGTCGACCAGACGGCGTGGATTAAGCGTGATAGTCAGGCAATTAGCCTTCTTTGCCAAGCCTTAGACAAGAAGTATCTGGGCTATGTTGTTGCATGTACGTCTTCCCATGCCATTTGGGACAAGATTCGAGTTATCCATAAGCAGGACTCGATAGAAAGCGTTGACGCTCTACAACAAAAATTCTTCAAATGCTCGATGGAAGAAGGAGAAAGCATCGCATCTTTTCTTGGAAAGATTGATATGGTGATTAGCCAGCTCGCCAGCAGAGGTGATACGACCTTCACTTCGAACGCAATCATTGCAAAGATCATGAGCAACCTCCCGGCCGGTTATGACAGCGTCTTAACAGCATGGGAATGTTCTTCTACTGCTGATCAAACACTGGCAAATCTCACCCTCATGTTGTACCAGCAAGAAGTCAGGCTCAAGAATCGAGCACAGCAGTTGGAAAAGGTGACTCCGTATATAGCGACTAGCAAGACCGCAAGCGGAAAGAAATCAGGGGGAACGAGTGATCAACGACCAAATCTGACGTATGAGCAGCGTCAGGCCAGGCGGAAAGAGATTGAAGAAAAGAAGAAGTCCCATAACTACAAGAAAGTTGGGCATTGGGCGAGAGAATGTCCACACTCTGCCAAAGAGGACGCTGAAAAAGAGGACAACATCGGAGGAAAGAAGGTCAACGCTTACAAAGTATTTGTCGCGAGCATCTCACATCAAACCAGCGATGAGTAGTATGCAGATAGTGGATGCACCCAACACATGACTGATCGGAGAGCATGGTTTCACACATTTCAACTGATAAAACCTTCACCAGAGCGTTCCGTGGCGGGTATCGGAGGGTTCAAGACAAAGGCAGAAGGGGTTGGCGATATTCTTGTCACGGTGAAGACGCCCTCCGGTGATGAGATCAGCATCTTGTCGCAAGTTCTCTACGTACCAAACCTTGGGCGAAATCTTTTTTCCTGCTACAGGGCAACTCAAAAAGGCATTTTCACGTTACATATGAAGGATGGATGCAACCTTATTCAGAATGGTATTGTTGTAATGACTGGAGTGACGAAGAATAAAGTTTACCGTCTTGAGATAGAGACAGTCCTCCCACCACCCGCGCAAGCAAATGTGGCGAGGTCGTTCAGATTTGAGTCCAAGAAGGAGAATACCCAGACGTTGGCGGTTTGGCACCGACGACTAGCTCATGTGAATAGTAGTATGATTAAAAAGATGGAGGCTACCGGGATGGTAGATGGCTTGATTTTGGCCGGGAGAGGCACCGAATTTTGCACCGGCTGCGCTTATGGTAAAATCCAAAGAAATTCATTCCCATGGAATGACCCACGAACAAGGTCGAAACTCCCTAGCGATCTGGTCCATACGGACTTGTGTGGACCGATGAGGCAGACTAGCATAGGCGGAGCGAAGTACTTCATCTTGTTTAAAGATGACGCCACCAGCTTCCGAGTGATAGAAAATATCAAATCAAAAACAGAACAAGAGGTTCTTGCATGCTTCAAAAGATTTGTTGGGCAGCTTCGACGAGAAACTGGCCATGATCTCAAGACACTAAGAAGCGATCGAAGGAGCGAATATATTGGCGCTACGATAACAAGCTATGTCAACGAGATTCATGTAAAGCACGAGTTGACCAAGAGTTATACACCTGAGCAAAATAGAGCATCCGAAAGGGAAAATCGTACAATCGTGGAGGCAGCTCGAAGCATGCTGCATGCTAGCAATATCCACCTGAAGTTCTGGGGCAAGGCAATTCATTCTGCCGTATACATTCTAAAAAGGACCGGGACCAGAACATTGGAATGCGTGACGCCATTCGAGGCCTGGCACGGTTGCAAGCCGTCAATCGCTCACATCAGAGTTTTTGGATGTGATGCGTATTACCACGTTCCAAAAGAAAAACGCCACAAGCTCATGCCAAAAGCTAGGAGAGCTGTTCTTATGGGATACTCGGACACAAGCAAAGCTTACCGCTTGTGGGACATTTAATCGAGGAAGATTGTGGAAAGTAGAGACGTCTTGTTTGATGAAACACCCGTCAAGGATCCTGCTTCCAACAATGAAGGTCGATTCATCCATGACACTCCAGATGTGGCTCACTTGGGAGATATTTCACCATCCATTTAAGGAGTAGTGGGAGTGATTCCGAGAGAAGTGGCAGTAGACTTGAGGCCAGTGAGAGTTGTCCAAGAGAGAGGTGGGGTGGTTCACGGAGCGCTAGGCATGCAGCCAATTGTTGCTCAGCATGAGTTCACACAAAGCCAAGATGAGCTACCCAGCAACGTTGACGACACATTGCCAAAAACCAGTAGTGCTCTTGTACCGGAAACAAACAATGGCATGATTGATGGCGTAGCAGATGAACAGCCACAACGCGATGACGACGTTCCTGGTCCGGGCCTTGATGCCTCCCTATCATCGCCGCGACAAGCTCCACGCTCACGACAACCACCCTAGCGTCTCGGCGAGTGGATATATCCTATTGATCGCAGTCACTATGCTTGCACAGCCGTTGGTACGTTTGACATTCCAGATGAGCCTGAGTCATACAATGAAGCAATGCAATCACTACAACGAGAAGAGTGGATACGCGCAATGAAGGAGGAATTCAACTTTCTCATCAAAAACCAGACATGGGACTATCAGATTCTGCCAGAAGGAAGGAAAACCGTAAAGAACAAGTGGGTGTATAAAGTTAAGCTCGCGGCAGACGGAAGCGTGGATCGTTTCAAGGCTCGATTGGTAGCTAAGGGGTTCACGCAGAAGAAGGGCATCGATTTCAACGAAACTTACAACCCAGTAGTCAAGTTTGACTCCATACGAATTGTATTGTCAATTGCAGCATTGGAGGACATGAACATTACACAATTTGACATTAGAACAACATTTCTCTACGGAGAAATCGAGGAGGAGATCTTCATGACGCAGCCGATAGGATTCGAAGATTCCGGTCAGATTGGGATGGTGTGTAGGCTACGCAAGGCACTGTATGGATTACGACAATCTTCCAGAGTCTGGAATCATCGATTCAACTCGTTTCTTACCACTTATAATCTCGTTTCAACTTCAGCAGATGGATGTGTTTACTGTAGCACTTCCGTCCCACGGTTCATCATAACGATCTCTGTCGATGATGGCGATCTGTATCGAGGATCGATATGTAGTTGAGATCCTTTCCTTCATGGGAAAAGCATTTCGGATTACTACTGGTTACCCGGAAATATACGTCGGCCTACATATTGTGAGAGATCGAGAGAAGCGAGCTATACATTTAGATCAAACACGATATATATTGTCCAAACTCAAGAAGTATGGTTTTGATAAATGCGGCTCGGTTTCTATCCCTGCAGATCCAAACAGTGTTACCGACCTCAACCGTCATATGGCATACGGAAGCAAGGTGGATACTCGGTTTCCATATGTTGAAATTAGTGGGAGCCTACAGTTCGCGCAGCTTGGTACGCGATTTGACATCTCATATGCAGTAGCACATGTCGCCAAGTTCACTGCCTGTCCTTCGACTCCGCATGTAAATGCAGTTAAACAAATATTGAAGTATCTTCACGGCACGAGCTCCATGGGCATTACGTACAGTGCAAGTGGCACCAATAATACTCTTGAGGGCTTTTGCGACGCAGACTACGCTATGGATTTGGACGACAGAAAGTCAAGATCAGACTTTATTCTAACGTTAAATGGGGGGTCAATCTCCTGGGGTTCCCGTAAACAAGGCTGCACTGCTGGTAGCACCACTGAAGCTGAATACATTGCAGCTCACTTGGCAACGCAAGAGATCATATGGGCGTGACGACTACTCACCGATCTACACTACGCCCCGACGGGACCTACGCAGCTGTGGTCCGACAACCAGGCTGCCATGAGACTGGTCCAAAATCCCGAGTTCCATTGCCGAACTAAGCACATAGATGTGAAATATCACATTATTCGGGAGGCTTATGCATCTGGCCACACTCTACTTGACTACATCAACACTATTGATCAGGTCGCAAATTTGCTCACAAAACCGTTGCCTCGTGATCGTTTCGAGCGTTTACGAAGTCTTCTAGGTATGAATCCTTCCGATGATGCGTGATGCGAGTGGGAGTTTTGAGAGACCATGACGCATCAGCATCAACATGGCAAGCGGAACACTAACAGGCGGAACTCTAATAGGCGGAAGGCGGAACGCTAAGCTAGAATACCTATAGTCACAGAAGTACTATATATATCTATAGCTTGTATATGGCTAATTCATTCAAGTAATGCATATCAAAGTTATTCATTCACAAAGTCTTGGCTTTGAGATTGCCATATTCTAAAGTCTAACCTAGGATTGGGATTGTCGTATCTTGTATCTTGTGTCCTAGCATTGTAAAGATCAATTACTTACTAGATAGTAATAATTGAATATAAATATAACATTTAATTGCCGTCAAAGCCAAAAGCCAAAAGTAACGAGACATTAATCCATTCACTACTTTATTCTAAATAGTTCTAGATGCTAAATCTTCATATCATCTTGGAGGAGATAATGCATTACCAAAATACAAAAGCACATATACTCTTGTTATCAACAAGCTCATCATTAATTTATGTCTACCATATATAACATGTTCATGATAGGTTCATGATGTGTTCAACAATTATATGTCGTGTTCTATACATATCTATCGGACACGTCATGTATTTGTTATACACGGCATTCACGCATGACATGTATCTGTCACACACGACATCTATTTGTTGTAAACAATATGTATTTGTCTTACTCGCCATTTATCTCTCTTGCTTGACACGCATATGTTGCACAAGACATGTATTTGTCACGTACATCATGTATTTGTCTTGAACGATACGTATCTGTCTTACTCGTCTGTTATAACTCTTCTTTGACACGCATTGCTTGTGCCCGACATGTATTTGTCTTACGCGGCATGTATTTGTCACACACAAAATGTATCTATACACAAAATGTATCTATAACTGTTACGCACGACATATATTTGTCATAAACGATACGTATTTGTCTTACTCGCCAGTTATTTGTCTTGCTTCACAAGCATCTATCTCTCGGACAAGACAAATATTTGTGATGTACGACATGTATGTGTGCCACGACATGTATTTATCACGTATGACATTTATCATTTGTGGACGATACATATCTATCTTGCACGACATGTACCTATCTTGCTCGACAAGTTCCCATTTTGTTTCACAGGTGCCTACTCGACAGGTGCTGATCTTGCCCATCCGATCTTACTCGACCGGTTGCTCGATTGGTATCCATCGTGCTGACCTTGCTCAGGTACCTATCGTATCGTGCCGACAGGTACCTATCGTGTGCCGATGCTCGACAGGTACCTATCGTGTGCCGATGCTCGACAGGTACCTATCGTGTGCCGATGCTCGACAGGTACCTATTGTGTCACCTATTGTGCTGATCTTGCTCGACATGTCATGTACCTATCGACATGTCATGTACCTATCGTGCCGATACTGTAGGTACCTATTGTGCCAATCTTGCCAATCTTGCTTGATAGGTACCCATCTTGCTTGATCGGTACCCATCGTGCCCATCTTGCTCGACATGTGCCCATCTTGCTCGATATGCATATATCTTTGTTGACAGGTATCCCTTTTGCTCGACATGCATATATCTTCGTTGACAGATATCCAGCTTGCTTGACAGATATCTATCTTGTTCGTTGAAATGGCACTTTGTGTATAGATTGGGAACTTTTTTTGCATTATTATTCAAATATAGATTTTATAAAAAAAATCACTTATATTGTGCAATGAGGTTCAGTTTCATACCTCTAAAGGAATCAAAACAATGAGATAATTCATGTTGTGCTAAAAGAAATCAACCCCAACATTGAACCTTCACATGTTTGCAATTCATCAAATGTCTAAATTCATAACTACCAACTATTGTTTTACATAATAAACTCAATATACTGCACACGACAAGGCCCATGAGGTTTCTTATTACCTATAACAATCAATTATTCAACAATATGCTAAGTAATTACACTCAGAACCCAAAAGTACCCTCACACACATCAATTCATTAGTATTCAATACTAAACTTATATTCCATTCCATTTTTGATGCCACTTTTCATTCCATCATAATGGGCATTAATTATCATAAAAATTCAAGGTTATTATAAACATGCTCGCAATCAATCCTTCAAGTATTCTTAAAACACCACCAACATAACTTCACATAAACCTAGGAATAATACTTGAAAGAATAAGTAGTAATTTTACATAACACCAAACATCCCTTCCATGGTATGTTGGTGGGTCGGGGAATGGGGTGCAAAGGGGCACGGTGATAGGGTAGGAGGATGACCGGGGGAATCCCAGCCTGATGACCGGGGGAATCCCAGCCTGATGACCGGGGGAATCCCAGCCTGATGACCGGGCGGCCGAGGTCAGTGGAAGCGCAGGCTCTTCCGTCTGGCTCTCGTAGTTGGTGCGCCCTCCGTCCCTCCGTCCTTCATCCGCCATCGCCATTGTTCCTTCCCCTTCCTTACCTCCGCTGCTCTCACTCTCCCCACCATCTTCTTCCTCATCCTTTCCCGCTCATTTTGCTATTCGAATCGCCTCTTCTCGTGGTCCCTACCTCCCTCACTCCTTTTCTTCCCGCTCTCTCGCCCTACCCTACTCCCACTCTCGTAATCGATCCTCTTGTCCTCTCGAATAGAGCTTGAACCGTACTGGAGCTTGGATTGTTGCAAGTTTGAACTGGAGCATAGGATTAGGGTACGAGGAGAGGAGCTGGAGCGCTGGCGCGGGCAGGGGGAGTCACCTGATGGCGGATCCGCCTTCAGAGAAAGAGCAGCAGAGATTGTTTAATTTTTGTGAGAGCTCGAACAAGGGCGGAGCTAGGGACAAGGGAGGGGGGGAAGCATGCTGAGCGTGGTGCGGGTGCACCTCCCGACCGACATTCCGATCGTAGGCTGCGAGTTGTCGGCCTATGTGTTGCTGCGTCGCGGTGACTCCAGCCTCTCCCCTGAAGATGTCACCGAAGCCTCCTCCACTGACGGATACTTTCTGCAGTGCCGCTGGTATGTCTATATGGGGTTTAACTCTGTCTCCCTTTAAACGTATCGAATTAGGGTATCATCCTTTTCGAGCTTTTTGAAGATCAAATTTTGACTGAACCATTCCCTCGGGAATCTGCTTGAGTCAAATTTCGAGTCAAATTTTTTGGAATGGCAGAGAATTATGGCAGTATGAATTTCCTTGGATATACCTTGTCGGCTGTCGACAGAGGTTGAATGTGTCACAGTTGATTGTCAGGTTATTTGAGAAAGTAACTCCAACAAGGTAAATATTAGTGTACGGTGACCGCAACGAGACAGTGATTTTAGTGATTTTGGCACTATATAGTCGTGAGACTGTGCTTTTATTTCATGTCCCTCGATTCGTTTTGCTGTGGAGTTCCACGTGCCCTCTCTCTCTCTCTCTCTCTCTCTCTCTCTCTCTCTCTCTCTCTCTCTCTCTGCTTCTCTCTCATCACCTTGAATTGTGGAAATGTCTCACAGGTATCGTTTGCAGAGTGAGCAGAAGGTATTAGTGTGCAGTGTGCACCCCTCGGAAGCTGCAACTTTGCAATGTGTGCAGTGCGTGAAAGCCAAGCTTGCGCAGTCGAAGAGCTTGCACTGCACGCAGAAATGTTTCACAGACTCATGGCGGCAGCATTTGATTATGCACCAGGAGGCTGCGGACAAGCGAGAGAATGGCGTGGAGGAGGAAGAGAGTCCGTTTTTCTTCAATCCAGCTAAGACTCTGCGGTCGTTGGATGGGAGTTTAGGGGGTGCGGCAACGTACTCCAACAGCAATGGCTCCGTCTTCTCCAGCCCCGTTCGAATGGCGTCTCACAATCAGAACCAGGAAGCTGGTGATGTGTGGTGTGAGGTCGGGCAGGGTAAGACTTACACTCCAACTATGGAGGACGTTGGTCACGTTCTTAAGATTGAGTGTGTGACCATCGATGGAAGCACGGGCCGGCCATCTGCTACTCCGCATCAGAGGCAAACTTCCCGAGTCATCCCTGCACCTTCTCCTACCCCTCGTCAACTGATGTCTGTAAACTCCATGGAGGGAGTTGAGGCCGATGGCCGGAGTGGGACTTTCACTGTGCTGTCTTACAATGTTTTGTCGGACCTTTATGCAACCAGCGAGCAGTACAGCTACTGTCCTCCGTGGGCGTTGGCATGGACGTATCGGAGGCAGAATCTTCTGCGGGAGATTGTGGCTTACCGAGCAGATATCTTGTGTCTTCAGGAGGTAAAGATCTTGAAAAATCTCCCGTCTTGTCGTTGTGTTCAGTTGGGAGGTTCATTACTGTCAGGAACGAGTAAGCATTGCATTAGCAATATAGCGATCCTTAGAGAAGTGAGTTGGGTCTTTCACAACGTAGACTTGGAAATGCCTCCCTTCCCGGGAGGTTTATTGCTTTGGTGCGGAATTTGAATGGAACGTTGTGTTGTGGATGTACAGGTGCAAAGTGATCACTATGAGGAGTTTTACGCGCCCGAGTTGGAGAAGCATGGGTATGCGGGTGTGTACAAGAAGAAAACTGGCGAGGTATAGTTCCAATACTTCGCGGCTCTTGTAGATTTGATAGTTCTCCAAGTTTGGGACTCGTATGCTGACATGTCGCTTGTAATTTATGATCAGATTTATACGGGTTCTGTTTATGTCATCGATGGTTGTGCTACATTTTATCGACGCGATCGTTTCTCACTGGTGAAAAAATATGAGGTAGGATATCGATTCTCAGAAAGAATTTCCTGTTCAGTTCATAGTAGTTTAGTTTGTAATATCATCAGGTTCGCCGCAAGTAATATGATCGTGTTCCTGACCTCCGATGTGAAATGGTCGTTGTGCAGGTTGAGTTTAATAAAGCTGCACAGTCCTTGTCTGAAGCTTTAGTTCCAACAAATAAAAAGGCGGCTTTGAGTCGGCTTTTAAAGGTACGATTCTGGTGCATTTTTCTTCAGCATCCTTATTAGAGGCCTTGTACACTTTATTGACAACGTGCACACGTGAGAAAGCAGAAATTGTTGCCAGTGAAATTGCTCCGGATTGATCCTTTTTGTAGATTTTGCAGTTATGCTTCTTCATTGATTTCTGCAGATTATTTTACTGGTGAAGTGCTTTTGGCTATGTTACGTGCAGGATAACGTGGCGTTGATTGTCGTACTGGAAGCCCGGGACTCTGGTGGGTTCATGGATGCCCAAGCACCTTCTGGCAAGCGTGGCCAGCTTCTATGTGTGGTAAGTACTTTCATTAAATGATGTCATGTGAGCGACGTAAGACTAGCTGAAACGCATTATTTTGCTCACCTGCATACCATATTTCCTGATTTTTGCGTGTTTGAATTGTTACTCTCTCCTGGATTTGACTCAGTTGTCCTGGATGTTGTGCTGTTTGGGCAGGCAAATACGCACATTCATGCAAATCAGGAACTCAAGGATGTGAAGCTTTGGCAGGTGTGGAAAAACTTTACTTCAATGACCATGATTTGTTAAATTGATTCAATCACCATGATTTATTATGATTGTACACAATATCATCTCCTGGGCACTTCTAGATCAAGAGTAAGAAGAATCTAGTCCGCTGATCAATGTTTTATGGAAGTACTGAAGCGTTCGGGTGCGTTTTGTGATCAGGTACACACTCTGCTCAAGGGACTTGAGAAGATTGCAGCCAGTGCAGATATCCCTATGTTGGTGGCTGGCGATTTCAACTCGGTTCCTGGCAGGTTGATTGCTTCGCGCACATTGTATTGCGTTTTATACTGGCGAGAGTTAAGTTCTCTAACATGTTGCGGATCCTTTTGCAGTGCACCTCACTGTCTGTTGTCAACTGGCCGCGTTGATCCTGCCCATCCGGATCTGCAAGTCGATCCACTCAACATTCTGCGGCCTCCAAGCAAGCTCTTCCATTCACTCCCTTTGGTTAGTACTTGACAACGTTTTGTGAATTTTTTCCTGAAGGACTCCATTGTTGCATAGATGCTCTTATGTTCATTTGAACTCATTCTTAATATCAGACTGAGCTTGGAAACTGGTGATTGAAGCTTATAAAGTGAATGAATGTGTTGTGCAGGTAAGTGCTTACGCATCATTCGGAAGGATGAATGGGATTGGGCCCACAGTAGAGAAACAGAGACGGCGAATGGATGTGAACACTGAAGAACCACAGTTTACGAATTGCACCCGAGATTTTCTGGGGACGCTTGACTACATTTTTTACACTGGTGAGACCCATATTCCCCAAGTAGTCATAGTGCCCTCGCTTTCAGTCTGATCTTCAAATGTTTAGAAGTTCTAGAGGTGGAAACCCTACTGATAAGGGAGAATTATGATATACAGCGGACTCTCTGACGGTGGAGTCACTACTGGAGCTGCTGGATGAGGATAGTTTGCGTAAGGACACTGGGCTGCCCTCTCCAGAGTGGTCATCAGACCACATTGCCTTGCTAGCTGAGTTCCGCTACAAGCCTCGCGTGCGGCGGTAGGCTGTAAAGCTGCTCAGGAGCTGCCGCATCTTGAAACGACATACCTTCAACCTTTCGGATTTGCCTCAACACCCTTCCAGAAACTTAAGGAAGGGCACATATCATCAGAGGTTGTGTATTTTTTCTCTGTCGACTAAGTTATATGATTGTTCAGGAACAACATGTGGTTTCTCCCCCCACCCCTCTTGTACCTTCAAAGCATTCCCTTCAAAGGGCCTTGGAGAAATGTGTTTGTATTGGACACTGGTCCAAGTAATTACCACCAGTGCAGTTGTACATTTTGCTAGTGCAGGTCGCCAGCTTACAGCTATTGGGTTGTTGTTTCCATTGCTACTCAGGCTCTTCTTTTAGCCTGCCTAATATCAAAGCCCGATCGTGTCACCCTATTTCACCGTGTGTTTTCTCGTCATTGCGTACTCCTAATGTTCGTTTAGATTCTGTGTATCCCTTGTTTGTCAATGTCTACAGCTCTTGTATCCATTTCAGATTTTTTAGAGATGAGTTTGTAACTGCACGGCTAATTGCTCTATCATCGTCATCTACAAACAACATTCCAGGAATTTTCACACGTTTATCTGCAATGAACGAATCAATGAAGCCATGGAAGTAATGTGAGAAATGAACTCATGTCTTTCGTTGCACATTCCACTTATGTGGTAGAAAATATTGGAGGAGCGATATTATTTTTGGCATTATGGATATTCCTATGAGATTTATTAGGGTTGGTTGAGGAATGATGGTAGGACTTGAAGCAATAGTGCTAGAAGCTACTCTAGGTTTGAAACACATGTACCTTGATCTCAATTTCTTTTTGATTTCTTATTATTGTTATTTTTTTTTGACACACAAGCTATACCTCTCACAACAAGGAGTGTGACATCTACTAAGAAGTTGATTAGAATAATAATTGATCTTGAACATTGAGAAGATATGTTAAATATAAACAAGTAAATGATGTTTGTATTATAGTGGGTATAAGTCTCTTATTGAAAGGACATTCTTATTAGTTGGAGGTATTATGAGTTTTGTACATGGTGTGCAAGGTGGACATGTGTATGGACACGTATGGACACGTGTAGGGTAGGTCATGTAGGTTGAGGTCGTGACACGTAGTGAGTTAGAGAGGATTAAGTCAGGTTATGGGGGTGAAGTTAGGTTGTGGGGTTTAAATCTACATGTGTAGGGTAAGTCAAGTGGTGAGTCGTTGGGGTTGGGGTTCAAGTCAACACGTGTAGGGTAAGTTAGGTGGTGAGTCGTTGGGGTTCAAGTCAGCACGTGTAGGGTAAGTCAGGTGGTGAGTTGTTGGGATTCAAATCAACACGTGTAGGGTAAGTCAGGTGGTGAGCAGTTATGCATCGTCGATTAAGTCAAGTTGTGTGAGTCAAGTTAGGTCATGTAGGTTGAGGCTGTGACACGTAGTGAGTTAGAGAGGTTCAAGTCAAGTCGTGGGGTTCAAGTCAAGTCGTGGGGTTCAAGTCAAGTCGTGGGGTTCAAGTCAAGTCAAGTCGTGGGGTTCAAGTCAAGTCGTGGGGTTCAAGTCAAGTCGTGGGGTTCAAGTCAAGTCGTGGGGTTCAAGTCAAGTCATGGGGTTCAAGTCAAGTCATGGGGTTCAAGTCAACACGTGTAGGGTAAGTTAGGTAGTGAGTTGTTATGCGTTGTGGATTAAGTCAAGTTGTGAGGATCAAGTCAGGTCAACTAGGTTGAGGTTGTGACACGTAGTGAGTCAGAGAGGATTAAGTCAGGTCGTGGGGATCAAGTAAGGTTAATATGTAAGTTGAGGTCGATTAAGTTAGGTGAGGTTGTGACACGTAGTGAGTCAGAGAGGATTAAGTGAGGTCGTGGGGTCAAGTAAGGTTATGTAGGTTGAGGTCGTGACATGTAGTGAGTCAGAGAGGATTAAGTTAGGTCGTGGGGGTCAAGTAAGGTTATGTAGGTTGAGGTCGTGACACGTAGTGAGTCAGAGAGGATTAAGTTAGGTCGTGGGGGTCAAGTCAGGTTATGTAGGTCGAGGTTTTGGTATTGAGTTTCTGAGTTATGAAGTATATCACCAGGTAATTCCGGTCATGAGTCGTGGCATTAGTAGATTGTGGGGTATGTCATGTATGTGAGATAGATCTTGTTGTACATCATGTATGTTAATAATGAAGCCATTTAGTACTAGGGCTATAAGCTGATGTAGATTTAAAACACATGTATCTTGATCCCAAAGCGATGGGATTGCAATCGGACCGCCATCACGAACATAATCGCTCTCCACACTAAAATCAAAACACAAAGCAAAACAAGAAGGAGACTTTCTTGCAACACAACTATACCCGCTGATCGATGAGGCGACAACATGGTGAGGTTGAGGCTATTGTCAGTTTGTAAAAGCATTCTCAACGTACTTGCTAAAGAGGATGCATTGTAGGAGAGTCAAGTCGATCATGTGGTCACATGAGACTAAGGAACTTTTGCCCTCCTTAAGCCCTATGATTGGCTTCACTCCCTATATAAAATGCCCCTTAGCCTAAGAACTGGCTATTCACCTCGCCACCCTTGGCAACTTGCCAAATAGAGGCTGTGATTGGCAAAAGGTAGTGAGCCTCC
Organism: Bryum argenteum; assembly: GCA_037043015.1. Lineage (NCBI taxonomy): Eukaryota > Viridiplantae > Streptophyta > Bryopsida > Bryales > Bryaceae > Bryum > Bryum argenteum. The sequence goes on from CM073330.1 coordinate 14,717,654, forward strand.
AAAGGTGTGCTACATGCTGCTACATGGTCCGCTACCCACCCAACCCCTACTTAAACATATTGTTTACATGAATTAGTTAGACTTTTGCAAGATTTTAGCTTGCCTTTTGGGATAACCTCAAAACTTTTAAGCTTTTGAATCTTGAACAAGTACTTTTGAAGTTTTGTCATGGTGTGGCGGACAACAAAATATAGCCACGATATTTTAAAGGAGTGTTGTGGAAGGGTGTCAATTCAAAAAAGTGATACATTCAACGAGTAGTGATTGTAGGGCACAAACTTGACCCCATAGAAAGAAACTAAGGGGACACCCTATGCCAAATTTTGGGTATCAATATAACAACTAACTCCACTTCTTCGGCGTCCCCATACAATTGCACTTCAACGCTTAGTATTATCGAAATAGTCACAAATTTAAGTGAAAATGCTATTATTCTTAAAATCATATTCATAAATCATTTGTTAAATGTTTTAGATGTCTGAGATTTAAATTATACATGTCATGAAGAGCTACCTTTTACTAGAAGAAATGTTGTCTCACTTGTCCGGTATGCCTCAAACATTTGAAACCCAATTGTTATGGACAATTTTTTTTCAAGGCTTTCATGCCACATGACTTTATCATTGCTATGGTGATTCTTCCCATTGCAACTCTCATTTGTGTCTCCAAATTCTAAAATGCCAAACTAGACTATAAATTAAACTTGATATGAGTTTGCGTAGAGAATTCTCTGTCAGAAGAAGGTGAAACAACTTGCAATAAATCAGTCATGTAAGAGTATCATCTAAGATTGACAAACTGAAAGATTGAATCAAGCTTGGGACATTTTGAGACCAAAAAATAGAATTTGTCAAGGTGTATCTAGAAAACATCTAAGCTTCAATCCCAAACCATGTGAATGGCATACTTTTCTTCCCCTGAAGGAAAAAGCTAATAGACTTTAAGGCTATAAATAGCTCTTCAATGTAAAAGTGTTAAGTTGGTGAGAAACTAATGGGTTTACATAATTTAGTTACACGTATGGAGGAGCTTTTATTTAATTTAAAGATTGCTCCTTATTTAGCATCTCAGCTTAACCACATTGGCATGTGCATTGTACCAAATTCAATTGGATGACGCAATATAACATGATGGAATATATGTGAATGCAATATTCTTGTAGAGGTCTAAGAAAGACATTTTGTGTTCAGTTTTTCCTCGGGATGTGCAATTTGATTTGATTTTTCTTATGAAAATATTTAGGTACAGAGAGTACCCTAATATTTTTTTTGGGTGTGAAAAACACACCTTCTAAACTTTTTGGGTGTCCTTGAGGACACCTTGTTTGAAAATTGGGTGTCTTAGGACACTCTAGGAGGCAAGGTACACTCCCCATGTGTCAAATTATGCGTTGGTGACCCCACCTCCGACCCTCTTACAATCAACTAATTTTTTGGCAAGTTCATGGAAAATGTCCTAAAGGCTTACTAGAACTTGTTGGAAGACCCAAGTTCCCATAGGAACATATTGATTTTGTAAAAGTCAACTCTTCATAACAATTTGAAGGACTTAGTAAAATAGGTTGCATTTAAAAACATACTCTTTCTATCACATGTGTGATAAATATGTCCTATTATTTTGCCCCAAAATGTTTAATCAATTTCAAGCAAGTACAAAATTGAGCACTTTGATCACCAAAGTATGATGTAATGTTATTTTCTCTCATAGAATTTATGAATAGGTGCAATATAATTTTGGAATTTATCCTCAAAATCTTTAGGACCTAGGACCCTACCAACAAGACCATTTACCAGTGACCAAATTATGGTTCATTCAAGAGTTTAACCCCTGAACGTCCCTAGTGTTGAAAAACTACATTTTGGATGAAAGACAAAAGCTTTGAAGAAGAATAACTTCTTCATCGAGAGCCCTGTTTGATTGAGATCACTTTAGTTTGATTTGTGTAGTAAAAATCAAGTCTACTTGAGTGGTAAATTTTATAGAGCCATACACCACACAATAAACTACGAATAAACTAGTAAGGTACCGGTTGTCTCCACGGGAAGCTCTTTATATGGTACTTTCAAGAAAGTATCCCTTGTTTACCAATTCCTCAAACAAAATTATATATTATGCTCTTTTTTTTCTCTTTTTTTTTCTTTTTTTTTTAAATTCAAAATTTTTTAAAATTTAAAACTTTACATAATCCAAAAAACATAACAAAAGGGTTGGTAGGTAGATTGGTAATTTTTTAGGTTGGTAGGTTTGTAAGTTGGTAAGTTGATAAGTTGGTCGGTAGGAAGGATCGTTGTACAGTATTTTATCATAGAAAGTAGATGGTATGCATTTTAGTAAAGGCGACTTTTGTTTTTGCGCTTCCAAACATTTGGCATGTTTTACCTTTGCAAGCCAATTACATGAGTTTAGAAATAGTCAAAGCAATCTCTAAAATATCCAAAACTAGTCTGAGCACACCTTGATGGTGTGAACCCTCTCCTACATAGATATATCTATCGCCTACATAGATATATCTATCGCCTACATAGATATACTCCCTACATCCCAGCTAAATCAAAATCTAACCGTGGATTTCAAAAGATATATAGCGCTTCAAAAATCATCAATTTTCTACTGTATTAATGGTAGAAACATCATTGCCAAGCCAATACCAAAGTTATTTGGATCGAAAAATCTCTCAGCTACAAAGTTGTTTGGATGCACCTACACATTACACCCACCCAAAAAAAATTCAAGAAAAATATTTTCTATCTCACATAATTGACTTACAAATTGCACTGGTAAAACATGTCAAATGTTTGAAAACCAAAAATCAAAAGCTAAAAGTAAAAATATTAAAAGTAAAACCATACATTCAAACTATATTTTACGGATTTGCAACTTTCACCACACAAACAAGTCAGACTTGATTTGTGACCCAACACAAGTGATTATGTACATAACAAAGTCTAAACGAAAAATTATGACTCTTCAAAGTTTCTCCTCTTCATCAAAAATATCATTTTTCAACACTAGGGACGTTTTCAGGTTTCAGGTTACAATATCAACGATGGATCATGATCCGCAGGAACCACAACAATGCGAGAAATAACTTTCACTTCATATGCGAAAATCGAGACTACATGTATGTCGATCCGATTCATTACACAACAAGATTGCAACAACGTGATATGACTGATCAATATCATTGCTAACCCAGTCGATCGATCGAGAAGTCGCTTCTCCTTCTGAGAATCAAAGGAACTGAACGGTGTTGCTATCTATCTATTTCCAATTGTAGATTTTCACAGCGGGTTCCTTCCCCAGATTCTCGGAGCGATAGAAGCCATCCTCCTTGACCTGCCACACGCAATTGCTGCAGGGCCGCGGCTGGGTGCCAAATCGCCCCACATCTTGGAACGTGATGAAGTTCTGGTTGTGAGCCCCATCGCCCGATGCAAAGCTGCAAGTGATATACTTGGTGCCGTCCAGGTTCGTCGAAAAATCAAAATTGTACCACTGCCCGGGCTCCACAGGGTGCACGCCGTAATCGTTATCGTCCGACTTGCAGTGCACCACCAAAATTCCGCCCCACGCCCATGGAGTGAGGCTTAAGATGTTCATCGTCAGGTGTTCCACCGTGTGACCGGGTGCACTCGGCGGAGAAGGCGGGCGCGGCGGAAACTGGGGCGCGGCCGACGCCATATTGATTGCTGCCGCCAGCATCACCAGCACCAAAAGCAAACTACTTTTCGCCATCCTTGCTTAGACTATCTGCCAAGCTCAGTACACAAAGGATTCAGTCCATTTCGAAAGTAAAGATCTGAACGTCATGAAAAAGCTTGGAGCAGATCATCGTTATCGAACTGAAACCATGAGCATATCAGACTTCCGCATTGAAAACAAGTATATATCGACTTGTAAAAACACTTGATCAATCTAGAAAAAATATTACAAAGTGATGCAATTCAAAGCGATGGCATTGCAATTAGCTAGATCCCATCTCGAGCATAATCGATGAGCAGTCACAACCATCTGCAAAAGAGAACTGCAGCGAAAGTGCAGATGAAAAGCTATGAAGCAATCTGTAAACTGAAAATTGGCCATATTCGTTACAGATCTCCACAAGGAAAACAAGGACCTAACGTATGATTCAACTTGCAAAACCCTTTACAACCTAATGAATAGTACAAAGTGATGTAATCTATCTTTGCTCAATCAAAGCGATGGAATTGCAATCAGACCACCGTCTCGAACAAAATCGATGAGCACTCTACACCACAAGCAAAACAGAATAAAAGCAAAACATAAAACAAAAGAGAAAGCAAAACACAAAGAGACTTTCTTGCAACACGACACGACGGTACCCGACGATCGATCAAGGCGACAACAGGCACAATTGTGATGCTAACTGAGGATGGAGGTGAAGGCAATGTATCGAGGGATCAAGAAAGCATACGGCAATGATGGGCGATTCAACAGATCGAGCTTGTTACCTGGCTGCAACTTGATTGACTTGATACAAGAAGAAGAGTGCAAGAGGCTAAAGCGATTGACCATTCATAAAAGCATTCCCAGTAAAGGACTTGCTAATGAGCATCTTTTATAGGGGAGTCAAGTCGATCATGTCGACCCATGAGACTGCCGTACTTAAGCCCCATGATTGGCTTGACTCCCTATGTAAAATGCCCCTTAGCGGCTTAGCCTTGCAAAGGTCATTTTCTTTTCCCAAGGCCGTTCAACTTGGGACCCTTGGCGACTTGCCAAATAGAGGCCTTGACCCGCAAAAGGTAGTGAGCCTCCAAAGCATGCCCTTCTACCTACGCAACTCCCACTTCAACATAAATAATGTCTACATGAGTTAATTTGAATTTTGCAAGATTTTAGCTTGCCTCTTGGGATAATCTCAAAACTTTTGAACTTTTGAATCTTAAACAAGTACTCCTAAAGTTTTGTCATGGTGTGGCGGACAACAAAATATAGCAAAAGTATTTTAAATGAGTGTTGTTGAAGGGTGTCAATTCAAGAAGGTGATACATTTAGTGAGTAGTGACCCGTGGGCATTAACTTGACACCTTAGGAAGAAACTAAGGGGACACCCTATGCCAAATTTTGGGTGTCAATATGACAGCCAACTCCAATTTTTGGGTGTCCCTATATAATTGCACTTAAACTTTTAGTACTCTTGACATAGTCACCAACTTAAGTGATAATGCTATTAATAGTTCTTTATATAATTTCTAAAATGTTTTAGATGTCTAAAATTTAAATTATACATGTCTTGAAGAGCGACCTTTTACTAGTAGAAAAGTTGTCCGACTTGTACGTAGTGCCTCAAACATTTGAAACCAATTGTTATGGACGGTTTTTCTTGAACAAGGATTTCATGCCACATGATTTTATCAAACTTGATGAAAATCAAAGTTGCTATGGTGATTCTTCCCATTGCAACCCTCATTTGTGTCTCCAAATTCTAAATGCCAAACTAGACTATAAACTCGACTTGAAATGATTTTGTGGAAAGAATTAATTCTCTCTCACAAGAAGGTGAAAGAACTTGCAAAATATGAGTCATGTAAGTGTATCTTCCAAGATTGACAAACTGAAAGATTGAACCAAGCTTGGGACATTTTGAGACCAAAATATAGAATTTGTCAAGGTGTATCTAGGAAACATCTAAGCTTCAATCCCAAACCATGTGAATGACATATTTTCTTCCCCCGAAGGAAAAAGCTCATATGTATACTTTTAAGCTATAAGTAAGCTCTTGAAGTGTTAAGTTGGTGAGAAACTAATGGGTCTACATAATTTAGTTACGTTGAGGAGCTTTTATTTAATTTAGAGATTGCTCCTAATTTTGCATATCAGCTTAACCATATTGGCTTGTGCATTATACCAAATTCGATTGATTGACGCAATTTAACATCTATATATATAAAAGAACACGATTACCTGCTAGCGATCCTTTGCAGGTTGCCCGACCTGATGCAGCCGGTTGTTTGCCCTTGGTGATCCTTCTCGGTAGTAGGGTGGTTTGCCCATGAGAGTATACACGGTATGAAGAGTTTTAAAGATTTTGAAGGATTTCCGTAGGTGGTACTTGATTGTTATTAAGAATTTATTAAATCTCATTAACATAAGAAGAGTTGAAGGGACAAGGAATGTGGAACATGTAAAATGGAGCAAAGTAAGGAGTAAAGAGGAGATCAACGGAACATGGAACAAGAACTAGGAATTGGGCACGGAGAATGGGAAAAAAAACAAATAATGAGAACCACATGTCCATGTATGATAGGAACTGGGAACAAATTATGGAAATCGGGAACAAATGACGAAACCAAGAAGGGAAATTGGGGGATGGCCGGATGGGGGAGCCGGAATCGGGAACAAAGGATGGAAACCACGAATGGAAAATTAGAGGTTGGGAGTGATTAGTAAAAAAAGAGAGAATGGGGAACCAGAATAGAACAGAGGACAGCTGGGAAGTAGGGATCCATGGAATGAAGGATATCATAAAATTCTTATAAAGCAAGGAGATACAATCAACGAGAGAATCAAGGATAGTGGTCAGCACTTGAGGAGCACCAAATAAAAAGCTCATCCATCGGGATGAGGGGGAGAAATTAATCAAAGACATGCATGGTCATGGCCATTATCAGTTGGTCATGTATACACGACATGAAGAGTAACTGTTCTAAAGATTTTGAAGAGTTCTCTAAATAGTATGTCAGTGGTTGTTATTAAGAGTTTATTAGATCCCAATAATAAAAATTCAAGGAGTTAAAGAGACAAGGAATATGGAACATAAAAATGGGAGCAAAGAAAGAGTCACTTGAGGGGACATCAAGGGGACATCGGAGGGGAACCATGAATCGAGATTAAAAGATAAGAATTACGAAAGGAGGATGAGAACTACTAACAAATAATGAGAACCAAGAACGAATGATGGGAACTACATACAAATGATGGAAACTAGGAACAAATGACGGAAACCAAAAAGGAAAGTTGTTGAAACACAAAAGAAATGACGAGAACGGGGAACGGGCCAAAGCATGGGTAACCCAGAAAAAGGGAACGCAGGACATGCTATAAATCTTAAAAAGTAGGAAGGCCATTTACGAGGGAACCGAGGATAGGGTGTAGTTTATGAAGAGTACCAAATAAAGTGCTTACCCATGGGACGAGGGGAACTTACTCACTAATTAATTGACTACTATTTTTATTTTTTTATTTTTTTGTCCAAAGGACATCGGTATATAGAAGTCCTAACCTATATCCTTCGGACTAGGACATCAAAAAGGGCCGATCAATTTTTTTTTTAAAACACGTAAAAAACTAAAAATTTAAACTTGGGTATAAAAAGAAATACGTAGTTGGAGAATTCTCAATAGGGTATAATTATTTTTTATACCTAGGTCAAAATCTTTTACATGTTTTCATAAATTTCGATCTTACCTTTTTTGATGTCCGTGTCCGGAGGACACGGATTAGGACTTGTGATATAATATATGTAAATGCAACATACTTGTAGAGTTCTAAAAAAGTTCTTTTGTGTTCATTATTTCCTCAGGTTGTGCAATTTGATTTGATTTTTCTTATGAAAATATTTAGGTACTGGGTCGACCCTATTTATTTTTTGGGTGTGAAAGACACCTTGTAAACTTTTTGAGTGTGGTGGAGGACAACTTGTTTGAAAATTGGGTGTCCTAGGACACTAGGACACTCTTGGAGACAAGATATACCCCCCATGTGTCAAATTTATTCTTTGGTGACCCCTCCTCCAACCCTCCTACATTTAGCTGATCCTTTGGCAAGTCCATGAGAAATGCCCTAATGGCTCAATTGAACATGTTGGCAAGCCTTTATTTCCATAGGAATATTTTGAATTTGTAAAAGGCATTTCTTTATCACAATTTGAAGCATTTAGTACAAAAAGTTGCATTCAGAAACATACTTCCTTTTTACAAAATGTCTCATCAATATGTCCTTTTTATATTGTCCCAAAATGTTTGATCGGTTTCAAACAAGTACAAAATTGAGCACTTTGATCACTAAACTATGATGCATTATTATTTTTTCTCATAGGATTTACGAATACGCGCAATATAATTTTGGAATTTATCCTTAGAATCTTTTGGACCTAGGACCCTACCAACATGTTCATTTACAGTGACCATATTATGGTTTATTCAAGAGTTTAACCAATCAACGTCCCTAGTGTTGAAAAACAATATTTTGGATGAAGAGCAAAAGCTTTGAATAACAAGAACTTCCTCATTTGAACTCCAGTTTGGATGAAATCACTTGGGTTTGATTTGTGTGATGAGAATCAAGTTTAGTAAAAATTATAGACCCATAAAATAAATTATGAATAAATGGCATGCATTTTAGTGAAAGCAACTTTTGTTTTTGTGCTTTCAAATATTTGGCATGTCTTACGGTTGCAATTATGTGAGATATAAAGTAGTTTCTCATGAATTTTATCTACATATTAAGTGTGATATTTAGATGTATCCCAACAACTTTGTAGTTGGAAGGTTTTGATCTATATGACTTTGGAATTGGATTTGCAATGATGTCTCTACAATGAATTAAGTAAAAAAATGAGAGATAATTGAGGAGCTATATCTACTTCATCCATCGTTAGATTTTGACTTTTTTTTGGGATGGATTCCAATCATGGTCTAGTTTTATTAGTAAACTCCTTTACATCCTCAAAGATGTATTAATGATAATGCATGGATTTGAGTGGAAGAGGTCTAGGTTTGGACTATTTTTCCTTTGTAAAATGTTTGGCAATTTTTACCATTGCAAGGCTACTATTTTAGCCAAGATATATTTTTTTGATGATTTTTTTGGTACAATAGAGTCTTGGACAAAAAGATGAACAACTTCCTGGCAGGTCATTTCTTTATTGCAAATTCATCTTTGTAGTATTTTTACTTCAAGGTGAAAGTGATTGTATTTTGTAGGGTGTTTTGCGCACTAAAACGTTATGGTCTCGCAATCTATAAGGTCTCAAGAGTAAAGGTTTGGTTCACATGATCTGAAACAATTTTATTACAAATTTGTACAGTTGAGAACTTGAGATGTGAATAGCTTATTTTTGTTTTTATTTGACACTTTTTTCATAAATGAGTTTCTGGCCAAAAATACCCAAAGGAGGTTTTCAAATTAAAAGCATGAGCAGGATAACTATAAAATATTTTGGAAGAAAAAAAGTATTCAAGAAAATTGGGACCACATCGCCGTGCTAGCTGAGTCCGGCTACAAGCCTCGCTCACAGCGGTAGGCTAGATATAAGGTTGTCTTACATGGTAATGTTTGTCTAAATTGTCGTGTTCGACATGTTCGTTTAACGTCGAGTTTGACTGGAATGTCCAACCATACTAGAAAATGCATAGTAAAAACATATATATTCATATCGATGTCGTATGCCACCTCCGAGGGTGAACGCATAAGACAACCTTGGATAGCTGCATCTCAAAACTACACGGGCCTTGTCCTGAAATTAAGAATGGTTAACACGTATTCCGTCATTATGGGAATATTTAAATTCTCATTTCAATGGCACTTTAGGTTGAGTGGAGCTAAATGTACCCACAGATTGAGTACTTCACTAAAACTGGGCAAAACAACCAATCACTCATATTTTCAAATGGCCATATCTTACTCAAAATTTGTCCAAATCTAGCATATGATGTGTTTTTTGACATCTAATCTTTTCGTAAATGTCCAAAAACACCTCATATGCTAAATTTGGACAAATTTTGAGTAAGATATGGCCATTCGAAAATATGAGTGATTGGTTGTTTTGCCCAGTTTTAGTGAAGTACCCAATCTGTGGGTACATTTAGATGACTCAAGCTAAACTGTATTTTCCCAAAATCATTAAATATTCTCATTATAACGAAATACGTGTTGGTTGCATAATTGAGCAATTATTGGATCTTCTCATCGGTTGCAGCATGCACAAAATTGTGATCCTGCTCATAACATCGCCAACTAAACTGCCATCGGTATGGTATCTTACTGGTCAGTTGATGCAATTATACAGTATCAGCTTTGTTCATGAAACTTAAGGGAGTCAGTTTATGCGGTACAAACCCATCATTAAAAGACTGAGCATGATTCATGATGATATTGCAGAGAAAACATTCTTTCTAAGGAGAATTATTGGATTCTTGTCATTCTTAATATGATCTCAAGATGACATGGATAATTCTGCTTAAATCATCACTCGTCTGAGTTCGAACACCAAGACAATATAATATTAGAGTCACTCAGATTTTTAACCAAGGCGCGACCAAGACCGGGGAGCCGTTATAATCATCAGCGTAAATGCCATCGTGGAGAATCTTGTAGTGACAGGGACCATCAGAGCAGCACCAGGGTCGATCATCATAGTGGCTTCCCTTCCACACCGCAAACTCCTGCTTAAATCCCCTCCACAGAAACGAGCATGCGAAGAGGGTTCTTCCGAAGATGTTGGGGTGGAAGTTCCAGGAGTAGTCCGCCCCGGATGCGAGCGAGATCAAGCCGTAATTCGCCTCCCGCGACCAGCAGTGCATCGCCACCGACTCATTCAGTATAGCGTTCAGTATATCCACGGACCCCTCCGTCGGATCGTCCCACCAATCCACCGACACTCCGCGTCCCGTAGTCTCGCCCACCACCATCATGCTCACCACCAGCAGTATCATCATCGAAGTCCGAAGAAGATGCGCATCCTGATTCATAACTGGTGATGCCTCGGCGATGGATCCACCAGCAATCTTGATCTTAAAGGAGTCGTAATGTCGATTCTGCTACTAAAACTCTGAATCGTCTTAAATCTGTTGGGTGGAGGGGGCCTATGATTCTGGAAATTGTTGATTACGAGGAATGTGGATGGTGGAGGGTAGGTCGATTTTCAAGCGTTTCGATAGCATCTCTCAAGTGGCGTACGATAACACGGACGAATGGATTTTTAGGCTTCATCAAGTTACAAGAGAACAAGATTAAGGTGGAGGTACCCATACCCGACAAGTTACGGCGATTGGCACAGTACCAGTAAGATTACAAGCTGGGAGAAATTTTTCGAAGGAAGGGAAATAAGGTTCATGAAGAATGAGCATTTTTGGATTTTCTTTTTTTTTTGCAAAATTGAAATTACTACAAATTTTTAAGGTGAAAAGTTGATCCAAATGGGTAACCAACATATAGCTTCACCAATAACCGATAACATGAAGACCAATTCTCGAACATAGTCTACTAATACCCGTCATAGGAGATCATTAATTTGAGCTAACATTACTCCTTGGTAACTGGAAAGAAGGGAACTAAAAATCACTAAGCAGTAACTTTCATGCGAGCAAGGAGTGACTCACAGCCTGCGCTGTCAGTCAGTTTACCAATTATATTAAAAAAAAATTGTCCACATTGGGTCATGACATGTGCAACATCCGGGAAGCCTATATGCTCACCATGGGGGGCCTCTCGGGTATGGGTACCTCCACCTTACTATTGTAATGACACATTCAACTACTAGAAATATTGGGGCTCCCTCCATGTTCATATGAATAAGATACACTATGAACACAGAAATGTGAATTTAAGAAATCAATCAAGATAATCACATCCTCCGCTGTAAATTTTTAATTAGTGTAGTGATGATTCTACAAAATTGAAAATTTTAAAATTTGCTCTAGGTAAGAATTCCTGAATGAGTCCGGATTAAGTTGAATGTGGTATTGTATTGTTAACTTTGTATCATAAATTTGTTATTTTAGTTAATTGACCTCATAAGCCTAGGTGTTTAATTTTGGAGCAATATAAAATCTTGTATTGTTGTTTTGCACTCACTTTATCTTTCTCATGATTAAAATTTATTGCAAGGTGGCGCTTTATGTTCATTTTTAAGAGGCAATTTATATTGAAGTTCAAAAGCGTGTTTTAAAATTAGAAATCTTGTATTGAATAATATTTGCAATGGTGAAAATTGTCTCATATTTTACAAAGGAAGAATAGTCCAAATCTAAACCTCTTGCACTGATTCCATGTTGTGTTTTCAATACATACCAGAAGGCATAAAGATCTTAGATCTTTACAACAAGAACTAGACTTGAATTGGATTCCAACCCAACAAAAAAATGTAATCCAATTGTGGATATAGAAGATACAACTCCTCGAAGGGCATGCATTTTCATGGTCCACTTTTAGGACCGAGGTCCACTGACTCCACACTGTTAGTAGATTAAACCCAAAATTGGACACTTTAACCCCTAAATGTCTCCAATGTCGCCTTTCTACATTTTGGAGAAGGGCGGAAACTTGAAGAGCCTTAACTCCTTCATCCAAATTTTGAACAGAATTACTTGAGTTAGGTTCCAAATCAAGTCTTGTTTATGTGGTAAAATTTGCAAATCCATATAATGAAATATGACATGGCAATTCAATGGCATGCATTCTAGTGAAGGCAACTTCTTGTTTTGAGTTTTCAATGATTAAGCATGTTTTACCATTGCAAGCCACTTATGTAAATTCATAATTACTTTTTGATGATTCATTTGAATGTTCATGAATTTGAGATGATATCTTACAACATGTTGAAAGATTTTTTGATGCAGATAACCATAGAATTGGATTTTCAATGATCATTCCCACAATGAAAAAGTGGAAAAATTGATGATTTCGAAGAGCTATATTTTGTTCATCCACTGTTGGATTTCAACTTTATTTTTTGGGATGAATATCATTTAGTAGTAGGAATCTTGACCAAACTGACTATGTTTTGTAGATAAGGCTTAAAATTGAGTCCAAAGTGTCTAGATCTGGACTCATTTTCTTTTGTAAATATTTTGGCAGTTTTCACCGTTGCAAGGTTATCATTGATGATTTTTTTGGTACAAGGGTAATATTGAGCTGAAGGTGAACAACTTACTAGTTGGAGATTTTTTTCCATTGGAGTAGCTTTGTTGGTAAAACTTTCATTCCATTGTGAAATTAATGAAATTTTGTAGCCAATTTTGCATACTAATACGTTATGATCTTGCAAGTATTTAGGGCCCCATAACTCAAATTTTGGTCCACATGACCTACAACAAAACTATCACAAGTTTGTACAGTTGGAATTTGGATAGCTTATCCTGGTTTTTATTTATGTCACATTTTTTTAAGATGTGTTTTTTAGCTAAAATAGCTTGAGACATTTGGGAATAAGTAAAAATAAGGGCTACATACAATTTTTATAAGAAAAAGGCTATTAAATGGATTGTTTAGAAGAATTTGTGAGAGAAAGGGTTTCTTTTCATACAAAATTGACCTTGACGTTAAAACATATTTGTAAAAGGTTGACCACATAGAGGATACAACAAAGAGTTGTAGTGGTTATTTGTTATGTCTCGTGGGCATATCATCAAGAGTAGGTTGAATAGGCATTTTATTCAAGCCAACTCCATAACAATTTGGTGTTGTTATTTATTTGATTACGGTAGTGGTGATTGATTCGAACTCTTAGTAACCAAAGTTTGATACTTTGAATTTTCATAGAATGTTGAGGAAGAGAGGAAAAAATCATATCATCTTGAATGATGCCCATAGCAAAATTACTTTTTTTGTATAAACTTTTCATTGTTTTTGTTTCTAGATATTATAATTTTGAAAATTTTTTAAACCGTTGTTTTTCTTTTGACTGTGAGTATGAAAAAGCTTCTTTTGATTGTGCATAAGAGTTAAATAGTGGAAGTTCACTCCAAACAATATACGACCTTCCGAAGAATGCGTTGCACTCAAGAGCCCTTTGATATTTTTCATTATTAAAAAATGGTCGTTTGAACCTTCAAAGGTTAACAATTAACCCTTCATCATTCAAAGAGAGGAAGCTTCAAGGAGCTAGTAAATTGATATGAGTTGATATGAGTTTTCTATATTCACTGCATAAATTGCAAAGCGTGAATTTAACGGAGTATGAAAACCGCAAAATAAATAAAATTTTATTTTGAAAATTTAAGAAATTGAGCATCTTGATTCTGAAAAAGCATCATGACTTCGTACAAAGTCAAAAACAAGGCATGTTTCAAGCAAGATAAAGTTATTTACAATGCTCCTATTGACTTGCTCTTATTGGAGAAGAGTTTAAGGTTGGAGATACACTTATTCTTTACTTGGTAGGACACTAAAGCACTTAGTCCCCCTCCTTAAAAGTGTTTTTTACGAAGTTACTTAACTTTTCACCCTCTTGACTTCACCCTCTCAAGATCAATGATGATAGAGGGCTACTTGTAAGTGCAAATTGTCTTTAATGAACAATATTCTAAAGATATATCTCTCCATAAAACTTTCTTTTATTTGTATAGAATTTATGGGATTTTGGAAGAAGCCCCTCAAGTCCGTTGGGATTTTATATATTAGTTTTAATCTAGAGTTTCTATTTACATTAATTCATTTTCATTTATCTTTCTCTTTTATACCTGACCTGCTTGATATAAATTTCAACAAGCTTACTAAAGCATAATTAATGTTTAAAAAAGTAATACATAGATAAGATTTGAAAGGCCCCAAAGTACATATACATGTCCAAAAACCTTTCAAAAACCTTCAATATGTCCAACAAATTTTTGTTCAGTTTACAAACATGTTATCATAAATTAAATAAATCTAATCCCTCTTTACTATTAGTATCAAAAAGATGTCATACATTCAAAAATTCATACACACTTAATCTTGTGTACAAAAACTTATATTCTTGTTGTCACATCATAACCATATCCTAAGCATATATCTAATAAAGCCAAATCAACATCTTTATTTTGTAAGTAGAAGCTTTCAAAAATTTTAGTCCTTATCTAGTAAACCTCTTTATTTAAAATTAATTCATCAATAATACTCTTTTTCCCGCCAACTCATCGTACTTATCTTTTGCTTGCCAGCTCATTGTGCTTATCCTCTGCTTGCCAACCCATCGTGCTTATCTTTTGCTTGCCAGCTCATTGTGCTTATCCTCTGCTTGCCAACCCATCGTGCTTATCTTTTGCTTGCCAGCTCATCGTGCTTATCCTCTGCTTGTCAACCCATCGTCCTTATCTTCTACTTGCCAACTCGTCGTACTTATCTTCGCTTGCGAACTCATCATCCTTATTAACAAGCTCTGACTCTTCTCTATTTAAACCCCTCATTGTTTCTTAGTGTTTCTCTTTTGCACGCATGATGTTACCCATTGCTTTGTCTATCTTGTGATTCTATTTCCATCCTCCTTTGCATAGTTTGTTTGTGATTTGTTGAAAACTCTTCAAGCAAGATGACTCATGGAGGAGTGATACCAGATGGAGAAATCAAACACTATGAGGGCAAAACAACATTCTACGTTTTTCTTGTTTCTGTGATAGCAGCTTCAGGTGGTTTGATGTTTGGCTACGATGTTGGAATCTCAGGTATTCCACAAACTCTAATTGGCTTCTTCTATCGCAATTCGAGAGCTAAGCATGTGATTTATCGCACGAACTTACCTTACGATGACCTAAATATTCTATATGTCTGTATTGGATTTCTACAAGTTTGTGATTAGTAAGGAAAAATTGAGTTGCATTGCACGGTCTAATAATCTTATAATATTGGTCCGATTCACGGAATCGAGGTTTTGTTGGAATCTAATATAATTTCTTTGGTGCATTTTGTTTTTGCTAGGAGGGGTTACTTCTATCATGGATGAGTTTCTAGCGAAGTTCTTTCCGAATGTATTGTCGCAAAAACACAATCATGCAGCGAAAGATGATGCGTATTGCAAATACAATGATCAAAAGCTTCAAGCTTTTACCTCATCCCTTTATATTACGGCGCTTCTTTCTACTTTTGCGAGCTCATATACAACTCGTCACTATGGCCGCAAAGCAACCATCTTCATTTCTGGTGTTGCTTTTTGTATTGGAGTTGCACTCACAGCCGGTGCAGAGAACCTCCTTATGCTTATTTTCGGTAGAATTTTTCTTGGATGGGGTGTTGGATTTGCAAATCAGGCTGTTCCTCTTTTTCTTTCAGAGATGGCACCTGCAAAATGGCGTGGAGCTCTTAACATTATGTTTCAACTTGCTGTCACAATTGGCATCCTTTTTGCCAATCTTGTGAACTATGGCACTGAAAGAATGAAACATAATGCATGGAGGACGTCCCTTGCAATAGCAGCTGTACCAGCAATTATGATTACTTTAGGAGGAATCATTTTGCCAGACACGCCTAACTCGTTGGTGCAAAGAGGCAAGTTTGACATGGGACGAAAGGTTTTACAACGCATTCGTGGAGTAGAGAACGTGGATGAAGAGTTTAAGGATATACTTGCTGCAAGCGCACAAGCTGCAGCGATGGAGCATGGCCAATTTCGAAATGTGCTTAAGCGGCGGAATCGACCACAACTTGTCATCTCCATGCTCCTCCAATTCTTCCAACAATTCACAGGAATCAATGCCATCATGTTTTATGCGCCCGTGATTTTCCAAAGATTAGGATTTGGGAACTCCGCGTCATTGTACTCATCTGTGATCGTTGGAGGTGTCAATGTCGCATCAACTCTTGTGGCTGTATTTCTCGTGGATCGCCTTGGTCGTCGTTGGCTCCTCCTAGAAGCATGTATACAAATGATTATCGCACAGGTATTAAATCAAACTCCTCAATCATTATTTTCCTTGTTACTATATTATATATTTCTTTAGCCTCTCATAATATTTCGTTCTACATAAGCTTTACTATTTGTGCTACTCGAAGTGTAATTCCCAACATGACACAATTGTATTGATCATCAAAAGCTGCTGAAGTTGTTTATTGTGTTTTTGTGTAGGTTGGAGTAGGTATTATTCTGGCCTTGGGATTGGATGAATCCAGTACTATGTCAACAGGTCTTGGGTGGGCTACGATCGTGATGATATGTGTTTACGTTTCATCTTTTGCCTGGTCGTGGGGCCCTATGGGATGGTTGATTCCGAGTGAGATATATGGTCTCAATACAAGGTCAGCAGGACAAGCAATTACAGTTTCAACCAACATGTTCTTCACATTCGTGATCGGGCAAATTTTTCTTTCGTTGTTGTGCGCGTTCAAGTGGGGTGTTTTTCTTTTCTTCGCCGCATGGGTGTTCGTGATGATGGTGTTTACATTCTGGTTCATTCCTGAGACCAAGGGCATCCCAATTGAAGAGATGGACTTACTTTGGACCCAACATTGGTTTTGGCGGCGTTTTGTTCCACATGGAGGACTTCCTCCACGTAAGCAAGAGATGAGGACTTATGTATAGGATAGAAGTTTGGCAAAGTAATGGTAACTAGGAGTAATTTTTGTAATTATTACTCCATCTATTCAGGTCAATCAATAAATGTTCTTTACAAAATAGGCATTGTAAGTGTAAAGATGTCTATTGCGTACTTTGGACTCAAGTTAATCTGCTATGACGATGTAAGTCTTACATGTCCAATCTTTAAGTTCCTTCTTCTCTTGCATGAGTTTTGATACCAATTAGTACAGGAGAAGTGATGCTATTTCAAAGTTTGAAAGCCGAAGAATTTCATTGCAAACAATCTTGAGTCATGTGTTATTACAATCGAAAAATAATCTTCTCTTAACCCCTAAAGATCCAAGAGGACCAAATCGGGCTTTTGCTATTTTGGGCAGCTTAGATGAATAGGTTAAAAGTAATATTTTTGCCTAAATTTTTTAATGGGTGCTCCCTATACTGCAAAGTGTATGTGGTAAAATTTACAAAGCCAAATTCCAATTTTTGAGTCTTCTACAACAATTCTTGGTTTGCGAGCCGAACTGGGGCAGTTTAAATTTAGTATTTTTTTGAAATTTTTTTTTGGAAATATGTTCATGACCAAATCACTACTTAAGTTCCAAAGGGCCCCAAGTCAAAAAGTGTACCAATTTTACAAGGGCAGCCTCCAAAAGTGTCAAAAATAATCTCAACAATGCCCAAAAAAACTTCGTAGACAAACTTTGGATGTTATAATCTCTCAAATGGTAAACATCCAACGGTCAATTTTTATATCAGATACTGAAAATTGGCTTAGGTACAAGATCTTACGGTTGGAAGTTAAGAAAAGAATAAAAAAATTGTTTCGCACCCCTTGAAGTGCATAGAGGTAGAGAATTGGAGTTTTGAGGTTTTAAGCTCCCAAAAACACCCAAGGATCTTTAGGGGTTAAATATTTCCTTGCTGACTAAATTGTCTGAGGTGTCCTTTGAGGTATACTTTCCAACCATGAGATCTATTAGAGGTGTTTCAGTTTACAAGCTTCAACACATATTTAACCTTACCATCAAGGGACACTGCAATGGGAAAATGGGAAAAGTAACCTCTTCCGTTTACTGTAAATCTTCAAAGGAATGCGTAACAACGTAACCCCACATGTGTAAATCATATGTGCCTTACTTTATTAAGGTCTGACAGTATACTCTGTCAAAACAAGTTGAATTCCACAATCACACAAAGGTAAAAATTGTTGCAGAAGAACTAGCTTGTAAATTCAACCAATAACTTCCACAAAAAGTCCGTGTGGAAAGTCCGTGTTCACATTTAAGAAGAGCATGCCAATATGGGTACTGAAAGAGCTGCGGAAGGGGCAGCAAATTTTGTTGAAACACATTCACATACTCGCTACCGAGGATTTGCTTTCACACTATTCCTGCCGAAACATTTGTTTTCATTCAACCAAAAGCTCCGCCTCAACCGACATAATACGACCATCAAAACTCACAGAGCCAGACGACACCAACAATCACAAGTGTGTTCCAATTTACTCGAAGAACGTGTTTCATCTCATTAATGACTGGAAGGTCAACATAAAAATGTTCAAGTAGGAGAATGAACCACTACTCGTTGCAGCAAGCACCGCCTATTCTTGAGACAATCCTGCAACACCACATCAACAACACAGCATGTAAGCAAGGTCCAAAAACATGAAACGATTCTGGACGATTGAGAACTATGAACGACCTCTACATAATTCGCTACCATCCAATTGCGTGTAATACAAATCTATGACCAACGTCTTTTCGAGTACAAATGCGGTTACAGGACTGAAATCCAACGTATTCTACGGTACAGATGTTGTTAGAAGGGCGACATAGATACAAGAAGCGGATACATGAAGTCCGGAAAAACTGTGTAGGTTGAATTCTTGTACTAAAAAATCTGCAGTGAGGAAGCTGTCCATTCCTACAACCGTCGAAGTATGCTATTCGACTTACGCTGTAGACGGGGCAACAAGGGTACAACCAACAGATACATAAAGCCCTAAAATACTGAACATAGGTTCGTCAGTGACAGAGCTCTGCATTGCTACAACCGTCGGAGCATGCTAATCGACTTATCGAAAGTAGCTCAATTCTATGCCTAAACCCTAACCTCAGGAAATTAGCTCATCCTTCGAAAATCCGGACATCGCTATCAGCGACATCAATTCATGTCGGAATCAAGAGCTGGAATCATTCGGTTGATTTTTAAAAACCACAGAGTATAATTGATAATGTAAGCCATGGCCAATGAATACTCCGGCATCGCAAAACCCTAAACCCTAAGCAAGCATAGGAGACTTACCAGAAGGATGGGAGAGTCTAGGCCTTGTTCTTCCTCATCTTTCCAAGCTCACGACGAACAATGGAGCTCCTCTTGACGCGGGCAACCATGACCTTGAACCGGTCGAAGTCGGTCATGGCGGCACGGCGGGTGCGCACAGCGAGCTTGCGGCCCCAGGCGCTGTTAGCCCACTTGCTCTCAACCTCGGCGTCGTCGTACGCCTGCTTGAGCACCTTCTTGGGCGGCGTGCGGGGCAGCTCAGGGATGGTGATGTCCGTGAGGGAGAGGCGCTTGAAGTTGATCTGCGTGCGCACCATGGAGGGCGAGTCGATGAGCGCCCGGTTCTGGTCGATCACGTCCACGATCACCACCAGCTTTCCATAGTCGGGTCCGTAGTTGATCAGCGCCACCCGCCCGATCTCTACAAATCGTCGGAACACCATTTTGGCAGGTGCTTGCAAAGGGAAGGGAGCTAGCGGGCTATGGCGGACAAACTCCGAGCGGCGAAAGAGAAAGGGAGCGAAACACCTTCGTTGTCTTTAGGGCTTCCTCCCTGCAACCCTAATTCCATGTCCCGTCCCACGTTCCGAAATCCCGTTCAAGGGCACGGGCACCTGTAACTGCCCGTTCAAGAATTTTGGGGATATAAGAGGGGATTTGATTTGGATATGTGGTATAGGGGGAGGCCCTTTTGAGAGGGGCTCCCGTGATGGGAGGACCCGACAAGGAGGGCCGGGAGGCCCGACGAGGAGGAGGATCCTCCCATCACGGGAGCCCCTCTCAAAAGGGCCTCCCCCGGCGTAAAAACCCACGGGCAGCCCGGAAAACAAGCCTCACAGGGAGCCTCACAGGGATGCCTCACAGGGATCCCTGTGAGGTTATGGGAGGGACCTCACGGGTGTGAGGCTCCCTCAAATTCTATTGCATCCTTGCCCGTGGGTTTTTACGGAAGATAGAAAAGGGAGTTTTTTTTTTTTAAATTTTATTGCTTGTGTAGAATTCTGGAGATATTTTTTAAGCGTCAATAATAATACAAAAGGTCGCATATATCTTCTATTTATTTTACCAAGTCTAGTGCGGATAGATGTGTACCGATAAAACAACCTCACCAATTTAACCCCTAAAGTCGAAAACAGCCCGAAATGGGTTCTTTGGGGTCTGGTCAGCCCCTTATTTACTATATTTAGCTGGAACTGAAACCTTAAGTAGGTTGTAGAGTTTTTAATACCTTTCCAAAAAGTCATTACATGCTTCAAAATTCCTCTCACTTTAGGAGATAATTGCCCAAACTACGGTATATGCTTGTTAATTCTCAAAATCTGCCCAAAATAAATAATGTATATGCTTGTTTATTCTCAAAATTTGCCCAAAATAAATAAAATAGCAAAAATTCACCAAAATCTGAGATTTTACTTTTTTCCAGGTTTTGTTTTTGTGCTTGGAATAAGATTTCAAGGCATGATCTTACCTTTTGGATATTTCATCCTATTATTTTAACATGTCATTTTTATTATCATAGAGGGGCTTTGAAGTTGAATTTCAGCATACCTCCATGTGAAAATGCAAGCATTTCTTTTGGTTTAATAGGTGGCATGAGGGTATAAATTGCTTTGACATGTTCCTAACTCACTTAGAATCAAGAATTTGAAGAGCCATCGTTCAAATTTACACTTAAAATTGGTTTTTTGGGCTCACAAAAAAACTTGGAATTCATTTTGCAAGAACGGAAGAAAAAACTTTTTGTGTCAACTTTAAATGTTATGATCTCACAATTGGTAAGGAATTTGACACTAAGTTTTGGTACACGCATACATGGACAAGTTAGGTATTGGAGGCTTTTGACTTTATGGGTTGATTTGAGAATACACACTTTGAGTGAGAATTTTTGTTGACCTGATGGAAATAGGTGACTTTGCCTTATTGGAGATATTACTAGATTTATCATATACAATATTGTGGTGAACAATATATGTTCGCAAAGCTTACATAATTCTATAAATAAACGGATGTGGATGTGGATGGTATCAAAGCAAGTTTATACTACATACTAATTTATTAATTCACTACTCCAAATCTATAACCTTGCTACGATTATGATACCTTGCATTCTTTGGGGCTACCTAATTTAATTCAATCCTACAACTTTTATCTCAATAAGAAACACTTTGTAAATGCATCTCGTTTTGAGATCCAACAACCTTTATCACAATTTTTTTTTTTCAACAATAACTTAAGTTATCAATTAGAGTTACGTAAACATTTGATCTACTCTTTATATGTAAATACTTTGACTCCTTCATGTAAGCAATAGATTTCTTTCTTGAAACAACCTAAATATTTCAAATCTTACAGAATCGGAGTGATACATAGTAGAGACAATAGAGATAGTTCTTGAGTGACACAAAATTCTTCAAAACATTCAAAATTGGGAATCCAACAAGAAAATAAAGAAGTCCAAGATTACTGAAAAGGATGCTCATGAGACACAACAAATTGGTCTCACATGCCAATGCAAAATAGATTCATGTGGGATCTAAATGTAAAGTACAAGACCACCATTTTATAATTAAGAGATTCTAGATTTTAAAATCAAGATAAATGAATCATAGAAAACTTGTGCTAAAACCAATGTTGGTGCACAAGAGTAAAAGCCCATGGAATGCTTCGATCAGCAATTTTCAAATTCTTTGAATATTGCAAAGATTCACTACAAACGTTCAAAAAAGGAAAGTTTTACACTATAATCACATATTTATTTCAAAAGAGAAAGAGCGCAAAGAAACATGACTCTGGACAATGAATCTGTAATGAAAACTATGAAAGACCTAAACCTAAGCCAAGATGAACTTTCAAGGTTTACCAATGCATTCAAGGATAAGAAATTTAAAGATATGTTCATGGATTATGTAAATGAAATATCAGACCCACAAAACAAAGAAGCTTTGGAAAATCACATTAAGCAATGTGAGGGCAACCAAAACCCTAAAGATGGTGGCAAGAAGTTTTCTATGGAGGATAAGGAATTACTTATTCCATATCCGGATTTTTGTATTAAAACTTATGAAACAAAAACATCACAAAAAGTATTTATCAACATTTGTTATTGTGAAAAAGTTGGGAATTGCATAGCATTTGATGATCCAATTCGTCGTGGAACGGAATGGAAAATACCATATTCTTTAGGAGGGCCTTCAAAAGAGAAAGATAAAGCGAAAAAAGAATGTTTGGTTTTTGACTATATTGTAGGAACGGAAACACATAAGAAAGCAAATGAAACTAAGCAATTTAAGCAATTTTTAATTTCAACTGCAATTGAAGCTATAGAAAAGATGAAGGACGTTCAATTGGACAAGAAGTATTCACTACCATTGTTGAAATACAAAGGTAAAAAGGACTCCAAAGAGCCAAGGATGTTCACCATTAAGAAAAAAAGTACGGCTAAAACTACACAAAATTCGTCAAAGAAAAATGTTAGTGAACAAAAATTAGAAAGCAAGATTGCCTTGCAAGCACCTGCTCAAGAGCGCAACATTGCAAAGGAGACAACATCAAACGTCGATATTGCAAAAGAAGTTGAACCTCCGCATGAGGTGATTTATAGTAATAAAGTTAATTATGATAATTGTTGGAGTGATACACAATTGTCTTCCTCTGATACAACACCTGAAGCTATTGTTTTGCGTGTTGATTTGGCTGAGGTTGTAAATGCACAAGACATAATTTTAGATATTGAAGAAAGTCAAGTCATATTGAGGGTGCCAGAGAAATACAAACTAAAAGTAAAGTTGAAGTATAATGTAAACAAATTGCAAAGCAATGCACAATGGAAAAAACATATCCATCAACTTGTCGTTAGGTTACCTATAGATAGTAAACATGCTACAAATAAATAGAGTTTTCTTTTAAAAAATTGTAAGGAACTTAAGTCTTACAGCGAATCACCTACTTTTGATGTACAAAATCTTGAACATGTCGTATTACATGAGCAAATACTTGACATTGCTAAATAATTGTTTCTTAGGGGGATTGAATTTCTTTATTTCATTCACACAATTGACTCACAAGCTCAAATGTTACTTTCATACAAAGTATATTATTGGTTATTAACCCCTAAAGATCCTTGGTGCAAAATTGACTAAATTACAAAAAATGATATCCTTTTACTTCCAGAGCAAAAGAGCTCAATCTAAGAATTATTCAAAAGATCCAACCGTAAATCTTAAAGTTAACTCAACATACTACTTGCATGCCGAATTTGAACCATTGACTCTTCTTCATTACAACGAACAGCTTAAGTGAGACAATGTTCAATGATTAATATGAGCACAATTTGTGATTGTGCACAACTTGCACATTTTGTATCATAATGGTTTTTGCTAGAATTGATCATGGTAGGGTTTCACCACCTTCATATGCATTGCTTCTTAGATTTAAAAGAATAAGAAATGTTTGTTTTATGAACAATTTATGATTTTTTATCAAAGACTATCAATTCGAGCCTCTCTCTCCTTTAGGGGTTAAAATTTTTTTCTCAAATTTATTATGTACCTCTTAGAAAACTCATCATGGTCGGCCATTTTTTTAAATTTTGGGCCAATATTAAGTAGGCTTACACTTTCGTATATATACAATTTGGAAATCTAACAAACTTGTTCAACATGAAAACCGTGCAATTTTATCTTGAAAATGACCCCAATTTCTTAAAATTTACAATAGTTTCAAATGCCTACAAATTGGAATGGGCTGCAATATGATGTAGAAGAAGCTCCTTCTCACGTGAAATGTACAAGAAAATTAAATCTAAAGGAAACTATGTTCTTTGACTCACTTTTGCATTCACTATTAAAAAACAACTCAATATTTTGTCCACTTGCCTTTAGCGGCTAAAACAACTCGGATTTGCCTTGGCATACTTTCATACAACCTCCTACACTCCTCTATTGCTATAGAAGCCCAACACTCCTCAACACGCTCGTACAATTCTAGACATCTTCCTAGAATACTTTCATATTGGTTAAAAGGATGTTTCAGTCCAACCCACCCAAATATGCTCAATTGAATTTAAGTCAAGAGATTGTGCTAGCGACTTAAGAACATCAAAATTTTGTCATCCCAAGTTCCCAACCATTGACGAATACTTTTTGTTTTATGTTTGGAAACATTATTATGATGAAAAATGAAATTTGAAGGATCACGATCATATGCACAGATGGTATCCAATAAATCTCTTTGTAAGAATTCTTTATATCGATGTTGATCCATTCTTCCTTCAATTCTAAATAACATACCAGGGCCATGGAATGTCATGCAACTCCATACCATCACTGAACCACTGCCAAACTTCACAATTTGTTGCACTTATCTTTAATCACAAAATTCTTCATTGTGGATCCAACACCAACTACTACTATCTTAGCAAAATCAATTTACCTTGTTCTCATTAGAAAAGATGACATGTTTCCAATCACCAAATTGATTTACCTTGGTCTCATCAGAAAAGATGACATGTTTTCAATCACAACGGTCCATTGTTGATGGCACCTCGCAAATTCAAGTTGATCCTTGATGTGTTTCGACTTCAGATTTGGATGCAACTTCGCATTACAGCACATTAATCCCTTGGAAGGCTAGAGTCGGGAACATCTTGCCGAGAAATGGAGAAATGGAGAAATGGAGAAAGTCCAAATGACGAAACACAAACAACTCAAAAGAACGGCCTCCAAGTTACTGAAAAGTACCACTCAGAACCATTTTAGAAACAAGACAGGGTCAGGCACTCTCGGTACAAAGCTTACATCATGCCTCACGTGCAATTTCACCACGTTCGATCCAAAATGTAGGCTGCCCCCGCTACTTCAAGATTTTCGTACATCGGAGGGTGAACGAAATGTTTCGGTAAAGATAGGGATATCCCTATGCACAGTCAACCTCTTTCCATGCGCTTACCTTTCCTCGCCATCGCCAATCAAATCTCCATAAGTTACCAGTGATGTACAAGTTGCAGAACACGATCAGTTCATTCCATATCCGAACGCAACCTCTGAATACAGACTGCGACATGATAGCAGGCAGGGTTACAGAGCCCCTCGAAATCACCATGCACTGATCCATCATTTACAATGTTCACAACATTTACACAGGGCATATTAAACATCTACATGCTCGCTTGAATTGAGGGCGGAGGGGTTCAATAACAGACGCTATAAAAAAGCAGTCTCTGTCAGGGCAACCCGATCCTAGCTATGCAATCTTGAGCAGGGCAGCCCAATTGGAGCTATTAAAGGTGAGCAGCTTCGTTAGAGTGGCAGCTCGCTTGAAGTAGGTGCTCTGCATTATCTAGGTGAATGAATTGAGCTTGCTATGCATCACAGTGCGTGCCTGCTGGTCACTCACTACATGATTGAGCCCAAACTCCACTGAGGGTGTGCAAACAAAGTCGAACGTATAGCAATCGTCCCTACATCCACAAATTAAGTAACGCTCAGCAAAGGCGGCTGTCATGAAATGATCTATATTCCATCGCCGTAGGATACGGTACAACTCAATTGTGGGAAACATTCGCGCCACTACTGAGTGACCTTCTCGGCGAGTTCATCGCCCTGCATGCCTGGGTGCCTGCCATTGCTATTAGTTCGATGAGCCATTTGAGCAATGTTAATGAGCAATCAAATTCTGGTAGATTGTGCTAATCGGGCGAGCCTTGCTGTCGTTGAGAACGAGGCTTGAGACTCCAGATGGAACTGAGTAGTTTATGTGTCTTCCCCAGATATAGGATCGAATCAAGATATAAAGATAAAGGAGTCTCACATTACTTCTTGTTAACTACATGTTTCACTTTCACTACAAATAACTACTAACAGGAGTGAAGTGGTTGGATAGCACGAGGTGCTCTTCCTTCCCTGTACTCTCTCCTGAGCGCTCTCATTTTCGTGTTTCTTTCCTGATTTGCGGGTGAGTTCCTTGTTCTGCTCCAGACAGATTTGTTTCTTAATTTTTTGTTTGCTTTCCTAGGTCTACGTAAAATGAAGAGATAGTAGCCTGTCTAGCTTCTAGACCAAGGTACTCTCCCTACGTTCCAGCGACCTGTTCGGTGGCTGTTGGGTAACTATGAGCCTTTTGAGCTGCCAGGATGCTCTCGCTGCTACTAGAAAACCCCTCCTCTTCCTGTTACTCCTTCCCCCATACCACCCTATACCTTCGTCGACATGCATTACTGTCTGCAAACAGGAGCATGGTGAATCATCACCCCTCCAGATGGTTCCAATTCCGTCAGCGGCTGGTGTCCGGGTTTCTTGGCAAGCGAGGTCTAAAAATTCCCCACTCCACTTCCCACTCTCACGCAGCCACGTTTGCTGGCTTGCAACCACCTCAGAAAGGAGCTGGGATTGAGTTTAACTTAGTGACGGGAGCATAGAATTCTCTGTTACTGTCCCACCCAGTCGCACTCGGATTCTCCCTGCTGCTTCCAGATTCTCGTCATATTTTCAGTAGGTAACTAGTATTGAGCCGCAGTCCGTGACCTACTAACATCTCGCATTTTCAGGACATCACTTCACTAAAATCCCCTTTTGCGTTTAATGATTAGGACATCACAGACTGTCTCGGTCCTCCCTCCATGGTAGGTCACTGGATGTGCTCCACACTGAAATCGAATTCCTAGCTCCCTTGATCCCATAGAAGCGGTGCCGGTTCCAAGCGGAACAGAATTTTCAAAGACTGTAGTAGAATGTCTCTCTTTGGTGTATACAGAACTGGCAGGATCCTCACATGTATGCATAGTTAATTAGCTTTTCATTTCTGACCTGCGTATAGGAGCATCTCGAATACTTGTTTTCATATACATCTCTCTTAGCTCGTAGAAGAAGCTGAATTTCACTCTTTCAGATACATGACATACGATACAGAATTCACTGTAATGTCTCTCACTGGCAAATATAGAAGAGTAAGATGTGAACTTCCTTCTTGTCTGTTTGTTGCAGGACGTTTTTTATGCTTGTGGGAGTGGAATAGTTGAGAATTTGCCACCAAGATGGCTCATGGAGGAGTGGTGTCCACGGGAGAGATTCGGCATTACCCCGGCCGCACAACGTTCTTTCTATGTTTGGTTTCCGTATTGGCCGCCTTTGGTGGTCTCATGTTTGGATATGACGTTGGCATCTCAGGTACTCAAAAACCACTTCCAGGTCGCTTATTTTCAATTCATGAATTTGTTGTACAAAGTCTTACATTGTATCTTTTCTCATCAAATTGATATTTGTATTCTGGTCAAGTCTTGAACTTACTGATTTTGGGATTTAATTAAGTTTGATTGGTCATGGTTTGAATAATTTACGAGACTTGGTGATTCGAGCTGCTGCATTGATTCGAGAATAGATGAGCATTGAAGTCTTCTCTATGAAAGTCTTCCTTGTTATTGAGTATTGTGTTTTTTTCTCGTTGTGCAGGGGGTGTGACTTCCATGGATGAATTCCTCGCGAAGTTCTTTCCATATGTGTTGGAAAATAAAGAGAAAAATGCAGGCAGTGACAGTGCATATTGCAAGTACAATGATCAAAAGCTACAGGCTTTTACATCCTCGCTTTACATAACAGCGCTCTTATCGACATTTGCCAGCTCATACACCACGCGGAAATACGGTCGCAAGGCCACCATGCTTATTGCTGGCGGTGCATTTTGTCTTGGAGTTGTGTTTACAGCTGCTGCACAAAACCTTGCTATGTTGATTGTGGGAAGGATTTTTCTTGGATGGGGTGTGGGATTTGCCAACCAAGCGGTTCCCTTGTACCTCTCAGAGATGGCCCCTGCAAAATGGCGTGGTGCACTCAACATCATGTTTCAGCTTGCAATCACCATTGGTATCCTATTTGCTAACCTTGTCAACTATGGTACAGAAGGTATGAAGAGAAATGGATGGCGTGTCTCCCTTGCTATTGCTGGCCTCCCTGCAATTATGATCACCATAGGTGGTATTATTTTACCTGACACGCCCAACTCATTGGTGCAAAGAGGATTGTATGATGAAGGAAGGAAGGTCTTACAGAAGATCCGTGGAATAGAGGATGTAGACGAGGAGTACAAAGACATCCTTGCTGCAAGTAATGAAGCAGCTGCTTTGGAACAGAACCAATTCCAAAATGTGATCAAACGCCGCAATCGTCCTCAACTCATCATTTCCATGTTGTTGCAATTCTTTCAGCAATTCACAGGAATCAATGCCATTATGTTTTATGCACCTGTGATTTTTCAAACATTGGGGTTTGGCAACTCGGCATCATTGTACTCGTCGGTGATTGTGGGTGGTGTAAATGTGGTATCTACTTTAGTGGCAGTCTTCTTGGTGGATCGTTGGGGCCGCCGTTGGCTCCTCTTGGAAGCATGTGTGCAAATGCTTATTGCCCAGGTAAGTATAATCTTGAAACTTCTTAATCACTATATCCTACTTATATATTTCGGTCTCTTTTAAAAAGAGTAGTCCAACAGTTCACATACTCAAATACCTATTTCAAGAAGCATTTGCCATAGTTGTAACTTCCATTCATGATTTCTCGAATTTGGGAGTTATAGAGTTTCTACTATCTCATTCTAACTTCAATGTTTTTGTTGATTCTAGAACACATCCGTGACAGTCACTTTTACAATCCTTGTAAACTTGCAAAGCCTCTATAGCAGTTTAGTTGATATATGATTAGAATGCGGGCATATGCATGAAAGATGAGTAAGTAGCTGAAGCTTGAAAGCATGTCATTCACAATGGTTGCTATAAGGGTGATCGTATGCTTGGCGTACCCAAATAGGATGTCTCATGAACAATTGCACTCTATACTAGTGTGTCAAACATATTCATTTTTAAAGTGTAATACATTAAGACTTCATTAAATGTAGTTTTAGTTGTCTATACTTATAATGTATCAAGAAAAAAAATTAGAAATTAAATAATATATTTTGAAGTAATTTTATTTGACTTTCTACTTGAAAAAGTAAGTTGTGTCTCACTAACCCAAAATCCATAGAATCAAGCAAATGGAATATCAACCATTTTTATTTTAATATAATTTTTGAATATGACCTACATCTTCTTGTATAGAATACAGAATAATTTATTTAATTTTTAAAATAATAATTCATTGTGCACTATAATGCCTGCAAATCCCAAAATTCAGCATTTTTTCTCACATCTATGAATGGATCCAAAAAAAATAAAAAATCTAAGAGAAACTCTATAGGCATATATACTTTGATTTCATTGAGGTGCATGATATTTTATTTTCCATTTTAGGGTCTTTATACTAGATTGAAATGGACAAATTAGACATACTTTGGAGGCTTTCAATAAAAGTAACCTAATTAGTGTGTCCAAAAAGTGATACCCCAAGCTTACCATTGCCCATAAACTAGATAGAATATAACGTGTTTATTTATGGAGGAGTCTAAGAGAATAGAATAATTCAATAGTATAATTCATTGAGACATATTAGTGTAATTCAAAAGTTTAATTAGTTAGTTTTTCCATGCTTCAGTGAAGTTTTTAGAAAATTAAGCAATAAGTTTAGAGAACATGCATTGCAATCTCTATGTGGACATTTTTTTTTAAGTGTGCCAATTTCAATATGCTAAGTCTAAGGATTTATGAGAATTGTTTTGACCTTTTTAATTTAATTATAATAAATATTGTGACCAAAGATTTTTTGATTCTATGCTTTGTATTGATATTTTGTAGGTGGCTGTTGGTGTCATTCTCGCCCTTGGATTGAACAAATCTGGCACCATGTCAAAAAGTCTTGGAACCGTCACCATTGTGATGATTTGTGTATATGTTTCATCTTTTGCATGGTCATGGGGTCCCTTGGGATGGTTGATCCCAAGTGAGATTTATCCTTTGGACACAAGATCAGCTGGTCAAGCAATTACGGTCTCCACCAACATGTTCTTCACATTCGTGATTGGGCAGATATTTTTGTCATTGTTGTGCGCCTTCAAGTGGGGCGTGTTCATTTTCTTCGCAGCATGGGTGGTTGTGATGGGAGCATTCACATATTGGTTGATCCCAGAGACAAAGGGCATCCCAATTGAAGAAATGGAGTTACTTTGGACCCAACATTGGTTCTGGAAGCGCTTTGTTCCAACTTCCAAAACCAACATATGAGTATATTTAAGAGTAGCTTGTGTTGTGAAGATAACATATTGACAGATTTGTATAGAATCTCAAATTCAGTATGAGAAATTTCAAATGCGGAGAGTGTGTGGTACATTTGTGTAGATATTGGTGTTGAGGTAATCAGTGGTATCGGAATAGCATGTGCTCATACTTTTTGGAATACCAAACTGTTAAGACTCTGCATCAGTCATCAGTCAAAATTTTGTTGATACAATAATAAAGCCCTTATTATGAAATGTGGGTAAGCTGATGAGACATCCATGAGTCTGACACCATTATCGAATGATCTTCAGCTGTTTGTTCCTAAGTCGTAATTTGTTGCAGTAATTGTAGCTTTGCAGAGGTCATGACTAATGTTCTCTGTTCCAATTAGGTGCGGACCAGTTTATGTTCCTCTGTACTACCGAGCATCAGTGAATATTCGGGTATAGAAAGTAAGAGTAACACTTGCTGGTGGCGGTTATGCACAGATATTTGCAAGCTTGATGATGCACCACTACGAGCCTCGTAGTGAATTCTTGTTCGACATCAAATCTGAGAACTCTCCAATTCAGGTAATAACTCCGGGTTCTTTCAAGCTTTTCGTCGAATATACTAACTCTGATTCGATGCTGAAAAGATGTTATACTTCCAGTTTTCTCTTCAACTACGTTGAGAATGGCAATTGTCATGTGTTGAGAAGTACTTGTTTCGTGTTAATGATTCATAGCTTGCGGCATTGGTGCAGGACGACCCAAGTCTTTATGGCTACATTGTTCCAGAATTAGTGGATATATTTGTCGCGTACGTGAAGAATCAGGTAACTAAAGGAGTGGTAATCTCCATGTTCCTAGTGGATGCAAATGCTGCAAACGTGTAACGTTGGAGAGTGTCCTTATAGAACTCTGGGCTCTATCGAAAACAGAGCAAGGAATTTCGTACAGATCATATCATGTGGCCTTTGGGTGACGACTTCGCATCCATCGGAGCTGGTGCGTTCAGCACCATGGAGTAGTTGATGTTTGCAGTTGCTTCAGGCAATTGGTTCGTGGCAGAAGCAGGAGGAGTTGCATTGAACACAATAGGAAACTTCGTCACCCGGGGCTTATCAGCCAGGATGTACTGTTGCACCTTGTCGATCAGCACTTTCGCAGGTGGCTCCTCGCGAAGTGGCTCAATAACGTACTCATTGCTTACATAGTATCCCACCTTTAAGGAACTCTTGTCCGACATATGAACATGTCATCAACAGCACCGTTACTCCGATGATGTCCTCCTCTGGGATCTTCGATGGCTCCGGTGGATCCGCCTGTACCACGATTCGCATCAACTGTTACTACATCTGCAATGGCTCGATCGAACTTACATTTGCAATGTCTCGATCAAAAGTAAGCCGGATGGAAATACTTCTGTACCTGAAAAGACGAACCTGAAGTCGCCAACGTTCACAGGACCAACAAGCACGATTTCCAGCACTTGATCGTACTTCTCATCCTCAGCAGAGCCCACGTATATGAGCTTCCATTCGAGATCTGCATCACAAGAAACGCAAAAATTACAAACATGAAAATAATCGAAAGCAAAACCACAACAAGCTCAGAGTCTCCCCATCATTGCGAGGAACGAGACGCTCCTACGAGATCTCAAACGGGACGGGATATCTGGAACATGGACGGATTAGAATCCAGGCTCACATGAATGGCACACCATTGAAAGAAGCAGTGTCCGCTGTCGGCCCAAATTCTAATAAGCTGACTTCATCCGTTATATCCACTGTGAATTTTGCGGACAGCCTCAATTCCGTTAAAATGGCACTATGCCATGTGCTATTTTGTCCCACCATATCTTACATATGTGCTCACATAGAATGGTGTATTCTCTAATATCACAATCTTTTTAATAATATCACTCTTTTATATACATTGTCACTCATTTTCCATGATATCACCTTCAAATTTTGTTATATCACATGGTTTTTGAACTGCAGTTCAGAAAGCTGCAGTGTGCCATTTTACCGGAATAATGCCATTTTAATGGAATTGGGGATGGACTCAATGATCGGTTAATTTAAAAAACCTAAATTTGCATAATAAGCCTCACTCTTGCTAACTTATTTGATTCGAGAACAATCGAAGACTCATTTCCAAATTATGCAGCATAAAGTGATCTGTAGAAATCTCCAGGAAGCATTGTATATTACGGTTTAGGCTTCAACCCCATATTGGTTATATTGGCCAATCCCCTTTACATTGGCCATGACTAATAGTGTGACCAAGCAAAATGTAAGAAATGCCACGTAGATAGTGTGAGAATATTAAAAATGCAATTTGAAAATAAAATAGAAAGAAAAAATTAGTTTTAAAAGTTAAAAATTTCTTTTAGCTTCATTTAATTTTCTGTACATACAGTTGAGTATATTTCTTTACAAGTATTTCTAACTTCTATACACGTATTGTAAATTCGAGGATATGTAATGGTATATTTCTTTACGCATATTCGTATATTTCTTTACAAGTATTTATATATTTCTTATGCATAGTGGTATATTTCTTTACACGTATGCTTATATTTCTTTACACGTATGCTTATATTTCTTTACACATATGCTTCTATGTCTTTATAAGTACAAGTATACTTCTTTACGCATATTGGTATATCTCTTTACGTGTATTGGTGTATTTCTTTACGCATATGTGTATGTTTCTTTACATGTACGCTTATATTTCTTTACGCGTATTGGTATATTTCTTTATGCATATTTATATTCTCTTTTTATGTATTTCGTTATCTTTTATATGTATTTCATAATTATTTTCACGTATTTTGTTATTCGATTATCATATTTTAGTATTCTAAAAAGGGAAATTTAGTATTCTTTTAACATATTTTCATTGCTATAAGAGAGTGCGGTTCGCAATGTTAGGAACATTGTTTTTGTGTAAATGTTGTTGAAGTCTAGCAATGTTTTTGAACTTGCTCAAGTAACTTATTCAACCTCCAATCAATCAAATTATATAGAACATTGCTTGATGATTTGGTAACCTTCCTTATTTTCTTGAGAACATTGCTTAAGAGAGTTCCAAAACATTGCTAGACTTTAGCAACATTTGAAAGAAATAAAAAAACTTGAGATCATTCCAGAAAAGGCTAGACTACAAGATAACCCATTAAACCTTCAATGCGAGCTCGGATAATTTATTGACAGATAAGCAGTATATAGAAACTATAAATACATGAGAAAGAAATGAAACACTACTACAAGTTAGGAGAAGGTGGGGGGGGGGGTTGTAACCAGGGTTGTCTTATTGAACACAGACGGACGTCAGACAGACACGACATGTCAGACAGACAGTGAGCCTCAGAATGACTAATAGAATCTACAGAATCTTTTTTTTACCCTGGATTTACCCTGTCCACGTTGCATCCTACGTGGCTGCCAAGTGGCCTGTACAGCTCAGCAATACGGTTCGCGACTGCGCCACGTAGGACTGGACGGGCGGTCGCGTCATCTAGACCGGCGGTCGCCTTGGCCGGACCGGCGGTCGCCTTAGCGACCGACGATCGCCCAGAGTCGACCGACGATCGCCCATAAGCGACCGACGTTCGCCCCTAGGCGACCGCCGATACACCCGATGGGCGAACGTCGGTCGCTAGGGCGACCGCCGATCCAGGTGATGGGCAAACGTAGCTCATAGGGCGACCGGCGGTCTACCCTCTTCGAACGAAGCACATGAACTTTGAAGAGCCATAACTTTTTCATTCGGACTCTGTTTTTGACGAAATCACTTGGGTTGGGTCCCAAACTAAGTCTAGTTTATGTGGTAAAAATTGCAGACTCATACAATTAAGTATGAAAAAATGGCATGCATTTTAGTGAAGGGAGTATTTGTTATTTGGGTTTTTAAACATTTGGCATGTTTTACCATTGCAAGCCTATTATGTGACATCAAAAAGGTTTTTGCATGATGTGTTTTAGACAAGTGTGATCTTTAGATGCATCCCACAATCTTTGTAGTTGGAAGTATTTTGATCGAGATAGTTTTAGTATTGGCTTTGCAATGATATTTCTACGATGAAAAAAGTGAAAAAGTGGATGATTTTTGAAGAGATAGATCTCCTTCAACTATTGTTAGATTTTGAATTTTTATTTTAGAATGGATTCCAATTAGAGTGTTGTATTGGTGATAGAAACCTCGATTCATTCGAAGATATATTGAAGATAACGTATAATTTGAGTGCTAGGGATCTAGGTTTGGACTATATTAATTACTTTGTAAAATATTTGGCGGTTTTTATCATTATTGAATCATCTCTTCCCTCCTTTTATACACACACCCCATTTAAACAAATTTAATTAATCCTAGGTATTTAATAGAAACTACTTACCTTCATCTTAAAGGCCAAAACTTTTAATCATGTTTCATATAAAATACATAGGAAAAGTATAAATACTACTCTCCCTCTCTATTTCCCTATACACCTTACACTTCCCTATGGCTCGAATAGTAGTCTTGCAATGATAAAAACTGCCAAATAGTTTACAAAACAATTAATATAGTCCAGTAATAGACCCCTTACACTCAAATTATACCTTATCTTCAATATATCTTCGAATGGATCGAGGTTCCTATCACCAATACAACACTCTAATTGGAACCCGTTCTAAAAAATAAATTCAGAATCTAACAATGGTTGAAGGAGATCTATCTCTTCAAAAATCATCCACTTTTTCACTTTTTTCATCGTAAAAATATCATTGCAAAGCCAATACTAAAATTATTTGGATCAAAATACTTCCAATTACAAAGATTGTGGGATGCATCTAAAGATCACACTTGTCTAAAACACATCATGCAAAAACCTTTTTGATGTCACATAATAGGCTTGCAATGGTAAAACATGCCAAATGTTTAAAAACCCAAATAACAAATACTCCCTTCACTAAAATGCATGCCATTTTTTCATACTTAATTGTATGAGTCTGCAATTTTTACCACATAAACTAGACTTAATTTGGGACCCAACCCAAGTGATTTCGTCAAAAACAGAGTCCGAATGAAAAAGTTATGGCTCTTCAAAGTTCATGTCCTTCGTTTCTAGAGGGTAGACCGCCGGTCGCCCTAAGAGCTATGTTCGCCCATCACCTGGATCGGCGGTCGCCCTAGCGACCGACGTTCGCCCATCCGCTGTATCGGCGGTCGCCACGTCAGGAGGGGTGCGCGGAGGCTCGCGGACACTTTCTTCTTGGGTGCTTGCCCATCACGTAGACCGCCGGTCACCCTGTCAGCGTCGTTCGCCCATCGACTGGATCGGCGGTCGCCCCATCAGGAGGGGGTGCGCGGAGGCTCGCGGACACTTTGTCCTTGGGTGCTTGCCCATCACGTAGACCGCCGGTCGCCCTGTCAGCGTCGTTCGCCCATCAACTGGATCGGCGGTCGCCCTAGCGACTGACGTTCGTCCATCCGCTGTATTGGCGGTTGCGCGATTTGGAGGTTTTGAATGAAGTTAACACCAAGTATCCTATACCATGCCAGGGTTGAATCAAATTAACACCAAGTATTTCCTTCCATGTAAATCCAAGTTCCATTTGGCTTCTTTCATGATTTATATATTTAATACGGTTAGAGAAAATAATAAAACCACCTCCTCCCTCCTTTAGTATAACTTCCTCTATTACTTAGCATCCTACAAAGTCAAAGTAAATCATAACATGTAGATACGTTTCTCTTACGGGAAATTTTGTTCTTCCATAATTTTTATAAGGTATTTTTTAGTCAACACAAGTTTTAAAATCGTTATCCCTTTCCACAAATCTATTTTCCGTATATTATTCAATATTCTACTCATTCAAATGACTTACAAGTAAATGATGACCTATAGATGACATATCCCCACGATTTTCTAAATAACACCATCATTTCCATAGGGTCATCATTAGGTAGTCTAAGGGTTTAAATTGTCCCCTTACCCCCTTTATCTATTTTTTCTTATTTTTTGAAGTTTTGGTGTTTGTAAGTGCTTGTAACCAAAATCCACCCTATAGATCCTTTACTCCAACGATTTTTTTTTATAGCTCCATCATGTTCATAAGGTAGTTATTACATAGTCCAATTCTTTTTTAAATATTTTTTCTCTCCATTTAACTATTTTTTATCTATTATTTAAAGCTCTACTTACTTCAAAAATTCTATATTAATTTGGGAAAAATAGTACAGGTTGTCCTATAATATTTTTGATGGTTCCATCATTTTTATATGATCCATATTACCTACACCAAATAGGTAGATTAGTGTTAGATACACTAATTTACATAAATAGGCTATAAGTTTTTACTATTAGTCAATATTTGTACCCTCTACAATGGTGAAGATGGGGATCCTTACATAGTATTGGATCGATACTCTTGGTAAAAAATTTATCCCAAAAGTAAAAACTTGTAGCATTTTCAAATCTTATAAAAATCTAACACTAATGTACCTATTTAGTGTAGTCCAAATGTTCAAATTACATTCCCCACTTTGTATTCGTATGCATGTGCGCACACCGCCTACTTTCACATGACTATTTAATTTTTAGAAATTTGGGAAAAATACTTTCGTTCGTCCTGTGCCCCTAAGATTTATACCATATTTTTTACACAATATGAATCACCTAGGAAAGTTATCAACACCACTTCCACTCCCTTTTTGCTTATATATTTACATATGCCCCCGTGCTTCAAACCCCGCAATTCAAATATCCCCATATAAATTCAACCACATAGGCGATCGTCGGTTGCTCGGGCGACCGCCGGTCCAGGCAAAGTATAAATACTACTCTCCCTCTCTATTTCCCTATACATCTTGGACTTCCCTATGGCTCAAATAGTAGCCTTGCAATGATAAGAACTGCCAAATATTCTATAAAGTAATTAATATAGTCCAAACCTAGATCCCTAGCACTCAAATTATACGTTATCTTCAATATATCTTCGAATGAATCGAGGTTTCTATCACCAATACAACACTCTAATTGGAATCCATTCTAAAATAAAAATTCAAAATCTAACAATAGTTGAAGGAGATCTATCTCTTCAAAAATCATCCACTTTTTCACTTTTTTCATCGTAGAAATATCATTGCAAAGCCAATACTAAAACTATCTCGATCAAAATACTTCCAACTACAAAGATTGTGGGATGCATCTAAAGATCACACTTGTCTAAAACACATCATGCAAAAACCTTTTTGATGTCACATAATAGGCTTGCAATGGTAAAACATGCCAAATGTTTAAAAACCCAAATAACAAATACTCCCTTCACTAAAATGCATGCCATTTTTTCATACTTAATTGTATGAGTCTGCAATTTTTACCACCTAAACTAGACTTAATTTGGGACCCAACCCAAGTGATTTCGTCAAAAACAGAGTCCGAATGAAAAAGTTATGGCTCTTCAAAGTTCATGTCCTTCGTTTCTAGGGGGTAGACCGCCGGTCGCCCTATGAGCTACGTTCGCCCATCACCTGGATCGGCGGTCGCCCCAACAGGAGGGGTCCAGATTGGCTCGCGGACACTTTGTCCTTGCCCCTAAGGTCGCCTAGAAGCGGTTGCCAGGGCGACCGCCGGTCTCCATACTGGACCGCCGGTCGCCTTCTCGCGGCGGCCAGGGCGATCGGCGATCGCAGTAGGCGACCGACGTTCGCCCCGGTGCGACCGTCAGTCGCCTAGCGAGGTCGCCCACCCGCGGTCGCCCACTGTGACATGTATTTTGATTTTCCACGTCATTATCAACCCTACGCCACGTAGGAAAATAGCTTTTTACCTCAAGGTAAATCTCAGCAAGTTTTTTACTATGTAATTTTTGGTACGGTCGACATTTTCGTCGACTCGACGTCTAACAGACATGTCCAATACGACAAATCAGACAGACATTCCGAAAATTGTGTCTAATAAGACAACCCTGGTTGTAACGATTCTATCTTCTTCTTGCTAGTTCCAACCCAATCCAGTTTATGATAATGTACAATCAAACACCAAATAAAATTTTGGCATGAGCGAGAAGCTAAGTTTTGTGTGCTCATGTCCAATCCAATACAGCTTGCGAGACTGTGCCTATCTGTACACCAAATAAAATTTTATAGTTAGTAAAAAGCTAAGTTATGTGTGCTCATGTTGGAAAATGGTAGGAGAAGGGAAAGGGGCAGACGAGGAATGACACCAAGTTATGCAGACAAAGCTCTAAAAATAAGTCTAGAGTTTTTCATATCTAGCAAGAAAAAGATAGGAGCTTCTACTAAGGAGCATTCATGAGAGCTGAAACGGCAAAAGGGCACCACACGACAACCAATTCTCGAGGAATCGATTTTAACTACACCTAGAACATACATCCGAAAGTAAAAATTCATTTTGAAAAATCTCTCATCAATTACCATTATGCTACAAGATTGCAATCTTGTAAGTATATTTATAAATTATCATGGTGGCTTTAATCCTATGTGTAATGCCGTAAAAACCTCAAGAACAAGTCAAAAACCTTCATTTCCACCAATATATTGAATGATGACACTTCAAGTCTCCAATTTGTCACACTTTGTCATTGCTCGTAAAATTATGCACCTCAACTCATCATTTCATGCTATCCTCAATCTGATGCAAGAGCAATGAAGAAAGAGTTGAAATAATTATAGTTTCTATTCTTCTTCTAGCACCATTGCTCAAATCAAATCATTGGTGTTCTTTGAATGGGGGACTCAACCCCGCCTTGTGTTTTATTTGTTTATCAAAAAAAATAGTCATACATGTAGAAATTTAGAGTCAGTTTCTGATGCAACAGAGAATTCAATGAGGTGGTTTATGCATTTCAGAGTCTCAAGGAGGTCAAGAAATGCAACGATGTCCTTGCTCGTGTTTTACCATCAAGATTGGTCTCCATTGTTTGTAAAAATGAGATGTTTTCAGAATAAAAAATTCTTGAACACGTAGTTGTAAGGAAAGTTGGGCGTTTGTAGTGAGTGCTTCGAGAATGTTGTCAAAACTCACTTTGCCAAGGTTTGAATCTCTTTCTCTTTCCAATCTGAGAATCGAGGTTAAAGCTAGTAGGGACTTCGTGAGGTTCCAAGGTGACCCAAGGATCGTTTGATGATAACGTATGTTTCTTTGGAGGTGAATGCAATGTTTTGTGTTCTCAATGACGTTCTGAAGATGTCCTCTTGCCAAGCTAATTATCCCATAAAGTTTGTCATGGGGTGAGTGAGGTTGAGGAATTCTTTGACACTGTAATACAAAGATTGGATGACTACTCCATGTATTCTACTATATGCTACATAGTATATTATATAAGTACTACATTCTAAACTATCTACAATAAATTCCTAGAACGGAAAGTTTAAAGTATAAATTTGTTCATGCTAAATAAAGAACCCGGCTACGTTGCAAAAACCATCTTTTAAAATGTTGCTTATTTACAACAAAGTCTGAAGAGTTGTTCTAACAATGCTTGTTTAGACCAATGGCGTCAAAATGTAAATAATCGAACTGCTCATGTGTGCAAATGCTTCTCTTACTACATAGAGTTCTGACTTGCAAAAATGTCAAAATTAAGACGAAATTGGTTTAGCATGAAATGTGAATCCAATCTTTGATGGCCCACCATTACTCAATACTCCATTTCAAGGAACACAGTCTGGCAATGTATGAAGCCCTAGTAGTTATGTTAGAGTCTGCCCACTAGGGTATTGAAATTCTTACAAGGAGGTTACTACTTTGAGACATGATTGAGCGGTAGGAATTAAACTATGCGGTGAGAAGGTTATATGAGCACATAAACAAGATAGATAGATAGAAACTCCGGTCCCTTTCTAAGGGGCCGGCGTGAATGAAGTGTCCGTTCGTAATGCTAATAACCCGATGGCCACCGGACAAGGGGAAATTGGAACAATACTACTTCCCCCTCTCGAGGATGGACACTATAACTACGCTAGTTTCTAGCCTAGTTACTAGTGCCTTGAGGATACTTGACATAGTATCCCCCCAAAGGACTTTGAGGTACCCATACAACAAGGTCCAAGGACCCCCCACAATAGTTGGGTGGACTATAGTGGTGAGCACCACGCCGGCATGGGGAATGGAACCCACGACCTCCTCAATGGGGGCCATGAGCCCCAACCACCAAGCCAAGGCTTGTGGTGCCTGCACATAAACAACATAATTATACAAAATTATTACATAATCATTAACAACAGCACCTTCTCTTGTTAAATATGTCTGAATCAATGAATGTGCGTTAGCACTAACCCAATGTACCTCCACTGTACGTAGGCTACGAGTATAAAGTTAACAGATGAGTAGGAATTAGGTACTTGCCAATACTTACGAGCAAACGTATGACGAGAAGCAGGGTCAATCCAAGGTAAGGCAACTCCCTATCTACAATGACTGAAGAGTATGACGAGAAGCAATGTCAATCCAAGGTAAGGCAACTCTCTATCTACAATGACTAAAGAGTAATTCCCTACTAGAATTTTCCCAAATACTAGAACGAATTGCAACCAACAAAAGCCAATACGCCCCTACAACTGTATGATCCACCAATGATAAACATGGATAGACTGTCTCTTGTAGCAAAAGATCTAAAACCTCAGCTTGCATACGTTGTCCATGTCCCATGTAAAAGTATGACAACTTCAACTCCGTCATAGTAACATATTCATCCATGAACTTATTTATTGGATTGCTTCGGGACAAAAGCCTAAAGCTACTCCGACAATATAGAACTAAAAACAGATACTAATGAGGACGTATAGAAATATACCATGACTAAGTACATTGCATGAACCAACAATGGTAATCAATCCTTATTAAATAGTAACATGCTACAAATAAACATAATGAAAGTACCACGATAGAAAGAGGAAAACGAGAAGGGGGTTGGAAGAAAGAACAATGACAACTCCCCAAGATCCAGACGCACATATGAATATGGGAGAGAATAATATGAGACATGGGGGATTGTTTACAGGCTCGAACTCAAAGGAGCGCCTGAAAACAATTCAAACATGATTAGTATTAGTGCTTACAAGTTCTATAAGTTGTCAATTGGAACATCTCATGCTTAGTAGAAATTAAACGAGTTGTTTACCTTACCAATCCCACGAGACTCTGCATAGTCCATTTCCATGTATTCATGATGAGTGTCGGAGGAATCTAACTGTGAGAAGGTGATTGGAGGGTCTTCTCGGAACTCATTCTGAAAATTCTGCAGAAAATGCATTCACGGAAACATTACACTACTAGAAAACTGTGACTGAATCAACATAAAATCAACAGATATTTGTTGTTTGGGGCACTACATTGACCGTTTTCACTGATTTTTGAGCTTTTTGTAAAAATAAAGAGTTTGCTAAATATATTTTGTTGATTTGAGTAGTGTAATGACCTAATCAACAAAATTTCATCTAATATGGAATCTTTTTGGAATTTTTTTGGAATCTTATGAAATAATTTATTAAAAAAATTGGAATCTTCTAGAATCTTTGGAATCTTTGGGAATCTTTTTAATCTTTTTCTGACATTGATTAAAATGCAAAATGAAAAACGAAGATGCTTTGGAGCATCCTCACTTCTTCAAAAGAAAAAAAATTCAAATTTTTTTGATATTTTTTCTACATGTAGAAAAATACCTACAAAAAATAGAGCATAAAAATATTTTGAAAAAAAATAAATTTTTTACATCGTGAAAAATATTCAAAGTTTGATGGGCAGTAAAAAGACGCCTTAGCCTCAAAAAAAAAAAAAAAAAAAAAAAAAAAAATCAAAAAATCAAAAAATTTCGAAATTTTTTCTACATGTAGAAAAATACCTTCATGGAATAGAGCATAAAAAAATTTTGAAAAAAAAAAAAATACATCGTGAAAAATATTCAAAGTCTTCTGGGCAGTAAAAAGACGCCTCAGCCTAAAAAAAAAAAAACATTCAAAATTTTTTGAAATATTTTCTATATGTAGAAAAATACCTGCATGAAATAGTGCAAAAACAAATTTTGAAAAAAAAACATTTTTACAAGGCAAATTAATAGCCAATGGAGCAGTTTCCCTATAAGTAAAAAATTAAAACAATCATATGCATACATGGACTTAGGTGATGTAGTGGCGAAGGACATGAGTTGGAAGCCGGGAGGTCGTG
This sequence comes from Bryum argenteum, assembly GCA_037043015.1. Taxonomy (NCBI): domain Eukaryota; kingdom Viridiplantae; phylum Streptophyta; class Bryopsida; order Bryales; family Bryaceae; genus Bryum; species Bryum argenteum. The sequence goes on from CM073330.1 coordinate 14,760,466, forward strand.
GGTTTGATCTTGGCCCCCAGCACTGTGGGCCTTAGAGGGGTTCGAGGTGGGCCCCACTCGTGTGACCGTTTGGTTTAAGGTGGGCCGCACTGGTTGTTTTAATTTTAATCTAGTAAAAAAAATGAATCATGCTTGACCGAATCAACATATAATATCAACACTTTTGTGTTGATCAATGTCCGGATCAACGCGTCCGAATCAACTGAAAATTTCAACGTTTTCATGTTGATTTGAACGCTGGATTTTCTGGTCAAATTTGACGGTCCATAATTCTCCACAAGTCAACTAAAATTGTTTGTCTTAATCGAGCAAAACAATTTCGGCAAACCTATCGCAATACGATCAAATGGAGTCGTTAGTTCTGCACATTTGACTAATTAATTTTCCACTCTCTGCTTGTATATTTTATTGGTTACAAGCTTAAGTTTGTAACCGTGCACCCCTTGCCCAAGCATTCTATTTTTTCATACACTAGAAAATTTCAAGCAATCATATAGCTGCCAAACCCATTGCAATTTAATCAAACGATCTGGTTAGTTCTGCAGATGTCAGCAATGACTCTTGCACTCGCGTGAGAATAATCTACCAAATACGAACGTAAGTTCGCAACCGTGCACTTCTACCTATAAACTAGAAAATTTGTTACATGGATATAGTCAGCAAACTTATCGCGGTACGATCAGGGGTTGTGGTTAGGACTACAAACTAAAGTAGTTAGTTTTGCACTCACTATGAGCGCAATGTACTGGTTACCAACTAAAATTCGCAACCTTACACTACGTAATTGTAATTACAATTACTCTGAATCTTACAATTACAATTACAATGAATCTTAAAATAAAGTATTAATAATCTCAAAGACAATATCAAATAATCCATAAATAATATTAAAATACTATATGGTTATCACAATATACTTCTACACTATACTATAAGGTGTACTATACAGTAACTAGCATATTCACTCTTCCTATGATCAATAAATAATTAATTATTATGAGGTAAGAATTTCTACCTTCTTCCCTGTTATAAAAAAAATTGCTTGCTGTGACAAAGGACAAATGATTTTTTTCAGAGAATAAAAGAATAGAGAGTAAAATTTAAAGACTATTTCAGTTGAAAGCAATAAAATCCGATAAGTCGTCTATGAAGATATAAGTTTCATCGTTTCATGAACGTACTTGAAGTAGTGGCATAGGGAGTAAGATTTTGAAAGCTTCAGTAATTAGTGGCGTTGAGAGAAGAGCAGTATAGAGTGTATGTTTGCAGAAGCCGTCAAATGGATCAAAGAAGTGAATGGATCGTCTTTGTAATTAAGGCGAAGTGATATTCAAACAACTGTCAGGCCGGATTACTAGTTCAGTTTTGATACATGAGGTTTATAGAACTTAGCAGTGAGGAGTGTTTGTGCATCACTGAAGAGGGTGTTTGATTACCCCAAATCGCTGTAAAACCTCCCGATTGAGCGCAAGAGCGAGCGAATACCGTGGAAACTCTGCAGTGCAAACAGTAGTCGGTGAAATTAAAGAATCATGAATACGGGGAGAGGGAAGCGCAACTCGGGTCAGAGGACGTCAAGGTGTAACTCGGGTCAGAGGACGTCGGATAGTAACGTAGGACAGAAGAAAGGATCCAATAGGGATGAGATATGACCGACGTTGAGGGCATCTCGATTCTTGGGTATAGAGCAGATTGGACAACACTTATGTTAGAAATATCCGGCAAAGCAAGGTTTGGAGATGGGCCGAATGAGCCAATTTCTGTGACGGTCGCAACATTTACCGAGGCTGGATTGGGACGTTGTAAGGGAGTTCATCGCCAATTATAAGAGTGCAACGCAGACAAGTAGCTGCGTGGCGGAGACGTCGTAATCGACCAGATTGTATTGGAGAAGGCACTCATGCTCCCCATTAGCGAGATCGACACAGATTACATAGCGGAGGATTTCGACAAGTCGGCCTATTTCAGGACCAGACCAACCGCGTATTATCCACGGCAAGATTGGATGACGGTTGTCAAAGCGCATCATTATCACGTACATGCGTGCTATGTACACTTCTTTAGCACCTCGGAACCTGACTAACTATATAGATGTTTGACCTAGAAGTTTGCATTTCTCGACGAGTAATTTAGATGACTGAGAGGTTTTAATTTTTTTAATGAAATAATAAAGCGGTAAAAACAGTCTTTGATGCAGCAACTGGTTAGTATCGAATTTCAATTTGATCACCTACTAGGTGTGATTTTGCTTTGTCTTCTGAAAATAATAAAATTACACCTTGGCACAGAAGATAGGATCGTTCAGACTCTACTCTTTCTTGAAAAGTTCTTTCATGTTTTGAAGCTCATAAGGTACAATCAGCAAGTGTGAACTGATAAAGTTTGTGTGAGGCTTGTCTGCAAGGCAAATTAGTTATCAAGCCTTCACTGTACAAACTACCTCACGTGTTGCGATCTATGCTATCGACACTATATATAAACATTTGCGATCTTATTATTTCAATGGGTGGATTCTTTACATATTTTTTTGTGGTTGTAGATGAATCGGACTAAGTCGTGTCCTATTTTGTAGGTCGCCCGCCTCTCTGGTGTCCCGCTCCCTTGATGGCCATTTCCCTCGGTGTCCCTCCTGTCTAGTATCTCTCTACTCTCGGTCCCCTTGATATCGCGATCCGTGTTGCCGTGCTCCCCTTGGTGAACCCCTCTGCTAGTATGTCGCCTCATTTGTAACTTCCTCTCTCTCTAGCGGAGCAGATTACATTACATACAATGAGTATATGTTTTGGAAGAGAATTTTAGGTTGAGAGTAATGTCTGATCGACGAAGGTCCTGTACAGACGTGACAAATGCAATCAATGGATCGGTTTTTGCTTACGACCAGGTTTGTAATGTGGCGAGGTCTGAAATTTTTTAGGATCTCTTGCCATCGACGAACAGGGTGGTATGTACATAAAAGTGAGGTTAGGATTCCTGATCAAATTATATTTCTGTGCTTCAGCTTTCCACTTTGTACACTTAACGAGGCTTGCGGTCAAGATTATTTTACAGTGTTTTTGACCAAAGTTCCGTGTGTAACTGAAGAATTGATTTGTTTTTGGATTACTCTCATTCCAAACGCATGTAGCTTGAAACCTCGTTCTGCTACCATGCTATTCTTTGGAGTCGAGATATGGATATAATAACTCTTTAGCAATTGTCACTATTTTGAAGTGAATGCGAATCAATTTGTTAAGATTCTCACTCTATTTCATCTCATGTTTCTTTATTATCATCAAGAAATTTAACGTTTGTCAATTTATTGTCAATATTTATATATTTTAATTTTTATTTTCGTTATTATCTAATTCAACATTACAAATGGATATTGCGCAAGAATTTCGTTCAAGGGCTTTTGAAGATTATTGCAATGCAACGGGATCGAGTTCACATATTCTATATTATATGAAAATACTCAAAACGATTTGATTGAATCTTTTATACAAAAAAACGGTGAATTACACGACCACTACCCTTACACGCAAATTATTTGTCTTCTACAATTTCGAGGCTTGAATACTAAAACCCTTATCCGTCTGCGACTTTAGTCCATAAAAATTATGTATACACATAGAGTACTTTCTAAACGCCTATAAGACGTTTCTCACATGCGAGTATTTGAATGTCGTATCAAGGTTTTTGAACTTTACGGTCACAAGACTAATGTTCATAGTCAAGAATACATTTAATTTGAATTTGATTCTCCTACTAGTATAGTACGCTACATCAATCTAACTACTGGTACATTATTACACGTTTTTTTCGTCAATTAATCTCCTCCAATTCTTATAATAGATTCTCTATTAGTTGTACCTTTTTAATCAACGGGCAAACGTGATTGTGCTTCAGATAAGCAACTACGTAAAAAAATGGTAGTTTCTGATCATCTTCTTTCTACTATAATCTAGGAATTTCTACAGGAAATTGAATTGTTTTTTTTCAAAGTTCATCAATTAAAGAAGTATCCCCATTTAATACGCAAATATCATTTTGTACTATAACACCAATGAGATATTCAATAACTTTGATTTTGAATTCGATGATATTTTCATCTGTGCGATTGATAATAGTATTTGCTATAAGAAAAATGATCCCGAATCAAGGATTATTGACGAAGCAATGCGTCGCTCTGATTGGCCTGAATAGAAGGTTGTTGTTGAGAAGTATACATATTTACGAAAATGTCAAGTTTTTAACTCTTTTGTGAAGAATCTCATAAATAAACCTCTTGTTTAGAAACTTTTGTTTGCACGCAAACGCGACGATAAAGGTATAATTACTCGCTATAAAGTCCGTTTCGTTGCTTAAGTTTTTATCTAAAAATTAGCGATTCATTATAATTCAACATATTTACATGTTATGGATTCCGTTAGTTTCGGATATTTAATCAATATCACTGTTCATTTTACTTTGGAAATACGTCTCATGGATGTTGTGATCGCTTATTCATATGGATCGCTTGAAACTAACCTTTATATCAAGTTTCCTCTTGGGCTTGATCGTACAAGTTCTTCAGCATCTATTGCTAGTAAACACTGTAGTGTTAAATTGCAATGTGTTTTATATGACTTTAAACAATTGAGCCGTATCTGATATCAACGTTTGAAGGACTTTCATATCAAGTATATAGTCAATTACTCCTATATTTATTTATTTAACGAGACAAACAAGAGTATTTTATAATAGCAGTATATGTTAATGATCTGAATTGTGTTCGAACATCATTTGCATGCAATCCAGCTACTTAACTTCTTACTCAGGAGTTTGAAATAAAATTACTTTGTCTAACCACTTTCTCTATTGATTTACAAATACTTCATTTGAAAGAGGGTATAATTTTTTTTAGTCAATCAACATATATTAATCGGAATCTAAAAAGGTCTTAATATGATTGATGCTAATCTACTATCTACATTAATGGTTCCTCGTAGCAATGAGATGATCATTCTTATCGTTTTTATGAGGACAAGTAGGTAATTTTGACAAATAATATTCATACGTCGCTTCCGTCGAAGGATTATTATATTTGGCGACATCAACAAGATAAGACAATTTTTTTGCACTTAGTATCTTAGCACAACATATTGTCCATCTAACTTTACGACACTGCGATGACATTAAGTAAATGTTTTCATTTTCAAAAGGATGTGAGCATTTGGGTCTATATTATATACGTTCAACTAATTCAACATTGATATGTTGATGCTAGTTATAATTATTCATTATGTTTTTTTCTAACACGTTATTACAATCTCTTCAAAATCTGTAAAACAGACAATAACTCCGACCACGTCAAATCATTCAAAATTTATTGCTTTTCGCAAGGCTTCCATAATATGTATATGGCTAAGATTTATTGAAAAGTTTATCTCAACAAATTTTGAATTATCATATAACAACGCCACTACAATTTTATATGAACATAATAATATTTTTGTTTCACAAATGCAAGCGCGTTTTATCAAGGGCGATCGAACCAAATGTATTGATCCAAAATATTTCAGTTTCACTCATGATTTAATAACAACTGGATTACTTGAATCAAGAAGATTGTATTAGTAGACAATCTTGCAAATTTATTTACAAAGGCGCTCCCGGTGTATGTTCATTGTTGACTTGTTTATGGTATTGGCATGCGTAAATTCAATGTTATAGAACAAGAAGTTAATCAATAACTTTTCATAGTCTTCTCTGATTTTTCCAATGAGTTTTACCACAAGAACGAGTTTAGAAAGTTTGTTGTACACTTTTTCTTTCATTTGTGTTTTTTCCCTTGATCGTGATCATGGTTATTTCTGAATAAGGTTTTAATGAAATAGCAAATGAAAGGTGGATCGTGATGCGATCGACAATTTATGATTCCATGCATAGAGTCTCTCAACCATCTAGACGTGCTTTGCACCTTATTACAATTTAGGTATGTGGTAAGAATTTTGCAGCATTCTAAATTCCTTACAAGATAGTGTGCTTCAACTACGAAAAAACAAAGTAGTCTGTCGTGTTGTATCCAAAGTCACATGTTAAGCGGCAAATATATATATATATATATATATATATATATATATATATATATATATATATATATATATATATATTTTTGCGTATAAACTCACATGTAGCTCGTTTAGCGGTTTTTGCTCTAAAACTCAAGATCACTTAATTTGGGTTACTGTCCATTACCAATGCTCTCAGTCTAGACATTGATGTCCTGCAAATGATACAAACATCCATCAAACACTAAACATTAGAATTTTGTACACCAATTCTCGTTTACCACTTAACACTATGTATAACTCCTACTCATAATTCAGGAACCAAACTAACGTGGATAGGTCTTACATAGCTCTGTAAACTCTAAGAATATCCAAGTATTAATTTTAAAGTCAAAAATGAACTCTAGATAATCAAAACTTAGTTCATATTTAAATTGAAATCAGGTCGAGACCTTGTAAGCACGGACTACGGATTCTATTTCCGTGCAAATTCACCAGACTAGTTTCCGCACTCTCTGGAAACCCTTATTTCACCAAAAGAAAATCTAGCAATCAAAATTCTGTCAATTTCGACCCAATTTCTGTCACTCTAATCTTCCATGAATAAATATGGATGGAAAATGCAGTACAAATTTAGTCAACAACTTATAATCAAGCGTGAATTTTACAACATCTAATCATTAATCTTATTCTATCTAACTGCAGCTCAAACTTGCAATTTACGGTCTTTGAATCCGTAGCACACTTTTCTTTTTCTACACAATGCTAAATTCCATCTAAACCAAGTATGAAGGTGGAACAATTCAGGAAATCTCGTCTACATTTCATGATAATTGGAAGCGATTACTTTTCTGCCGCAAGTTGAGATCAGTAAAATCTAGTTGCTGGAGCTTCAATTGTTGATAATCGGTAACCAAACTTTATATTCTACTAAAAATATTCGACTCCAAACAATTATTAACATAGAATGCCATGAATGTGAAGATAGTTCATGTGTAATCTTACCCTTTCTGTAATCAATCAAGAACCATAGAATATGAACAAGAGTCCTCTCAATTTACCATGCATCTCAAGAGTAAATTTACCATTCTGGAGTTCTTTCAGCACCGACACTTTTAGACGCAAATACAAAGATTATACTAATCAATCGTCTTCAGGAGTATTCTTATTGTTATTACTTTTACGCTCCAGATATAGAATGAGTGATTACAGCTAAATATAGGTTGTCCACTCGCAATTGCAATCAACAAGAATATAGAGGATGATAGTCTGATGCCAATTAAGTTATTGTCATAATTAAATCAATGTAAAAGTTGTATCAAATCAAGCAGTATCAATTACTATATTGTAAAGGTGGCTCACATGAATCGAAGAGTGGAACGAGCTATGTCCCTCAATCACGCACACCAGCACTCCATTCCGGTTGTTGAATCATACTCACAATAGCCCATCAATCTCCATCTACACCGAATCTCTGGCACATCACCTTTACAATCCTCACTTCAAATTCTCTCGATCGCTCCCCAAACTCCACAAAATACTCACAATTTCTCACATTCACATATCAAAGCGACGCCCTCACGGCAACACCTGAAAAGCAATCATTGCTTACAATATACACAATTGCAACATACAATGCACACACACACACAAGAATTGAAGACAAGAAAATATAAACACCACAAGCAAAATCATATTGCGGTAAATAATGAGCGAGAGAAGGAAGTTATGCGGGAGAGAGGGAGAAAGGCACGCCTTCTACGAGGGGTGTGACCTTCACATCCGCCCCCTCCATCCATTCTGGATCTTCATCCATTCGTTATAGTCACACTAATTCTTTTCCGCACTAAATTTTATATATAATGTCTTTACTAAAAGATTTTTTTTATAACTTTTTAGGTAACGTTTTTATACTTTACTACACATGTAGTATAATATCTATCAAAAAAGTAAAAAAAAATTAGAATAGTCCTAAAATGTCTAAAATGTGAGTATTATAAGGCATGTGATCAGGCCAACTGGTTATTCCTGCCTCACTAGCCTACTAAGCCGCGAGTTTCCCCAATCAGTCAACGAGGTCGCCCAAATCGAACCTCGGACCAATCAGTTAACTATTGATGTTTTTATCATACGACCAAGTCCACGACTTGGCGAATATGTTCGGCATCGAGCCATATTTATATGAGTTTACCGCGTTAATTTATATTTCTAATACCTCATCCAGCGAGGAAGAGTGTTGAGCATTGATATTCTTACATATGCTCTCCTTTGTATTGTAGGTAGTTAACTGACTAGTATAGGATACTATAGACTTTAGACCTACAAGAGAGAAGTACTATTCATCTTCACTCTCCTTGTACCTCCATATACTCTTTCTCTCTATGTAAGACTCTATATTTTGTGTCTATCCTCTTTGTGCTTATTTTGTATACTCCTTGGTTTCATTTACATTTTCAACATAGAAGAAACTTTTGTGAAGAGAAAGCTTCTAAGAACAATTAAACAAGTAAGAGCAATCCAATATAACAAAATATGAACAAAAAGTAGAGAAATGAACCAATACTTAGTTTAAATACAACAAAACTATGATGTGAAATTTGTCAATAGAAGCTAAGAAAGAGATATAAGAAAGATTAGAGAATGAGGAGGGAATTTTAGAGTGACAAGAGAAGACCAGAAAAGAAAGAACTTGTTTTAAAAATTTATTCTAGAACTAATATTCTTTTTAAAACCATAAATAAATCAAAGAGAAGTAGAGAAAACTAAGATACAATATTGAAAAATGAGAAATAAGAACCAAGAACTATGAAAGAGCATGCTCATAACGTGTTGAAGATGCAAACGAAAGCAAGAAGAATACAAAGTTAGCACCAAGAAGATAAACACAAAAGAGAGACTTAGATTGAGAGAAAGAGTATGTGGAGGTCACTTAACCCCTAAAGGTCTGAGCGTGCCGTGGCGACCAGTAGAATACGGTGTATTTAGGTTGTATTTGGAGTGAATGCACACCTTTAATGGGTTTGAGTTCAAAGAAGAAGTTGACATTTGAATCAATGCAGTTCTAGTGAGCTATTACGATTCCAGTTTAAAGTTTCTTGTTGGTAGAAAATCCTAATTATCCAGTTTAAAGTTTCTTGTTGGTAGAAAATCCTAATTATCCAGTTTAAAGTTTCTTGTTGGTAAAAAATCTTAATTATACGACAACGTACATACTATTCCCAAGGGACTTTTAAGGGTTAACTAGCTTCAATACTAAGGAGAGCATATGTATTAATTCTCAACATAAATGCCGGAGCTACCCTTGAAGTACGGTATGCAGTTTTTCCAATTTGAATTTTTTTGAACTTTGCATATCATTTGCATTGGATAGTATTCCTGATTTTACATGCTTTATTGCTCTAAACTGTTAACTCGTTCATGTGCTATGTGCAATGTGATGATTGTTCTCGTTCATGTGCTCTGTGATGATTGTTCTGTGCAGCATGCAATGTTTGCAAAAAAACAGATGTGTAAAAGAAAAAGATTTCGTTTGTAGTATGCTGAAAGGGCTGTGATTTTACTCTTCTTCGATTTCTGTGGAGTGTGTGGTTGCGCAAGGGATCTTTGTGATTTTACTCGGCTTCGTTTCCTGTGAAGCATGTGGTTGCACAAGGGATCTTTGTAAAGAGAAAAGGTTCGCAAACATGTGTATAAAAGAAAGATGCCTAAAAACATAATTTCATCAAATCTGTGAACTTCGATGTTTGCTTGAATGTCGAATGTAGATCGATCACCTGCTCTGCTAAAGCGTGTCCATGAAGGAACAATGAAGAAAGGTAGAGACTACCGAGCATACAAAGAGAAACATTCAACTGCTGATTAGAAAGACACAAAGTTCATAAACGCACTTGCAGACCAAGAGTGAGCACAAGGCCATCCAACATCTAGTCTTCCACCGAATTGGAATACAACACTAACCTCTACCTCAAAAGCTTCAAAAAACGAAGTATAACACATGTTTGCATCCTGCAATCTACAGTAATCCCTTGCCCCTTCAGGACCTATTCCTACCTCTACAGTGAGGGATTCTTGATATTCTCAAAATTTGGCACCCTCGTGTGCGATTATACAGATTCAACTCTAACCCTGTTGCAGAATCACTCAAATCCTGTTAATGCAGAATCACTTACAGCAAGTTCAATCCTGTTGTGGGTAAGCTGATGAGACATCCATGGGTCTGACACCATCATCGAGGTCAGCATCCATCGGAGCAGGTATGGGATAATTGTTATCTGCTGGAGCTTCAGGCAATTGGTTCGTAGCAGGAGCAGGAGGAGTTGCATTGAACACAATAGGAAACTTCGTCACCCGGGGTTTATCAGCCAAGATGTTCCGTTGCACCCTGTCGATCAACACCTTAGCAGGTGGCTCCTCGCGGAGTGGCTCATCAACGTACTCGTTGCTTACATAGTATCCCACTCTGAGGAACTCTTGTCCGACATATGAACATGTCAACAACAGCACCGTCACTCCGATGATGTCCTCCTCCGGGATCTTCGATGGCTCCGGTGGATCCGCCTGTCATCACATTTCACATGAACTGTTACAACATTTCCAATGGCTCAACCTAAATTACAGCTAAATGAAAATACTTTTGTACCTGAAAGACATTTGCAATTGCTCGATCACAAGTAAGACATAAGGAAATAGTTTTGCACCTGAAAGACGAATCTGTAGTTGCCAACGTTCACAGGACCAACAAGCACGCTTTCCAGCACTTGATCGTACTTCTCATCCTCAGCAGAGCCCACGTATATGAGCTTCCATTCAAGATCTGCATCACGAACAACACAACAATTACAACTATGAAAATAATCGAAGGCAAAAACACAAAAAGCTCAGAAACTCACCATCTTTGAGAGGAACGAGACACTCGTACGAGATCTCAAACTGGAAGGGATTCTGGAACATGGATGGATTGTCCAGCACGGTCACGTTCGTCACGTTTACAGCACTCATTGTCGCAGCAAGACAGCCCTAACATACGATAACAACAAGCTCTTCGAAAATGCCGAGCGATCACTCAAAATGCAAGCCAAATCAAATACTTCAGCGCCATGAAAGAGGAAAGTGTCTTTTATAGCCCTAACTGGAGCCCCTCGATTAGCTTCCTCTACACGCTACGTTCAACCCCGAAATGCGCACAACATAAGTCAAACTATCAATTGACCGAAATGCGAAGCTCAGGCACTGCTTGGATCAAGAAAACCGGATGTCGTCACTTCTGTGCTTAAATCTCAAATTCGGAAAATGCCGTGGATCAACACCACGCCAAGAAAGAGAACCCTAATTGGCGGTCTCAAACCCTAATTGCGTTCTCACTCGTCGCTTCCGCTCCTTCCTGACCCGGCGACCTCGAACGCCACAGACTCGCAAAATTGCTGCAAAATTCGATCCGCTGGTTGGCTCGTAACCAATTATAGCTCAGCGATGCTCCCGAGCTGGCGAGCAAGATTGCAAATGCGCGTTTGGAGCGATTGACTGGGCGGGAGCGGGAGCGCGAGTGACGCGGGAATTGAAATTTGAAAAAGCGGGAAAATCGATGGATAGGACTGTGAAATGGCAATGGCAATGTAAGAGAATTCGGCGATGAGGGTTTTGAATTGAATTGTGAGAAAGCTTCGGCAACGGCGACAGAGAACTGCACGAGAAGAGAAGAGGAAGAATGGCCTGTGCTGTTGCTGGCTTCAAGGTCCCCGCTCCCGCCCTTCCTCCCCCGCTGTGGACTCTTTGCGAACTCGGCATGACGGATTGGGAACTCCATGGGCCGGCTTGGGAACTGTTTGGGCACCTATTCCTGTTGTGTTACCGTACCATAGTGTTCAAGGTCAGAAACAAAGTTTTTTTTCGCTTTGTCAGGAGTGTTTGAAGGGTAAAAAAACCACTTTGGTAGAAAATCTGATATGAGGCTTTTCAAATACTTGTTTCTAGGTGAGTTAGGAATATGTCTATGCAATTTTTGTCCTCGTACAACTTATAAAACTCAAAGAAATACTTGAATTCCACATGGAGGTATGCTCAAATGCAAATATTAAGATTGATTTCCATTAATAAAAGAGGCAAACAAAAACATTGAATTGAAAATTCAAACAATGGGATCATGCATTGGTACTTCATGTACATGTAAAAAATAATAATGATAATAAATCAAATTAAAATTGAAAAATAAAAAAATCAAAATAAAATCTCAATTTGTGGTAAATTTTTGAAGTTACTAACATGGTGAGTGGAGATCCTCCCAATGTGATTTGTTTGTTTTTTCAATCACAAGTAATGGACCAATCACATTGAGAGAATTTGTGTCGTTCTTCAGCCTAATGCTTGGCTTGACTCCTCGCGTAAAGCCACCCTTATCTTTAGAGCAAAACTTCACATTATGTACAATATCTACATTTTGTAACATAGAAAAGTTTTTTTTTCAAAACCTCCTAGCTTGTAAGGATTAGGATTACATCTTGTGAATGTGTAAATATCACTATATAATTTCATATTAAATTGAAGAATTTTATCTTTCTTGAATGTCAACAAGAGAAAATTATGTGGTTTGTAAAGATGATAATGCTCGTAAATCCTTTAAGGCACTTGAAATTAAAGAAATATACAATGAGGGCTTGGTATAAATGGTTAAATTTTTTGCTTTTAAATTCTTTAAAGACAGTATTTTAAAAGATTCAAGTATATGTATGCAAGCCAATTTTCTTGCATACATTGTGAGTTACACCTATACAGCTGTATTATTTTTAAATAAATATCAATGAACATTAATCTTTGTGTGTATTTTTCACTTCGTTCTTTTCGGCAACAAGGCATGTGCGAATAGCACTATGCAAATTCAATAAAAGTCTGTCACGTAGATTGTAAAGAGTACATTCTCATAAGCATTAAATCGTGATAGTTCTTTTTGGTTACGCAACAAAACACAATAGCGTGAAGCGCAATCAGTTGCAGCAATTAGGAATTGATCTACATTGCACATGTCATCAATTTAAACTTAGCAAGCAATTAAGAATTGATCTACATTACAGAGCTCATTAATTCAAACTTGGCAAGCAATTATGAATTGATCTACATTGCAGAGCTCATCAATTCAAACAAAGCAATTAAGAATTGATTTACATTGCAGAGCTCATCAATTCAAACTTCGCAAGCAATTAAAAATTGATCTACATTGCAGAGCTCATCAATTCAAACTTGGCAAGCAATTAAGAATGGAGCTATATTGCTGAGCTCATCAATTCAAACTTGGCAAGCAATTAAGAATTGAGCTAAATTGCAGAGCTCATCAATTCAAACTTGGCAAGAAACTCATCGTCATTCATTGAGTAAGATTTGCACTCCCTATACTGCTATACATATATACAACTCATATATGTTCATTTAAAACATTATATATTTTCATGTGATTATTGGAAATTCAATCAATATTGTAACAAATAACTATGGAGTCTCGTATCAAAGGGAAAATTGATAGTACTCTTAATTTTCACTATGACGCAACAAAAAATTTAGCATACACACGTAATACTAATGACTTTGTTATGTATGCATTAGGAACTATAGAATGTGTATGGTTGTTATTTAAATCAGTAATTTATTATTGATCAGATATTGGCTTTGCATTCATGAGAAGCCAAAAAAAACGCAATGAAGTATAATTTATCTACTTTAATGAGAATCGACTTGTATTCCTAAGTAAAGTTTTTATTATTTGTTTCAATTGAAATAAATCATCTTGGTATCAATGGTGCATCTTATAATTTGCTGGCTAAGACATCTCTTTATAATTTTATACATTTTCTATATTTATAAAAATTTAAGGTCGCCAGCTATTCAAGGCGGTATCGAGGGCGCTGCTAATACAATTAGCACAATCTTGCAGCAAGTGAATATGAAGGAGAGAAGTCACATGCTTAAGAGACAAGGAATACGAGGCTAAATGGCGTACTTAACATAAAGTTTTTGTTAAATATCTGATGGTGATGGTCTAATTATCTCTTAGTAAAAATATTTTACACGGTATAAATATATTATCTCATGTGCAACGCGATGTTAATAATGCCCATGAATGTGGTGGCCTTGGTGCAACATTACTAGTTTAAATTGTCGCTTGATGAGATCACAAGGATAGAAAGAATTAGACAAAGTCTTTGTCAAATATGCGTTGAAGATAACAAGATTATCTCTTAGGAAATATGTCTCAGAAAGCTCTTGATAATTGGAAATTCTAGTCTTGGTTTCACATCACAAGAGCTCATGCTATCAACACGGTTTCTTCTTCCATATACTCTATATGCTCCAGGGAGGATTTTTGCTTTGCTATAAATCTATACTCTTGTACGATTCATATTATGTTCTACTCCCATAAATCATTGGATAGACTTCCAAAAGAATACTCTGAGCAATCTGCAAGAATAAAAATGTAAAATCAAATTTTTAGCACCATTCATTTTTAAGTATTGGTTATTGGTTATTTCTCATTGCATCTCAAAGAACAAAATATACTTGTTGGAGAAATGGTGGAGGATTTCATTTGCACAATTTTTAAGGAAGTTTTTAATCCATGTTCAATAGTTATTACTACTTTCTGCCCTCATTCTCAAATTGTTAAAGACGCTAAAGTCTCAGAATTACTTGTAATTTAGCATGAAACATTTGATTGGGAGGAGAAGAAAATAGCAACTCTAAAAGTGTAATTTCTCCGATTGTTTGGTATTTGGATACAATCTTCTTATCTCAAACATGTCCTAGAGTCAAATGTAACTATGTCTTCACAATGTTTTACCTTGAATCTTAGACTCTGTACTCTCCACCTATAAATGTGATCTTGGTTTACCTTAAAATTTTATAATACAACTTACAGTATAAGTCATAAACACCAATTGAATTTGTACTTGAAGAATATTAATTGAACAACAATTCACTTGTGCTTGAACAATATTACTTGTATGCATGTCTACACATTCATGATCACCTAATAATCAATGGAGAATCTGAAGCAAAGTTGCTAATAAGTATTATGTCATTGTTAACTTGGCAATAATCTGTAGAAAAATTTTCAAATATAATCACCATTAATTCTTGTGAAACTTTTGTAAAGTGGATACTCAAAGAATTGGTCGAGGTCTATCTATAAGAATTTCTGAAATTTAAAAATAAGGAGATACATTAGAATTCAAATTTTATTTTCTACAGAGTCTTATTTAAATTTTAATTTTAATACTTGTAAGTGATAAAATAGCTATTACCTCTTCTTTTAAAGAAGATATTTCGGAACAAAACATTTAGTATATTATTAGTGGGACAAAACAGGTAGTTTAATATTTCAGAGAAATGACATATAAATTTTTGCCTCTTATCAACTATGCAATCTCATAGTAGACTTATTGTATGTCATGAGGGCCAAATTTTGAGTTATGAAGCCTCATCCATTGAAAGATCATCACCAGTGGAAATGAGGCTCTAGTAAAGTCTTGAGTATGCGCGGAAGTAAAGACAAAGGCAATATACTCAAGATTGAGTTTGCATTCAGTGCCAATACAAGCGACCTACTCTTGTAGATTAGGGTTGGATGAGTTTTAAGATCAAACATTAAGATAAAATTGTGTAATGAATTTTGAGAACCACATTGAGTGCACCATCTTGGCCACTTGTGCAAAGGCTCATCTCAAAAGCCTGATCCCTGCTACCTCGCCCATCGAGTACAGACAAAGAGTGAGTTTTATTGCCGTTTGAGCTACTTTCAAAAGAAAGGCACCGGATCAGGCCCAAGAACAATTCTGGTACCCCTAATCTAACTACCAAAATTTATATAATTTTTTTTTTAATGATCAATGGAAGGTCTGGGAACGCAACCAACTACGAAAAAAATGACGAATCACTTAAAATGTGCATATTGTTGGTGAATCCGGCCTGCAGACACCAAGTCCCAGGATTCTAGTGCATATGCGAGGCGAGAAAGTGCAGCAGTAGCTTGAGAGTGGCAGAGGCTATGTCATCCCTCAATCAGGTTTTGTTGGATGTGCAAGGGTCATCCAAATCGCTTACCCGACTGTAGGCGATTGTACTTTAGTCGGTCTACCTTTTCCTGATGAAGTTTTATTTCTAGTCACATTACACCCTAGACAGAAGATTCAATGCAGTCGTACGGTGTGGATGGTCCATTTAGTGATACTTTCTTCATCAAATGGGTATTTCATATGATGTTACTATATCAATTTAGAAGGATTTTCACATCAATATTAGCAAGTTATTGCTCACTGATTCCATCTTTTCAACGCATGTTTACAATTAACCGTCTGCTTGTGATTCCTTACAATTTACGCGTAGAAAAGATGGAATCAGTGAGCAATTGCAATCAACCGTAGTAAAGATCCCATCTTTACTCGTAGTAAAGATTGATACAATCAGCCGTCTCCTTGTGATCCCTTACAATTTTGCACACTTAGCCAGAGAACAGGGGGGGGGAAATCGACCAATTACAGGTTACAGATGATCAGATCCTTTTACAAAGTGTGACGAAATTAGGGCAATCAACCTGGAGAGTAACAATATTCGTTAACAATGATATATCTCATTCACATGCACGTAAAATGTCGCAGGAACAGGTCAATGAAGTTTGTGATGACAGTACCAAAGAGTGTAGAACATGTTGCAATGGTTTGGCATGAAGTATACCAAGATAAAGAATGTTTACAAAGGAGAAGTTTGTACAAAGAATCGGACCTCGGCTACAATCAACCTAACTACACTCGATGGGAGCAGGAGGAGCTTTCCACTGCTCATGAGGACGAGGAGGTGAGCTTTCCATGGGACTCAGCCCATCGTCAAGCTCCACCGGCTCCGAAATCCTCACAGGAGAATCACTCCCCATCGCCACATCAGCAATCGAGGCTGCCGGAACCTCAGCATCCATCACCATAGGGTTAACCACACTCGGAGTTGGAGCAGGTGTCTCGTTGAAGACGATGGGGAACTTCGTCACACGAGGCTTGTCGGCCAGAATATTCCGTTGCACTCTGTCGATTAGTACTCTCGTGGGTGGCTCCTCACGTAACGCTTCGTCGACATATTCGTTGCTCACGTAATAGCCTACACGAAGAAACTCTTGCCCCACGTAGGAGCATGTCAGTAGGAGTACTGTTACTCCGATGATGTCTTCCTCGGGAATCTTTGATGGCTCTGGAGGATCCGCCTGCACAATCGAGGGAGAACATTTAGAACGTCTTGCTCCTGTGGGCACGTCATGCTCATCATACCGTTGAATTGAAGAGTGCTTTACCTGAAAGACGAATCTGTAGTTCCCAACGTTCACAGGCCCCACAAGTACGCTTTCCAAAACCTGGTCATACTTCTCGTCCTCGGCGGAGCCCACGTATATCAGCTTCCACTCCAGATCTGTTTATAACTTACATTAGTACAAAACAACGGAGAAGTGCCGAAGGAAACAATGGAGAAGCACTGGGACAGGGGGATTGAGTGGCAATGTGGGAGGACTCACCATCTTTAAGAGGGACGAGACACTCATAAGAGATTTCGAACTGAAACGGATTCAGGAACATGGAGGGGTTGTCCAGCACGGTCACATTCGTCACATTTACGGCGCTCATTGTCGCAAGCTTCTATAACATGCCAAAATCAAATGATGCTAATTCCTCAGAGTAGCTACCCCTAAAATCTGATTTCTCTGTTGCATCAGAGCCTGAAAACTTCCATCACCCAAGCAGTCCCCCTGCTTCCTGAGCTCGCTCCAGCCACGAAGAGCTTCCCACAGCTTCCGAAGAAAAGTTCACACCACTCTGCGATTCTGAATTCGCTACTGCTGACCAAATTGCGAGGCTGTTGCAGCAGTGGCTCTAGAAGCAATGGATATGGGGCAGAATTGAGCGGGAAATTGCACAGATTGATGCCTCAGAAAGAGAGAGATGCGACGGCGTGAACAATGCAGTGCAGGCAAAGTATTTAAGGCGCGATGTGAGAGCTGTTGAGAAGCGCGGGTGCAAATATGGCGGGGAGTGGTTAGCGCGGGTAATCGCAGGGATTCAAAGGGAAAAGAACGCGGGAGACTGCCACGTCAAGCAATTGAATTTCGCGCGCTGAGAAAACCGAGGGAAACTCAAGGCTGAAGCGACAGAGTGGATGAATGCTGGATGCACCTTGGATGAATATCCAAATCTGGGGTTAGTAACGGGTATGGGCTATTAGCGCACATCTGGTCAGAGTTTTATTTTGCCTCCAACGGACCTTGGGCTTTTGTCGGTTGCCGTTGAGTCCTAATTTATTTCTTTTGATCTTTTATGGCCTAAGGTAGAGGAACCCATAGTCGATAAGTTAAGGCGATTCGCATAGTAGAAGTTGTATTACTCATGGGGAGAAATTTTTCTCGTATAAGGAAATAAGGTTTAGGTAGAATGCACATTTTTCCAAAATTTTTTTCTCAAAATTGAAATTACTACAAATTAAAAAGGTGAAAAGTTGATCCGGACTAGTTACCAATATGTAGCTTCACCTGTACCCGATAACTATAAGACTAGTTCACAAACACAAAGTCACTAATTCCCGTGATGGAAACTGATGTAATTGAGCTAACCACATAACTAATAGTTGATACTGTCGTTCACTACACTAAATTTGATAATTAGTGTTAGATTATTATAAGATTTGAAAATGCTATAAGTTTTTACTTTTGTTTACAAAATTTACCAAGAGCATTGATTCTCATACTATATAAGGACCCCCATCTTGGCTAATATAGTGGGTAAAATTATTGAACAACAGTAAAAACTTATAACATGTTTATGTAAATTAGTGTATCTAACACTAATTATCAAATTTAGTGTAGTGGCCGGTCATGCTTAAAGCCGAGCAAAAGGCTAACAATAACCAAGCCACCTAATTTTGCTGCTTAATTTAGTGCAGCCATTCTAAAATTGGAAGCCACCATGCACAATCACAGAAAGTTGCCATGATTTTCAGTATTTGCCAAAACCAAATGCCGACAATTGGTCAATCAGACCCTGACAATTGGGGAGTCTACAACTTGGGCATGGGGACCATATCGACTATGGGTTCCTCTACCTTAATCATGGCTTAACCCTAGAACGTCGGAGCCCATAACCGTGGCCTGAACTTTGATATGTCTTACTCTGAATCCTCCATTTCGCCACTTTACCTGAAAGTAAAATATTTTATTTTATTTTTCGTAGATGTGATCACATGCTTTTCATATGCTGTAAAAATTTCAGATTTTTTTGGGAAGATTTGAAATTCAAGTGAATTTTCAAAGAAAAACCAAAAATAATTCATATCAAATACAAATCACTTTCAAAAAATCTGAAATTTTTGGAATAAGGGGACATTGTAGTGAAGAATAGCATGGTGTAATCCATGGTTTCGTGTCATGCTATATTTGAAAATTGAGAAAGAGACCCTATAGGCATGTAAACTTAAGGTGTCAAGAAATCACTAGATATTAGGAATTTCTTGAAATTCTAACTTGGAGTAGAAACAAGACTTGGTAAGATTCATTTTATGAATTGAGCTTGAACTCAAAAGAGATCATTTAGTTGCCTAAATTTGAGACTTAATAAAAGTAGGAAAAAGTTGCAGAAATGCACTGTGTGATGACTTGTTTTTAACCATTCTTTCAACTTTCATACCACATGTGATCTTAGGAAATACCTTAAATGACCTCAAATGAATTCCATGATATGCTATTATCATTCATAAATCCAATTACAAAAATCATGAATGAAATTCATCCCGCAATAATAGGTTACAGTGAAAATGTTCTGTTCATCGGACATAAAATGGCCGCTCCGACGTTCCAGGGTTAATCCCTTTGACGGATGTAAATGAAGTGCTCATGAGCTAAAATGTTATTGTTCTTAATTACAATTTGTTTGCACATGATTGGGTTCATTTCTTAACAAAATAAAGTGGTTTTGGAATAAATACAGACGTCAAAGGATAGAGATAAATCAACTCCAAAACGAATGTCAAAGAATTATATTTTGGATTACAAGCCTGCAACTTTGAAGAGGCATAATTTTCTATTCCGAGTCTCTTTTGGACAGAAGTAATTCTATTTGGGTCCCATATCAAGTCCAATTTGATTGGTAAAAGTTGCATACTCATATAAGAAAGTATGAATTTATGGCATGCATATTGGTGAATGCAACTCTTGTTTTTGGATTTTCAAACACATATCATGTTTTACCATCGCAAGCCAATTATGTGAAATCCAATCTCAATTTTCATGCTTTTGAAAGAAAATAAGCATCATTTTCTTCGAATATATACCAACAACTTCGTAATTGGAAGATTTTTTGGTTTGAGTATTTTAGGTGTTGAATATTCAACAATGTTTCAATATTGAAATAATAGAAAGTTCATGTGGTTTTCAAGGAGCGACATCTCCTTCATCCACCATTGGAATTTACCTTTGTTGGGTTAACCTTTAAACGCCCTTGACAAAATTTGGGGGCAACCCGGCGGATGTGAAGGAGCATATACTTGAAATGAGCAGATGGATTGGTGGGGTCAAGGCTGCCGAAATGGAGTTGGATATTGTTCTTCTGTTCGGGCATGTACAAAGCGGAGAACGGGTCCGGTCTGCACCGAAGGCCCTTCATACCATTCCCACAAGTGTATGCCAAGTGGAGTAGGCCCTTCATACTTTTCCACATGTCAAATTTGGAGTGGAGTACATGGGTGTATATGGGATGTTGAGTCCACGGACGTTTACACTAGGTTTAGAGACATTTTGTGTAAACCCAAGAGACATTTCGTGTAAGCCGAGGGCTTCGTATGTGTCATACAAAAATGCTATTAGGTAGTAAAGCCCATGGATTTATATGTAGAAATATTCCATACATATATTTATTCAAAGTAGGAATGCAAACATATAACACTTTTGCAATCAAATAAAATAAGATGTGTGGGTTATTTTATTGAGGGAAAAAGTGAGTACATTGGAATGTTAGAAAAAAGAAAGCATGAAATACATATGTAATTATGTTGAGTGAAGAGTTACAAAACACTCACCTTGGCAAACGGAGACATTGCAAGTAGGACAATACCATTGTCTTACTTTCTTACAAATTACACATCGACGCCCAATAAGTTCATCATGCACTTTCCATGCCAGACGTCCCGTATGAAGTTGTTCAATTTGTCGCTAAATCCATGTGCATTCCCTTCGGCCCTTCGTTCCTTCCAATTCAATAATAATGCAATTTGTCTTCCAAAGGAGAGGAATTAGAAATTCCCCGAACCGGGAACACTTGGTAAAAGAACGCCGGTTGGAAGCGGGAGCGACAACAAGCACTCTTCATCAAGCAATAACATAAACACTTTCACATTTTCTTCACTTTGACCTTGCGAGAAAACAAGCCAGTTTTTGAGTTCTTCTCTAAGAGCTGAACCACGGCTCTCCCGTCTACACGCATCACCCACTCCGGCGCCATCGCAGAGTCGTTGAGCAACCGAAACAATATGGTCCCAAGACACCTAAAAAAAGAGCTTTAGCTCTAACACAACATTGCACTAAAGTGACCCGTTGGGACTCAAAGACAGCTCTCAACCGTGATTGCAATTGCGATTTCTCGCCTCGGGGCAGCTCGACTCTTGCGACCTCGTGCACCGTATCAAGCGGAATGCAAAATGTGAATTGATTTCTTCACAATTGCTCATGCAAATTATTGGGATGGATTGCTTGTCAGACGGTGACCAGTTTGATCCCAAGACATGACTGTTTCCAAGCAACAAACGCAGAGCTACAGTGCTTGAAAGTTCTGGAACAGGCCCCTCGGGCATGGTCGGGCGTTTAAGGGTTAAGTTCCAATTTGAATCTTGTTTTTGTGCTAGAAACCTTATATCCATCTGTAATGTGAGGAACTAATGGCATTCATTTTGGTGCAGAGGGTATAGTTTGGACATTTTTTCCTTCGTAAAATTTGGGGCAATTTTCACCATTGCAAAGCCATTATTTGCACAAAGAAATGTTTTTCATGTTTTTCTTTGTTTGAGGTTGGTATTACATTGAGGGTAAAAAACTTTTTAGTTCACAATTTCTTCATTGCAAGAAGACTATAGGTAGAAAATGATTATTTTTGAAAATCTTCTTAGGTTATAACACATCACCCAACTCTAATATGTTTGTTAACAAAACAAAATCTAAATAAAATTTTAATATAAAACACACCCAATCTTTTGTTCTCAAATTAATCACAGATTGTCAATATTCATGACAATCATCCTCAGTCTACAGCAAGTACACAAAAAAGACCATAGTACTCCGAACAACAACAACATCACTCTAAACAACATCACTCTAAAGCGATTGAAAAAGAAGTTGCGGTGTATTCATACAGTACAAGTAGCACTCACAGATTGAAGCGCATGATTCCCGGTTTTCAAATCTACTCTAATGTCCCCTATTTCACAATTACATACAATGGACTACAATGCGGGATCGGTTTAGACTTCAAGGTAATCTGGTGGAAACTCGCGGCGTGCCGACGCATGTGAGCGGCCTTAGCTTGTGCGTGGTCAAGTACACAACATCGTCCAATTGCTCATTCATGCCCTTCATTTCTGCGGGCGACAATCGCCACTCGCAATGTTGCACCAAGGCCGCCACATTCATGGGAATTATCGACATCGCCTGGCGCAATACCCACAGAAAATTCCATCAGAGCCAGCTCCGAACGCATGGAAAGCTAGTCTGATTGCAATGGAGAGACTGAGCCAGCTCCGGAATAGAGATGGAAGCTATGGACAGGGTGAGAGATTGAGATACCTGGTTGATACCGGCGCACATTCGCTTTCCCGCACCGAACGGCATAAGCTGAAAGTTCTTGAATCCCATGTCGACGTTGTCTAGGCCCAGCATGCGCTCCGGATTCCAGACGTCGGGGTCGCTCCACACTGCTGGATCCTTAGCTATGGCGTACAAGTTCACCAGGACCTGCAATAACAAGCTAAGCTTAGCAACAATCGATATTGAGCGACGAGGCTTCGGAAACGGAGATTGGTGTGCTTGATACCTGGGATCCTTTGGGGACGTCGTAGCCGCCGAGGGTGATGTCCTCCTCCACCAGGCGCGCCGGCACGATGGGCACGGGCGGATACTGCCGGAGAGTCTCCTTAATCACGGCCTTCAAGTAGGGCATTTTCGGCAAATCATCCTCGGTCACCATACGCTCCATCCCCACAACGCTCTCAATCTCCCGGAGGAGCTTCTCTTGTCGCTTCGGGTCTTTCGCGATCTCGTACATGATCCATTCGGAGGTCACGAGCGTGGTGTCGCTGGACTCGATGATGGGCTCCCACAACGACATCTCCACTTGCTTCTCCGTCAGGTGCGTGGCTTCCCCGATCACGTAGTCCGCATAGTATCGCGATGCCCCGCCCTGCACAAGCGGAATAGTCAGAATGGTGCGCGCGCATTCGGGAGTGAGGAAAGGGATGGTTCTGGACTGGGTGGGACCTGGAGATAGCTGGGGCGTTGGCGCTGCGCTCGGATGAGGGCCTTCATGATGCAGTTGCGCCGGTAATCGACACTCCGAATCCCGTTCTCGACGCGCCGGTTGGGAATCCATCTGAGCGCTGGGAAGAAGTCGCGCCAGTCTACGTCGATGACGGCGTGAAGCGGATCTACCACGAGCGCCTGGAAAATCTCCCATGTGCCCATGCGTACTCCGAGCTCCGGCACTTCGATATCGTCCGGCACGTATCCCCATATCTGTTCAATGTCCCACTATCAATTTTGTTTCCTGATCGAATTCTTGAGTAGCCAGCCCGATCCCTGCCGTTGTGGAGTGGTTATTTCGAAATGGGCTGGGAGGAGTACCTGGTTCATTGCGAAGGGGAAGAGGGCTTTCTCGATGTAACGGCGGACGTTGATGACTCCAGTAGAATTCGGAAACGAATGCAATTCGGTTAGCACTCCATCCAACATGCCCGTGAGCGCCTCGTCACGCATGTCGCGGTTTCTGGTCTGCACACATGCGCACACAGAGAGCATGAGCACTCATCATGATGCCATTTGAAACAAGTGTTGGAGGTCTATATGAATTTCATGGTACCTGTGTGTTGGGACCAAGCAGGTTGGCAGTGAGGATCTTCTTCAGCATGCGGTGCTCGGCTCCGTAGTCGGACATGGCCACCATGGTCTTGTCCCGGGTCAATGTGCGCAGCGCAAACGGCATCTTCCGCGACGAGATCGACGCGAACTTCGTCACCATCGCCTGCCATCATCGATGCACATTCAAACTCTCGTTTCATTACAGCACTTCCTCTCACTTCCTCATTCGCTACAGAATGTGAACAACACTGCCGCATTCGATACTTCAAACTAAAATCGAAAACAGAGTATGAGGTCACAAGCTCTATTCGTAGTTTGTCCACTGTACGCTGCTCCAAAGTATGACCAGTTCAGTGTGACAACCATGCTGTGAGGTGCATGTTACCGGGAGTCGGGAAAACAGAGCTCAGATGAGCATTAGGACCACAATGTGTAGTATCAGCCATGCACAGTACCTCCTTAGCAATGTCAGAATTGTTGATGACGACTTGAAAGACTTGTCCGACTTGAATGGTGAAAATTGGACCATGTTCATGCGCCCAAGTTGTGAAGGTGCGGTGTGGTTTCTTTTCCGTCAATTGCAGCAAGTTGCCCAACAATGGAAGTCCCCCAGGTATTGCTGCACAACAACACAACAACACAACTCCTCATAAGCCTCACATACTTCCAATCACAGAAGTGCCGAACATCATCTATTTCACAAGCCAAATACATTACATTTCGTTTCTTCACCATGCAATTCTATTACATAACAAAACTCCACAGTTCCAGCAACCCCAGATGGGGTATATTTCTTCGAATAACCTGGTATTATGCTAATTTGTCCATGTATTACAACCATAATTTCTCCAATTTAGTATGAGAATCTCAAAAAGAATGACTCCGTTTTTCTGAAGTCAAAGCAGGGTGGGGTGCTCAGTACTTGGAGGAAGTCGCTTCTTAGCACCGAGGCACATGCGGGAGACGAGCAGGAAGAGCCAAGCGAGAGTGAGCGTGATGATCACGGTGTTGGCCGAGATTTCCTCGCCCACCATGACCTTCACTGCCGACGGCAGCCCCGGCGGCATGGATTGCATGGCCTCCGTCCATTGTTGCCGCAAGTGCGTACTCCACAACTTCGCCATCGCGTCTCCTCCCCTTCTGCACCTTTCTCCTCAATCAGAACTCAAGCTGCTACACCCACACCACACCACACCAATTCCATCACTCTCTTGCTATAGACACGGTAACACGGTCAGAGCGCACCCAACATGATGTTACATGACTTCTGAAGATCAAAATCCTCTTCAGGTCACTTTACACTGGTTAAACACAGGAAACGAAACCGCTTCAGATGTCAAGGTGCACAATATGTGTTATTTGCACTTAGATTCTTGTTCTGAACCCAGCGAATTGTACAAATAAGCCAAAAGGGGCTCCTCTGTCTGTACAGATGGTTTCCGAAGCTTAGAGATGTAAACCGGTTGCTGTATGCATGCACTAATCCAGAACGAAAATGGTGCAAACATCATACTACTAGTACAATTGGGCATTCTGTCTGCAGATTTCGATCATCGAAACTGGGGCTACCTTGTTCTGGAGGAGAGCCTCCGTCGACTCCTCTGCGATTGAAAACGTTCTCGAGAGAGAGAGAGAGAAGTGGGGGTCCACTTACATAATAAAGCTAACGATGGAATAAAGAACTCAGAGTACGTCTCGCACTCCGAAGCTGCGTGTGCAGGTGCTGAGTGTTCCAATGAATTGTGCTGGCCTGATTATGTACTACTGTAGGCAGCAACCGGGTCTCACCTCAAATCAGTGGAGGGAGGAATTTTAGTAATTCGATGCTTCGATAATCGATAAAAGAGCGTCGTCAGACTCGGTGATCTTCTGACAAAGTCATGCGCATATCAGCCAGAAGCTCATACACCTCCGGGGACGCTGCCCGCCTTCGAAATTTCCAGACCGACGCTTTTCACCTCTTGCTTGTAAGTAAAGTATTAGGGCCATTGCTTGACAAATCAAGCTTGCATCCAAGGTAAGTTCATATGCAAGATATGAAGTACTTATCAAAGTAAGTTCATACGCAATAAAAGTACTTTTGACTTTGCATCGAAAACAAGAGGAGATGAATCTCAATTGCATAATATGCATAGCTTTCTCAATAAACAAGGTACAAACTCGGGCACAGAAAAGCTAACTTGTAGTCATGTAAAAACTTTGTTCCTACTTTTCTCCACCAAGAGGTACTTGTGAATATATCCAATGAAATATTAACAATAAGAACCGGGCCCATAACGGGTACGACTGAAGTGTCAGTTCGTAATGCGAATGACTTGAAGGGGAAGTATATATTCAATGTAATACTTGGTTGGTTATCTATCTTGTGTAATAATCCTCTTAACTATTAGCTTATCGATCCATTCATGACAACAACGGAACTATACAGCTTGTCATGTGGTGGAGGACAAGCAAGAACGGGTCGACTTAATTGTGTCATGATCGTATCATATTTCACAAATCAAACTCATACTTCTCACCTTTCATTGAAAACAAGAATCATCTTGATGAGGTGAGCTTTGATTGTACTTACACAACCTTTCGCAATAATGGTTCTCTACTTTTAATCTCACCAAAGAGGTATTTGTGGAGAGATATTCATTTTACAAGTTGTTGATAGGTATAAGATCTGAGTTAGCTTATTGATCCACCACTGGCATCAGATGTGAGCTTTGTTCTTTGGTGTGCCAGGATAAGGAAAAGGAAGGGTCAACTGGAGAGCGCCGCCCGAGGTCAGTCATTAACGACGACGCTCGGAAGTGACGACCCACTCCGAGTTTATCTCACTCCCCGTTTTGTCTCGTTCGTGACAGAAGCTGCCTCGACCGAGTCCCGCAAGTTTCAGGACCAGATTCGCCCGGTGCAGTACATTACAGTACTCAGTCGCCGGCACAAGCTTCGAGGGCGGGGTGCTAGCCTAGCCTAGTTGAGCAGGGATTCACGAACATCATTCCCCCATCGGCACTTCGATCGAGACTCCACACCAGGACCCAGAGCATCAAAAACATCCTGTTCTTGGCTCTTGTGCATGCATGCAAAACAGCATCCGCGACTTGCCCAGCGAGAGCCCCAGATTCTCACTACTCTACTCTACTCTCCTCTCCTCTCCTCTCCCTTGTCGACTGGGACATTACTTAACTTACTGTACGATCGCGCATCAAATCTTCCGAGTGAATGATTCTTCATTCGATCTATGCTTATTTTTAGTATGTTCTGATCTCGGTGTGCTTATTTTAATCTTATCGTGGAATACAATCTTTGTAGAGGAGGAGCTACAGTACGTGTTTTGCTTTGCTTTGCTTTACTACTCGAATGAAGAGTCACATTCTTCGATCTTCACGGCGTTCTAAGGAGGGCGAGAGAGGAATATGTTGATTGATTGTTTCAAGAAAAAATTATGAGGGATCTACAAGTTTGAACTTCTTCTTGTTCCAAAAAGTGGATTTTTAGTATTTTCTTGGAGGGAAGCATGCATGTCTTTTCTTGGGGTGAGGGTTAGTTTTGAGTGAATTTTATCCAATTTGGCTAGCGAGGGACCATTTTGAAAAAGCATAGTTGGAATGGCACAACATAGGACACACAAATGGAGGTTTGGGTGCCACTAGCAAATATTCCCGTAGAGAAGGTCCCAATTGAGATTTAATTTTTTTTAGTTTTTTTTTCCTTCAATCCGGAAAAATAGGTGTTAAACAAAATTAACTTGGAACCAGTAAATGACTTTAGTTCTTTGAGTATTATAGCAATTCTACAATAGTAATGTGAAGATTTGAGCATAGTGAAAAAAAGGATGGTATTATGATTGAACACTTAAGTTGGAAATTCATTTCACAAGAATTTTGAAATTCTAAACAATCACATGCAGTGCGATGTATGAACATTGTGAACCTTACTCTTATTTAACCCCTAAACGCCCCAATCTATTTTTACCCAATAAACACATTATCAAAAAAAACATCATAGATGGGAGTGAAGGTAAGTTATTTAGATCTCAATCGTACAATCTTGTAATATACTTAATATTGTAAGTTATGGGAGTTAACCCCTAATGATCCAAGAGGACCAAATCGGGCTTTTGTCATTTTGGGCAGCCTAGATGAATAGGTTAAAAGTAATATTTCTACATAAATTTTTTAATGTGTGCTCCCTATACTGCAAAGTGTATGTGGTAAAATTTGCAAAGCCAAATTCCAATTTTTAAATCTTCTACGACAATTCTTGGTTTGCGAGCCAAACTGGGGCAGTTTAAATTTAGTATTTTTTTGAGATTTTTTTTTGGGAATATGTTCATGACCAAATCACTACTTAAGTTCCAAAGGGCCCCAAGTCACAAAGAGTACCAATTTTACAAGGGCAACCTCTAAAATTGTCAAAAACAATCTCAACAATGCCCAAAAAAACTTCGTAGACAAACTTTGGATGTTATCATCTCTCAAACGGTAAACATCCAACAGTCAATTTTTAAATCAGATACTGAAAATTGGCTTAGGTACAAGATCTTACGGTTGGAAGTTAAAAAAAAGAATAAAAAAATTGTTTCGCACCCTTCGAAGTGCATAGAGGTAGAGATGTGGAGTTTTGAGGGTGATGCGGTCATACCAAGGCTACTACACCAGATCCCATCAAAACTCTGAAGTTAATCGCCTTTGGGCCGGAATAGTACTGGGATGGGTGACCTCCCGGAAAGTCCCGCTGTTGCATCCATTTTAAAAAGGCACCACAAGCTTTCGCTTGGTGGTTAGGGCTTAGGCCCCCAATGAGGAGGTCATGGGTTCTATTCCCCATGCTGGCGTGGTGCTCACCACCTTAGTCCACCCAACTATTGTGGGGGGTCTTCGGACCTTGTTGTATGGGTACCTCAGAGTCCTTTGGGGGGATACTATGTCAAGTATCTTCAAGGCACTAGTAACTAGGCTAGAAACTAGCGTAGTTATAGTGTCCACAACCCCAATTCTGTTAAAATGGCACTATGCCATGTGCCATTTTGCCACACTGGATCTTACATTTGTGCTCATACAAAGTGGTGTATTCTGTAATATCACCATTTTTTTGTAATATCACTTCTTTACATACATTGTCACTCATTTTCCCTAATATCACCTCAAAATTCTGCTATATCACATGGTTTTTGAACTGAAGTTTATAAAGTTGAAGTGTGCCATTTTACCGGAATAATGTCATTTTAACGGAATTGGGGTTCCACCCTCGAGAGGGGGAAAGTAGTATTGTTCCAATTTCCCCTTGTCCGGTGGCCATCGGGATATTAGCATTACGAACAGACACTTCATTCAGCCGGCCCCTTAGAAAGGGACCGGAGTTTCTATCTATCTTTCTATCTATCTGGAGTTTTGAGGTTTCAAGCTCCCAAAAACACACAAGGATCTTGTGGGGTTAGTTGTTGAATTATGAAGCCTCATATATTGCGAGATCGTGAGAAATTAGTACTCCAAAAAGATCACGATATTTTATTATTTCCATTTGAAGTGAAAATTCTACCAATTGACTTATAGCATTGAAAAAAATCACCATTTAGGAAGTTGTTTACCTTTTTCTCAATGACACCCTAGAACCGAAATAAAACTAGGAAAAAAATTTCTTTGCGTAAACAATAGCCTTGCAATGGTAAAAATTGCCTTATACTTTAAAACAGAAGAAAGGTCCAAAACTAGACTCTTTGCACTTAAATGCACGCCATTTATCCCTCACATCTTGGATGGATTTAAGGTTTCTACTACACAAACTAGATCCAAATTGGAATCCACCCCAATAAACAAATTTGAAATCCAAGAGTGGACGAAGGAGAAAACAACTCCTCAAGAACCATGTTCATTTTTGTTATTTTAGTATAGCAACTTCATTGCAAATCCAATACCATAATTATCGAAACAAAAAAAATTCCAACTACAAACTTGTTAACTTTTATCTCTGGATCAAGATTATCTAAAAAAAATCACAAAAAACAAAAAATGAATTTTACATAATTGGCTTGCAATAATAAAACATGTCGTATGATAAAAAAACTCTAAAACAAGAGTTGCCTTCACTTACAGGGATGCCATTAACTCCTACTCTATTTTCACCGCACGAACGAGACTTGATTTGGGACCAAACTCAAGTGATTTGTCCAAAACGGACTCCAAATAAGGAAGTTTTGACTCTTCAAAGTTATCGCTTGCCATCCAAAACATCACCTTCTAGTATCAAGGGCATATATGGGTTAAAAGCAATTCAACAAGGCACTAAAATAACAAAAAAAATGAAAATATTTGTAACAAACCAAGCTCCAAGACCAATCTATACTTTCCCAAAGCTTATATCACGTAAGAAAAATTCTATACTTTCCCAAGGCATATACAATGTAAGAAATGATTGAACTCATTTTGAAAAGAAAATTTTCTTATATGAAAGCAAAGAATAAGATTCCTCATATGATTGATTTTGGTTTTTAGCATAGGTACATAAAACATGAGACAAGCAACATGTTAAAACAATAAGAAAAAAGCATGGATGCCTTGAAAAACAATAATAATGAGCACTCTTTTAGGGACTAGAAAGAAAGAGTCGTTGGCCTAAAAGACAAAATCACCACCTCCTGAAATGGTGCCAAATATTCCACCTGAAATTTCCTTAATTTAACTATCATGGTATCTTAATCAGCCTATCATAGTACTTTTTAATTTGGCATCCATTAAAAAGAGGGGGATAATCCCCCTTTTATTCTTCCATTTTGATTCGCTCCTTCCTAACTACGATATCTTCATACTTTCCTATTTGTTAGAGGCTCATACATTGATTGTTCAAAAATAAAATAAATAATTGTGGGTTAGGAACATTCTTGCTATTTCCCATAGAGTTGATTAGACCAAGTCAAGGTTTAATATTGGGAGTTTTTGTGCTTTAGGAAAAGATGCGGTTTCAATCTTATTAATTGGTGGGAAAAAAAGTTGGGAAGATGTATGTTTTGTTCTTTACCCCTTAAGTTGTTTTAGTGGTGTAAAAGAACTTCCAAGTGATCCCTTTTGAAATCAACGTACAACATTTTCTTTGAACTTGAATTTGAGAATTTCAACTGTACAATCTAGCCAATTAGTCTACCTACCAAGTTTGATTGAATTTGACTGAAAGAAGTTTCATTCGCACTTTCATTTTGTAAAACCAACATTCCTTTTTCAAGTCAAAATGACCTAAATTGGGCTCTTTTTGACTATAGGGATAATGAGATACATCTAAAGTTACATCTTATTTAAGCATAAATGAAAAATCTCTCTTCTTCTTCTCCTTCTTCTTCTTTCTTTCTCTCTTTTCTTTTCTTTTCTTTTGTTTTATTTTTTATTTTTTATTTTTTTAGTAAATAATTAATTATTTGAAAAATTGTAAATCTCCAGATTTTTAACGGATACAAACTGAAATCTTTCAAAATTAAATCTGATTAAATGTCATCATTTTTTAAAGTTTTATGTTTCTCAATTCTATATTTTTGAGATGTTTTGGGGTATAAAATATCAATAAAAAATAACCTCTAATCACACGGTGATGAAGTCTATACGTGAAGAATAAAAATCATTTTGTTTCCATAGAAGTGAAATTTGATAGAGGCTATACTAGTTTTCTCAAAGAACTTGGAAAGGTGAAAACCTGAGAATGCATACTATGTGCAACCTCACAAGGCATCATCATTTTAGTCTCAAAGGGATCAAATGAATTGACAATTCAAGTAGAAGAACTTCCAACTTATCTTGAGCCATGTGAATAGAGTGTTTGTTTGACCTATCTTTGTCTGTATATGCATGCAAATCATAAAACTATGATGTGGCCATTACTTGTTATTTTTATTTATTACTAGTCAATCGTCACATCGAAATTAGAACTTTACAAATTGCCAAATCATAACATAAGGGGTTGTTTATACTATGAATCCTTGAGGTTAACCATCTCGGTCAAACCCAGCTTTGCTTGAAACAAGGGGATTGACCACATAGTTAAAGGTCACCAAAGCATGCCAAATATTTAATTTTTCAACTTGTTTTTAGTTAAATTCTGATTGAACATAAACTCAATGGAGATCATTGTGCTCAAAATAATTGAGTGACTATTATTTATTTATTTTAGAAAAAAGGGAAGAAATGAGAAAGTAAGAGGAAGAGTGAATGATAACAATATATCGTAATAAAGAAAACGCTTATATGGTAAGGTGTCCTATAATGGCGCAATTTTCAGCACAAAAAAATCTACAGGAATGTTGCCAGTGCAAGCAATTTTTGTACATGGAGAAAATTAGTAGAAAACTAGAGCAAGTGGAATCATCATTTTTCGACTCTTCTACAGTAAGTAATGAATTTTTGAAGATGGAAATATAGGTGTTCCTAAAATGGTGCCCTAAAGTGACGCCCTATAATCTTTGCAGAGTGTACATGGTATTGTTGTATGGAGAAGCTATCATGTACGTGACAGTGAAGATTACTAGGGCTCCATTTTCGGCACTGCGCCATTTTTGGCTGCTCTACCATATCCCTCCTAGTCCAATTTCATCTCTAGCAGAAGTGCAATCACTGAATACTGAAAACTTTCAATGTTCAGTCAGAATCAATCTTGCTGCGGAAAGATTGCATGCAACTTCCAATAAGATATTTGAGGCTGTAAGGCCTGCGTCACACATGTACTTCTGACGAATGTGGAACCTTACAGCATGCAACATTGAATCATGAAGATTCAAAGCTCGGCTTGCTTGTTGAGTCGTAGTACACGAGTACTGGTAACATATTTTAGCTTTCATTGTACTGAAACTCTCCTTTCTTGTGCATTCGGCATTCAAGAATGTCGGCGACGATTATAAATATATATACACAAGAAAAAGACTCGTACTTTCCAGTATCAAAGAAAATCTTGTAATTCCTGGCCACGAAAGAAGCCTTGTATTTTCCAATGACAAAGACAACCTTAGAATTCCCACGTACAAGAAAGTCATTGTACTTGCAAATCACGAAGAATACCTCGTACTTTCCAGTAACGAAGAAAACGTCGTAAGCCTTGGTTTCGAAGAAAACCTTGTAATCTCCAATTACAAAGAAAACCTTGTAATCTCCAATTACAAAGAAAACCTTGTAATCTTTATTTACAAATAATACCTCCTGACTCCCAATTACGTAGAAAGCCTCGTAATCCCAATTGCAGTTCCTAATGATAGTTGCAATATGAGTAGCGTATAGAGGACGATAGTTGCAATTTCCAACTATACAGAGAGGACGACCGTTGCAGTTGCAATTTCCAACCGACGACAGTTGCAATTTTCGCTTGTATAGAGAACGACCGTTGCAGTTGCAATTTCCACATATATAGAGAACGACCATTGCAGTTGCACTTTCCACCTATATAGAGAGCGGCCGTCGCAGTTGCAATTCCCACTTGTATAGAGAACGACCGTCGCAGTTGCAATTTCCACGTGTATAGAGAACGACCGTCGCAGTTGCAATTTCCACGTGTATAGAGAACGACCGTCGCGGTTGCAGTTTCCACCTATATAGAGAACAACAGTTGCAATTGCAATTCCCTGACAAAACAGGGATCGACCGAAAAGGCTGGGATTTATTGACTTAGAAAAAGACAATACCAATTCATAAAAAGGTAAGATTTGAATGATTTATAGAGAATGGCCAAAATGACCGACGCAATTCCCAACAAAGAATTGGCCCACGTGAAATGCTAGTAGGATTACATATATGATGGATGAACTTCTTTTGATGAATGAACACCAAGTTCGTAGGTTGGTAGATTTGTATGTTGGTAGGTTGGTGGGTAGGAAGGATTGCCCAGTTCTCTATAAAAGTAAAGCATGAATCCAATTACTACGCCAAGCATGCAAGCTATACTGCATATCCAGATCCGATTACTACGCCAAGCATGCAAGCTATACTGCATATCCAAATCCGATTACTACGCCAAGCACGCAAGCTATACTGCATATCCAGTTAACCCTTAAACGCCCATGGGGTCTGAAATGGGCAGCCCAAAATTAGATCACAGCATCTTTTGGACTTGAGCACCATAAATAGTGCACATTTTGAACATGGGCATCATGAATGAACCAATCAATGACGAGCTTGCAACCTCCTACAAGGTTATGTACAACCCCAACCTAACTACCACAATCCTTTCAAAGCACAAAATCACTCATACAAATTGTGATTTGAACTGTAAAATTTCACTTTTTGAATGCATCACAAGAAGGTGACCAGGTTGACATTAAAATATAAGTGAAAAGTTTAGTACTACAGCGCAGATTCTGTTGGAAAAGAGCCCCTCAGGCTCTCTTGGGCGTTAAAGGGTTGACTCCAATAAACTCACATTAGAAGCTGGGCCCAACAGGTGCTTGGGGCTTGACTACACCGAAGTACCAGAAAGCGAAAGAAAAAAGAAGAAATGGCAAGTCCATGTTATTGAAAAGTTGATAGATTACTCCTCCATTCCTTCACAAATGTTGTTAGTGCTTGCTACTGACTGACATTTACTCATGATCATCCTGTCTACTCTACCCTACCACATCACGGCTCCATCACAGCACTCCAAAAAGGCGATGGCCTCGAAGCAAATTGCATTCTCTGACGCAGTACAAGATCCGTTCCCACTTCAGGCAATCAAATCGTGCTGTTGGAGCCCAGGAATGTTGCTACTAAAATAATTGGGATCTTACAGCTTAGTCGCACTTGATGTTCCTGTATATCCGGCGCACAAACAACGACGAACCCAAATACCCCACAGCACCTGCACATCTCACAACACGTTACTCAAAATTGCATATCAAAACGTACAACAGTAGCACTAATCATGGCAATTCTGTATACTTAATACAATATCATAGCAATAAGGTGGAATCCTACCCCATCTGCCCAGCGTACACTTGCAGGTATTGAAGTTAGATTCTAGGTAGGTGAGGAGATCTGAAGTTGCATAACAAACAGACGAACTCTGCATATGCTCGCATAATAGTAGTAGCACTGTTCTACTCAATATAGCATTGTAGCAATAATATGGTATCCACCCCACTTGCAGGTATTGTGGTTAGAATGTAAGTAGGTGAAGAGAAGATGGAAAGGTTGTGGATGAACTTGAGGTGGCTTACCGCAGAAAATGCCGAGACCGATACAGAACATGAGCGTGTAACCGAAGTAGAAACTGATCTGGAAGAAGCCCGACATCTTGGTCTTCATGTAATAGTAGTAGATCGAGTAGAGGTACACGTAAAGCGCGGTGGAGGCCGCGGACCAGAACGACGTCCATTGCCAGTGATAATTCTCAGCATTCAGCAAGAAGTACGTTGCCACAATCGTCACACACACCGTCACTATGGTCAGAATGATGAACACCAGCAGCATGAATCCGTAGACGTAGTACACCTGCCACAGCCAGAAAAAACACCATCAAAACAAAAATATCAAACTCCCTGTATCATCATAACTCAAAGAAAGCCGAATCACTGCACTGCTTAAAATGCTGACTAATTAGTGTCCATGACACTATTTCTGAACGGTTGATATCTAAGCGAGTACCACGTAAAAAACTGTGAAAAATGGGACACTCATTGACAAAGTGGAGTACATTCATTTTTGCTCATTCAAAATGCTCGGAATGAACCTTCAACACTTAACCTAGACCCTAATCATGTTTCTACAGTGAACTTTCCACAGTGTATTGGACGTGAGACACTAATTGCAGTCAGCACTGTAGTTTGAGTTCACTCGTGGAAGGAGAAGAGTGTTCCAGCAAAAGATGTGCACGGGTGCTTGCCTTGTATTGCCAGAAGGAGGTGAAAACGAAGTACATCTCGATGAAGATGCTTCCGAATGGCAGCAGTCCACCCAACAGGGCTACCACCGAAGGTCTGAGGTACCACTTCTTGTCCGGAATGGGACGAGGGATGGTCTTCACTCTGCACGGGTTGTCAGGCTGCCCGCTCCAGTTTCGCCCCACCACCGTCCCGAACAATGCTAGTGGGAACGAAATGAAAGCCCAAATCACCAACACCACCACCATGGTGCCAAAAGGAATGGCGGCCAGAGAATGGTAGTAGATGGCCACGAAGTTCAACAAGAAGCCAATGCCGAAGCACAAGAATGGGAACAACGACGCCGTCAGCAGCATCGACTTCATCCAGTACTTTCCTGCACATCACAAAAAGAGCATCAGACTCCATACAAAGCACAATTTCTAATAACATGCTACACTTAACTAACTACAGACAAATCCAGACAGGATTTTCATTGTGCAATGTGCATTTAACCTAATTAGATCTACACATTGAAGCTTTGAGCAGCTGAATCTCCATACGATTTCTTGAAATCCTTTATGTTCAAAGATTTCCATGGAGGACCCCCCCACAAGTTGGTTCTGGACTCTTAAAACTCCACAAGTAGTCCAATGAAGCATTGAAAGAATACCGTCATTGCGTGAGTAGAAGCCTCCGCTCACGTATCCAGCTATGAACGAGGTCAGCGCGTAGCATACGATGAATGCCGTCACAATAGCTCCACGCCTGCAACCACATGATCCAACACCAGCACCAATCAAATTCCACGCTATATTATGCAATTAATATAGAGTACGTCTTCTAGCTATTGTAAAGCGCCAATTACACTTGCATGAGCTAGTACGACAAGAGCACTTTCAGCACGTATCAACAACGCCAAAAGTCGAGAGGAGCTCGATTCGGGTCGTTTTGACTCAAAACAGAACGGCTTTTCTTCCAAATGACGAAACTTTGACTCTAAGGATCCGTACTGTCAACTTAATGAACCTTGATGGGTAGACTAATTGGATAGTTTTACAACAAGATCCTACAGTTGAAATTCTCGAAACCGAGTTTTAAACAGAGTGCACATTGGATTTCCAAAGCATCATGTTGAGGTCGTTTTGAGCCACCCGACTTCGAAGGACAAACCAAGAGCGCGTACCCGACATAGAGCATTCCGACGATGGACAAGAGGATGACAAGCAAGACCAGCATAGCGAGCTGGGCACCGGTCCCGACCAAGGCGGACAGGAGCACCAGATTGCGAGGGGCACGGAACACATCGCCATGCACCAGTTTCCATCCCGACTCCTCACTCACGTCCCTCTCCTGCACACCCCATCATTTTTCTAAGAATCATCCAACATCACTTGAATTCAAACACGAAACATCATCATCGTCGTACTCACCAACGTCTCCAGGTCGTCCTCTTCGCGTGCGTACTTTGCGTAGTCGTTCCGGAGTGTTCGCATCAGAATCATTGATACCAACCCGGTTAGGAAGATTACCATCATGAAGGAGTTGAAAATGGAGAACCAGTGAATCTGCCATCACCCACCACATCCATCAATCTCCACCTACAGCTAAACTATTTCAAGCAAAAACTCAGTATCGCTGGTACAAGCTCAAAACCTCGTAGTGTGAAAACCTCAACCTTGAACCTCTGAACACTCACTGATCCCCACAGTACCTCGAAGTGAAGCAAAATCACTAGTAAAGAGGATATACACTGTTCACCACTGATTGACACGTAACTATCGTGACTTGTTGTAGTTCTGAGAAAAAGATAAGACTATGTTCACAAGATTGCCCCACTCTAAGCAGTATAGATGCTTTTATGCTCACCCAAAAAACAGTCACCAACATGAACAAAACCCTGATCAAATAATGTGGCACCACTCAATATCATTTCCAGTGTAGTGACTAGGAATAATATACGTTAGTTAAATGCATGAAAAGCCTCACCTAGAACTCCATAATTGCTACGTTGACTGCGGTAACTCATACTAACTAGTTAGAAAGTCAAAACAAGGAGTATATTCTTCCATACAATGGGGTCTTCCATACTTGTAGCAAAAAGAGTACCTCTGTGAGTATATATAGAGTACAGAGTACATAACAGAGTACTCTGCAAAAACAGAACCATTTTAAACATATACTCAAGGAAAAAGCTTTGATGGCTTATATAATATTTCGAATCGAATGGTCTAGGTAGCTTAAGAGATTGATGTGATGTGATCAGGTACCTGGTGCTCAAAGAACGGGTAGTCCAAATACGCATCAAATCGACGGATGTACGAAGTGTTGGTGGGTTCCCACTGCACTGTATAAGTGAGATCAACTTTCTTTCCAGGTACGATAGGCTGCAGATTCTCTTGAGTGAGATTCACTTGAATAATCTGTTAAGAAAGCTACATTACGTTAGCTCACGAGCCTGAAAATTAGGTTGCTCGAAAAACAACCTCACAATATGGTATTACCTGATCGTTGTTATATTTGATCACCAAATCCTTGTGCGTGTACATCATGTACTTCGCATCATCCTCCTTATCTGCGTGTTGCTCTCCTACGAAACCTGCCATAGCACATCAATCCCCAAGTACTGTGAATTCGCATAGAATGGATAACTGATCCAGATCCAAGAAATGAAAAAGCTTTTGAATAAGCGTGTGTAATCGAAGGAGACAGACCAGCATGATACGAACCTAGACCTAAAGCTAGCATCATGTAACCTGATTGAGACATTGAAGGACAAGCTCAACTTTTTTGTTATATCTATTTGAGCAAGAGCTAGTATCTTCTGATCATTACTCCTCTACAAGAATTGATGTAGATCATGACAAGACTTCAAAAAGGATCGATAATCACATACCCCAAAGTGGAAGATCATCTGCGTCACATGCCGACAAACACGAAAACGAGTATTAGACACTTGCTCAGATCGGTAAGTTTCATTGATTAAACGAAAGAATGATTTGAATGAGTTGATTACTTACCCATGAAAAACTCGAACCAGTAAATGTTGGAGACAGCGTCTTTGAAAGCAGCGGCTGACATCTCATTCAGATCAAAGCTGCAAATGGTTTTCTTCTCCACGGGAGCTGCATCAAACGAGATGGGTTAGTCCTCCTTTAGCTACATACAGTTCTACTAGAATGCAGGGTTTCGAATTTTTACGTACTTTTGAACTTGATGTCAATCTCGCTGTTGATGAGTTCATTTCCTTCCAGAACTTCACCCAATCCTCCCCATTTGTGTCGAGCATTAGCGCCATTTCCAGGAGCACAAAACGGCAAACTGTAGTAATTGTACGTTTCTTGTGGATTGTTGTAGGGTCCTACTTTGTTAACCCATAGTACCACCGGATCCCCTGCCGCATACTGCAAAAAACGGCTGGATTCATAAACCCCGACGCTCGATGCTAAATTTGGAGCAACCCTAAAGAAGCAAGGACTCAAAGGATTGGATCGATTGCGAGCATCAAATTTTATGAACGAGTCTCTTGATCGGCGAGGAGGGGAGAGGCTAGAAGGGAGGTGTACGCACCCTGTGATCGTACTCGTTGGCATTACTGAGCTGCAGCAAAAGGAAAAGCGCCACCCCCAACAGGCCAACCCTACTGAGGGTAGCCATTGTTGTTCTCCGAGCTCTCAAATCGCGCTGAAAAGAAAGAACGTAGGAGCTTGCTCAGATCGAAAGGGCTCAGATCTGGAAACCCCAAAGGACGAACTCGGACGACGAATTGCGGAGATGGGTGTTCACCTGCTCGAGCCGATCAGTGAGAGATCATCGACGCGATTGTCGCGAGCGCCGTGGCGATGGCGATATCTGCAATGCCGCTTCCTTCCTTGCGAGGGCGAGCGAGGCTATGCGGACGATGATGGCGCCTTTGGCCCTTTCCTTGTACCCTACTTTCACTTCCATCTCCCTGTGTTGTTTCTCGCACATTATTGCTTCCAAAAATTGGGCTTGACTTTGAAACTATTAGTTGTTAATTTGGCATTATTCTCTATTTTGTCTGTCTTTCTAGTTGTGAAGAATAAGTTTTACAATACAAGTCGAAATATAAGTTGATTGTGACTATGTTGAATGTAATAACATTGACACTAGTTAATATCTTATAGTAGAAACACCCATACTCGTACCTTAACACCATAGCTGGTTCGTTCCGTGCCGAACGAATAATTATTCTTTTTGAAAAAATAAGGTCCGTTTCTCGCAAATCGAATTTTTAAAAATTCGTCTCTCATTTTTTAGAGAAAAAAAAAAAATTCGGGGCAGAGAAGGGGGTTTATTTGTGGATGGAGCTTCATAATGACAAGACTAAGCAAGACTTGAAATCAGTAGATTTGGCAGCTACATCACTGGGGTCTTCGCATAGTTTTGTCATTTACCCATTTTTGGAGGGCGGCAAAATAAGTCCACAATCCTCCTGAATGATTATACTGTATTTTATCAATTTTCGGTTTATATTGAGATTATTTTTCCTGAAATGCGTTCTTGAAGGCATGGAATTTCTTTTTTTTTTTGTTATTTTTGGAATTATTTAAGAATGAATTAGCTATGGTGATACGGTATGTCCCACCCCCCTCGAAAAGTGCCCAAAGCTTTTTCAAAGGAAAATAGCCCAAAACTCAACCCTTTGCACTCAACATATCTTCGGTACATTTTTAATTTATTCAAGGTTTTTGCGACATGTACTAAACTCAAATTGTACCCCATACCAAAAAACAAAGTCAATATCTAACAATGGATGAAGGAGATATGGCTCCTCAAAAATCATCCAATTATCCACTTTTTGCAATGTAGAAACATCATTGCAAATTCTATACCAAAGCTATTTGGATCAAAATTCTTTCAACTAGAATGTTGTTAGCATTCATCTTAAGATAAATATTCTATGGAAAAAATTCATAAAAACATATTTTTGATTTCTCATGATTGCCTTACAATGGCAAAGCATGCCCCATATTTGAAAACACATAAACAAGAGCTATCTTCACGAAAATGCATGTCATTTATTCAAACTTCATTTTATAAGTGTGCAGTTTTGACCACAAAAACAATACTTGATTTGGGACCCAACCCAAGTGATTTCATCCAATAGGGACCCTCGATAAAAACGTTATGGCTCTTCAAAATTTATGCCCTTCATCCACAATGTCGTATTTCGACATTTGACACCTTTAGGGGTTAACCAAGATCTTTTGAATAGCATGTTCATGTTATCATTATGATAATAGCCACTTCAAAATAAATAGCCACCTTATTATCCACCTTATTTCTTCTTAGTCTTTTATGTCTTGAAAAGATATATATATATATATATATATATATATATATATATATATATATATATATATATATATATATATATATATATATATATATATATATATATATATATATAGTTAAAATGAACCGTAGTTCTAATGAAAACTAATTTACATATCCTCGTGATTATAAATTAGAATGCATGATTACAATAAAAATATCAACGTATCATAAGTATCACACAAAAATATACATTATCTAATCTTTTACTTACTATTTCACATAATGTCTAAAGATTTAAGATTGAAGCTTAAGTCACATTTGATTTTCATGACTCTACTTAACATCTAGAGCTCTTATGAAGAGATAGATTCTGACTTGCCCAATACCGCTGATTTGAATACCGTTGATTTGTTCACTGTCGGGGTGGGAACTCTTCCAGCACCCCGACTATGGGAGCCCATTTCTCCCTCTCTATAATTCGGAATTAGACATGCCATATACCAATAGAAAGCTATTGAGGAGATGTACCATCATCTCAGATCTTGAAATATTTGGACAAAAATTGAGGTACTGAGGCGGAAAAAACTGAGAGGCATGTAATGGAGATTGAGCGAATTGATAAAAGAGGCCGACGACGTCCTTCTTCTACCAACAACTAAGCAATTCAAGAAGAGATCAAGAGAAACAAAATTGAAAGGGTAGTCCACCTACCTCACTACTCCTACTCTAACTAAGCATTACAAAGAAGAAGAGGTAGACAAACAAGAGATTGATGAAACAAACAAGATGGAGGAAAAGGAGGCCCATGGCCTTCCTTCTCCTATTCTAACTAGATTGAGTGGTCAAGATAGCTTGGAAACAAGCTTTTAAGTACAAAATCGGAGCCGCCAAAGAGGCGGCTCACCCTAGCACTAACTAAGGCTCGAGCTCTAACTAGGCCTCTATGGATGAATGGTGCTCTTTCACGGCGTTTCATCTTGAAGAACCTTTACAAATGGATATAACTCACAACTACCTCCACGAAATTAAATGAACAAAACCAAAACAATCAAGCCATAAACACAAACATGAACATTGAAAGCTAATTGCGCAAGGCCCATGGTAAAAAACTCAATCCAAAATTAAGCAACTAACAATATTCTTAATTTGATGATCCACTAGGGGGGATCTTTCCTCCTCTAGTCCTTGTCCATCATCAATTGGATTTACTAGGGGGAAATCTTCCCTCCTCTAGTCCTTCCATACTAAATCTAACCTAAACCTTAAAGTAATACCAAACGTCCTATCTAAGACATTCCAACAACCATCTTCTAACATGCATATTGCATTCATAACTTAACTAACTTAAATTTCATCAAATTACCTCATAAAGACATTGCTTCTTAACATTACATTTATAAAAGTAACAAATAAACAATAACGAAACAAGAGAGTCATTACAAGGTGTCACATTGGTGTAAACTTCTTGAACTTGTTCTTATTCATATGATTCCTAATCCTCTGCCTCCTTTGTCTAATGTTCCTGGCTACATCTTCTAATGCAAAGCTAATGTCATATTTACCAGGATACATAGACTGGACTCTATTTGCAAAAGATCTTTTCAATCCTTTGTCTTATTGTGTTAGGGTATATCTCAAGGAAATAGCCATGGAGCCCTGTCATGGGTATAACTTTGCATATGTTTATAGAAAGCCCCAATATTTTGTCCTTCTTTGTTA
The DNA here is from genome assembly GCA_037043015.1 of Bryum argenteum. Classification (NCBI taxonomy): domain Eukaryota; kingdom Viridiplantae; phylum Streptophyta; class Bryopsida; order Bryales; family Bryaceae; genus Bryum; species Bryum argenteum. The sequence continues at coordinate 14,803,433 of CM073330.1, forward strand.
ACCTCACACAGAGGCACATCTTTTACAGAGTCCCACATCCCTAACGAATGGGAATCACTCATAACGTTGCTCTCGGTTGGCAAACTAAGACCAAAAGAACCAATTGAATCGCAATTTCTATTGCCGGCCATATTTAGTTTGCGTACCTAGATGGCCTCTACATCCTGTTGGACTATTTTGGGCACTTTGATGGCTGCCCCTTGCTGCTCTCCCTAGGTGAGGGCAGTGCAGCTGAGCTCCTTTTCTTCTGTTTATGCTCGAGTAAAGCCTTCTTCTGCTCCAATGCTTCTGTTTATGCTCGAGTAAAGCCTTCTTCTGCTCCAATGGCTTCATAGCTTCATTTATTTTATCCATCTTTGCTTGCTTCTTTGCCTCCTGCTTCATCTCTCTTAGTCTTTTTGTTGATAGCTTCAAAGTTTGAGGTGTTGATGAATCAGTCACCGCCTGTCCTTTATTTATGAAAGCAAGTCTCCTCGTATTTCCTCTATGTTCATTCCGTCCCTCCTGCACTGAAGTAGCGCCCCCATTTCCTTCCAAGACCTATATTTCATACAGTGCATAATTAATCTTACTACATTCAGAATACCTACTATATTCCGCAACCTTAAGTACCCTAAACCACTGTAGACTCACACTTCGAACTCCAATACTAACTCAACAAAAACAACATACTATTTTGGTAGCACTTGTTAAAACTTTTAAAAATCTATCTCGGAACTCAAGGTGTAAGAGATACTTCTACTTTTGCTCGCAGATACTTTGCTTGCTCCTCCACGCTCAATTTGCTCAAAACGGCGTCTGAATTCATTGTCAACTGCGGCTAATTTTGTCCTTGAGGGTCTGTATTCTTCCCATTATCTGCAGGAAGAATTGGCACTAATTTGAGCACTAGAGGAGAAGTAATTTGTGGAGGCCTTGGAGGTCGATTGGATTTGGTACCCTAGGGCGTTGTATGTAGCATTGGAGAAGGGCTCCGAGACTTTGATCTCCTAAAATCCGCCACACACTCTGCCACTGTCAACTGACAGGGTTTAAGAGCCTTCTTGGGACTCGGGCTCGACGTGCTTCGAGGAGTCGACTTCTCTGCATCAACATGCGCGAGTGGAGTGTGAGTCTGTCATGTAACGTTAAGTTACATTACGTCATGTATTTTCAAGCAATGTTTATGGTAGAGCAGCCAAAAATGGCGCAGTGCCGAAAATGGAGCCTTAGTAATCTTCACTGTCACGTACATAATAGCTTCTCCATACAACAGAACCATGTACACACTGCAAAGATTATAGGGCGTCACTTTAGAGCACCATTTTAGGAACACCTATATTTCCATCTTTGAAAATTCATTACTTACTGTAGAAGAGTCCAAAAATGATGATTCCACTTGCTCTAGTTTTCTACTAATTTTCCACATGCACAAAAATTGCTTGCACTGGCAACATTCCTGTAGATTTTCTGTACTGAAATTGCGCCATTATAGGACACCTTACCATAATGCAAAGTACAATATAAAAGTTAATATCACCTCATTTATTTTCAAGCAATGTTTAATGCAAAGTACAATAAAAAAGTTAATGTCACCTCATTTATTTTCAAGCAATGTTTGATGCAAAGTACAACAAAAAGGTTAATGTCACCTCATGTATTTTCAAGCAATGTTCAATACAAAGTACTATATAAAAACAATGTATAGAAGGAATGTAGTTTTTGAAATGACTTACATCACATGTTGGCTAAAGAACAACCTCTGATAAACCATGTGTTGCAGTCCTCGACTTCTTCAGTGGATTCAACGATATTTCCTCGGAGTTCGCCGTGCATTTGTCAAGTACAACGCCCTCTACAGAGCTTTGTTCTTTCCCTCCCTCCACTGTAGGTATTGCTACCACGTCTACAACACCACTTTCTCGGCATTTCTCTCGTCCTTGGAAACAATCCAAATCTCCCTCCTCAAAACCAGCTTCGAATGTTGGGAATGTAAAAGCGGGAACACCTTCTTGCGTGTTCACTATACCTACATCTGCCACAACACACAAAGGTGTTTAAACCTCTTATGTACTACTACTATCAACAACTAATTTCATAAAAAATGCAATAGATTTGTGAGAGTTCATACCTGTGTGAACAATGTGAATTGGTAACCCTTGTTTAGGTACCTCAACGTCGGTCGATGAAGGAATTGCTGAGTGGACTGGACTTGAGGTAGCGCTTGCATCCTCAGAATGAACAAGGGGAATTGGTAAGAGTTGTACACCATCGACTGAGCTTGAGAAAGGAATTTTTGGATCGACTGGACTTAAGGTAGCGCCTGCAGCCTCGGCTTGAACAAAGGAAATTGGTAACAAATGTTCTCCATCGATGGCGGGTGATGAAGGAATTGTTGCGTCGACTAGGCTTGAGTAAGCACATGCAGCCTCGGATTGGGTTGGTATTACCTGCAAGAGGGGGTTGACATCTCCAGCGTTGCCTCCACATCATCCAATTGCGCATCCTTGAGAGTGCCTTATAAGCATCTCTTTGCTGCTATTACAGTTCCCTCTATCTCAAGACACCTACGTAGCTCTGTTGTCGTCTCCTGTTGCTCCTTCTTGCAGCGTCTTCTAGAAGGTGCTTCATGACTCTATACCATGACGAGCGTATCTCCACTGTGTTGCAACCTCGAGCTCTTTGATTTCTTAATGTCGCCTCGAGTTGCTGGTGCAGAGCTACGTGCCAACGACTTTTTATGTGTTCGGCCACTGCTATCTGAACAGTGTTTGGATACTGATAGCCGCCTTGATTTGGCCGTCCTCTTCACTGGTGATTTGATAGACACATTGATGACGGTATCAGCTTTTCGCAGGTACATGGAAATTGTCTCCTCCTCTTCGCCTTCTGCATACTGAGTTGTATGATTTTTTTTCTTCCAAGTTAGCTCCTCGTCATCTCTAGCTTGCCTCCTCTTCTTCTTTGCCTTCCTCTCCATTGTTGCTTCTGCAATGGCCGGTTCTCTTGCAACATGCCCCTCACTGTGATAAATACAATGTAGTGCCTTCACCCTCGGCACACAATTTCCCTCATTCTTACACCCCACCCCTGTTTCCTACACTAAGCGTGATGAACCTCCACTTGACGCTCTCTCTATTTCACTGTACCGGCTCTTCTACGTCCTCAGTCGACGCTTGCACTATACTAATATGTAGATCTACAATAACAACAACAGAACACCAATGTCTCTCTACATGCTAAAGTGCAGCATGGCCATAGAGAAGAAGTTATAGTGACTTGACCCCAAACCCCATACGTTTTTGAAAATACTACCACGCTACACACGACAAGAAACAACAACCACGGTAAGAAAACAAAACACTCTTCTTTGGAACTAAAAGACGGATACAAAGCTCACCAATAATCTCACCAATAATCTCTACAACAATAGATGTATAGAACTTTGATTACAACAACACATTGAACAACGTACTTCTAGGGTTTTAAAGCTGCGTTTAGAAGTTCTAAACTAATTCTTGTTATTCAATTTGAGGCGCAGGGTCAAGGAGGAACAGAATTTGTGGGGACGAGACCTCTACGGAGTAAGGTGTACATACAATTTTGAAATCCTACACAATGAAATAAAAAACAACGACGCCAAGGGTAGTCACTATGAAAATACCAAATGCTGGAAAACCAAGACTTAGATACGTACCTCTTACCGCAATGGGAGTGACACCGTCGACGTACAGTGTTGTTTAATCCTGCTGAACGGTGGCGATGGGTTTGTGAGCGGCGCCTCTACAAATTTCGCGCAAGAAAAGCGGAGAAGCTGAGACCCCTGTGAGTCCCAGCTGCGAATGCAAGGTGGAATTGACACGACGGAAAAAACTCATATGCACTTACTATGACTCTATAAGGTGCTTATGCAACGATTACGAAATAGCAGAGATTGAGACAACACTCAAACAATGCGAGGCGGAGTTGCAAGCGAGAGGAAACCAAACTCAGAAGCTAAATAACAAAGCGGAGACGCTAAGTGTTAGCCGAATTGGGAACTACAATTGGGACATTCTCTCAGACTACAACTGCGAACACATTTTCTCAAACTACAACTGCGAAGACGCTCTCTCAGAGACGCAACAAGTGATCAACCAAAAACAGTGAAAGTAAAACTCAAAAAATGAGCCATACTACCATGACCCCTGCCACAAAAACGGCGACGATGCCATCATGAGACCTGCTTTTAACCCTTAAACGTCAGAGCATGCCCCTCGGGCTTGGTTTCCAGTGTATTTTCAGAGGGGCTTGACGTTTAAGGGTTAATGCTCCCTACTCAACACCATCATCACGTACCACAAGGACGTCCCATCCACTCAACATCTTATGATTGAAAGTCTTTTATTAACGGGTTTCCATTTTCTGTGTGAACAGGGTCTACATTTTGGATGACATGGCCTGAAAATAATGGGTAGATATTATGCACCTTATACAAAAACAATCTCATTTAAGGTAGTTTCTCATTTAACTTATGTTGATTGCTCTATATTCCTACGTTTCTCTTATGGTGTAAGCCCACTTGAAAGTATAATATACAATATCGCAATGCACGTTTTATTTTGGAGGATAAGATAACTATAAATTTCCACAAAAGAGAAATAACCCTTATATATGCATTTGATTAATGTTCATGAGTGTTTTTGATCTTTCCTTATTGTCTTCTCTCAATACATATATTAAATTTATCTTTCTATGCCTTACATTGAAACTTTAATTGTACTCTAAAATTACTTTATCATACATTGACATTATTCTTTGTATTAATATATATTATATTGTGGAATATCTTCGCGTGTGAACAGAGTTGAAGATATCGCACATTGGTACAAATTAGGGTGCTTCTTTCTACTACTCAGCTTTAGATAAAAGAAAAAGGTGAAATTCTCATCTAATATGTGGATAATTATTTTTCTTACTTAATGTGTTAGTTTTTACCTTTTGTTCCATATTAATAAAGAACCATCAATAATTATGTCCAATGGTAGATATGCATATATACCTATGTAGACCATATTCTATGTACATATTCATGAGGAAGTTCATGAATAATGAACACCTTCAACTATTGAGATGTATTTGAGTAAAACCAAAATGTAAATGGATAAGGAATTTTAGAAGTGTGTAGTTTATTCATGTCTATTAGTATGTTGATAACTTCTTTCTATATTCATACTTGGCATTTCTTCAGGATTCGCAACATGCCTCGGAAAGTCGGAAGCACAAGGTTGTTGATGTTGCACGTTTCACTGATAGCACCTTGGTGGGTATTGGGAATGTCCCAACTTTGAGGGAATCTCCGCTATCTATAGTCACCCCAACTAGAAAGAGAAGGAGGGGAGGGGATATAAAAATTGAAGACGTACCCCAATGGCCCAAATTTAAGGTGTATTGCCCATGTCGTAAATGTGCCGAGGCAAATAAACCAAGCATGAGGTTTTTATCCATTGTTGATGATCATATCGCACTTCATAATATTTCCGAGAGATACAAGGTGATTTTTATACCCTACAACTATTGAAGGTAGTATATAGCAGGTCTCATCATTTTTATTGTATTTTTATTTTTATATTTCCCTGAATCATTTATTCATCATAAGTTCCATTGAAGACCATACTAGCAGGCACAATTGTATTTTACTATTGTTGGGGAAAATGCTTACTTTTCATAAAGTGAGGAATCCATTAAAGTATCGTTACATGAATGTAACTCTCGATTTCGAAACCACATGAAATATTGCTGGTAATACATTGTGATACAGAGTTTCACATAGTTTTGGTGTACATGTACAAAGTACATATTGAGCCATTTTCTGGTTTTTGATCTCATTTGGATTGGTGTATATTGGGGGAAAGTTGGATATTTACTTTTTTAGTTTGAAACATAATTCCCGTATTTTTATATCACTACATTGTTTGTTGCATCTGCATATGAATGTCAAAAGTATGATTATTTATAATTCAATGCCCTATACACCAGGGAAGTTTTAATGTCCCAAACTGTATATGCACGTACATTACACATGGCCTATCCTTATGCTAAAGGTTGGATGTCTAATTTGTTTTGTTACAGGGTTTATATGAGGCTCAAAGGCTATGTGTGGATCCCACTGGTTTGGGTTCAAACTTTGAGGGAATGGATTATATGGACCACCCTGACGATTCCCATGACGAAGAAACTGTTCAATGGGATGAAGATTTTGTTCTCAAGGAATACATGAATCTCCTTCGTGGATTTGATGACGATGTCTACAAGTGAGAGAAGAGATATCACCAAAGAGTATTCCAAAACTTTCAGAAATAGATAAGGAGTCTTCTACCAAGATTTTTGATGGTGCTACTTCAAGTCGACTATCCATTATTTTCTTGTTTCTGAGCATCCAAGCCGATAAACAAACATTCAATGTAGCCATGGATGCCGTTTTTAACCCCTAAGTGCCCAAGCATGTTTTGGCACTCAAAACCTCAAAATCTGTGATTTTGGACCACCTTGTTGAGATTTAGGTATGGTAAAAAAATTTACTATTTTTTTCTACTTTCAACCGTAAGATCTTGAAGCTAAGTATAGTCAGTACTTCCAAAAAAAAACATCAACCGTTGGATCTTTACCAATTGTGAGATTATAACGTTCAAAGTTGCTGCAAATGTTTTTTTGTGCCTTGCCCGAAAGACATACTTTACTTTGTGCAAAGGGGGACTTGCTGATTATTACTTCAAATGATTTGCGCATATTTTTTTCCATGTAGACATCTAAGTTGAAAACGCCCATGCAAAATTTCATATCCTCATTCCACTTTTACGGGCTTCATGCAATTTTTTTCTACAATGTGGTCGATTAGACTTCTTCTTCACATAGTGGGGGTGGTAATGGAAATGTACCAGCAAATTTCTATATTTTTCACATCCCAACGGTCAAAGTAAGCTTTTATGTGACCAAAACACATGAGAGAAGTTTTTTTCAAAAATCTCAAAATCCGAAAGAGTTACAAATTTTAGAAGGACAAAGACATATATGAAATACAAAAATGCCATGGGCAGCAAGTAAGGATGGAAACCCGCTCCCTCCCCATCAGGCCCCACTTTGCAAAAGTGACAGAGTAATAAATATGGGATCCCCCTCCCATGCTTCATGACTTGTTTTGATTATCTAAATTTAAAAAAAAAATAAAAAAAAATCCCAGTAACAGCCCCCTTTAGAAGCCCCTCCAAATTCCAGAAATTCCGGTTACAACGGCTCCATCGTTGCAGGAAAAGGCACATGACTGACATGAGCATGTGGCATCCAGCCTTCATGGCCCTTTTGCAAAGTGGCATCTTCCAGCCTCAAGGATGAGGCATACCCGCCGCATGGGAAAGACCGGTTGCTGTGGCACCGGTTATATTCTCTCCCCGGTTATCTACATCGATGGGTCCCAAGTGGACGTTGCTCCTTTAATTTTTTAGTCCAGGGAGTTGAAGAGTCCAGGGTCCAGCGTTCCTACGTTAAGGTAGAATGCCCTTAAACCGTTCGGCCCCCCTGAAGCGCATGCTAGACTGCCTGTTAAACCGCCCATGGCCTGGACCTTTTTGCACCCACGGCAAAAAAGAATATTTTGAAATCTGAGGGTTCATAGTGACTTGATCTGGAATCTTTTTACACGGTTTTTGCTACATGCGTGACCCACCACAAAGGAGAGTCTACTGAGCGGTTTAAGGTCATGTACACTTTTGACTTCAAAAATTTGTGGTAAATTCATCTTTTGCTATTTAATTCTGGAAATTTTTGCATTCACTCTCCCTCTTGTTTCTCCATTGAAGAAAAATTACAAACAATACACACGATGTCCACAACCATGCTGAGTCTCTTATTTGAGCGGTTTAAGGGCATTCTACCTTAGGAAAAAAAAAAAACTCATGTCAAGGAAAAATAAAAACAAGAAGTAATGTATAAAATTTTGTGGTTCTCAAAGTAGTAGGAAAAAAAAAAGGTCAAATAAAATTCATAGGAAATAAGCTTCAAACAAAGTTCATAAGGAAGAAAATTTTTGGGGCTACATAAAATGCAAGATATATGTCAACTAAACAAAAATTCATGTTCTAATGTTCTCAAAGTTGTAGGAAAAAAAAAGGTCAAATAAAATTCATAGGAAATAAGCTTCAAACAAAGTTCATAAGGAAGAAAATTTTTGGGGCTATATAAAATGCAAGATATATGTCAATTAAACAAAAATTCATGTTCTAATGTTCTCAAAGTTGTAGGGAATAAAAAGGTCAAATAAAATTGATAGGAAATAAGCTTCAAACAAAGTTCATAAGGAAGAAAATTTTTGGGGCTGCATAAAATGCAAGATATATGTCAACTAAACAAAAGTTCATGTTCTAATGTTCTCAAAGTTGTAGGAAAAAGAAAAGTTCAAATAAAATTCATAGGAAAGAAGGATGTCACGCAACCTCAATTCCGGCGTTGACGGGCAAGTTCCGTGTGCCACCTCTCAAAACATCCCCGGTTTAGACACATCCATTTGTCACCACATTGATGACAATAGTAATGTGGTTCACATGCTTTGCAAACAACACACCGACGCCGAATTGTTTTATATCTAGGAACACATATGGTTGGTTGTTGTGGCAACAGGGAAATATTGGTGGGTTCCGTAGCCCTCAGAGACCATCCTCCAAGTAAAGCCTCACATAGACCCTTGAATTGAATTGAAGGTGAGGCATACCCGCCGTCGCACATTCAATTTCTCAATACAAGCCAAATAATAGATATACATATTGACCACCGTGAGATCCAAGAGGAAGTAAAATATACGGTACCACCACTTGTGGCTCCGTACTTGGCATGAATAAGATGCCCTTAGTTGATCAGAGACATCAATGCCCCGCATATGGGTTGTGTACTCCATCAAAACCGGTGAAGTTTGAATGAATTCTCTAACCGGTCCATTTCTCCGAGGCACCGTTATAACCTTTTCACAAGGAGCTTGGATGGGATTGGCATGCGTAGAGATAAGAAGCACGGACTTCTTATTTTTCCACATAACACAACATAATGTGCCCGAATCGTGCATTTTCCAAATAGTTGTGCCTTAAGGCACATTTTTGTATGCGTTTGTGTTTTTGAGACACAATGGAAGACCGATACGGTTGGCCCTAATAGTTCCACTTGCATACATTCCTCGGGCTAATAAAGTAGTGGAAAGCCCAATACTAGTAAAATAGTTATCCATCGTCAAGCAATGTGCTAAATCCCATAGGCCATCAACTAGCCTCAAAACCACATGGTGAGCCAATCTCGCATCCCCAATAAAATTTTGAGATTCCTCTAAAGGTGGAGGGACAATATTATTGTCTTTGCCACAATAGATTTCAAAGTTCCAAACATACTTTGAAATAGAGCACGCCAAACACCAAACTTTCAAGCCCCATTTTTGGGGCTTCTTTGGCATATATTGGCGTATCAGTGAGTAGGTCCCTTTATAGCGAATCATCATCTCATCAATAGTTAAAAATTTGCCCAAAAACCATGCCATTTTGCATCTCTTGCGTATAGCATCAACTAGCCATCTCGTTTGACCAATTTTATCATAAGTCGGGTCCCCTCTTGAAACCCCCTCCAAATTTGTTAGATGGAGACATCTCCTAATGTCTTGAAACCGGTTCCTAGTAAATATTTTGGAATTATTGGACATTTGAAAAAATCATCCTCCATTCAATAGGTTCTAAAGTTTGGTTGCACTTTGAGGCCCATGAAGGCTAGAGCCATGAAGGCTTTGAGGCCGGGAATGGTCAAAGGCTCCCAATTACGACCACCCTTAGTATTTCCAAATTCCCCTAAAGGGGCGGTGGCATAGCGGTTAGTCTCTTCCACAATTCTAGCCATTATTTGTGGTGTCCAAAACAAATGAAATAATTCCATGTAAGTAGGAATAACACGGTGATTTTTTGAAGGATCTTTTCAAATTGCCGGAAAATGGAAGCGGCTTGGGATTGAATACAAAATTTGGGTTTCCCCATGTCTCCTCCCTAAAATCATGTCTTACACCATCTTGACTTTGGCCTAAACCAACATTAGTATCCTCTCCATCACTATCGGATGCACTCTTAATATTAGGTTCCACTTCACTATCATCACCACCAATGCCATCTCTCCCCACATTGTTTACCCTTCTCCTTCTAAACAATTGTGGGGGTGGATTTTCATTACCAATACCGTAGCCCCCCTCAATACCACCATCCCCATCGTTGTCATAGTAACCTCCCTCATCTTGCAAATGCCCAATATTATTTGTATAGTCATCCATAATATTGCCAATTTGATGTGGTTGCGATACATATGCACTTGATGGTGGAGTTGGGAATGCGCTCAATATGGGCTGCCTGCTTGAACTGGCTTCAAATTACCTGCTGGAAGTTGGATAGCTGCCTCCAATAGTAATACCCGGACTGCCCGAGAGCTGACCATGATAGGCGCCGTGTTGATGCAGGACCGGCGGGGAGATGCTGGAAGCTACTTGCCCGACTCTATCGCTGCAATGGTTGGAGTCGACTCCGGCCGCGCTGGACCTCCTTCCGGGCTCGCTTAGATGCTCTCCGGTCCCGCTGGACCTCACCAGCGCCTCGCTGGACACGTCCCTGCTCGACTGAACGGCTCGTCGCTGGCGCGCTCCGCAAAGGTCGCTGCCGCCGGTGACGGACGGCCTTCCGCCTAGAGCATCGCGTTGGACCTCTCCATCGCCGAAGACTCCATCGCCTCCGAGGCGCCGTTCTTGTGCACCAGCACGTTGCTCGGGAGCATCCGTGCGTATGTTTGGTGATGAGCGGTCTCTTCGTCCGTAGCTGCGAGCCTGCAACAACACTTCCGGCGGCCATAAGATTTGCTCGAGACCTCCTCGCTCGGTGTCACTATCAATACCGTATCCCCGATCTAGAAACTCATTGCATGATTCGTAGCCTGCTACCTGTTCTTCTAGCGAAGTCATGTACTCTTTGTCGAAAAGAGTGTCAATGTCAGGGAAGTGTATGATGGGAACTCCAGGTCCAAGATCAGGAAGTTCATGACATGGTGGTGTGATTTCTTCGTCTTCACTGGATGGTGGTGTTGGTGAAGCCGTGCTTGGCTCCTCGAACTGTAATCTTGCACTCCTCCTCACGGGTATTCCGTCCTACTCCATCTGCATGGAAGTTGATAAGTTAGGTAAGGGATCCTAGTTTGCATTTTCATGAGTTTTAGAATCTAGGTGACATAATCATGAGTTTGAGATCACGTGTTTTGCCCTCTTGCATGGTCTTCGACGTGCTGGCATTGTCTGGAAAGCTAGATCTGATAATAGCAAGAAATTCCGGTTCAAATACTTGTTGCTCCACCCAACCTAGTATATGTGCGGCTTGCCTATAGAAGTGGTGTCTAAAATTGTTAGCTTCTGGTAACTTAGGCCATGCACGCGACTTTTTGCGAACAGGAAGACTGCGAAGATACAATGGATCAAGTAACAACAAAAGCTTCTGGATTTGATCTTGTCGCAGGTGTTTTTGCATTGCCCACGATTGTAGCCGCACAGCAGGACTTGCTTCCTGAAGATGAGCCGATACTGATTTTGAATCCACTGGAACAGTGCTGTCGGAGGAAGCTCCTGGGATGCGGCGATACTGCTGAGGCTGCTCGGTAACTGGAGCCAACTCTCGTCCCTGCAGAAACCGGGTTGCCGTTGTTGCCGGATCTGCTGTCTCCTCGAAGCCGGATCTACTATCTCCTGGGATGCGACGATACTGTCGAGGCGGCTCGGTAACCGTAAGCTCTCGTCCCTGCAGGAACCGGGCCTTCGATGAAGTCGGAAGTATTGTCTCCTCCGCGATGTCGGATACGGCTTCGGGGATGCGGCGATACTGCTCCAGGGATGCGGCGATACTGCTCAGGGGATGCGGCTCGGTCGCTGTAAGCTCTCCTCGTCCCTGCGTCCCTGCATGAAGCACGGACTGATAACTGCGGAGATTCCAGATGGAGTTTCCAGATGAATTTTCAGTTTCTGCTCTACCGATCCTCACACCTTTCGATCCGCCTTGCGGATGACTGCCCTCCCACTCATGCGCAGATTCTCCCTCAACTCCGGCACTCTGAAAACTTCACTTGCTGCAATTTTTTTCGATGTAACTGCTGACGATGTTTGCATTCACGTCATGAACTGATGCATTGCCATGAAGGCCCTCTCTCAACAACGGTTTAGGATCACTAGAACTGTCCATGTTTTGGAATTCCATGATCTGTAATGGCATCAGAGTAAAGTGCAAGCATTCATGAAGTTTGTTGAAGTTGGAGCATTACTGCTGTAACAATTGAATTTCAAAATTCAAAAAAGCCCCCTTTCTGCTTGTTGAGAGCCGCCTCCTTTCAAATATTGAGGTATGACTTTGCTGTTGGTGGCTCGAATTGACTGCATTTATTGCGTTCAAAGGCTGGGTTCCATTCTGAACCTAGTGCCCAGTAAATATTCCAAGGGAGACCGAAGTCGCTGCCCCTCTCCAGAGCCTTGCACCTCATTGAATTGAAAGGCAGCCCGTCCTGCCCTTTTTGGGGTTTGAAACTAAATTTTGCTCTAAAAAATTCACACTTTTGAGTTTGATCTTGCAAATTTTACCACACAAACTTTGTATGTTTACCCACATCCACACCAATTTATAGTCCCAAATACCAAAATAGACCCTTCATCTAGGCTGCCTAAAACAGCAAAAAGCCATTTCGGCTTTCCTGGGCAATTAGGGGTTAAAGCTATTTTGGAGAAGGTAATCCCAATTGAATTGAATTCAAAGATGCCAACTAGCAGAGCAGAGGCAAGAAAGATTATTAGTGATGTTGGATTGGACTACAGAGTGTACCATTCTTGTCCTTGTGACTTAACACTATATTATGGCCCTTTGAAAAAAGATTCGAATAGTTGCCCCAAGTGTGGTATTTCGCGTTACAGTGACAAGACACAAAGTAAGAAAGTTCTTAGGAAGGTACGCACATCAACTATTCATTATTGCATGTTATCCATTTACATTTGGAGTTTTATAGAACATGAATCATTGTATTTCTCATAGTTTTTCTCTCAGTTAGAGGGATGTAAATTTGTATAAAAAAGTGTTTATAAATTTTAATTGAATGAGGATATTCATTTGATGTGCGTAGTTAGTACATTGAACTGTTGGGTGGAAGCATGCTAGGGTGGACCAAAAAGTGCAGCCTGTTCTAAGTAGTCTTGGTTTTTAATAGTATATTTTGTGATTTCAAAAAATGTGGTACTTCCCAATTATCCCACACTTGCTAGCTTATTTCTGCAGCCCATCCTTGTCACCATGCATGATTTGGCATCGTGATAACAGAAGTCATGATGACGTCATGAGAACTCCGGCGGATACTCCAGCTTGGAAGGCTATAAAGGAGAAATATGATGTGATGAAAGATGCAAGAATTGTGATGTTACAAATTAGTACTGATGGGATTAATCCAGCCGGAGTGAATTCTGCAAGTCATTCTATATGGCCCATAACATGTACGTTACTTAATCTGAATCCTAAACTTGCTATGCATAAAGGACACATACTTCTAACCACTATCGTACGAGGTTTGTCATCAGACTTCAACCACTAAGTCCATGCTAGTTACATTACTGTAACATCTCAATTCTTATGATTGAATTTGAAGCCTCTAAACGTAGTGATTATGGCAACGTACCTTCAACAACCCCTTGGTTAGTACCATATGTAATTGTTGTGTTAATGGAAGAAACTAGGGGAATGTATGGTTCCTGTATTGTATGTCAATAATAATATGTTGCACATATGTGTATCTGTCTACTTCACTCTGTATTCAACTGATCTCTAAAAACCTTCCTGTGCAGGAAAGAAAAAGGTTAAAAGTTTCAACACTTACCTCGAGCCCCTAGTGGACGAGTTGCTGAGACTGTGGGTGGATGGGGTAGAGGCATATGATGCAAATACAACTGAAACATTCAAACTTCATGCTATGATGTTGTGGTCATTACATGACTTTCCAGGTTATGGTGTATTCTCGTCATTACAGGCTCAAGGACTAAAGGCATGCCCGCCATGTGGCCCTAACGTCATAGAATCAAGGAATTGTATGTTTCTTAAGAAAGTCGTTTATTTTGGGCACAGAAAATACCTTTCCTTGAGACACAAGTATCGAGCTACCAAAAACCGAAACAAGTTTAACCCCTAAAGATCCAAGAAAGCCGAAATGGCTTTTTGGGGTTTCCGCAGGGAAAAAAGTCAGCCAACTTTGACCATTATAATCTCAAAATCAGAAAACAATTAACGGTTCAAATTTGACATATGAGTATAGGGTCAAGTTCACTTCAAGATCCTATGGTTGGATCTTCTAATTACTGCTTAGATTGAGTTTTTTCGGGCCTGAAGTAGAAGAGGGTCTTTTGTGATAATTTAGACAATTTTGTATCAAGGATCTTTAGGGGTTAATGGTGCCTCTTATAGTAAAGTTCCTAAGCCAGTGAATACAAATGGAGCGTTTTGGCAGAAACAGTGGAGGAAAGTTCAAAAAAAGACAATTGAGCTCAGAGACTCAGGAATGAAGGACAAGTCAATTTTGTTCCGTCTTTCCTATTACAATTTACAAGGTGCGTACTGAGGACTTTCATTTATTTTTTTTTTAATTTTTGGTTTACCTTGATCATTGCCATACTAGGACACATACACGATAATTTACAAAATCTATGTAATGGATCATGAACATAGCCATGTGGAACAAAGTAGGTATTTTAGTAGTACATATAAGAAGTTGCTCTCAGTTGATTGGAAGTTCATAACCCTTTTAGCTTGGAATATAATATTTTATGGTAAGGAAGAAGTACAGTCATATTTCATATTTTTGGTATGTGACATGTATGGATATTTTGAGATACAAATATCATGGTTATTTCATTCATTGAAAGTAAAGAAGAAGTGTATTGTAAGTTTAGGAATAAGTATTGTATATCGGTAATGTATTTTAAGCTTTTGATATGATCAAAATTCTTATATAATATGTAGGCGTCCATGTATTGATCAATTAAAGGTAGTGTAGGAGAAAGTGGACACAGATGAAGCATTCACAGGTTTTATTATGAAGAAAAATGAAATTATAAAAGTTTGATGTTATTCGATAAAGGTCAGCCTAACATTTACTTTTTTAAAATGTTCTTCTAAATCTGTAATACATATGGAAGAGCAGTATCGTTTGTCACACGATACGTGGTGGGGAAGTGCAAAACACCTCCTAAAAATTGAATAAGTCTACAAATCAAAATGAACCACTGCAGGAGAGAATTGTATTGTACCATGTTCATCTAAAGTATAACGAAATGTGAATAGAAGAGGGTTTTGATTCCTAAGACAACTACTGTTGATTGGGTACAGTAATTCTTAAAATTGCATGTATTGAGATTATAAAATGAGATGGGCTTGTACAGAATTTGTGATAATAAGATTTTAATTATTGAATAAATTGAAATGTATAGTTCGTTTAGATAAATGCTTGAGCAATTTTGCACATAAAATACAAGGTTTGTTTCTCATTTCCATTCACTTTTATTTTTAGAGGGTAGTTGGTGATCAACTACTTCTTTAAGTTCTGTTCTGTATGAAACAGGAACTACTTGTCCCTCATCTACTAGATGTCGTGCATACGGAAAAGAATGTTTGTGCATCTCTGTTAAAAACATTTTCAAATTGCAAGGGGACGAATTCAGACTCTTTGGCGTTGCGACGGTCAATGCAAAATTTCAATATCCTTCAACGCTTTCATCCAAAAGAGGATGGAATAGATGACAAGGGTGACCCAAGGTGGACATATGCACGAGCAGATTGGATTTGGACCACTCAAGAGTATGATAATATCATTCACATGATGTCAAGTACCCGAACACCATTTGGGTATGGCTCAAGCTTCCGCCACAAGTTCAGCAATCGTAACCTAGTAGGCTTCAAAACCCATGATTATCATAATTTGCTACATGATTTCCTTCCTATGACTGTAAGAGGTACTCTTACAGAAGGAATTCAAAATATCGTGTACCGATTAGCAGCTCTTTTCCACTACGTGTGCTAAAAAGAGATTAACATCTCGGATTGTACACGGATGAAGAACAAGGCGGTAGAAATTTTATGTGAGATGGAAATGCACTTACCTATATCTATATTTGACATACAAGTTCATAATATTTTGCATATTGTAGAAGAAGTTGAACTTGCGGGTCCAGTCTCGATCCCTTGGATGTATCACATCGAGCGGTATCTGACAGTACTAAAAGATTTTATAAGGCAACATGCCCGTCCCGAAGGTTCCATTGGAGAGTGCTACATATGTGCGGAATCGATGTTCCATGTGAATGAGTATACGCAAAGGATACATTAAAATGCAACACGGCTCCAAAAACCACAGAAGAGGATATCCGATTTAGAGGGATTGTATTACCGAAGTCATCAGCGCTGCGACATTTAGATCCAATATTTAGAGAACAAGCCCACAGATTTTTATTACTAAATGCTTCATGCATGGAGGATTGGAGAGAGCGATATGACTTGGAATTTGGAGTCATTATACAAAAACCTACATTCAAAGATTGGGTAGAGGCTGCTATCCAAAAAGACATGGATAACAAGAAGAGTGTCACCCAAATGGTAATTGATATTGTCTTTGGACCGGGAGAGAAGGGCCATTTCTATAGTATGTGTTGGGAATATGAGGGCCATTTCCAAATTATGGCCAGAGATTTGACTAAGAAAACAACTTCTGACTCAGGAGTTTCAGTGGTGTATGATGTTGGGGGTATAAAAACTGAGTTTTATGGTTACATAGATACCATTGTTAAACTAAATTTTGATAGCTTTGAAAAAATATTGTTTAAGTGTCAATTCTAGGATTCAATTATTAGACAAAGGGGCTCAAATGCTATTGTTTTAGAGGATGAATGTGGCTTTGATAGAGTTAAAGCGGGGGAGTTTATAAGAGCGTCAACAATTGAAGATGATCCCTTCATTTTTCCAAAAGATGTTAATCAATTGCTTTATGTGGATGTTCCCCTAAATAAAGGCTGGAAATTGGCAGTGAAGGTTTTACCTAGGGCAAACCTTGTTGTATATAAGAGCCCTATAGTGGGACCTATAGCCGGGGAACAAATGCAAACCTCACCTATGCAATACAGAGCAATGGAGGGCAGTGGTCATGATGGGGGAGAAATTGGAGAATCCGCTGAAAGGATCCGGGACTTAGTGGCAGTTGAAGCGGACGATGATGTTGGCAAAGGCTTGGATGCTGCCGAGGATGGTGACGAGAGCATCAAAGTGGGGAGCAACCTAAATAGCGAGGAGTTTGAATCAGATGACGAGGAGCCAGCAAAGTCATTCCCCGAGGATTCTCAAGAGTTCGAACAATTTGCAATTGCAAATGAACTAGGAGAGATAGAGAGTGATGGGGAAATGGAGAAAGAAGTATACTTTCCACGTGTGGATACCGCATTCTCCGCATCGTCCAAGGTGATGTATCCAGTTCACCCTTTACCTAATATCTTTAATGCGGGTGTATCACTGATATTGTTATTTCAACTTGTTGTGTGGAGCAGAGGCGCAATAATCTAGGACAAGGAACTAGCGGCATTTAGAGCCATAGCTATGGAGGAGATGTTGTTGATTGGGAGGCCTGAATTGCCCGCTATGAGGGCGCTTATAAATAGAGTGACAAAAGTGAAGGCAAATCGGGGTTTGAGCAAACACATGTCGCGACCGAAAATACTGGGATGGATAGTCATCGCAATTGCCATGCCCAATGCTGGAGAACTTCAGTACGGTGGGAGGAAAATTCAATTCCAAAAGGGGGCGGAGCAATGGTAATACGGTAATTACATTGTGCTTAGGATATTGCATACAATGGTTTTATCTTCCTCTTATTACAATGTTCTCCCTTGTTGATGAATGGTTGTACACGCAAGGAAAAGTCGTGCAAGTTTTGGTGTGCATGGGGGTAAAAATATAAGGTAAACTCCAATTACAATGCAGATCGGCAGTCACAAGTGTTGCTCATTCGAAATGGACTATTACATTCAGAAATTTAACTGCGGAACTACCAACGCCCATTGTACGATGCTATTCCTTGTTTTCACCTCTGTATTTTTCATTGTCGTTCTTAGAGCGAAGGTCACCTTTGTTCTTTGTTGAAGACCTCGTTGGATGTCCGTAGTAGCCAGGACTACACTTTGAACGAAGGCAAAGGTCGGTGGCATCATCCTCAGCAGAGTGCGCATATAGTGCGGCTTGAACTATGACCGAGGAAATGCGGTTTTCATTACTACTGATCGAAGGCACACGACGTCTATGCTTGAGCATTGTGAAGGTGAGAGGCCTCTACAATTTTGTAATTATTGATTGCTTTATCGCTTTTATACGTTTGCTCAAATCCTTCTCAATTTATAAAGCATTTATGTAATTCAAGTGCCATTTGTATGTTTAGAGTTGGTCATAATTTACAAGATTAGCAACAGACTTCTAATTTTAGAAGAATCTTGTTGTTGAAGTAAAGATGAAGCTTGTTGTTATGAACAAAGGTGCTGAGTTTAAATTACAAGGTCACAAAGCTCATCAACAACACAGTCGCAGTAGCCAAATGATGAAGATGGAGGAAGGGGGGAACGAACGGCGAGATATGTGCAGGAGGGGTAAAAGAAACTTTTCTTACATGGTGCAAGCTTTGGAAACCGAGTATCAGAATCATGGTGGGAGCAAGAGGCTAACCATGGCGGAAAGCCGTAAACGAGCGAATGGGGAGGTAGATTTTGTTCCTCAGGATGGTTTTGAAGGCAAAGAACTTCTACCGCAGATTCCAAATCTCATTGTAGCAGAAGAAATATGGCCAAAAATCAGCGAAGGTAATCTTCTCGTTCAAAATCAGAACATGATGAAGATGCGTTTAGTGTCAAAATTTTGGTGCGCCTTTACAGATGGTACAGAACTCATGGATCAACTGTAGATGTCAAATTATAACAAGATTGGTCCATGGAGATATTAATACGCCCCGGGCAGGTTTCAAGTGTTTGCACGCTTATTGGATTAGGATAAGTACATAATTATGTTCCTTACTCATTGTATGCTGATTTCGTGGCTACGTTTGGATCTAGCCAATAAGGTACGAAAGTAGTCAATCCTGAACTCAATATACTAGACAGAGATTTAGTAGGACTTAGGTATGAGCAAGTAGATCGCTTATTTTGTTCAGTCATTGGTTCAATATTATGAAATGTTGCCTTTTACATGAGTTCACGAGCTGTTACATGTTGCGAAATTGTAGTAGGCTCAACGCTATGATCTAAATCTGATTGAACGTGCGCTAAGATCTAAATCTGATTGAACGTGTGCTAAGATCTAAATCTGATTCAACATGCAATATACAATAACCAATAATTTATTTTTTTAAAATTAAGAGTCATTGAAAAGAAATGTCCATGTCATTATGTAATGGAAGAGTTCTTTAAAACTTTGCCAATGATGTAATTATACACTTATTTTATTGCTTATATATGGTTCCAAGGTACAATTTCATTTTAGTAAGCAATTATATAGTCTAAGTGCCTTGTGTACGTGTAGAGTTGGTTATTATTTACAGGATTAGCATGAAATTAATAGCATTTCACATCCTAAAAGTATTGTAATATTTTACAAACCTAAAGAGCCATGCTACTGTTTTATTTTTACCTGTATAGTAGGTGATGTTTTTATTATTCTGATTTATGTTCATGGAGGCCACAAAAGAAGTTTTCCTAAACATGTATCTGTATTCTGTAAGCATGATTCACTTTGAAACTGAAACACATATTCAATATTTAACTCCTGATACAGATTAAATTTTTGATATCGATTCTTTACGGGGATCGTTCGCAAAAATATCCTAATTTTAGATTTAGATATAATTCTTGTAATGGTAAATACAACACTGGAGTAAACCTCAAAAGTGTTACACTATGCATAAATATGTTAATTTTTGACATTACCTTTTCCACAGCGAGATGTGTAGAATCGAACAGTGATAGAATTGGTAAAAATAAACTCGGACACCTTGTTCTCCTAGTAAACCCCATGTGCATTGTTGTAATTTGGAAAAGAGCAAAGAATTGTCCTACAACTATGCTGCAACAATACCAGAATCCCAAATTCATGCGGCCCACTTACTGAGGACGCGACGTTCCCAACAAAAATTGTAGTTCGCAGGTGAGGACATAGTGCTAACGTAGTTTACGAAATTGGCGACTAGTTCAGAACCAAATCGGAGGAGATTTCAACGAAAACGTAGCTTACTTCGAAAACGTAGTTACAAAAACGTACTTCACAAAGTAAAATTCTAGTAGTGAAATAGGAAATGAAGGTGAACTTAATGGTAAATAGAAAGTCAAGTGATTGACGTTTTACATTCTATGTCTATGTGAATACCAAGTGAATAATATTTCATTACAGTCTCCCTGAATCCGTGTCGTATATGAGAGGAGACCATGATTCTTAAAAAAAAATGTAAAATATGTACCATGTTTAAGAAATGGTTATTGAGACGATGCCTCGTTAAAAACCTAATGAACGGTAAAAAAAAAAACCTCTCTAGGGAAAAATATTAACGCCCGATCATTTAGGAAAAGAGTGCATCGTTACCTTAAGTGGTAAACTCTCGTAGCAAACGTAATCCAAGTTTTTCTCGAAGACGATGAAAGTCGGTCGTTGTAACTTGTAAGGGACTTTGTAAAAATGTCCGTCACATTCTCGTGTGAGGCAATCGGTGTGATTTTTATTTGCTTCGTTTCTTAGAGGTCGTATACATACCAATATTTGACGTCCACATGTTTTGTCCGATTTGTTTTGATGTATGCAGATTCCATTCGGGAAATACACGCCTGATTATCCTCGTAGATTACCATTGGTTTGACTTTGTTGTTTTTGCACCAAATTCTGGTTTCGTTGTGAATGAAGCCAACTAATTGCCGTCACCAAACCGCATCTCTCGCTCCTTCATAAAGGGCAATGATCTTCGAGAGATTTGTAGAAGTTGCAACCATCGTTTGTTTTTGGGATTTCCATGATATTGCGGTGCCATTAAAAAGAAAGACGTATCCGATCTGAGATCTTGATCGATGTGGATCTGAAAGGTATCCCGCGTCTGCATATCCAACACGACCCGTTGATTTGTCTTCTTTGGTAAAAAGAAGTCCATAATCTTCGGTCCCCCTCAAGTATCTCATTACATGTTTCACTCCTGTCCAATGTCTTGCGGTGGGGGATTTACTGTATCGGGCGAGGAGGTTGACTGCAAATGCGATGTCCGTGCAAGTATTAACCGCCAAATACATAAAAGCTCCAATTGTCGCCAAATATGGCGTCTCCGGTCCAAGGATTTCTTCATCGTCGTCGGCCGGGCGGAATGGATCGGTGTGAATCCCCAAATGTCGAACCACCATTGGTGTACTTAGAGGATGAGCTCGTGACATTGAAAAACACTCCAACACATGGCGAGTATACGCCGTCTAGTGCATAAAATGTCCCCTTGGCGTTCGTTCAATTTGTTGGCCAATGCAAAAGTGAGTTTCGCCTAAGTCAGTCATCTCAGATGTTGCTTTGAGTGTTTCCGCCGCCGCCAAGTTCATCTCCTTATGCCCAAAAATATTCACGTCGTCGACATAGATAGCTAGGATAGAGAAACGGTTACTCTTGTGTTTTACAAAGAGGGAAGAACAAATTGGATGGTTGACATAACCATGTCCAATTATATATGTCCTAAATCGGTCATACCATAGTTTCCCCGATTGTTTGAGGCTATAAAGTGCCTTTCGCAAGCGAATACAATGTATTCCGCTATGTTGCGATGTTCCATCGGGGTGATCAGTCCCTCTGAAATCATCCGCCTCCGCAATCACCTGGGGATCGACGCCGTTTAGGTTCATGGCACTTCGATCTTCGCTTTCAGCAGATTCATAAATCGAGAGTCTCGAATCCATAGCCAAATATAAGGTGTTTCCTTCAAAGGAGAGTCCCGAAGGCACTCGGACATCGATGGTAGTATCCATCACGCCATAAAGATAGGCCGTGACCACGTCCATTTGTTTTATATGTAAATTATGCTCAAAAGCAAATGAAAGTAAAAATACGGAAAGTAATAGTATCCATAACAAGGGAGTAGGTGTCTTTGTAATCAATACCATATTTTTGGTTGTAGCCTTGTGCCACAAGTCTTGCCTTGTATCGGATGACTTTGCCATTTGCATCACGTTTTCGAGTAAACACCCAACGAAGTCCAACTTGGAAGGGTTTTGAAACTTCTTCCACCGGAATCTCGGAAAAAACTTGCCGTTTGTTGAGCGAGTTAATTTCAAGAGAATCGCTACCTTCCACTCTAGCCAATCGGGAAGAGTCATACAATCTTTACTTTTTCGTGGTTCTTCATCAAAATTTGTAAATTTTGCTCGTTTTGAGTTCCATGAGGGAGGCTTCGTCTGAGAAATAAAAGACGCAATGGATGCAGCAAAGGCTTCAGTTAGCTCAAATATTGTACAATCAATTATTGATAAATCAAAAAAATTGATGGAAAGTTCCGAGTTTGGGGTAAGAACTCCTTGTCCGATTTTTGGTATGTTTTTCGACCCCTTCGGACGTCCACGCTTCTTTTGTGGAGGGGTTAGCTTTGATGGGGTACTCTCATTTGAGGCAAGGCAGATCAGAACGTGCTCCAACACATTCTTTTCGGGATTGATCTTTATTGTGTCGACCAAAGCGTCGGGCATGTCGGAGGTCGCTTTCCGGATCATGAGTATCCTTCGTATTTCGATGTCTCTCTGAGGAAGTGAGTGGTCAATCGTCAGCCGTAACTTGAGTAGCGCATGCCATCAATGTAGACCAATCCAAATCTACTTTAGGTTGATGCTTGATTTGTGGACGACATCATAAAAATATGCAAAGTCTATATCATGAAAATATACAAGTCTATATATGCAAAGTGTATAAGCAAAGATAGAAAGTGTAATAGAGGTAAGGTGCTGATAACGTGTTGAAAATGATAGATAGGATAGTATATCATTGATTGTTATTGTTGTATGTTTGTGACTACATAAGAAACTAGAAGTTCTAACATCAAATAGGAAAAGAAGGTGAACTTAATGGTAAATAGAAAGTCAAGTGATTGACGTTTTACAAGACAGGGGTCAACCAACAAGGCTAAGATTTATTGACTTAAAGAAAAAGACAATTGCAATTCATAACAAGGTAGGATTTGACTGGCTTATAGAGAATGGCCTTCGCAATTTTCAACAAAGAATTGGCCCACATAAAATGTTGATAGGATTACATATATGATGGATGAACTTCCTCTGATAAATAAAAAAATCTTGTAATCCCTAGTTACGAGAAAAACCTCGTAATCTTCAATTACGAAGTACAAAACCTTGTAAACTCAATTTCCTTGGAAGCTCGCAATTTCCAATTACAAAGAAAACCTTGTTCTTTCCATTTACAAATAAAACCTCCTAACTCTCAGTTACGAAGAAAACCTCGTAATCCCAATTGCAATTTCTGACAAGAGTTGCAATTTTTGATTGATTGCGTATAAAAGACGACAGTTGCAATTTCCAACTGATGAAAGTTGCAATTCCAACTCACGATAGTTGCAATTCCAACTCACGATAGTTGCAATTCCAATTGACGACGATTGCAATTTCAAACTGTACAATAGGGTGACATTCAAATTGGCCGTTTAGTAGTTCCAGGGATAGTGTCCTACACTGCTGCCAACTTTGACACCCTCCCCAAAGCTGAGAAATTTTTATTTTACCATGAAAATTTGGGGACAACATCATCTTTATGTTGAAAACATGCATACCAAATTTCAAGTCCAGGAGACTTATACAAAAAAACTTATGCAAGATCTACCAACATGGGATAGCTGTGAGAAAAGTGTCACACCTGCCAACTTTGACACCCTCCCAAGAATTGAGGAATTTTTTTTTGCCCATGAAATTTTTGGAGCAGAAACATTTTTATGTTGTTTGCATGTGTGGAAAATTTCAAGTCCAAAAGACCCATACAAAAAATAATATTCCAAATCTATTAACATGTGTAGTTTTGAGAAACAAAGGGGAAAACCATTTTACTACTTCCAACTTTGACGCCCTCCTTAGGATTGAGTTTTTGTTGATACATGGTGAAATTTTCGGCACAAGATCATCTCTACACTGGTAACATATGAGATAAATTTCAAAGCCAAAAGATGTACACAAAAAAGTTATTCCATATCTACCAACGTGTATGTCCTCCATTAGCGTCAATCACTGCTAGTAACCTAGAGGGCATAGAATGACATAGTTGAAGGAGCTTTGTACCATTGACTAACTTCCACTCTCTTTCAAGAACTACCTTCAATACATCTAAGTTTCTAGGGCATTGTTTGCCATGTTGCACAACATCTTTTAACATCCTCCAAACGTTCTCGATTGGATTGAGATCGGGAGAGTTTGCAGGCCACTTGAGCTTTTCGAGAAGGTGGCTTTAGGTACGTTCCCACTTGGCCTTAGAGGTGGTGTTAGAAGGTGGTCTTATCTCCTTAAAAGAGTGTGTGTCCACACCTACATTCTTTAGTAATTACCAATCCTACATGGATGCCCACATGGCACACTCTAAAACTTGGAGGACAAAAAAAATATTAGCTAGTATTTGGGAGGACAAAAGATAGTTGAGCATTAGTAGGCAAGTGTTAAGGAAGCACCACAATTAGAAATATTCTCAAGTTTTGAAGACTTAAGAGTGGTCTTAGTTAATGGGGCCTTTGAGGAGCCATTATGTAATTGAGGCTACTTTTCAAGACACTTTTCCAAGCCTCATTGATGAGGCCTTCCCTAAGAATAAGGAATTTCCCCAAAATTGTGGAGGTGTTAAGTTTTAATGTATGCTCTTATCAAAGGCCAGGTGGGAAGGGGCCTTTTGTCTCCATTCTTCACATATTTTGCTCCTATGGACGGGTGCCCCATCTTCCATAAGCACTCCTTGTGGAATTTGACCCATGAAATGAACCAATTTGGCATCGTAAACCACTTCTATAAAATCATTAGCAGAACGTTGACCTTTAGGCATAAAGACAAGTTCTGACTTTTGTCCTCCGGCAAATGCGCCCCAAATTATTAAAGAAGTTCTTCCACTTCTAAAAGTAGGAGCTAGACAACTTGATGAATAACGCTCATATGTACTTCTCCAAACATGAATTTGCCGAGAATTTTTTCCAATTTCAAAAGTAGATTCATTTGTCCAAACAACACGCTCCCACTCTTTTGCACTCCATCCACGGTACTTTTGAGCAAAAGCTAATCGTTGAGACATGTGACGAGGTGTCAAAAAAGGTTTTTTGACTGCAATTCGACTAAAAATGCCATTTTTATGTAAGGCCCTTTGAATAGTACGTCTACACACTTGAGTAGGACATGCATTGGTAATCTCTGAGAGTGAAGAGCAACGATGAATTTTTGAGTAATGCACAATACTATGAACATCTCTATCACTAAGCTTTTTAGCGTGACTTCCACCGCAAGGTTTGCGCTTGTAGGTTCCATCTTCTCTAAATGTTTTTACTAACCTTGTAACTGTTCTAATAGGAACTCCAATAGTAGCTGCAATTTGAACTCCTGTAAATCTTCCCTCACTCAAACCTATGATGCGAGCACGAATTTCATCTGAAATTGCCATTATAAACTTATAGAGTGCGTGATGCTAGCTACACAAGTAGAGTAGGGATTAGAGTAGAGCAAGGGGGAGAGAAGGGAGCCAAGGTGCTGGAGCAGAGAGGAGAGAGAAGGGTCGCCAAAACACAAGCCCATATGCATACATGAAAAATCATTTTGCTCTTAATCACTCATCATGTATGCCCAATGTGAATCAACACTCATGCATCCCACAATACAACACTCTCTTTTTTGAGGATTGTCTCAACATTCAGTCTATGACAAATCACACACACCATTCCCTTTACATAGTGTTCAATAGATATTTAGAAGAAAAAATTTGTCATGTGTCTAATGCACACTTTATGGCCAAATGGATTCTTCTGCATGGAACATCTCTTCACGTCTTCATTTAGATGTTATTGATCTTTTTGAGAAGCATTTATGTTTGGTGGCTTACTCACATGATTGAGTTCAATGAAAAAGCATGAGGTGTCAAAGATATTTTGACATTTTCAATATGACCTTCAAATTGTTTATCATAGTTACACATGTTGATAGATATGGAATAACTTTTATGTATGTTTTTTGGCTTTGAAATTTATCTCACATGTTACCAGCGTAGAGATGATCTTGTGCCAAAAATTTCACCATGTATCAACAAAAACTCAATCCTAAGGAGGGCGTCAAAGTTGGAAGTAGTAAAATGGTTTTCCCCTTTGTTTCTCAAAACTACACATGTTAATAGATTTGGAATATTATTTTTTGTATGGGTCTTTTGGACTTGAAATTTTCCACACATGCAAACAACATAAAAATGTTTCTGCTCCAAAAATTTCATGGGCAAAAAAAAATTCCTCAATTCTTGGGAGGGTGTCAAAGTTGGCAGGTGTGACACTTTTCTCACAGCTATCCCATGTTGGTAGATCTTGCATAAGTTTTTTGTGTAAGTCTCCTGGACTTGAAATTTGGTATGCATGTTTTCAACATAAAGATGATGTCCCCAAATTTTCATGGTAAAATAAAAATTTCTCAGCTTTGGGGAGGGTGTCAAAGTTGGCAGCAGTGTAGGACACTATCCCTGGAACTACTAAACGGCCAATTTGAATGTCACCCTATTGTACAAAGAACGACAGTTGCAATTTTCAACTTTACAGAGAACGACAGTTGCAATTTTCAACTCTATGGAGAATGACGATAACTGACAATAATAGTTGCAATTCCAACTGTCGACAATTGTAATTTCAATTAACGACAGTTGCAATTTTCAACTCTACACTAAATGACGACAATTGACGGATAGTTGCAATTCCAACTGACTACGGTTGCAATATTGAACTGTACAAAGAACGACCTGACGACAATTGCAATTTTCAACTGTAGAGAGATCAACCATTGCAATATCCAACTATATTGACAATTTCCAACTACAGAGAGAACAACCATTGCAATTTCCAACTATACAGACAGTTGCAATTTCCTGACAAGGCAGGGATCGACCAACAAAGCTGGGATTTATTGACTTAGAGATAAACACAATTGCAATTAATAAGAAGGTAAGATGTGACTGGCAAGTAGAGAAAGGCAGTCACGATTCCCAACAAAGAATTGGCCCACTTAAAATACTGGTAGGATTACAAATATAATGGATGAACTTCCTTTGATGAATGAACACCTTGTAACACAAAGACGGAAAACCTCGTAACCCCAATGGGTACGTTCAAAGGTTGGTAGATTCGTACGTTGGTAATTTTCATATATGTATATATATAAAAAGTAAAGCATAATTCCAAATGGTACACCAACCATGCAAGCTATATGACATATCCAGTTAACCCCAATAAACTCACATTAGAAGCTGGGCCCAACAGGTGCTTGGGGCTTGACTACACCGAAGTACCAGAAAGCGAAAGAAAAAAGAAGAAATGGCAAGTCCATGTTATTGAAAAGTTGATAGATTACTCCTCCATTCCATCACAAATGTTGTTAGTGCTTGCTACTGACTGACATTTACTCATGATCATCCTGTCTACTCTACCCTACCACATCACGGCTCCATCACAGCACTCCAAAAAGGCGATGGCCTCGAAGCAAATTGCATTCTCTGACGCAGTACAAGATCCGTTCCCACTTCAGGCAATCAAATCGTGCTGTTGGAGCCCAGGAATGTTGCTACTAAAATAATTGGGATCTTACAGCTTAGTCGCACTTGATGTTCCTGTATATCCGGCGCACAAACAACGACGAACCCAAATACCCCACAGCACCTGCACATCTCACAACACGTTACTCAAAATTGCATATCAAAACGTACAACAGTAGCACTAATCATGGCAATTCTGTATACTTAATACAATATCATAGCAATAAGGTGGAATCCTACCCCATCTGCCCAGCGTACACTTGCAGGTATTGAAGTTAGATTCTAGGTAGGTGAGGAGATCTGAAGTTGCATAACAAACAGACGAACTCTGCATATGCTCGCATAATAGTAGTAGCACTGTTCTACTCAATATAGCATTGTAGCAATAATATGGTATCCACCCCACTTGCAGGTATTGTGGTTAGAATGTAAGTAGGTGAAGAGAAGATGGAAAGGTTGTGGATGAACTTGAGGTGGCTTACCGCAGAAAATGCCGAGACCGATACAGAACATGAGCGTGTAACCGAAGTAGAAACTGATCTGGAAGAAGCCCGACATCTTGGTCTTCATGTAATAGTAGTAGATCGAGTAGAGGTACACGTAAAGCGCGGTGGAGGCCGCGGACCAGAACGACGTCCATTGCCAGTGATAATTCTCAGCATTCAGCAAGAAGTACGTTGCCACAATCGTCACACACACCGTCACTATGGTCAGAATGATGAACACCAGCAGCATGAATCCGTAGACGTAGTACACCTGCCACAGCCAGAAAAAAACACCATCAAAACAAAAATATCAAACTCCCTGTATCATAACTCAAAGAAAGCCGAATCACTGCACTGCTTAAAATGCTGACTAATTAGTGTCCATGACACTATTTCTGAACGGTTGATATCTAAGCGAGTACCACGTAAAAAACTGTGAAAAATGGGACACTCATTGACAAAGTGGAGTACATTCATTTTTGCTCATTCAAAATGCTCGGAATGAACCTTCAACACTTAACCTAGACCCTAATCATGTTTCTACAGTGAACTTTCCACAGTGTATTGGACGTGAGACACTAATTGCAGTCAGCACTGTAGTTTGAGTTCACTCGTGGAAGGAGAAGAGTGTTCCAGCAAAAGATGTGCACGGGTGCTTGCCTTGTATTGCCAGAAGGAGGTGAAAACGAAGTACATCTCGATGAAGATGCTTCCGAATGGCAGCAGTCCACCCAACAGGGCTACCACCGAAGGTCTGAGGTACCACTTCTTGTCCGGAATGGGACGAGGGATGGTCTTCACTCTGCACGGGTTGTCAGGCTGCCCGCTCCAGTTTCGCCCCACCACCGTCCCGAACAATGCTAGTGGGAACGAAATGAAAGCCCAAATCACCAACACCACCACCATGGTGCCAAAAGGAATGGCGGCCAGAGAATGGTAGTAGATGGCCACGAAGTTCAACAAGAAGCCAATGCCGAAGCACAAGAATGGGAACAACGACGCCGTCAGCAGCATCGACTTCATCCAGTACTTTCCTGCACATCACAATAAGAGCATCAGACTCCATACAAAGCACAATTTCTAATAACATGCTACACTTAACTAACTACAGACAAATCCAGACAGGATTTTCATTGTGCAATGTGCATTTAACCTAATTAGATCTACACATTGAAGCTTTGAGCAGCTGAATCTCCATACGATTTCTTGAAATCCTTTATGTTCAAAGATTTCCATGGAGGACCCCCCCACAAGTTGGTTCTGGACTCTTAAAACTCCACAAGTAGTCCAATGAAGCATTGAAAGAATACCGTCATTGCGTGAGTAGAAGCCTCCGCTCACGTATCCAGCTATGAACGAGGTCAGCGCGTAGCATACGATGAATGCCGTCACAATAGCTCCACGCCTGCAACCACATGATCCAACACCAGCACCAATCAAATTCCACGCTATATTATGCAATTAATATAGAGTACGTCTTCTAGCTATTGTAAAGCGCCAATTACACTTGCATGAGCTAGTACGACAAGAGCACTTTCAGCACGTATCAACAACGCCAAAAGTCGAGAGGAGCTCGATTCGGGTCGTTTTGACTCAAAACAGAACGGCTTTTCTTCCAAATGACGAAACTTTGACTCTAAGGATCCGTACTGTCAACTTAATGAACCTTGATGGGTAGACTAATTGGATAGTTTTACAACAAGATCCTACAGTTGAAATTCTCGAAACCGAGTTTTAAACAGAGTGCACATTGGATTTCCAAAGCATCATGTTGAGGTCGTTTTGAGCCACCCGACTTCGAAGGACAAACCAAGAGCGCGTACCCGACATAGAGCATTCCGACGATGGACAAGAGGATGACAAGCAAGACCAGCATAGCGAGCTGGGCACCGGTCCCGACCAAGGCGGACAGGAGCACCAGATTGCGAGGGGCACGGAACACATCGCCATGCACCAGTTTCCATCCCGACTCCTCACTCACGTCCCTCTCCTGCACACCCCATCATTTTTCTAAGAATCATCCAACATCACTTGAATTCAAACACGAAACATCATCATCGTCGTACTCACCAACGTCTCCAGGTCGTCCTCTTCGCGTGCGTACTTTGCGTAGTCGTTCCGGAGTGTTCGCATCAGAATCATTGATACCAACCCGGTTAGGAAGATTACCATCATGAAGGAGTTGAAAATGGAGAACCAGTGAATCTGCCATCACCCACCACATCCATCAATCTCCACCTACAGCTAAACTATTTCAAGCAAAAACTCAGTATCGCTGGTACAAGCTCAAAACCTCGTAGTGTGAAAACCTCAACCTTGAACCTCTGAACACTCACTGATCCCCACAGTACCTCGAAGTGAAGCAAAATCACTAGTAAAGAGGATATACACTGTTCACCACTGATTGACACGTAACTATCGTGACTTGTTGTAGTTCTGAGAAAAAGATAAGACTATGTTCACAAGATTGCCCCACTCTAAGCAGTATAGATGCTTTTATGCTCACCCAAAAAACAGTCACCAACATGAACAAAACCCTGATCAAATAATGTGGCACCACTCAATATCATTTCCAGTGTAGTGACTAGGAATAATATACGTTAGTTAAATGCATGAAAAGCCTCACCTAGAACTCCATAATTGCTACGTTGACTGCGGTAACTCATACTAACTAGTTAGAAAGTCAAAACAAGGAGTATATTCTTCCATACAATGGGGTCTTCCATACTTGTAGCAAAAAGAGTACCTCTGTGAGTATATATAGAGTACAGAGTACATAACAGAGTACTCTGCAAAAACAGAACCATTTTAAACATATACTCAAGGAAAAAGCTTTGATGGCTTATATAATATTTCGAATCGAATGGTCTAGGTAGCTTAAGAGATTGATGTGATGTGATCAGGTACCTGGTGCTCAAAGAACGGGTAGTCCAAATACGCATCAAATCGACGGATGTACGAAGTGTTGGTGGGTTCCCACTGCACTGTATAAGTGAGATCAACTTTCTTTCCAGGTACGATAGGCTGCAGATTCTCTTGAGTGAGATTCACTTGAATAATCTGTTAAGAAAGCTACATTACGTTAGCTCACGAGCCTGAAAATTAGGTTGCTCGAAAAACAACCTCACAATATGGTATTACCTGATCGTTGTTATATTTGATCACCAAATCCTTGTGCGTGTACATCATGTACTTCGCATCATCCTCCTTATCTGCGTGTTGCTCTCCTACGAAACCTGCCATAGCACATCAATCCCCAAGTACTGTGAATTCGCATAGAATGGATAACTGATCCAGATCCAAGAAATGAAAAAGCTTTTGAATAAGCGTGTGTAATCGAAGGAGACAGACCAGCATGATACGAACCTAGACCTAAAGCTAGCATCATGTAACCTGATTGAGACATTGAAGGACAAGCTCAACTTTTTTGTTATATCTATTTGAGCAAGAGCTAGTATCTTCTGATCATTGCTCCTCTACAAGAATTGATGTAGATCATGACAAGACTTCAAAAAGGATCGATAATCACATACCCCAAAGTGGAAGATCATCTGCGTCACATGCCGACAAACACGAAAACGAGTATTAGACACTTGCTCAGATCGGTAAGTTTCATTGATTAAACGAAAGAATGATTTGAATGAGTTGATTACTTACCCATGAAAAACTCGAACCAGTAAATGTTGGAGACAGCGTCTTTGAAAGCAGCGGCTGACATCTCATTCAGATCAAAGCTGCAAATGGTTTTCTTCTCCACGGGAGCTGCATCAAACGAGATGGGTTAGTCCTCCTTTAGCTTCATACAGTTCTACAAGAATGCAGGGTTTCAAATTTTTACGTACTTTTGAACTTGATGTCAATCTCGCTGTTGATGAGCTCATTTCCTTCCAGAACTTCACCCAATCCTCCCCATTTGTGTCGAGCATTAGCGCCATTTCCAGGAGCACAAAACGGCAAACTGTAGTAATTGTACGTTTCTTGTGGATTGTTGTAGGGTCCTACTTTGTTAACCCATAGTACCACCGGATCCCCTGCCGCATACTGCAAAAAACGGCTGGATTCATAAACCCCGACGCTCGATGCTAAATTTGGAGCAACCCTAAAGAAGCAAGGATTCAAAGGATTGGATCGATTGCGAGCATCAAATTTTATGAACGAGTCTCTTGATCGGCGAGGAGGGGAGAGGCTAGAAGGGAGGTGTACGCACCCTGTGATCGTACTCGTTGGCATTACTGAGCTGCAGCAAAAGGAAAAGCGCCACCCCCAACAGGCCAACCCTACTGAGGGTAGCCATTGTTGTTCTCCGAGCTCTCAAATCGCGCTGAAAAGAAAGAACGTAGGAGCTTGCTCAGATCGAAAGGGCTCAGATCTGGAAACCCCAAAGGACGAACTCGGACGACGAATTGCGGAGATGGGTGTTCACCTGCTCGAGCCGATCAGTGAGAGATCATCGACGCGATTGTCGCGAGCGCCGTGGCGATGGCGATATCTGCAATGCCGCTTCCTTCCTTGCGAGGGCGAGCGAGGCTATGCGGACGATGATGGCGCCTTTGGCCCTTTCCTTGTACCCTACTTTCACTTCCATCTCCCTGTGTTGTTTCTCGCACATTATTGCTTCCAAAAATTGGGCTTGACTTTGAAACTATTAGTTGTTAATTTGGCATTATTCTCTATTTTGTCTGTCTTTCTAGTTGTGAAGAATAAGTTTTACAATACAAGTCGAAATATAAGTTGATTGTGACTATGTTAACATTGAAACTAGTTTATATCTAATGGTAGAAATACCCATACTCGTATGTCCCACCCCCCTTGAGAACTGCCAAAGCTTTTTCAAAGGAATAATAGTCCAAAACTCAACCCTTTGCAGTCAAATTTGTGCCATATCTTTCATACATCTTCAAATTCTTTAAGGTTTCTACCACATGTACTAAACTCAAATTGTAACCCATCTCAAAAAACAAAGTCAAAGTTCAACGATGGATGAAGGAGATGGATGATGGATATAGCTTCTCAAAAATCATCCAATTATTCACTTTTTTCAATGTAGAAACATCATTGCAAATTCTATACCAAAGTTATTGGGATCAAAATTCTTTCAAGTAGAATGTTGTTAGCCTTCATCTTAAGATAATGATTCTATGGAAAAAATTCATAAAAAACATATTTTTGATTTGTCATGATTGTTTAACAATGGCAAAGCATGCCTCATATTTGAAAACTCATAAACAAGAGTAACCTTTCACTAAAATGCATGTCATTTATTTAAACTTCATTTTATGGATTTGCAATTTTCACCACACAAACAATACTTGATTTAGGACCCAACCCAAGTGATTTCATCCAAAAGGGACTCTCGATAAAAAAGTTAGGGTCTTCAAATTTTATGCCCCTCATCCGCAATGTCGTTTTTTGACATTTGACACGTTTAGGGGTTAACCCCTAAAGATCCACGATGTTTTGGGAGCTTGAAATCCCAACACTGACCACTATGTACTAATGCGGGTACGTCCAATATTTTTGGAAATTTTTGATAACTTCAACCGTAGGATCTTGAATTAGACTACCATAGGTAGTAGTGTGAAAAATTTCAATCGTTGGATCATCACTGGATGTGAGATCGATACATTTGAAGTTGACTGTAAATTTTTTTTGGCCTTGACCGTAAAAGCCGAATCGGTGACCGTGGTCGTTTACAGGTTAACAACTAAGATCTTTTGAATAAATTTGTTCATGTTATTATTAGGATAAAAGTCACTTTAAAATAAATAGCCACCTTGTTAGGGACCTTATTTCTTCTTAGTCTTTTATGTCTTAGAAACGATATATATATATATATATATATATATATATATATAGTTGAAATGAACCGTAGTGCTAATAAAAACTTGTTTACATATCTCGTGATTACAAATTACAATGCATGATTACAATAAGAATATCAACGTATCATAAATATAGAATATCTAATCTTTTACTTACTATTTCATAATAGTGTCTAATGATTTGAGGTTGAAGCTTAAGTCACATTTGGTCTTCATGACTCTACTTAACATCTCTCTTATGAAGAGATAGATTTTGACTTGCCCAATATATAATTGATTTGTAACTGTATATGAATGACACACAATTCCATTTGAAATCCAAAATGGGACATTTAATTTGTCTTCTAGAGTTGGTTATGTAACCTTCAGCCATATAAATACTTTATCTTAATTCATAATTTACCTGAATGATTTTTTTTGAGATTGTATATTTATATGGCTTCAATTTGATTGTATTATAAATATGGCCTCAGTCTCAATAATTTTTTTGAGATTTTATTATAAAGATGGCCTCAATTTAATATAAATATGGCCTCAGTCTCAACTACCACAATTTACGACATTCCCATAGTTTATGACAACTTACAATATTTTATCCATGCCATATCTTTTGGATATAATAAGAATATACTATTATTGAAAAGTATATGTATTAATTTTTAAACCATCTTAATAAATCATTCGTGCAATGTTTTAATAAACATCAAAAAGTACTCGTATGGTACATTTTCCTTACAATAGTGCCAAATCAACCATTTTGAAATTGATTTCAAATTTTGAGGGGTCATATCGAATTAAAATGAGGATATCAATCAAATTTGATTATTGTTTAAGTTATTTTGGTCACTTAATATTCACATTGATTTTGTAAAACCTGGTTTGGATTTATTGATATTTCACACGAGTTTTTTAACTTTGTTAGTAGTCTTTTTCTATATTATAATAAGATACATATTACTCAAATGCAATTTCTCTAAGAATAAATTTATGGTTCCATCATTTTTCTAGGGTCCATATTAGCTAAAAAATGAATTTCTCTTTATTTATTATTTTTTCTTCAAAGTTCTAATGGTTTTAAATACTTGTAAGTAACTTCAATGTAATGATATCATTCATGGCCTATTACCTTACTTGCAACTTCTATTTTATTCATATTCTACCATGAATTTTTCTAATTTCTAAACTAGGTTTGGAAATGATCATCCATCCATGACTACACACACCATCCTTTGGGTGACTTCCACAAATTGTTAGTGTGGCATCAGCCACATGTACGCGACTCTTTTTTCAAACACTAATTTATGCCCGAGTTGTTTGCTACTTTATAGTCAAGTCTATAAATGATTCAAACTTTTGTAAAATGTTTGAAAGTTGCATATCTATCCAAAAATGATCACTTTGTTAAAGTGTATTGTACTCACATCGGAGTGTACTACAATACCTATTACATTCAAATTTTGTAGTGATGTGAAGGGCTTTTATAGGTGGAGAGAAAACTTTTCTTAAGAAATTATTAGGGTTTTTTAAGAAATTCCTTCGATCCAAATAAAAAAATAAATAAAATATAAATGAATCAACACGCATGGCCCAAGTACCTCTCAACTAAATTTACAAACTCACATCAAATTTGCAAGTGAAATTGAAAGAGAAGTCGTTATTGACCAAATGATGAACATAGAAATACTAACTTGTTGAGTGTTATCACAAGAAAAGAGTGGGTGTTGTCTTGGTATTAAAGTACAGGGCCGCGCTTCAGAATGGGTGGACATGCCACCACCCCCGGTATACGATCAGCAGGGGTTTTGCTCATCGTCACTCACAACGGCGATGGTGTAGTAGATTGTCCCCATCAATTTTGCAGGAGCGATGTCGTCGTCCTACGAGAAAGTGCGCGGGGGGAAGCTGAGTTTCAAGGGACTAGGTCCGGAGAAGACGCTGGACAAGAAGATGAAGAAGAAAAAGAAGCAGAAACTGAAAGAGAGCAGCGATCCAGCGGAGGAGGTGACCAACATCGAGCAGCCAGCGAAGGAGGAGAAGGAGAAGGATAAGGAGAGCCATGCGTATGCGGCCATCGACACTGGCACAGGCCACGCCCCCGACGGGAAGAAGAGCAAGAAGTACGAGGAACTTTTCCCTGTGGAGACGAGGCGGTTCGGATATGTGATTCCTCAGGCCAAGTCGCGCGAGGCCGCTCTTGATGAGCGCGTGAAGAAGAAAGCGGATCGGTATTGCAAGTAGCTGCTTGCACGCGGACTCTCTCCGCCGAAACCCTAATCAGTGAGTGCGAGTTTTTCTATCCTGCGGTGCTTGGCGGATGGTGGTTTCTTAGTCATATATCTCCATGTGGATACAAGAGGGAGCAATCGATCAGTCTCAATGATTCTGATGAAGCTAAGATATTTTTATCACCATATTAGCGAACAGCATCGCGAGTTATTCTACCCTGCGGTGCTCGATATTGAATTGGCGGCCGGTGTTTTACATAGTTATATATCTTCCAATGGATACAAATGGAGCATTTGATCAGTCAATGAGGCTAAAATATCGTGTCACTAGATTAGCGAACAGCATCTTGTTTCTTGGTTCAAATGAGACGGATTCTGCCAAGTAGTGTGATGTGGAATCTTGTTGTGCGTCTCGTGGTCGATGTTTTAGAGTTGTTCGTAGTTTCTCAACGAAATATGTACTGGCTCTGATATTATCTAAACCCTAAACCACAACACTTTTTTTTATCATGACATGATGCATGTGGCAGTCTGAGGGAAGGCTCTGCAGATTTTTTTTGCTAAATTGATGATCCATTTTTGTAACTCGTGTGTAGTTTACAATGTGCAGCACCGCTTAGATGGCTAAAGAGATCACTGCTTTGACAGCGTTGTGCTGTGAATCGAGCCTGGAAGGCCAGATTGACGGAATTCGGGACCTGGTGGAAGTTTGATCGATATATTGAAGCTTGGGCTGATCCTTGTAAAAATTGTATCGAGTTTCTTTAGAGGTCAATCGCTGCTCTGCTTGCAGAAGGGCACCCAGAACGAAGTGAACACTACTCTTCGAATCGTAGACCACGACGGTGCTGCATGCGAAGGCTGTAACTGAGCTTGTAGAGTTTTGTGAGGTGGGCTCAATTGTTGATGTGCAGCTATTAGAGATTATGGCACTGCCTTCTGCTCTGGACGCTTTTTTGTACCATCGGAGGCACACGAAGTTCGCATTCTACTGTTGAGGTGCGGGTGCACCGTGTTCACTCTACAGTGAGTACATATCTTTGTCCAATGTGCTGGGTCTGGCTAAGCTGAGGATGGTTTATGAGATGTCGTGACGTGGGTAATTTCTGGAAGGGGTTGTGTGCCGTTCTTGTTTGATA
This sequence comes from Bryum argenteum, assembly GCA_037043015.1. Taxonomy (NCBI): domain Eukaryota; kingdom Viridiplantae; phylum Streptophyta; class Bryopsida; order Bryales; family Bryaceae; genus Bryum; species Bryum argenteum. The sequence goes on from CM073330.1 coordinate 14,840,970, forward strand.
CGAAGCTGCTGCATTCTTTCAATTCTTTCAATATGAAAGACTGACAGAAGTTTAATAATTGGTACAGTAATTGGTTCAAAAAAGAAAGACTGACAAAAGTTTTACGAACAGAGATAAGTACAAGCCCTCGTCCTTTTATGCATTGATTTCCATCATGCAACCTTCAATTCTTTCTGTCGATTTATTTTGTACCAGAGTACAGGGCATCAATGATCATGTAACAAATACAATATAAAAGTGTTGCAACGAGAGCTTGCTCACCAACTCTTGTTAGCTTTTCTCAGTCATAACACTTCTCCACAAGCAGTCTATGAGGCTAATTTTTGGGCTCTGACATATCCGAACACTTTCCAACCACATCATCATTGTAGCGAAGTGAACCCTCGTGTCACTCCACTATCCCTGTGGTAGCAATGCCTAAGAGCGCACAATATCAAGAACCATACACTACTGTTAAACATGGAGTGCCTTTGATTAACCAAACATGTTCCAAACAAAGACAGAGTTCATGTACCTGTCATAATCATTCACAGTGTGCCCATCTAGAAGCTTTCAGTTTTTTATTTCTATGGATTCCACTACATACACATTCCGATTTTTTCTATATCTGCCTTCTTCGTACTTTGCTGACTCACAGAAAAACTTCTGTGGCTAATATTGGAACAGAAACAGATTCTCCAATCTGAATTTTGAGCGGTTATTAAGCAGGTAATTTTATTCAAATCAGAAATGAAACTATGAATTCCTCGGAAACTCTATGATCTAAAAAGCATCTCAGCATCTACCCCAGAACCCACATTACAGCGCCACCGGCAACAACGGAGTAATTGTAGCAGCATTTTAGAAAATCATAAGAATACAATTTGCCCTCTCCTACCAATACGTCTACTTCTATGTCAACGGAAAAGAAGAAAAGAATGAAACCTGTAACGGCAAAACCCTAATCAGGAGCATCAGATGTGCAACCCTGCAAGAATGAAGCTACCTAACTACTGACTGGCTCATGAAGCTCTTTATCTTCAACATAAAGAACAAACCCAAGGTTACCTATACATGATCACACAAGCAGGATCATCGAAACACTGCTTCGTTATCATCATCAGAAAAAAAGAGCAAAAGAATCACTTCACTCATTCGATCTTCTTCACAGGTCTAGCTTCGAGACCACCTTCAACTCGCTTCTGTATCACATACGGCATGTACGTGCCACAGATCTTATCCCAGCTAATGAAGAAAGGCTGAGAGAAGTTGTACTTGGTGCCGTGCAACTGATGGTGAATATCATGGTACGCGGTATTGTTCCAGAAAAGCATGTGCAACGGATTACCAGGAAGCCAAAGTCCGCAGTGATCATCAACAGTTTTGATAGTAGCGAAGCTGAAGAAGAATACCGAGGTTTTAAGTGTCATTCCCGTGATCAAAAAACTGATCACTCCTCCAACCGTGTCCAGCAACAAGCCTTCCAAAGGATGGTTGTACAAAGCTCCGAAGGCGAAGGGGACTACCAGTCGGTGATGCAATGAGTGAACGTGTTTGTACATGAACTTGTTTTGGTGCATCCATCTATGGCAAGTGTATTGCCAGCCATCCATTATCACCATCGCCACCACGAACTGGATCGCCACTACCCACAACGCTGGCTGGCTCACATTCTCCTCTGAGCCAGTTAACTGCGGTACATTCTCCTCAATTAGCCCAAAATCTAAATCTCCACTAATGTGCACTATCTAAAACAGTGTTGAATTAGGTTAAGAAGGAGGGCGGTGAGTAAGATTGTTCGAGATCTTAAGATTAGGGTAAGTGAGGAACCTTATACAGGAGAAACGCAACGGCGACTTGGACGGCTTGTTGTACAAGTACCCCGCGGACCACTTGAGGAACAGTGACGAGGTTCTTCTTCTTCTCATCCTCCACGGAGTGCAAGCGGTACTTGGCCAACGAGGGCAATCCTAGTAGGATGTGGTACATGCCGGAGTAGAGCCAGTAGACGACGATGGGCGCGAATGTGCCAAGGACTTCCTCGCTAGGCCGCCAATCGGACCACATGGTGACCGACCCAATATGTGCAAAGGATGGGAGATTCCTCCGGAGGGGAAGAGGTGATCCAGCTACGGAGCTTACGAGAGGAGGTGCTGCTGGTGGAGGGAAGGAGAGAATGGAGATTGGCGAGCGAGCAACAGGTTGATGTTCAGATTAGAAATAGGAAACTTCCACTGAGCTTGCATCGCCATCGCCGAAGTTCCTCCCACCAAACGGGTTTAATAGAAAGTCGTCTTCACGGTCTCTCGCCCTCCACCGCCTCGCTATCTGCAGCTGCAAGTGACAGTAAACTTCCACCGCCCCTTTTACGGAACTTTCACTCTGACCACCTGCCAGAGTTATCATCCAAGGAACAAGAAATTTCAAAAAATATTCAAAATTATACTCGAGAGGTAGATTTGAGAAAACCTACTGGACAATTATAATGTGACAGAGGGAGTAATTGCAATTGCTAGGAATGAAAAGTAAATTCGAGAATGATATTTTGACATGGGTAGAATATAAATGATGAGATTCACTCCCGTCATTTTATAACCTAAGGGTTCTAAAGTATTTGACTTTCGAGGTTGCAAGTTCCATTCCTCCATGTGAAATCTCTTACTACGTGATACAAACCCACGATAGGAGCTACTTTTGATGTGTGTTTAGTAATAAACATGCAAAAAGGACTTTCTGAGAAGGTTTGAAGTGACTACTTTCATGAGGTTGTGACACTTTATTTTGTGCCTTGTTTCAACTTTTTAGTAATATCTTTGACCTAGTAATGAATCTTTGACCTAGTAATCAAGATATCAAGTATTGATTGATAGTGGCAACCAAAGAATGTGGACAAGAGGAAGAGGGTGGCAACCATTTTTGTAGGCGGAAGCCAAGCTAGCCTATCAACAACTCAAACATGTACGAAAAACAACCCTTTGCCTTATACAAATTTTCCTTGACAATCCTTTAAATTAGCCTTCTTCTCATATAACTTTTCATTGGCCCCGGCGTGCCCAATTTAGTATCTACAATAATATTGAATAATTCTAAATTTATTTATTTATGGGAAAATGAGACATTCCTAGAGGAAATACTAGTGAAAATCTTAAGAAATTACCACACTTCACCAAATAGTAACAGGATCTACAACCCTTTTGTAAGTCAAAATGACCCTAAGAGTGCAACAAATTTACACATCTTTAGTAACTCATTCGAACAAAACCAAACAACAAGTAAACATCAATAATTTAGAAAGTACGTACAAACACGTGATGTTGGAGAGTCAATGAAATAACTTGATGGGTACTTGCAAAATATCAATACGTACTACTAGTGTTCAAGCAAATGACTTCCTTCATGAAACAACTTGATGGATAATCGTGTATCAACACGTACTACCAGTGTTTAAGCAAATGACTCCATCAGCTTCTAACGTAGCAGAATGAATGAATGTGGTGTAAGAGAAGTAGGGATGTACAAGTGCCTCACGTAGTTGCTATGGAGTCTTTGTTGTTGATACAAACTCCTTTACGAGGCATACTCGACGGTTGTGCATCATAAGTTTGGTCAATGATGCAAGTTCCTCATACCACTTGCACCTCTTGTAAATTGTACAAATAAATCATTTGATTCTTTGTAACTTTGTTATTTATATTTACTTACTTTGTCCCATTATAGGTTGTCTACTAGGTTCTCTCAAATCTATCTCTCAAGATAGATTTGAGAAGCCTAGTGAACAATTATAATGGAACAAAAGAAGCACTTGGTTTCAGATGTCAATTTGGAAAAAACAAAAAAAATAGGTTGTTAGGTTTCAACTTGAGGCTTGCAATGAGAGAGATACACAAAACCCATCATAATTTCAAAACAATATTAACCCTTAAGCGGGCCGAATGTCGAAAAACGACATTTTGGATGACACCAACTTTGGAGAGCCATAACTTCTTCATCCGGACTCCGTTTTGGACGAAATCACTTGGGTTGGGTCCCAAATCAAGTCTAGTTTATGTAATGAAAATCTCAGACCCATACAATGAAGTATGAATTAATGGCATGCATTTCAGTGACAGCAGCCTAGTTTTAGACATTTTTTCCTTTGTAAAATTTAGGGCAGTTTTCACCATTGCAGGGCCATAATTTGCACAAAGAAATTTTTCTCATGGTTTTTTTTTGTTCAAGGATGCTACTGAGATGAAGGTGAACAACATTCTAATTGGTGACTTTTTCATTGCAATAAGTCTAATGGTAGCATTTTCACTTTAAAGTGAAAATGATGAAATTATGTGATCATTTTTGAGTATTAATACATTATGATCTCGCAATCTATGAAGCCTCATGACTCAAAATTTGACCCACATGATGTTCAATATGTCTACGACAAGATTGTACGGTTGAGATTTGGATAACACACTTTTACCTCCACCTATGACAATGCTTTTGAGGATGTGTTCATTTTACTACAAATGAGTCAAACCATTTAGGGGTTAAAACATTGATCCTCCAAACCATTGAACGCGAGTTGAAGAGTTGACACAAAAGTACTAAGCAACTAATATGTCCAATCAAAATCTACATTATTTAAACTTTTAAGAGAGAAGATATCATTTTTCACAATTTATAACATAGTGTATAGAATCTTGTTAACATAATATTTTTGTAATTTTTGCTCCTTAATTCTTTTCGAGATTTATCGGATATGGTCTAGGGGTGCGTTTGGTAACCACCCAAATATCATGAAACTTCACCCAAAATCAAGATATTAGCAAAATCACAATATTCGTGAGTAACCATCTGTTTTGCACCTTAATAATATTATAATATTAAAATTCATAATATTCCCTAAATTATGATCTTTCATGAGTAATCAAGATTTTCAAAATCACAATATTGTTGTTGACCATCTCTTTGGCAACCCTTCATTATCATGATTTAAAAAAAAAATGATAATCCCCAAAATTTTGAGGGCTTCAAGAGGGCTTTAAGTCACCCAAAAGAGGTTAGGAATTTAAAGATTATTTATTGAGTTTTTCTATTTGATTAAAAATATATTTTCCAGACTCACTCAAAGCAAAATATACGAACATGGTTCTAGAAAGAGAATGTAAAATAAGAAACAACATAACAACACTTTGTAAAGTATAGAATCCATGTCAAATTTAGCTTTGTCCTCACACCTATGCATGTCCTATATGCCTAAAAAAATAAATCTTTCAATACATAATTTATTGAAGTTTTTACATAAATCTAGTAATATTCTATGTCTTATTACGAAAATGAGAAATTAACTTCAAGCTATCATTACCTTATAATTTTGACATAAATACACAAATATCCAAAATCATCACACTTGGTAGCAACTAAAGAATGACTACCACGAGTGATTTTAGAACTCCATTAAACCACAACTAGTATGGTCATCCAAAGAATAAATTTATTACAATAAAACGTTTGACAATCTCTTACAAAAAACTCCTATATTCTCAAATAGAGAATGATTTCTAACCCTTGTACCGATTACAAAATGTCAGTGGTCACACTCTCCCAAGTAAGCAAGGTACAAGTTGGAAAGATAAGATTCACGAACCAAAAATGGACATTCCAAAATATTATATCTCCGAATACCTAACCCTAATTCCGTTAAAATGGCATTATTTCGGTAAAATGGCACACCTCAACTTTCTGAACTGTAGCTCAAAAACCATGTGATATAGCAGAATTTTAAGGTGATATCAGGGAAAATGCATGACAACGTATATAAAGAAGTGATATTACAAAAAAAATTGTGATATTACAGAATATACTATTTTATATGAGCACAAATGTAAGATCTAGTGTGACAAAATGGCACATGGCATAGTGCCATTTTAACGGAATTGGGGTTACCTACACTTTGCTAGCATTGACATAAGAGACACCCTCCTTGTAAGTAAGTGCATAATCCTCATGCTCTTGCCCGTACATAAACTCCCCGCTCAAAGTCTATTTGCGCCACTTTCAGAAGCTCCATAGCATGCTCGATGGACTTCAAGGTTCTCAATATATGGTGAGTACATGCTTGAGAAGCAGTCGATTGAAGTAGGACTCAATCCTTGTTTGCGCCTCAAGCACAATCTCCATTGGAGATGGCTTAGTTTCTTCGAATCATTTCCATCTCTCGCTCAAGCTTGTGTTGCAGTAGTTGTTGTGAGCGATTAGCTTTCTTTGGCATGCAGATGGATGAGAGCTTGCTTGTTATTATACTTCGTGCCCTCCTCCTGGTACATCCTCAATTTCGTTAAAATGGCACTATGCTATGTGCCATTTTGTCATACCAAATCTTACATATGTGCTTACATGGAATGGTGTATTCTGTAATATCACAAAATTTTCAATAATATCACTCCTTTGCGTACATTGTCACTTATTTTCCATAATATCACCTTCAAATTCTGTTATATCACATGTTTTTAAGCTGCAGTTTAGAAAGTTGAGGTGTGTCATTTTACGAGAATAATGCCATTTTAATGGAATTGGGGTACTACCAAGGTGATTGAAACATCTTGACCCTCCCCTTTACCAAGTGTTCTCACCTCCATTTTTGTTTAGTGTCTTGCACAAGTTTCATAACCCTGGAATACTTGTCAAGACAAACATTTCATAACATGAATCTATTGATCTAAAAAATAAATAGCAAAGTTGTAAGCAACTGTGAGAAAACAGTGTGATGCAACTTTTTAATGTCAATGTCACCAAACCTATTTCGCTTTTGGCGTCGTGCTTATTAGATATTTACATTGAGAGGTTTTATGTCATTACAAATTGTCACTTAGCGTCACCTTAAAATAGACCTTTTAACATTGGCAATCTAGTGCTTTTGAGGAAAAAGAAAGAGTCGGTGAGCAATATTCTCTAACTAGGGTTGCAAATTGGAGGAGTTTGAGAAGTGATTGATTGACTTTCTTTTCTTCTTTGTTTTTCACATGTAAAAGAGGTAATGAGGCATATTTCCATAGTTTGGAATTTTAATCCAACAGTACTTTACATGCCTTTCTTGTTGTTTTAAAACCATCCTTTGCTTTTGAAATTTAGAATACCACCATGTGAATAATCAAGCCTTTCTTTGAATTTGATGGCAAGATACATGGTGATAGCAAAAGTGCAACTTTTAAATGCATACGTAGCAAGATACATGGTGATAGCAAAAGTGCAACTTGTAAAGGCATATGTAGCAAGATACATGGTAAAAGTATTTGACATGTATATGCATGTCAAGTTTTACATTTTGATTTCCAAACATTAGTGATGATGTTCAATGTTGATAAAAAAAAACTCATTCTCCTTGTTGTAAATTGAGAAAGTGGTCTTTTACAGGTCAAAATACCAATTCAAAAGTAGATATAACCTAAGGGTCTTTGAATAGTTCCTCCTTGGTGAGTTAAATGTATGCATACATAATTTTACAACACATTGCAAAAGATGATAGCAAAAGTGCAACTTCTTTGTGTTGATTGGGAGATTTGTTCAACAAAAGAAATGAAAGTGAAAGAATCATGACAGCATGCCGAATATTTCTAATTTATGCATGAATCTCCGGCAACCACCTCTGTATAATTCTAGAGTCAATTGTGACAGTGAAGATAATCTCTAATGAGTAGAACCTTCTATTTGAAAGATCTTACATAATTTAAAATACAACAAAGAATGCAGCCTTCTATTTGACAAGTGAAAGATTCTTGCCTGGGGGCATGCCCAATAATTGCTAATCCATGCATGAATCTGCACCAACCACCTCTGTATAATTCTAGAGTCAATGGTGACAAAGATCTTATAGAATTTGACATACCACAAAAATCACAGTCATGTTGTGTGTCAATTTGACAAGCCCTCCATTTGACAAATCTTACAAAATCTCTTGTGCACCAAATGATAGAACTTTCTACTCAACAAGATTTTTACATATCTGACATGCATCAAATTATACAGATCCTAAAGTGAAAATCCCAAATAACACCACGACAAATTAACGAGAAATCAATCACTATCCAATAACAACAACTATTGTTTTCAACTCCACACTACAATATATCTCACCTTTGTACTTTTAACCTCATGATATGAACACCGAAAATTGAATGCAGTCAATGCCAATGCCACGTTGTATTATCAAAATCAGAAGCAATTACTATGCTTTATTGTTGTCAATTTGCCTATTACAAAGTAAGAAAAAAATGTGGTGGCCATATTGAGCAAGTTTCTACTTCCGACGTAAGTCTCGTTCCTGACTATTATGGCATGCATTTATGACTATATTTTTCCATTTGACATGTTTGGCCATTTATTGCAAGGGAATCGAAGGGGGTGAAGGAAGGGCCCGACTTTGCTAAGCTGCCCTACGAAGTTATTTCTCATTTTTTCACTAGTTTGGCATCAAAAATTCATATTAAGTAATTGAGATTTTACAATATTTACTCGCAATTTGTACCAAAAATTCACAAACCACAAAGATACACTTTCACCGTTCACATTTTCATAATTCTAAACTACATGCTTACACATGAGTCTATCCTATTTCAACCACAAAGTGACATTTCTAACCTTCACGTACAAAACATTTTTGATGAAGGTTCTAAACGAGGAATCAAGATGTAATTTTTTGCATTGGCGTACACAACTCACTTCCCTACATGGAAAAAGATATGAGCAAAATGTTCGGAGTAACAATCATCAACTTGCCCTTTGGCCCATTTGCATCATGCCTCCCAAACAATGAAAGAAAAACTTTAGCTCAAAGTTCAAACACTATAATCTCACAAATGACAAATATCCAACGGTTGAAATTTGAACTAGTTCTTCCAAGTAGGGTTAGGTACAAGATCTTACGGTTAGAAGTTTTAAAAAACTAAATAAAATTTGGTCATACCCTCGGGAGTGCATAGTGGTTGAAAATTGCAGTTTTTCAAATTCAAACTCCCAAAAACACAAGGAAATTTAGGGGTTAATCCTAAATATGGTGGATGAGATTGCAAACAACTATGAAGTGATAGTCTTATTCTCACAAACTTCTATGCAAAAAGCATTATACCACCCAAAACTTGTTGTTTACGATTCCGAGTCTAAGAGATGGAAAGATGAAGGCATCATTTCCACATCATACGGGTTTCAACAATTCAACTTGCATGCATGCACGATTCAGCCCAAAGAATTGAGGTTTTCGGTCTCTAGCTCCGTGGGTATGGTTTCCTGTGGCCATCATAAGGTAAAGACATTATGAACAGACACTGTATTCACGCCAATCTTTAAAATTGAAGATTGGAGTTCTTATCTATCATCTCTCTGCATGCGTGGACTCTATGTTGCTGATTTCCGAGAGCCTCAAATCACAGAATCACGAACAGTTCCTCCAGTGCAGGGAGTTTTGCGGCTCTTTGAAGTGGACCTCAAAACGCATAAGAGCATACATTGCACTGAGAAGTGGACCTTGTTGTATGGGTACCTCAAAGTCCTTTGGGGGATACTATATCAAGTATCTTCAAGGCACTAGTAACTAGGCTAGAAACTAGCGTAATTATAGTGTCCACCCTCGAGAGGGGAAGTAGTATTGTTCTAATTTACCCTTGTCCGGTGGCCATCGGGATATTAGCATTACGAACGGACACTTCATTCACGCCGGCCCCTTAGAAAGGACCGGAGTTTCTATTTATCTATGTGCACTGAGATTCCTTTATAACCGGCACCTGCAAGCTATTTATTGTACTAATTATAGAACTGAATTTGATATCATCCGCATCTTAGAGCTGGTAGAGTGCATGCGGCATCTGTATGCACTGAAACCAACACGACTTGAAGAAAATTTGAATCTACCGATGAACCATCAATTAACCCATAAACGCCCGAGCCTATTTTTAGCAAAAAAACACATTTCCATAGAAATCGTCATAGATGAAAATCAAGAGAAGCTATTAAGATCTCAACTGTACAAACTTGTAATAGACTTATCGAAGATCATGTGGACCAAAATTTGAGTCATGAGGCCTTATAGATCGGGAGATCATAACATATTAATATCAAAAACAAACTGCAAAATTTCATCATTTTCACTTTGAGGTGGAAATGCTACCAATATACCTATTGCAATGAAAAAATCACTTACTAGAAAGATGTTCACCTTCATCTTAATAAGTCCTTTACCCAACAAAAATTCATCAAAAAAAATTCTTGGCTCAAATAAAAGCCATGCAATGGTAAAAACTACCGAACATTTTACAAAGGAAAAATAGTCCAAAACTAGACCCTTTGCATTCAATTTCATGCCTTATCTTCAAAACATCTTCCATCTTGTTAAGTTTTCTACCACTTAGACTAGACTCTAATTGGAGGCCATCCCAAAAAGTTAAGTTGAAATCCAACGGTGGATGAGGGAGATATAGCTCCTCAAATATCATCCATTTTCACACTTTTTCTGTTGACAAAACATCATTGCAAATCCAATAGCAAAATCATTTGGATCAGAAAACTTCTCACTACAAAGTTGTTAAGAATCACCTTAATATCATGACCATGAAAAAAAAATAATGAAAAACTATTTTTAATTTCACATAATTGGCTTGCAACGGTAATACATGCCCCATGCTTGGAAACCCAAAAACAAGAGCTGTCTTCACTAAAGTGCATTCCATTAATTCATACTTTATTGTATGGGCTTGCAAATTTTACAACACAAACTAGACTTGATTTGGAACCTAATCCAAGTGATTTCATCCAAAACGGACCTCGGATGAAGAAGATATGGCTCTTCAAAGTTTCTGGATGTACATCCAGAATGTCGTTTTTCGACATCGTGGGCGTTTAAGGGTTAAAATGTAGGAGAATACAATTGAGCTTGACATATATGCCTCTTCAGTTCTATATCATTAAGTTGGAAGGAGAAGACGGACATGGTGGGGTCCTGTCGCATAGAGAATCCAACCGCGAAAAAAGATAGTAAGTACCTTAACCCTTAAACGCCCATGGGGTCTGAAACGGGCAGCCCAAAATTGGATCACAGCATCTTTTGGACTTGGGCATCATGAATAGTGCACTTTTTGAACTTGGGCATCATGAATAGACCAATCAATGATGAGCTTGCAACCTCCTACAAGGTTATGTACAACCCCAACCTACCTACCACAATCCTTTCAAAGCACAAAATCATTCATACAAATTGTGATTTGAATTGTGAAATTTCACTTTTTGAATGCATCAGAAGAAGGTGACCAGTTTTGACATCAAAACATAAGGGAAATGTTGAGTACAGTGAGAGCTACAGGGAAGATTCTGTTGGAATCATGCCCCTCGGGCTTGCTTGGGCGTTTAAGGGTTAATTGAAGAGGCTCTTTGTTCTCAAAAGCTTCGAAGCTTTGAAGAACCGGTGAGTGGGTGAGAATTAGTTTTTGTGCACGAGATAGGGAAGAGTGATTAAGGTAACCATCGAAGACTTCCTATTGCAATACGACGTCTTATCAATAGTGATCACAATGGAGATTCTTCCAAGCACCTTCAAAACTCAATGAAAAGTCAGGTTGGGCATACTGAGGAAACTTTCACATAAAGCCTTGAAAGTGCAAACATATTGCGGAATGTCTATAGTTGATGTATACGCTAAACACCTAATTTTTTACTATAATAAGATTAGGTTACCTTAGTAGAAGTTGTGTGACTCTCGAGCGGGAGTGTTGCAACATATCCTTTTTCACTCTACCATAGCCTTTTTGGCTATGCATTGCCTTAAACACACTTTGATATATTGTATTTGGCTTATTCCAATTCTCTTAAAAGAGAGATGTCAATGGAAAGTTATTAACTTGACTTACTCCATGCCTCAACACTTATATACACTTGTGCATGTGGAAGTGCTCACAACATATAGAATAGATCAAGATTGTGTAAAAATATTTACCGGTCTATTAAATTTTTTTTTAAAAAAAAAATCTATTAATATTTCTATAGTGTGAAATTTTAACTTGATTAAAACAACTTAAGTTAGTACTGCTTTCTTAGAACAAAATTATGAAGGGAGAGCACTAACTCAAATGCAGAAAATTGTCCATATTCGTGTTTTGTACTGATATTGTAGTTAAATTTGCTCGTAATTTTATTGTCGAGTGTCCGGAAATATATTCAAAGATATGCGCTCCATATATTGAACTGGTTTCTAGTTTCTATTCTCAAATAATAATAAATTTTTTGGAATCATTTCTAGTATCTACTTACAAGAGATAAGACAATGCCTAAAACCAATTTGTGATGTATATTGGTCAATAGATACTTCATAGCATATCCGTATCCATTGTTTGCATTCTCTATGGTCACGTAAAATTTTGCACTTTCTTTGAGAGTGGTGTCTCCTTAGAGCGATAGTCTCAACAAGGCAACCCTCTATCCTCAAGTGTTTTGCCAAGCACCTTAATATTCATGCGAAGTCAAAAGATAATCTTAAAATTCTTGGATAGATAATCAACTAAAGACTACAAGTCGATTATATTTTTATTTTATTTTTTTAAAAAGAAAAAAGAAAAAAGAAAAAACATTCAATATCAAGACTAGTAGGTTTTTCCAATATGATTATTCCTGTGGTTAGTCCCTAAAGTGGACTAACGCCAAATTGTGGTCATTTGGGTTTGGTCACCTTTGGTTTACTCTATTTAGCTCCCATAAAGTTGGAATCTTTTGCAAGTTGTAGAGTTTTTCCATACCTCACCGTAAAGTCATTTCAAGCTTCAAAATTCCTCATATGTCAAGAGATATTCACAATCAAAGTTTGAGAACACTTTTTGAAATCTGCCCATAAATGCCTGAATTGCTATATATGCTCATTTATTCTCAAAATTTGTCCGAAATCAATCTAATCGTAGAAAATTCTATTATTCACAAAAAAACTTTAAGATTTTACTTTTTTACATGTTTTGCTTTTTGTATATGTAAAATAAGGTCTTCGGGCATCTCCAATCTCAAAGCCGCAAAGTACCCCATTGCGTGCATTTCGAGAGGAATAAAATTGTCTTGTCAATATGGTCGGGTCATTACCATAAACGTGCCTAAACCTAGCTGGCACAGATAACCGTTCCACGGTGACGTAGATGGAGTAATCTCTATGGAAACATGGAGGACTTGGCAAAACCAACAGACTCCGTAGATGCGACAGTCTCGACAAAGTTAGTAGATTTTATAATTTCAATATATCAGTAGTTGACCTTCTGTACCGTAAAGCTTCGAGGTTTTGGGAAAGAAGACAAATACAATGACGAGAGGAGGGGAAGTGGCGTGGCATGAAGAGTGCTATTGCTTTGGATTGGGACGAAGAGTTGTTGTTGGCCCGCAAAAGTGTCATTTGCATGGCAATGAGGATGCCCTTAGGGCATGATGTCACCGTTTGGATTTTCAACCCAACTATTTGATACATGCCATTTTTATTGTCAAAGACCGCCCTTTGTAATTGAGTTTGAGCATACCTTCATGTTGATTATTCAAGCAATCCTTTGGATTTTATAGGTGATTGAGGGTAAGAATTGCATAGACATGTTCCTAACTCACCTAGGAACAAGAATTTGAAGAGTCTGACATCAAATTTTCTATCAAAAATGTTCTTTTGGCCCTCAAAAAACTAGTTACCCTTTCTTCAACAAGGAAAGAAAATTCTTGTCCAACTTTGAACATTATGATCTCACAATTGGTAAGGAATTTGAACATGAGATTTAATATACATATATACATGCAAGTTAACTACTAGATCCTACAGTTACATACTTTAAAATATGTCACATTTTCAAACCTTTTACCTTGCATCAAAAGATGATACTTTTTCGCAATATGAGACTTTCGACAGGTCTGAGGCTGCTACATGTACACTGTAAGATATCTTTTATGACGATATCACTCCAACCCCTGTAATGTCACATTCCATAATGTCACATCTCCAATGGACCACTGTTCACCTGTCACACTTTCACAATTGCGATACTTATGTCACCCGAAGAAGATTAGCCTGTAGAATGAGGAATTATATTCCCAAAATAAAAAGTAGAGGGATAATGTGATCAAACATCATGCAGACTTTGAGAGAAACTTGTGAGAACGTGGCAACCGTTTGAGGGTAGAAGTAACTCATGAGAGTGGGTGAGAAGAGAAAGAGAAAGAGGAGAAGGGGAAGCGCAGAGGTGGGGAGATAAGCATAAAAAGCGGCAACAGATAAACTTAGTAACTTTCGGCACACTCTACTGTAATCAGTTGGCTGGCCCAGCCTCCCCTCCCCAAGGCTAATGCCCCATTCAGACGGAGAGGCATGGACCACCCCCAAAACACCCTGGACCACTGTGCTCATCGAAAAAACCAGAAAGTGTTCACACGATGAATTGTGCAAAGTGTATATTTTGGAATGGAGAGGTAAGTAGCAGTAGTGGGCTGGACTTGACGCTTCCCACTGTCGTTGATTAGTACCACCATCGTAACCATGATGAAGGAAATTCCGAATTTTGGATATGGATATTTTGTTGAATTTGAAGTGACAGCCCGAGGGTGGGCTCCCGGGCAGGTTCGGGCAACATTGGGCAGGTGTAGAAAATTAAATTCAAACCATCTCTCTGAACCCAACCCTCGTGCTCCTCATTCGCAACGTACTCGTCTTCTGTGTTTGCTTCGGTCGTGCAGGTTTAGAAACTTGCCTTCCCGACTTGTAGTCTGGCAAAGCAATCGCGGCGTGTGTCATTGGTTAGCTCTTGGGGTTTTCTTTCCGCATGCGCAATGTCCGTGTAAGTTTTCCATTTCCTGCTGTTTCGTGAAGAGTACTTCGTTTCTAGTTGATTGATCGCATGTGAGCGTCCTCTTTGAGATCAGTGTACCTGTTTCTCCGATTAGGGTTTCCTGTAAGCCGTAGCTTTTGCTCAAGTCCGGTCCTTGATGGATCAGCGGTTAGATCCCCGGAATGTGGCGTATTTTTTACCTTCGCTGGTGCTTCTCCTCCAGAACGTGGTCGATACCATGTTCCGGCCTAGGGAGGACATTCCTCCCGATGAAGGTGACGGATCAGTTGACGTTGCAGAAGTGCACGAAACCCTAATAAACATGAACTCAATTGTAGCGTCTGTTTTACACGACTATCGTGTTGCACATGCTGTGACTCTCCTTGACCACGAGCTTGGGTGGTGGGTTCAACCACGATCCACCTCCTGGTTCTCGCGCCGTACTTCAAGAGTTCGAGGACAATCGTTGGCTTGAGAATTTTAGAATGACGAAGGCATCTGTGTTTAGTCTCACTACCTTGCTTCGGCCACATATTGAGAAGCAAAATACCTTTTACAGATTGGCTATCCCCCCGATAGTTAGGGTTGCTTGCACCTTATTTAAATTATGCCAAGGAGCAAGTCTTCTGTTATGTTCTGAGTTCTTCGCCATTGGGGTCGATCATCATCATCCGGTATCATCAGGGACGTGGTTAAAGCTATCAATGACGAGCTAAGACACGAGATATCCTGGCCTACTGGCAATCGTTTACACTTGAACATGGCTCAATTCAGGGAATTTTCAGGGTTACCAGGGATTGTGGGTGCAATAGATGGGACACATTTCCATATCCGCAAACCTAATGATTCTCCTGAAGACTATTTCTACTTCAAAAGTGGGGGTTATACTATGCAGTGTCAAGCCGTTGTAGACCGCAATAGAAAGTTTATAGATATCTCAGTTGGCATGCCTGGCTCTACTAATGATGCACGGCAGTTGAGACGATCCATGCTGTACCAGAAGGCTACGACTACTAATCTGTTTGACCCAGCGGATTCTGTCGAGGGTTTTGTGCCCTACTTGGTGGGAGATAAAGGCTATCCGATTCTCCCATGGTTAATCACACCGTACCGGGAGATGCCGGGGGGCCGTAGATCTGTTCAAGAAACCCTTTTCAACCGCAAGCTCTCTAGAGCTCGTAGTGTTGTGGAGAATTCTTTTGGAATCCTCAAACAGACATTCCGGGAGTTACACAATGCTTCGGATCTGCATGTAACTTTGCTGCCGGATGTAGTTCTCTGCTGCTGTATCCTCCATAATTTGCTCCTCGGGCAATCGTCGGAGGAGGTAGACAGGCTGCTCGAGATGCTATAGAGGGAGGGGATGGCCCCTGTCATGGACGAGGACCCGGTTGAGGAACGGGCTGCTGAGGATGGACCGCCCAGGAACGAGCTCCAAGGCGAAGAAAAACGAGCAGGCTTGGCCGCATTCCTTGTTCAGGATAGGGTCTGAACAAGGACCGCAGACTAGAAATGGGTGGGCGGGTGGGAACTAAACCACGGCTGGGACTTGCACGGCCAGGTAAGATACTGTCTCACTCTGTACATTCAGTAGAAGCTCATTCCCTTGTCAAAAATTTTTATTAGGATTATGAGAGAAACATATAGATGGATAGACATGAACAGCATGAGGTGGGACGCTTGGGGGGCCAGCTCGTGAAATAGCCGAAGCCAAACTGGCTATGGCTTGAACAACCATTTGCTGGTTCATCAAGCCTAGCCTTGTGTGCTCTTGCGCGATTTTGACATTCTCCAATGCCAATCTGTCCCTCTCTCTTTTGTACTCCAAACTCTCCCGAAAATGCCTAGTATGCACATCCAGTTTTTCCCTTTCCGTAATCTTTTGCGTATCATTGATATCACTGAGTATCTTGGCCATTTTCTCTGCACTCTGTGAGACGCCCTCTGCAATGGCAGTACTACCTGAGCTACGCTTTTTTCTCTGGCCTGTACTTCGGAATGTTTTTCTCAACTCTGCAGCTGCAGAGGTAGCAGTCGATGAGAGTACATGTATCTCATTGGGGGGCCTCCCTTGCCGGGAGACCTGAGGGATGGTACGTGCTGGGGCTGAGTTCCCAACCGATGGAGTCACCCGAGCAGCTGGCGACTGAGGTGCATTTATGGGAGCAGTCCGCTGTGGTGTGCCTCCCGGCGCTGGAGGCGCGTTCAGATTGATCTCGACATTGACACGCCTGGGGGGCGTGAACTCGGTCCTCTGCCTACCGATGTCTACAGCTGACACTGTATGAGTTCGTAGAGTCGTGACGTTGCCCACCCCACTGTTTCTGACCACCCCTCCGTGGCTAGGTGCCGAAGATACCCCTGGGGACTCTCCCGCAGTGAGGTCGATGTGTGATGCTGCATTAATCGGAACATGTTGCCATGCGTCTTCCCTCAAGATGTCAATGTCGTCCATAATCTGTGCTCCCGAACCTGGTACCGGTGCATTGTAGTTGGAGTCCAGTGGGTCCATAGTGTCGCGGGCGTGGGGGGGAGTCATGGTAGCTTTGTTTCGTAGCCACTCCGCCATGTTGCGGTAGGCAGCAGCATAGAATGATTTCGGCAGTTTCTGTTGTTTCTTCTCCTCCGAGGTGGTCTCTGTAAAGTATGCTTCGGAATTCGTTCCTGTACGCCTGTGGAAATCCCAGATTTTTTTGAAATCTGAAAGCAACGTGTTCCACTTGTACTTACAAGCGTCATGGTCTCTATCCACATCTCCTTCTCCCTTGTTGGAATTTAGTATAATAGCTATTTTCCCCCACTTTCCCAATTCGGGACACATTAGCTCTCTTACATCTTCCACTGACATCTCATTGATGTGTTCTTGTCTTTTGGCCTCGATAAGGGCCAAAATTTCTCCCTTCGACCAGTTTGGGTCTCTGTCTTTCTTACCGGAAGGGCCCGAATCATCCTCATGCCTTTTTCCCTTCCGGGATCCTCTGCCTGCTCCTCCTCTCCTAGGTTGCGGTGTACCGGAGCTCTGGCTGTCTGCACCACAGTTTACAGTCACTTTCTTGTTTTTAGCTTTTACATTATGTTGTTTCTGACTTTGGCATCGGAGGGATTGGCGGGGTGTGCAGGTGTATTGCAGCAGACTACCACACCGGAGACCTTAGGAGCAACATCTAGACTCTACATCAACGAAGTTCTTTAAAGGAGAGAAGCTTCGGAAACAACTTCTACATAAGGTTGGACTTCTACACTGTTATGCTCATGATACTTTCTATTCGACATTCTTTTTTTCAGTGGAAACTACTCCGTTCCAAGGCCATTCACTCCCTCAATGCGTCAGCTACGCTTTGCACACAGAAATCTAACGTCCAACTTTCATATCATCGTAGGCATAAAGCGAAAGAAAAAAAGAAACAAGAAGGTGATGAGTACTAACTCTGTGGCTGTGACTCCGTGCGCAGGTTGTCCATGGCGTCGGACATGATGAAAGCAAGAACAATTCCCTGTCTGCAGCAGCTGACCGCAGATCTCACCCAAAGCATGCAGCGGCAACGTACTGTAGAAACAGTAGAATGGAGATACTGTAGAGAATAGAGCAGTAGTACGACAGTAACGGTCTCTTATAGGATAATGTTTTTACACAGGCCAATCCTGCCCGTAGCCTAGCCGGGCACGCCCACTTGTACCGAAAGTTTCTCAATTTCCCCCGCAATAAACTCATCGTTACCACTTTCCTAAATGGCCCCCTCTCTCGCCCCTTCCATACCACCGCTGGAAACTGAATTTCTTTACTATTTACAGTCGAAGAGGCCTTTTCGGACCTCTTTCCTATCACCGTTGTAACTCACACTAACTCCGTAGATAACTTTGCGTTCGAGCCTGGACATGTAAGGGGATGACTAGGTTCGGCAAAAACCAACCTCTCCCTGTGTGAAACCCATGCACCAGACCACCGCTGAAACTCTGTTCTTACCTGCTTCGCACCTCCAGGTGTGAAGGGGGCATAAGCTACTTTTAGCACCAAGGCAGCTACGCTATGATAACAGTGTTCTACTATCATAGGCTGGGCAAGGGCTGGCTCTACTCAGTGGTCTACAAGACGAGAACGAGGATATGCCTCCATTGCTCCAGGAGGTCTCCAACCTGCACGCCATAGCCACAACTCTGCTTCCGCTTCGACCTTCGCTCCTGCTGCTCACTCATCGCCGCTGCCATCCTCCGCTCCATGCTGTAAATAGACTCCTGGAGGTACCCACCCAACTCTCCCCTTTTTGTACACTCACTGTCAGCCTTCCCACCCATGCTGTGCTTGTCACTCTCCTTTTTGTATGCCGATTGTCACTTGTGTCCTTGGTTGTCTTCTTCGAGTAGGTAAAGGTGCGTGTTTTTCTTTGAAGAGTGTGTTGGGTTTCTGTCTGTTTAGTGGTTCGCGTTCGAAGCTGGAGCTTTTGAATGTGAGTAGATGTTGAGTAGGGAGCGGAGTCGAGCGTTGACAATTGTATGCTGTGACTTTGGCGCTATTGTGTTGTTTGGGGTTGAGATCGCTCCACTGTTTTCGGATGTAGGTGTCTTTGTTTTGCGTTCTCTTTGGAGTTGACGAGTCTGGGGTGGCTACTGATGGGTCGGTTACATCAAGATTAGTTCTTTGACCTAAATACTGGCGCTTGTTCTTGGCAAGAACTTACTTGTTGTTGTTACTTATTAGAGCTAAGTTTGTTTGCGAGTTTGTATTTGTTTTTGCGATGTTGTGGAATTTTTCTCTAACCGAGACATGTAGCCTTTAAGTCAGTCGGTTTGGTTGTGGTTTTCGTCTTGAATTTAGGTCTACGTGTGATGCGAGTGCAGCATCCTTGTTCGGGCTGTGTTGATTGAAGGAGTCTCTGTGTGTTGTTGTGTCAGGGCTATCTCTAAAGTGGTGCGATTTTGTGTGCAGGTTGAGATAGTGGCTGGCTGTCTGTACATGTGTGTTTGAACGTGCGGTAGTTGGCAACGATGGCAACTTTGATGCAAACAGCTGCTCTGTCAGTGCTACACTCCCGATGCTCCGCATCGCTGCACCAGAACTCGGCACCATCACTGGTGTCAGTTCGAGCTTCGAAATGCAACAAGTTGAGCCAGTCAAGCATCATCCCAACTTCTGCTCCCTTCGGATTCGGATCGCAGCAGGAAAAATCGCCATCACTTCAGAGGTGCAATTCCAGCATGTCATTTAACAATGGCCTGCCAGTGGACCAGCCCTTCAGCGAAAACGATGAGGATTACCTGGACTCCACAGTGCTAGAAGCACTTGAGGTCAAAAGCGGACCCGAGGGCTTCATCATCAAGATGCGCGATGGGCGGTACCTAAAATGTGAACACAACAGACCGGAAAGTGGGCATCTTCCAGAATACGGACCCCAGCCTGCCATAGTGCTGCAGATGAACAACGGCAGCAAATTACTGCTTCCGATCATCGTCCTGGAGCTTCCGTGCACAATGCTGATCGAGGCAGTGCGGAATGTGCCTGCGATTCGGCCCACAGTGTACCATGTGATGAAGGACATGATTGAAGTGATGGGGTACCAGCCGAAGATGGTGCGGATTACCCGGCGAGTGCATGAGGCTTACTATGCGCGTGTGTACATGAGCAAGGTCGGGGATGACTCCGGGGAGGTCGTGAGTTTGGATCTTCGCCCCTCGGATGCCATCAACCTGGCCGTCCGGTGCAAAGTGCCCATTCAGGTGAACAAGTGGCTGGCAGAGGGCGATGGCGTGCACGTCGTAGCTGAGCCTGCGAAGCTGCCGAGCACCAGGACCTTACGCGGCTCGCTCACCATGACAAACCTCGACAGACCAGACTCAAGCCCCTGTTCCGCTGCCGAGGAATTCGTGCTTGTTCGCAACATGATGATCGCCGCTGTTGAGGAACGGTACAGTGATGCTGCTAAGCTTCGTGATGAGCTTCGACAGCTGCGGGATAAGAAGAAGCGGTCACGCCAGTTCAAGCAGCTGTAAACCTCAACATTCTGGCGTTGTATAGTGGTGAATACTTTTGTTTATATTTTGTACATAGGTGATCGAATCATGCAGTAAGTAAGACTAAGTACATGGGCTGGTTTGAAGTTTTTGAATAGTGCACAGGCTCGGCATATCGTAAATATCTGAATAAGAAGAACAATAAGAGCTATTTTTGTAGAAAGGAACAGTGTAGCTCCCTACTTCTTAGACTTTTGTACATAGTCTACATATATTCATAGTGGTAATAGTACTAGTACCGCAGAGCTCCTCTTTGTTGAGCTCCAATCTGTCGAAATCAATGGCATATATCTCTTGCTTATGCCCCCGTCATGAATATCAAGCCACAGTTGGCCAATTCATCTGCGTGTGCTTTTGTTGATCTGCAAAGTCAGTTTCTAGAAATGTGAACAACATGCATATTGTGAACTCGGTCAGATCGTCAGTTATGAAGAATGGTTATACCGTTGCAGCATCTGTGGTGTCATTTCTTTTCCGCTTGTGGCTGTTGCATGGTAGAAGAGAATGGCGTTCCATCAGTGCAGGATGTTTGTGCTCGTTTGCGTTCTCGTTTGCGTTCTGGTAGCATGGAATTTGAGCCCAATTGGATGCCAGACCCGGGATCACGCGGACCTTGCAGATGTGGAAGACGCGGGTGAGCAGCAGGATCCGGACGAGTATGTACACGAAGAGCATGAGGGCTTGGACGATGGGGGTTTGGAGGATGGGGGTGAAGTCTACGAGGATGAAGACGAAGACGAAGAAGATGATGAGGATGAATTTGACGAGAGAGATGTGACTGTGCTTGGCTCTGGCAACTTCACCAGCTTCGTGGCGAAGAAGCGGGCTGTGTTTGTGGTTTTTTATGCTCCCTGGTGCTCGCATTGTGCGAAACTGGCCCCACAGTGGGCGGCAGCGGCTACTGCTCTCAAAGGGCAGGAAGTGGTCCTGGCCAAAATTGACGCTACTATTCATGGTGACATCGTTGATGAGCTTCATGTCAACCGATTTCCCACTTTGATCTTCTTCCTGGATGGCTTCCATTCTTTTTACAACGGCAATCGCTCCACGTGAGTCCAAATCCTTACACACGAAATCAAGCTCTTCTTTTACAATCGACATTCATGCCTTCCTTCTGCCTTTTGACACTTTTCTGTGATTCCGTTATGCTTCGGAAACCTAACATGACAAGTTCATGGGTTCGACTCTCCATCGTCGAAATTTTCTTTTCTTTTATACCGTCAGTGTTATCCCCAGAATCCCAAGTCATGTCTCGCAGCCAATTTGAATACTTACGATCTCTTCGGTGGACGACATGTGCATTATTCTCAGAACAATGTGCCTCGTGGTAGATAGTTTTTTACAAGTCCTGTTTAAATGGAGTTCAGATGGTTATCAAAATGGAGTAGTAAGCAGCGACCTTCCCCGAGATGGTGTAGTGCCATCTATTTCTCAGCATTTTGATTACCAGTTCAAGATAATCCAAGCTTTCACTTGCATGATATGGTTTCCGTTTCGGGTGCAGAGACGCTATTGTGAAGTACGTGACAACGAAGTTGAGTCGGTCGGTGAGAGCTCTCGTGACACTTTCTGATGCGGAGTCTCTTCTTGAGGTTCAGTCGCCCATTGTCATTGCCTACCTTAAAAAGCTGAAGGTACCGTTGACATCATGTCTTCTACTACTTAATGCAACTTACATACATACAGTAAGGCTTATGGCAGAATGTATGAATGGGTTCGAAAATGTGACAGGGTCCTGAAGTGTTTGAATTGGGAGTGGTAGCAAGACAGCAAGAGGATGTTGCATTCTACATGACCAGTAACGAAGATGTGGCTGCCAGATTAGGGTTTGACAGAAAAGTCAAGCCAGAGCTCGTCCTTATAAGGAAACCAGAGGAACGTGCAATTTTCAGTAAGAAACTTCCAAACCCTAATTAACCATATTTTCTTTTATATAAATGTAAGTATGTAGAAGGTGAAAATTGATCATGGGGGTCGGATACAGAGGGGGTTTTCAAGAGAAAACCACTTAATGAGTTTGTGTCTACGAATAAGCTGCCACTTGTGATCTTCTACAACAAAGATACAGCATCACTGTTCTTTGAGAACGCCGTTCACAAACAAGTAGGTCATCATCCTTGCTATCCTTGGTTAGTCGGCGCAATTCTTATGAAGCTGATTA
The DNA here is from genome assembly GCA_037043015.1 of Bryum argenteum. NCBI lineage: Eukaryota > Viridiplantae > Streptophyta > Bryopsida > Bryales > Bryaceae > Bryum > Bryum argenteum. The sequence goes on from CM073330.1 coordinate 14,863,908, forward strand.
TGACTATTTTTGTTCTTTTAAAATTTGTGACGATCAAATTGTGATGATTTTCAGGTGCTCTGCTTCGTGAAAGATGATGAGTACTGGGGTTATGCTCGACCTCTCTTTGAGGAAACTGCAAGGGCTTTTCGAGGGCAGGTATGCATGCATACATACAGAAGAGTAGGTAATTAATCTCCGTATAGTGTTGTCAAATGTTGAATTTATTGAAAGTGTTGGTGCGGTGAATTGGGATGAAAGGATTGGAACGTCAAGTGGGGCAGGCATTATTTGTACGTGTGAGACTACATGATCAAATCGGTGGCCAAGTTGCTGAGTTTTATGGCATCACCGGAGAGAATCCCATTGTGGTACACCCTCCCTTTACAGTAATAGTCTATTCTATCATGGGAAGAAATGCGGGATTTCGAGCTTTGATCTCAGGACCTCAACATCTTCTGTGCTATTGAAGGTGATCTTACGGAGATTTCTTTTCCAGATTATGGCCGTTGCTGCTGGTGGAGATGACGCTCCAAAATACTTGTATGAGGGCGAATTCACTATCCCAGGAATCAAGGTAGGTCACTGACCACCTCATCTGGTCGAACACGTTCAATTTGTTTATGCAGCCTGAGAACCAATTTTGCGATGGTGTTTTGCCGCAGGGTTTTGTTCAAGATTTTATAGTAAACAAGCTGCGACCTTATTTCAAGTCACAACCATTACCTCCACCGGTAATACTTTTATCACGATTGGAAAAGCTACGACTGCTCCTTCATTTGGACATTTATGCGTTCTTCGTGCCATTACACATGTGGAAGGAGTTCTAAATTGTTCTGGAGAATGCTACTACTTACACCAGCAAATTTTGAATCAGATCGCTAAAAAACATTATGCATGCAGAGCACTGAAGATGTGAAGACAGCAGTTAGCAGAAATTTTGATGAGTTGGTGCTCGACGAAGCCAAGGATACTCTCCTCGAGGTATAGCTTTCCAACCCTCAGATTACATGTATTAACACACCTACACATATGTGAATGTGATTACGTGTATATCTTCCAGCGGTGTGATCTTTTGAGTGTAATTTTACTGATGTGGGGGTGGACATAACTATCTTGATGATGTGAGGCAGCTGTATTCACCATGGTGCCACCATTGCGAAGAAGTGGAGCCAATATACAAAAAGCTTGCGAAGGTCATGAAGAGCATTCCTTCTGTTTCAGTAGTAAAAATGGATGGAGTAGCTAACGAGCATCCTCGTGCTAAGGTGAGCGAGCACCATCAATCACATCGTAATTTCGAACTTGAGATTGGGTGGAGGATTAGGTTAACAAACTTCAACTGTTTGCCTGCGTCAGGTTGATGAGTTTCCGACCATTCTTTTTTATCCAGCGAACAGGAAGAAGTTTGAGCCAGTAAGTCATGCACATACATACAATGTGGCTACATATCATGCATTGCAAAGTGGCTACTACTACAATGGGCTGACATACATACATTGATTGAATGATGCAGATCAAATTTGGGGGTGATATTTCAAGTGTGAAGAGTTTGTATCAGTTCTTGAAGAAGAATGCTGCCATTCCATTCGCATTGCCGAAACGTATTGTCACGGCAAAAGATCCGAACCTGAAGGATGAACTATGAATGATCAACTGCTAACTGATTCTCTCTATTATCGAAGTTGTTGTGAAAATAAGTCATTTTTCTTACTTGTGATGTAGAATTGCTCTTTGGATTGCTTGCAAAATGATACGTACAAAAGTAGATTTTAGATTTTTTTAGTTTTGTGAGAAAGTTTCTATGCTAGTTGAAAATTAGCATTGGAGGATTTGAGTATTTTCACATTCTTGGGGTTCACAAAGCCATTGGAGAAGTCCAGTGTATAAATTTGGACTCCTTGACCTTTTATGTTGAGCGAGCATATTTTGGTTGTTTAGAGCATTTTCACATGTAGCCAAAGGGCATCTGAGGGTTGAAGTCCACAAGCGGTTAGATGTAGCATTGTTTCAAAAGTTTCCTTTCTTTATTACTCATTATGGGAATCCTAGTACTTGCAAGCCTAGTATAACACTAAGTTTGGGGCTCTTAGTAGTACTATAGTGTAAACTCAATGATACGAAAACTAAATGATTCAATCACATATGGTGTAGTTCAAGCATATTATTGCATTTTCATCGCAATGTAAGAATCAATACTTCACAAACTAAAATATAGGAACTTCATATAGCTTGGTCTTCTAATCTAAGGGTGCAAATGCTTCGAAATCGAAAGGTTTTAAAAGCAATTGAACCCCTTCATGAATTTAAGTCGTTTCAACAATTCCCTTTCTTACGGGAGCTTTTTGTGGCTTATCACTTTGTCCAATTGACTACTACACCTGTAACTCACTAATTCAAATTACTTGAATTCTCTTGAGACCTAAAGAGATTTGGTACTACTCTCTATAAGGACTTCATTGAAGAATTGAACATTGCATCTAGTTCTTACTTGACTCTATGCTTGTTTTCATGCAATTTTGTTCTCAATATTGAGTGACAGTATATCTTAAACAACATTTACGATTCTATATAATATATTGATCAATAATAGATTGATGAGAATGCAAGAAAATTTTGTGAACAATAGTCATTTTTCAAAAGCACATAAGATGCTATTCTCAATTTTTTGGACCCTCATTCTCCTACTAATGTTTAGAATCAAAGTTTTGTTTTCATTTAATATTATGTTTTTTGAATTTCTGAAACAATGTACTAATTGCTCCAAAGGAAATAGGACTTTAAATAGGCCAATTCTAGATACAAGAGTGCCTTGCAAAGAATATAGGATTGACAAAATAATCAACTCATAGGAAAATCCTCAGTAGAAAGTTGGCACCATGAGGATTTAGTATGGTGCAAATGTCATAAATTAGGCAACGTGTTGCAAAATAGAACAAGTGCAATTAATCATGAGTAAACACTTTCTCTTTGAACATAAACATCGTCAAATTTTAAACTGAAGCACATTTTAACCTTTTTTCTTTTGGTTACTTTCATTCAAAGTTGCTTGTCATCAAATATGTTTAAAGTTTTTTTCCTTCTTATTCTTGTTTAGAACCAAATGTTGTTAGAAGTATGCTACAATCCATCATCAGTAGTCATTGTGTAAGGTAATCATGTGACATAGAGAGATTAAAAGTGTGTAGATGGTCACAAATTCATTGATTGTTTTGTGAGTATTGAACGGTGAAAGCAAATGTAGTGAGGGTAGAATCACAAGAGACATGTGTCAAAGAACTTAATATGTGAATGGCACAGATTCATTTAATTCCATGTACAATTGCTTGTTGACCTTTTGTGAGGGTGTAAAACATGGTATGATGAGCGTTTCATAGTAAGAAATATTTAGGGTTTTAAGCAGAGTGCCATACAAAAGATAGTTGGAGATGGCAAACTTCAAATTCGGAGTATGGCAAGTTCTATGTTTCGATTCATAGAGAGGTAAGTTATGACTTCCTCAATTTCTACTGCAAGATCACTAATTCATTTAGCTATTAAGTGGCTTTATGCCATATAGGCTCTTTCATATTTAAGTTTTAGTTTGGGTCTATTTCCCAACATTCAAAAAATGTCAACCTACCCTATAGTATTTTGTAACAAAAAGAATCGTGAGAAACTATATGTACTAAATGCAACGTTTAATAGTATTGAAGTTAAGTCTCAATCATTTGTTATAGAGGAAGTTTTTGTTCTTTCTAGAGGATTATTTTGCACATCCTTTTTAGCAATAGGCTTCAAAGAATGTATGGTTTTGGAGATATTTTTTGATCATGTAATAAACATGGTATAAGTGAATCAAATGAACATGATGTGAGATGAAATTTAGATTGTGTAATACATACTACTTGTTGCTCAAATCATAAAAATAATCTTTTGGTAAGTTATGCATGACAATAAAAATTGGAATTGAATTCAATTTTACAAAGAGTTGATTCAAACTTTATAATATTTTTATTGGAAACATTTAATGATAAGCTTTTCTTTAAGAATTTGAGGCTTTTAATGAATCAACTATACGACTCTCTTTCTTAAAATCTATATGATTATTGATGGTTAAACTTGAATGAGGGTCACTAGATACGGAAAAGTCAAGAGGTCCACAAAGATTGCACAAGGACTTGTGAGAATCTGAACGAAGACCTCAAACTTGCAAAAGCGCGTTTAGAGAAATTAAAGATAAAATGTGGTCGAAGCTTATGCAACTCAGGTTTGTTGTAGAACCTCACTTTGAAATTATTAGGGTATATATATTAATAAATCAATGATATTAAATCATAAAGACCATTAAAGGTCCAAGATAATTTTCTTATCATTTTTTATATGATGATTAAATTTTACATTTTCAACCAAGTTGTTGTTTCATCAAATTAAGTCACTAATCATCTTTGCTATGTTATTACTATGCAAGATACATGAGAAAAAATTAAAATATGATTATGCAAGTGTCTTAGTATGGTAAAAGGGAAATACTATTACATTGTATATGCTAATTAATGTGACAGACAAAGTGCTCTCAAGTAGAAACTGACCATTTAAGGACACAACAATTTACTTTTTGTGTGTAAGGATATGCAGATGGGGCAGATGGAATGACATGTACAGGATTACCCACATCTCCAAAGTTGGGAAATTGCAAGTGCTCAGACAAGCCGGGCCCACCAAACAAGGATATGTACATAACAGAGATGATGAACCAATTCAATGGAGCCAAAAGACATGATCCCCAAATGTTGATGGATCATATTAAAGATGAACACCCACATCTTGTCAAACGCGTTCGGCCAAAGTTGCCAATAGCCTCCACTCCTAATAAAAAGTGGTAAGATCTATACTCCTCAATTAGCAAGTAAGTAACATCCCATTGATGGTTTTGAAGAACAAACAAAGAACCTCAAAACAAACCTTTTTCCCACACAAATCATTCTTTTTCATGTAATCAGTCACTTTAGGTTCTTCCAAAGTAACCACATAAAATTCATGTTCATCGTAAACAAATAGGTGGTTGTCAAACCTTTGCACTTGAGGTACAAGCTATTCTAAGTTGCAATTAGAAGTCTCAAGTTCTTACCTCAAAAATCACTACATGGTACATAGAATCCAAACATCTCCTAATCTCATAAGTCGTAGGTTATTCAAACATGATGAGGGTACTGAGAATAGATAACACTTTTCTAAATTTGTAAAGCCTTGCTACTAAGTAAAACTATCACCGCTACTCTACTTATCATAAGACCTTGACATACAGAAAGAATCCATTTGCATTAACCTCCTCCTCGTGTATCTTGTGCAACATCCTATGAACAACTCCCATTGCATAACTTCATCCATAAATTATAAAATTGTCACTTAAATTCTCTTATTCTTCGCTGAAACCTTGAATTCTAATACTGAGCATTATCAGATTTAGGGACTTGCTCCTACAAGCATTTTTATCGTAGTAGAATATACTTTCCCACGGTGCTTGGAGGTGTAATATTAGAGAAATCATAGGTGTGACATTATAGAGGTTAGAGAGGTGATATTACAAAAAAGGAGGGAACTTTTGTAGAGGGAAGGTGATATTAGAAAAAAAAGAGGAATGGTACTACACAGAGATAGGAGGGGGTGATATTACAGAAGGAGGTGTCGAATTACAACTTAGGTTGAAGGAGTGACATTATAGAATTCGGAGGGGCGGTAGTACAAAAGAGGAGGGGTACACTGTATCCAAGGGAAGCGGGTTCTAACACCGTTATAAATCAATTGAAGAGTCTGCAAGAAGCATGCGCAATCTTGCTTCATGAAAAACATGTACATTGTAGTGCAATATCCGGATTTGGGATTGAGATTGAATGGATTCCAGTAATACTTGGTACTGTGCCTGATGATGAGAACTGCGAATGTGGCAGGGGAGACCACGATCCAGACGACAACGCGGGAGCGTGCGCAGGAAAACTGAACTGTGGGTTAGCGGCCAGAGGAACGCCGCCCTCAAAACCACGAGGAGGCCCAGAGCTATGTCGGCAAGGCGCTGCTGGCAAGCGCAAGATGTCGTCGCCCAGGGCCGGAGCAGGATCTCCTGCCAAGAGACAGAGAGGATCTGACATTCCCTGTGAAGGGGCTTCTTCCTCTTCAGAGCTTAAGCATACTGCAGGTGGTGGAGCTAATTTGCCCCGCACTCAACGATATAACTTCTACCGCTACTTTGGTACATCCAAGTGCACCACTTCAAGTTTGAAAGCTATCTGCCTCATTTTTGACTCATTGCATGCTTGGATACAAAAAGTGATCTGATTCTCAGGGAAGTCTGCAGTGATAGAATGTGCGACATTGGCTTTCCGATCTGCTTGGAAGTTTTCGTTATGTTTATGATATAAACTAAATATTGCGGTTACTGATTGCGTAGGGTTTGCGGGACAAGGAGCCAAAACAAGTCGGAATTGGCGATCTGTGAAGACTGCATGGGCTCCAAATCCACCATGAACTCCAGGTCCTTATATTCCTGTTAGAGCGAGTGTTCCTGCTAGCTTCCAGGCTTTCTCGGTTGCAGAATTGGTGGTAATGCAGAACATAATTGCAGCACGTTCTGTATCGAACAACCTGGGTGTCCAACCGAATCATCTACGACAGAAATCAGTCCGCTGATTGAGGTGTTTTGACTCGATCCGGGGTTCAAAACCATCGGTTGATTGAGTCTTAATGGCTCAACAGTGGTGTGGGTTCCAAGTAGGAATTCCGGTGTTTGTGTTGTCCATGGAGGTTTGCTTGTCCCGCAAGTGTTGGTATGTTGTGATATTTTTGACCCGAAGGAGCTTCGGGAGTTTGCTAGTGTTTGAAAATGGGCATTGAGTAGGAGAGAAGCATGGACATCGACCTCGATGAGAGCGTGGTCATGACAATGCCAGTGGTTCGAATGTTTCATGGATAATGTCAGTGATAATCTGAGAACATTTCTATAAATTGCTATCAGAAAAGCAGTGTAACCTTAACCTCGGCCCTTGAAATTGATGGGTCTTCCCCCCAACATTCTCCTCACTGTTTTATCTTGTTCTTTGCCAACATGTACTGTGCAAAGTTGTTCGTAGTTCTTAAAAACTCGTTTGACCATAGCAAGAACATGCGTGACCAATGTACTTCGACAACTGATGTGGACAATTCAAGCACGTAAAGTAAGGGATGCAAATCTTACATGACCACAGCACAAATATGCTTGACAATAGTACTTCAACAAATGATGCGATGTGGACAATTCATTGTTGGGTAAGGGTTGCAATGATCAACAGATTGTCACTTGAGCGAGGTTCCTGATGGAGGAGACAAGGGAATTTCTTTTGGAACATGTGCTAAATTTGTGGGAGGCTGTGATAGGAACGGGTTTTGACCCAGCCAATTTCACAACCCTTACCTCAGAAGGTCTTCGTTATGCTTTTCCTATTCCTCAGACGTTTCCTACACTGTTGTATAATACTTTCACTTGCTGGATGATATCAACACAAATTTGTTGTGATCTTGATACTTGAGATCCAGTATTTCTCTAGTGTACAGCATTACAACATAATATAAAGATTCTGCCACATGATCCTAACCTTTTTCAATGTGATCTCAATCAAAACAGGTCTAGACGTTCACTGCAACATTGTTGCTTGCAAATATGTCACATTGGACAAATTCTCCGACAATTTTCAAATGGTTGTCTTCATTTACAAATATCTTATAAACAACTTACATGCCTCCTTTAATCATGTGCTATACAACCGACCAGGAGCTATTACCTTGATAAATACTACAGCGTACACGATACTACAGGAACTCATCTTGCAAAATACGCTGGCAAAACACCAAAGCGTACAAGACAAGTTATTCACTATACTTTTAAAGCTCGGAGTATACGCCCATGAATGAAAGAACTCGCAGCATGCATTGGAAAACGCTGGGTCCTTTTCTCTAAGCTGGCGCAGTGACAGAGCTCCGGGTTCTTACATTGTCTACATAGTCGCCACCTGTTCAGCAACGTCCTCGGTAAACTTCGGCCAGTTGAACTCAGCGCGAGTGCGCTTCAACATCGGCACACCGAAAGGATCGTTGTTGCCCTGGAAAATCCAAGCCAAAAGCACAAAATCAGAATAATGCTACAATCCTTTGTATGTGTGAGCTTTCACGAGCGGTTTAGCCAATCTAACGGTAGGATTTCAATGTACGACACAAAGATACAAAACCTTGATAGAAATGAGGAGAAGAGTGTTTACCGCAAGGCACTGTCCCGCACGCAAGTTGCAAACGGGGTATTCCGAGGGGCAGCAATGGTAGTGATCCTCGCAGCAAGTGGCGGACTCCATAGGGCAGCAGCCCCACTGCAGGCAAAATTTGCCAATGTTGAAAGCGCAGCAGCAGGTGCTGGACGCAGGGCAAGAGTGGGAGTTGTCGCATTGCGAGGGCGGCTTGATGGGGGACGGAGGAGAGGGAGGCCCGGGAGGAGGGTTGGGTCCTCTCTTGATGGGGAACGACGGCTCAATGTTGATTCCGCACTTTCCGCTCTTGTCGCTGTTACCCAGACGTTCCATGCGGATGTACCCCTTCTCTCCCCAGCTTGCACCCCATGAGTTCTTGACGATAATGTAGTCCTTGCCGTCTTCGTTCGTGCCGTACCCTACTGCCAGCACTCCGTGGTCCAGGTTCGTGCCACAAGGACCGGTAAACAATCCCTGGACACAAGCGACCATAGCCACAATCAGAATACTTGAATGCCGAGGTGTAGTATACTCGCAATACCGAGATAAGCTGAATAAGAAGACAGCAATATTTTCAGGATGTTTCGGTCCGGGCCGATAGCATTCCAAGAGAAGCAAAGGCACGCACCCCTTGATAGTGCTGAAAGTCGCGACCTTCAGCCTCAATAGCAACACTGACAGGGTTCTTGGTAATAGCCTTCAGAAGCTCGCTCTCTGATTCAGTCGGCACGTCTTGATAGTCATCAATGACTACAACCTTGGAGTTCTCCTTCTGAAAACATTAAATAGGGAATCGTCAGAGAAATTTCCAGGCAGAAAGTTGATGAAGAAATCCGATGCAACGCTACAGTGTGAGAGGAACGAAACAATGACCATGTAGTATACTTGAAAAACCGAAATTACTCGAGGTTTGATGAATAGTTAGAGGCTTACTCTGCCCTCGTCGCAGCGTCCATCGATACCCTTGTAAGGGTAGTCCTTCTCGGTGTCAATACCTCCATTCTTGATAATGAACTCAAAAGCAGCGTCCATGAGACCACCATTGCAACCCTGATTCTGGCCGCGGTCACAGTCCACTAGCTCCTGCTCAGAAAGGGATATCATCTCGCCGGTCGCGATTGCGTTAACTCCCTCCACTGAACCGATTGCTGAAAACGCCCAGCAGCTTCCTGCACGATCGCAAAACCCACGCGATTGTTACCGATTCCATAACTCTGATTAAATCGTACCAGCTCAAGAATAACACCGTGTAACGTACTCCGGCTTACTTCCCACGCATTAAACACAGGTTCCAGAGCTCTACATTGCATTGTCGAAAATCCCTTCCCAGTAAGCTCAAAAAGGTGGTAACATCACAGAATTCGAGCCAGAGTTAGCTACACTCTATTAATAGACGGGCAGTGATCACCGACACCGGGATTGAACCTGTCGAAGGTTAAAAATTGAGTGCAATGCATCCAGAACTAAGGACTGGCGGAGCAAACGAGAATTTTTTAAGGACCAAAAGCTGCTGTTAGGGTTTGGAGAAAGGTACCGCAAGAGCCTTGATCTTTGACTTCGGAGACGGCGCCCTTCTCACGCCAATCGATGCTCTTGGCAGCCTCAACGTCAGCGTAGATGAAATCGCTCTCGTTGCGAACACGATTCGTTCGCCGTGTGCCGAGGTACTGCGACCGAAATTCGTCATGAGAAAGGTCACTGAACTTGTTCAAACCGAGCCAATAACTCTTCTCCTGCTTGTTGTGGTGATGAATATACTTCAAATTCTCCTTGAAGATCTGGAACCGGCGCTGCTTCTCGCTGAGAGAGCGGTAGATCCGGGAATGCTGCTCAATCCACTGGTGGAACGTATCCAGCATCGTCTCGTCATCTTCGTCCACGATCGCCCTGGCGCCTTGCGCTTGCTGGAACGAGAGCGCCAACAGCACAAGGAGCGCAAACCCCAGGATTGCTCTTCTTCCCCACCCCATCGCAAGATCGCTGATTCTAAGACTGAGGTTGAAAAACCTTAATAGTGAGAGCAATTGTGAATGGAATTGAGCAAGAAGAGGCTTGTTAAATAGGCCACTACGTAACGAAAAGCTTGATTGAGTAGTGAAGGAGGAGATCCCGTCACGCTACACGGTGAGAGACGTTAAAGGATGTTGCGTGAAAGCAGGGGTGTGGGATCGGAGCTTCTCGCTTCTTTTCGGAAACGATCTCGGAGGGCGTTCATATAAAGCAACGCCAGAGGCTGACCGTATAAAACTTTTCACTGCGTGCCCGTTCTCTCCCCTGCAGACTTTAGATCATTTTTTTCTAAATTTACTTCCTAATTTTATTATGTTATCTCAACGGAAAGACGTGCGAAATTATCCTAAATTTAATTATTTAATTATTTTAAATAAAGTACATCACCGTGTCTGCAAAAATAAATACCTTCAGTCAATTTTACTTTTCTTTTTACTTTTCTTTTCAACACAAAGACATATTTTTTCCTTTTCCTTTCTTGCAAAAATAAGATTGAAAGGTTTTATATTTACCATGTCTAATTTAAGGACAAAAGAGAATAGTCACTCAGCAATTGAACCCAAGGCCTTAGATTGTTTGTTTTCCTTTTAGAATGGGACCGGAGTTTCTATCATTACGTTGTCATCAATACAGTAGTATAATTTGCATAAACTTTTTATCTATCTAGGAATTATATAGTACATGCAAGGAGGATAAAAACTAAAACCTAAGTGTAGCATATAGTAGAATGCCACACTCTTGTAATTTTTAAGTACCATCCAACAATGCCAAATATAATCCTAGTTATTTTGTTCAATGCGATAGAACATGTACTTCACAAGTTCTTGCAATCACTTATCATAGGGATAACAACAAGACATGGTTATGTATAGTAAGACGCCTTCACTCGAGGGTATTCCAAGGAATAATATCACCAATGTGAAAGGGAGGGTGAAGCTCAAACCTAAAGGATAGTGATCGCACACCTCGCAATGCCTAATGGCTACTACATTAAGTAATAAACAATCAACCATTTTTGTAGTTTAAGATATTGTGCCATGGCACGATATTTGGTGAAATATTATGTCGTAACACGATAAGCCATGACATGAGCTACAATCTTGCAATTTAACAAGAGTTTCTCAATGAATGAAACCCATCATTCTATGCGCAACAAAATTGAAAAACTTCTAATGCACAATTCTATCAATCATGCACAATTCTATCAATCATGTTGCCATACAATCATCAATGAAAACGGTCCAAATGAGCAGTAGCTAAGCAAGCCAAGATGGAGGCCGGAGTCTTGAAAAGCACATTTAGAGGCATCATTGTAGTAGTGTGTATGGGCAACATGACATACCAGAATTTTCCAGTTTTTTTTTTTAAACCTCCAACCCAGTTCCACTTATTCACCAAATGATTAATATTCTTCCAAGTGTCCATTAGCCCATAACCCCATTCCCCAGATTTTTTGCACATATTGACCACTTGTGCACCGCCTCCATAGCACAAGCAGATACAGCCCTTGTAAACGCATGTTTCCACTAGAAATGAGTAAAGACAAAAAGAGGAGCCATACCGTCCGAAGGCCCACAGCTGAGTTGTCGTATGACATTATTCGCAACATCATGCCGATTTCCAGGCCAGTGGATGGTGTTTATTGACTTTATTCCTTTGGGGTTTATGGACCTCATAAAACAATTGAATAGGGCCATGCATAGAATGATCTAGAAGACGAGAAGTGGCCGAACAAGTTCTGGAATAAAGTGTCCGTATGTTCCATTGATGTGTCTATGCATGTGTCCATAGGCTTAGATCCTACTTGAAATATCCACCGTTGTTCTTTGAGAGTCTTTAATAACTATCACTTTACTTGAGAGACAAGAGTTGCAGAAGCGGACAAAACTAGATTTGGAAGAGTTTCGGTGGTGGACAAATTTTGAGAATATGTGTAAAGCTTGTGAGAGACCAGTTCAAGTGGAAACATATCTTTTGGATTCTTTTTTCTAATGGCATGTAGAATGAAAAAGATTCACATTCAATCTTTTACGAATGATTTATAGATTAATTTAATATACAAAGAACTCATACTTTGAAACTTATGATGGTGAACTGCTCAAAATTGACGCACTTCCAAGGATGTCTTACAATACTTAACCCCTAACTCTCCTTGTTGCAAAACGGTCTAAGTCACAAAATTTGACCTTCCTTTAGATTCAGCTCAAAAAATCTCAATCCAAGCATTATTTGAAAGATTCAACCGTAAGATCTCAAAGTTCACTTGACATTCATCTCAACCACCAAATTTGAACCGTTCATTCTTCCTCATTTGTGAGATTATAATGGTCAAAGTTGGCTGAGTTTTTCTCCTGCGGGAACCTCCGAAACCCGTTTCGGGTTTTAAGGAGAGTTAGGGGTTAATCGAGCAAAAGTTACAGGATAGCTTCCCAAGTATGAAATTTTATGTACTCACATGAAACATTTCAGGTTGTCAATTATGGGCACCATGTGAGAGAAACGCACAGGATCAATTTGAAAAACACATATCATTATGTAGAAGAGTCCAAAATTGATAATTCCATCTGGTCTAGTCTTCCACTTACTCCCACTGCAAATTTTCCATACTGAAATCGGAACCATTATTGTTTTGTAGATAACTTGGAGTATCCTATCACAAGAGCATAATAACTCAAATCATACATGGCCAGGTACACACAAATTGTGGCGTAGAAATGGAATGGACACTGACATTTAAAATGAAATAATACTGATGCTTGTGTAGCTGGAAACTGTGAGAGCTCCAGATGTGTGGGTATGCTCTCCTATTTCACAAGCAATATTATAAGTGCAACTTAGGGCCTGTTTACACTACATCGAGAAGGCCACCGATCGGTCAAGAATTTCATTTTCAACCAATTGCACTCAACTAATCAAAGTTGAGAATTCTTCTTAATTTTCTTGACAGGTGGACTTCTCTAGTGTAGTGCAAACCAGCCCTTAGTCAAGAGTAGCTCCATCATATGGATAACATAGGATATGATAGAAACTCCTAGGGGCCAACATGAATGAAGTGTCTGTTCATAATCCTAATAACCCGATACCCACTAGACAAGGGGAATTGGAGCAATCCTACTTCCCCCATTTCGAGGGTGGACTCTATGACTACACTAGTTTCTAGCTAGTTACTAGTGCCTTGAAGATACTTGACATAGTATCCCTCAAAGAACTTTGAGGTACCCATACAACAAGGTTCAAAGACCCCCAACATAGTTGGGTGGACTATGGTTGTGAGCACCATCACAGCATGGGAGATAGAGCCCACGACCTCCTCATTGGGGGCCATAAGCCCCAACCACCAAGCCAAGGCCTGGTGGTGCCATGTGGATAACATTCAACTATGGAATGAAAGAATCAATTGATTTTGCGTTTAGATTGGCTTCAAATCATGTTTTTTATGAGATTAGGGTGAGTCGATGTAGAAGAACCTTGGCCACCAAGGGAGTTAACTTTGGGGAATGTGTAAAGTATGTAGGAATTTGGATTATTTGGAATCATAAATTTTGGATTTACCATGAGTTTGGGAATTGGAAACTATAGGCGTATCAAAACCACACACTCTAAAATATACACCATGGGTATATTAAAAATTTGAAGTAAGAAACTATTATGTCCCTCTAGCTTCAATATCCACACCGTGCATTTTTTGAACAACCTACCCAACCATTCGCACTAGTGGAAAGGCTATATATCAACCACTACACCAACCACTACACCCTTAGTGTTTACTTCTACCCACATTGGGAGTAGATTGTCACAATAGGATTCATTCATGTGGTATACTCATACCAATATTTTATTACACACAAGGATTATTTGATAGTGTTATTTCTAAAAGTCAAACATTACACTATTTCTCACCCATCTTGTGATTCGTATCGATTGTGGTCTCATTGCAATCAATACTCTTTTCCCCCATTCTTTCTTGGGGTCATCAGTTGCATAATTATCATAATTTCACATTTTATGTCATGTGTGAAAGATTACTACTATGACACTAAGGTGACATGATATTTTTTGCTTTGTAACATTTGCAACATCAATCAACAACTCTTGTGTAATGTCAACCTAGCTTGGGACCCCGGATACAGGATTCAACCTAGCTTGGTGACGTAGTAGCTCCACCAAGCCACAAAGAAGGGCAAGAAAAAGATTCAATATCAAGATTCAAAGCAAAAGTGTTTAAGAAAAGTTTTACTATACCCTTGGGCGTCAAGGCACGGTGGGCCCGCGGGCAGTGGGCCCAAAAAAGTGAGCAAATTACTTTATGAGGAAGCAAAGGAATCTTGAACGGAACCCAGAAGCTTCACTAATGACGATGAGCCACGTCAGGCGCTCCAGTGGTGGTAGCCCAGAAAGCGGCACCGCATCTTCCTGTTCCACGAGCTGCCCCTGCCCCTGCCCCTGCCCACTCAGTCGGTATCAAGCTCCATGACGTTCCCCTCCTTTTCCCATTTAATATCGTTCCCATCCAATCTTGTTCCCCGATCAAGTGGTCAGCTGGGGATGCCATTTACCCACCGCATCATGGCCAGGGGAAACCGGCAAAATTTGCTTCATGCTTGTGTATCTACCATATACTCCCTCTGTCCCATTTTCATTGTCCAGTAGGTTCTGTCAAATCTAACTTTAGAGGTAGATTTGTGAGAACCTACTGGACAATTATAATGGGACAGAGGGAGTATCCACTTCATTTGATTATTCTTGTTGTATATCTTCCAGTATACAGCGGCGCTGAAGGGGTGAATCACCTGCAACCGACTTTTAACGCGTAGCATAGAGGCTACAATACCGGGATGGATGAACACGGCATCTGCTATTACTGGCCTTTCCGTGGGCAGCAAGAAAAGGGAAGGAGATAGTGCTGCCCCAAATCGCAGGGCAATCATGGGAAAGGTCTGACACTAATTTATCCTCCACTTCAGATCCCTGGGGTGCAGCAATTTCTTCATGTCACAGAGTCACAGAATTCGGAGCTATTCAAGGATACTGCTTTCCCCATTTAATTTAAATAGGGGTTATTCTATGCTACCACAATTAGTGTACTCGATTTGCGGTTGGGAATTAGAATGGCGTGTGATTTCTTCATTTATGGGTTTAAATAGAATGGAATTAGAGTGACGTGGATGGGGGAGTGGGTGGATGAGTGGATGAGCGTGAGAAATGAAATTGCATGGATTTGGTGAGATGGAGCCACGTTCATTGTTAGCCCACTAATGGGACCCGTGCCGTTGAGCACGTTCAACTTGGATTGCCTAAAGCTATAAAACATTCATAAACTTCAAATAAGTTTATACAGAAAATATTTAAAAATACATATCGAATTTATATATTTAGAATAATAAAATATACATCAATGGTCTCAAACATGGTCTCTATTGGATCATTCCTCAAAATGGGTATTGACCGTTGGAATCCCTTTACTCTTTGTAAAAGGGTATTATAACGTTCGTTTGCAGGTTCACTACTGAGCAACCATAGGCCATGAGTGTATATCTCATAATCTGTGGACGAAATCTCACTGTCTTCATCAAAAGGCCCTATAATCCAAGATGCTATCCTTGATGTAACATACACATCGTTAGCTAAACTAAATTTAGCTACTTTTGATCCATAAACACTCATTAAAGATGGATCCACCCAAGGCCGTCTTATTCTATCTCGCTCCAATTCTTTTTGTGATGGATATGCATAGTTGGATAGCAGAGGAAACTCTATCTTACATGCAAATCCCCAATCACAAACACCTATGTACATATTATCTTCTTCTCTCGTGTAATAAGATGTTGTCGGAGACAAATCACAATGTATGCTACCATTTTTATACGAAAATAGCATACCAAATAAAAAGTGCCAAGACAATCGGATTCGTAGTCGTTGAAACAACTTCACATTGTCGCATCCACTCCCTGGCTCCATACGTGATTTTCCATTGCGCTTCAAGACCATACTTCTCAAAGTTCCAAAGATTCCACCATCGCATATATCCATGCGGTTTAGAAGGATGTATGGCAAATAATTTCATAAATAGAGGATGGACCAAAGGACAACTTGTGGCTTTTATGTTCATTGATTGAAAACTATTTCTATGAACAAGACTAATGAAGGCTTTACAAGCGTACTCCTCTTCTCTTGGAATGAAATCGACTCCTATTATGTGACACTTAAAAATCACACCGTAGCTACGTCTAGCAACCTCCCTATTACCGTTCAAATCAATAACCTCTCGCATCGAGTGGGAGGAAATGCAACAAAGATCCATCTAACGATCCTTGTTTATCCCATGTACTAACCTACGAGGTTCAACTACTAATTCTCATCAACTCGGCATCAAGCCATGAAATTTTTGTCATTAAAGAGTCAAAATTGGGATCAAAAGGATCTAAAACTTGAAGCATCCAATTTTTTAAATTAGTGGTACCACTATTGACCTCCTCGCAAATAAGACTATCAAACCTCTCAAAAGACATCCGCTACCTATTTCTTTCTAACACATTTATATCTTTTTACTATCTAAATACCTAAAAAAACTAAAGACTACTTCTAGTCTTTTTATTTTATATTCCAATTTTAGAGCTAACGCATAGATCTTCCTATCTTTTAACCGTAGGTCTAAAACAATCTTATCTTTTTGAGAGAAGTTCCTTTCTCAAAAGACCAACAGTCTACTCCTACTCTTTTTACTTTCAGTTCCTACTTTAATTCTAAGCCATAGATTTAGCTACAATCTACTTCTAGTTTTTTTACTTTCTATTCCAATATTGGTTGTGTGGATACAGGAGGCAAGTCTCCACGACGGATTCCAGCGCGGAACCGTCGTGTGAGACAAAGCCTCCTGTATTGTAATATAGATTCCCTTCTTTTACTTCTTCCTTGAAAAAGGGGCCTATTACCTCGAACTCTGTTCACACTATTTATAAATTTTTTCCTGAAATGCATTATTGCAGGACTTTTTTTTTTTTTTTTTTTTTTTTTTTTTTTTTTTTTTTTTTCTCTCTCACTAGTTAGGTGAGTTTAGTCAGGGGCATTTTTACATAGGGAGTTGAGGTTATCAACTCTCCAAGCAGTTTTTCCTGAATTGGCTTGGAGGAGATAGATAGATAGAAACTTTGTTCCCTTTCTAAGGGGCCGGCGTGAATGAAGTGTTCGTTCGTATTGTTAATATCCCGATGGCAACCGAACAAGGGGAAATTGGAACAATACTACTTCCCTTTCTTGAGGGTGAACACTATAGCTACCCTAGTTTCTAGCCTAGTAACTAGTGCCTTGAAGATACTTGACATAGTATCCCCAAAGGGCTTTGAGGTTTCCATACAACAAGGTCCAAGGACCCCCACAATAGTTGGGTGGATTTGCTTGGAGAACACATAAGAAGATTCTTCAAGTAGGGGGAAAATCTGTGTGTAAAGCCCTTGGATTTGCTTTGTAGAAGGAAAAACAAGGCCATGGAATCAACTTGTAATTTTAACTACATTGGTGCACATGCATGTTGTGAAGAAATTCCCTTCTTGAAAAAGGGGCCTATCACCTCGAACTCCGTTCACACTCGCTCACTATTTATTTTATTTTTTTGTGAAATGCTTTTAATTAGGTGAGTTTAGTCAAGGGCGTTTTACATAGGGAGTCAAGATTATCAAATCTCCAAGCATATTTCCCTAAGTTTTGAGCCCAATTGACTTAGTGAGTTGCTTGGGGAACATATTAAATATTCATATAATAGGGGCTAAAACCCCATGTGTAAAGCCCTTGGGTTTATTTTGTAGGAGGAATAACAAGGCCATGGAGCCAAACTTGTAAGTTTAGATACACTTCACTCTTTTATTTTGTTTAAAGTGAATCTTTCTAGTGAAATGATACTTTTGTAATGAAAGCAAGATATGACCCCAAGGCTATCCATTCTTGTAGTACCCAACTTTGGAACGCGAGCCTTATCATTATTTGCCCCCCACTCGTTAACCTCAAGAGATGATTGGCCTCGAAACTTCCAAGAACCCTCAAAATAACCTTTCTTTGATGCAAGGTGCTTCTTCTTTTTTTCTTTTGAAAAAAAATAAAAAAAATAATTCTTGGGGCATATTTTGAAGTATGTAACCGTAAAATCTAGTACATAACTTGCACATGTATATGTATGCCAAATATTAAATCCAGATTCCTTATCAATTGTGAGATCCTAATGTTTAAAGTTGAAAAATAAGTTTTTTGTTATTGTTGTTGTAGACGAGGAAAGTACTTATTTGGGGGGGCCAAAAATCAATTTCGAAAGTAAATTAGACATGAGGCTCTTCGAATTCTTTGATATAGACTTATAAAACCTAAAAAAGGCTTGATTTTTACATGGAGGTACGCTGCAATTCAGACACAAAGGCCAAAATTCAACAACATTGACACAACCCACTACTGGCCCCCCGTGGATGTTTCGATCAGGTTAACATCTTGAGTCATGATCAGTTGCTGCCATTTGTGGTTTGTACAACAGAAGAATTTGTACGTTTGGCCAAAAACCTAGAGCACCTGAGTTGTTGTTAAGAAAGTACAGGAGGTGATGGTAAAAAGTAGGCTTTCTGGGTCCTTTTGAAGCATTCCCAGAGCACTTTCAAATTGTCTTAACCCTTAAAAGTCCCTTGGGGATAGTATGTACGCCGTCGTATAATTAGGATTTGCTACCAACAAGAAACTCTAAACTGGAATTGTAATAGCTCACTAGAACAACATTAATTCAAATGTCAACTTCTTCTTTGAACTCAAGCGCATTAAAGGTGTGCATTCACTCCAAATACAACCAAAATACACCGTATTCTACTGGTCGCTACGGCACGCTCATACGTTTAGGGGTTAAATGATCACTCTCAGCTCCTCACTTTTGGTTTGAGCTCCGAGAAATCGATTTCTCCAACAACGGCCATCACTTTCCAAGTTCGTGCCAGTGTTATCATCCCTGTTTTTGAAGCTCATAGTATGTAAGTAATGTAGGTTCTGAAGTATCTTATAAAGAGGAACAAGAAGTAGTTGATGTAAAATGATCCTTGTCGTCAATCTTACTCATTCAAGTAGTATTGCGTGAATCTTGATCTGTAAGAATTGGCAAGATTCTCTTCCACACATACGCAAGCATTGGCAGTTTTAGGTTCCAAATTGGTCTCAAAATCATGCAAATGTCAATGATGTTAGATGCAAGCAATCTTCAATCGCTCACTTCGAACATCCAATTTCCACTTTTTGGACTCTTGTTAGAGCATGAGTATATGGACTGTTCCAACAATGATGTAGTCCAATACAATTGTGGAGTTAAAATCTCACATTCTTTTTGAAGTGATTTGTGTTTCACAATTTGTGTGCAACTTAACATTGAAACAAGTTGGTTAGAGTTTAGTTTCAGGATTATGATCCATCTATGTACTTTGAGCAATATATCAATTAGAAATAGCATTAGTGGCCACCCTAAGAGGGGTTGGTAGTCGTACGTCATTGTTGTTATGTCCCGCATGCATATCATCAAGGTAGCCAAGGTCGAATGGGCATTTTATGCACGCCAACCCCACAAGAATTTGGTGTTCTTATTTATTTACGCAAATAGTATTTCATGTAAATATTTGTACTTCTTCATAAATGGAGTTCGTTATGTTTGTTTAGTTGCAAGCAAATTTAGACAGAGTTTAATCACCTCTCATGTAAATATCAAGTCATTTTATTTTAATTTTCAGTTTTATAACATTAATTTGTTTTTTACTCCAAAAACTCATATACATATATATATATATATATATATATATATATATATATATATATATATATATATATATATATATATATATATATATATATATATATATATATATATATATTATTTTTTATTTTTTTGTAAATTTCAAATATGGAGAGAGTTCGATGAAGAAGAATGTAATACAACGTAACACACTTGTCCGGTTTCGGCCTCCTTCATTTGAAGGGAGCTCCCCTCCCGTAATGCCCTCTGCCCTTTGCCCTCTCAAGAGAGGGCATTACGACATAACGCCCTCTCCAATTCTCACCTTACAGAAAAAAACCCGGGCAACACAAAAAAAAATATAAAAATTGTATGATGAACATTATATTACATAAGCAACGCAAATACAAAGGAACTTGACAAATAGTGGCGAAACCCGGACAAGTGTTCTGTGAAGAGAGCCCCCAGCGGTCGGGTATTCCGCCGGAAATACCCTCCGCGTCGGGCTACCGCCCTCCGCGTCGGGTATCTCCCCCGGCGGAATACCCTCCCGTCGGGGGCTCCTGCTATACAAAAATCTTTGAAGATCGTTGTTGAAACTTTTGGAGGCTGCCTTGTTGTGTCATAAATTTTAGGTCAACTGTAAATTGTTATGAGATCCTGTCAAGAACTTGTAACAAAACAAAAAAAAAATCTGAAAAAAATGGTAATAGTAGAACTTTTTTTTGTTTCAGTTAGACCTAAAAGTAAAAGTATGCATCGAAAATTTCAGAACTTGGAATTGACTCTACAAAGTTTACAACATATACCTTGTATGTAATACCACACGCACACCAAATTATAGTGTAAAATATTAGAATTTGACCTGTCATCTACACTACACAGCAAATAGCCATTTTGGGTTTTGAGAATCTCTAGAAGTTGAGTATAATTCACGTGGTTGTATATCTTGTTTGATCATAAATAAGAGCTTTGTAATTATAGAATGTCTTGACTTAGGTAATAGATATTAATTTTTTTTGTTATTGTATTGTTAAATTTGAGCTGGGACAAAATCACCAACCACACGTTGTGTTGGCAAACAAGTGGAAGGAGGATCTATATGAGAGGGAGAAATTCAAGTTTCATTGAGATGCAATTGGATAGTTCTGTGATGTGTAACACAACAATTCTATTAACTAAATCATTTACATTACTAAGACACTCATTTTATAAGAACATTCTTAATTTTTTTGAGATCTTGAAGAGAAATCATAATGAAGAACCAATCAGGTGTAGATTGAAAGATACACATTGATGTCAACAATGTAGTTCCTAGAAAAACATGAAATTCCTAGGATCAAAATCTAACCTAATACCCACATATTCAACAAAATCAAGTATGCAATCATAGACCATGACTTTCATTTGCAAGAATTACGTTATTGTGATGTACTCATTTATGGTTAAAGACAAGATCTTCTTGTAAGATTTACAAAGTTTGTATGCACTGAATCTTTCACTTGGATTTATACAAAAATTGGTGTACTACAACCCTACTATTATCTTGAGGAAAATGACTATCTTATGTTTTACTAGATAGGTATATATTTTTATCAAAGTATGCTATGGAAATCATGTCCAATGAATTTCAATATTTTACAAAGTAATTATTCTTCTTATTGATATCAACTATTCAAAATATCCAATGTTATATTTATGTGCTCATTAGCTATCTTTAAAATAATCTATTTGATCAATTCTTAACTCAAGATTTTTCCTGGCTGCTAAATATCATTCAACACAATATATTACAAGTAAAATGTTTTTTTTGTAGAGACATAGAATTCGTGAAGACAATTTATAATGATACAATATACAACGAAAACAAAAATCACAACATAATGAGTAACCCTACATACAAAACCTATAGTTTATATTGAAGCAGATACAAAGTTAAAAATCAGCTACAATGCAAATTTCCGAAGGAAGTTTAGCACAACTTGCCCTAGAGACAGGAGCAACAGAAATGTTTGTAGATCTCATTTTGCCTCCAAGATCTTCCGAGCCGAGACCTTACGACCACGTACTAGAAACATTCAAACGTATGGATTTAAATTTGGCAACAATATCATCAAAATTAACAGAATTTCTATTACACAATAGGGGTTCATTACCAGATATACAAAATGTAATAGAAGAAAAAGACGAAGTTGACATTACGGCTAAAGCATTTCTTGGTTTAAAGAGATCAAGCTCACAAATATTTACGGACCATGATTTATTTGATGAAAATAATATAATTTTTGCATTTTTTGATGCAATTTCAAAGCTTGAACTTAAGAAAGTTTCTAGTTTTATAGAAGAAAAACCTGAATTGGTATTTGAAATTGATAAAAAAATGAGGACTGCTCTTAATGCTGCAGTTGTGGCAAATTCTGAAGTTATGGTTAGATTATTTTTAAATGTGTGTTTCAAAATTGCCAAAAAAAACATGAAAATCCGCCAATTACTTGAAGTTCCTGATGCTGAGCTTGGAATGAATGCTTACCAACTAGCTGCCATTAATGGAAACAAAAACATGATTTTAATACTTGAAAGTGCAAAAAAATATTCAGTGGGAGATAAAACTCTCATGGACAATTTTGTGGATGCATCTATTCCATTAAAATCACATTGGAGTAAAACTTTTGACGACATGGATGTGGCAAATGACAATCTTGGAAAAATACGAGAATTGATCGATCCCCTTTTGCGACAAGTAAAAGAATCAAAAGAAGGTGATACGTGGAATTGGTTCGAAAGATTACAGTTTACGAAGCTTCGTGCACAAAGTTATTTGATAACTAGTGACGAAGATTCAAGTATCGAACAATCAATGTTGTGGGGGAACGAGTTTGTTTTACATCAGTTATTTAAAAGTCAATATGTTGGTGATGAAGGAATGTCATTGCTGAAATACATTTGTGCATGTCTTAGAGAAAACTTATTACCTTACATAATGTACCTTTGGGATAGTAATGGCAGAACTCCATTGCATGTCTTAGCAGACAATTTTGATATTGAAGACTATCAAATGACAACCATATTTAGAATCATAGACTTCTATTGTACAGATGTGCTACAACTCAATATAGGAGACTTTGCAGGAAGGACACCACTCTATCGTGCAGCATCACAAGGTAACAGCGTTGTCGTAAGATCACTTGGTGACGATCTGCGTACGAAAGTGAATGCAACCACATCTACTCAGTGGGATATTTTCCCAAGGCATCATAGTATTACAAGACTGCATACATCATCAGGCGTTACAGCTCTTCATATTGCGGTTCTTCACAATCATCGTAGTGTTGTTGAAGCGTTTCTGAATTGTCGTAAAGATAAAGTTATAGACGACGACGCAACACACTTATATACACTAGATATAAACGCCCTTTGCGAACACTCTCATCACACTTTTAAACTTACTCCTTTTCAATTAGCTGCATTCAAAGGACATACTCAAATCATACAAATATTTCTGAAAGTAATGAAATATCATGTTCTTTTTATATTTACTAAGATATTAAAACTATGTTCTTTACAACTTCATACAGAAAAAAATTGGATCTACAAGCTATCGAATAAAGATATATAGTTATTAACGTCTATACTTTAAAATAATCACAGTCTAATATAAATTCTTGATTTTGAATGGATAATTAGGAACTACATCTTGTAGATAAATCCATTATCAATACAAGTGGATCAATGCATCCTCATTCAAAAGTACCTGCATTGTGTTTAGCAACAGCAAGTGGTAATCCTTTAGCCGTTCAAATATTTTTGGGGAGTGAAAGGGTTAATCCGTTTGCAACAGATGTACATGGAAACACCGCACTACATTATGCTGCCAAGGCATTTGATGATGAATTCAATGAGATTTCATTTTTCACCTCTGCTGATTACGTAAGCATTGAACATTTTTGTCATAGATTACCTCGAAAGAACAAACGTTCTTCAGAGTTGATTGGTTGTATGGAATTATTGATGCAAGCAGGCCTTGATATGAATAAAGCAAATATTGATGGATATTGCCCTGAATTATGTGCTTCAACTCCTGAAGATGTTCGTCAATGGTGGTACGAGAAATTTACAAAACAAACAACAGAAGCATTAAATAACTTCTGGACTGCATCAAATGCGGTTTCTGTGACCGCAGCTTTAGTAGCTACTACATCATTTGTAGGGCCAATGCAACCACCACTTGGATATGCTAGTAATGCTCCTCAAGAATGGTTGGAGGGTTATGCACAATTTGATCATCCCACCGTTGAAGCTTTTATGTTTTGTGATAATTTGACATTTTATTTGTCGATGGCATCTATTACATTAGCAATGATTCCGTTTTTACCCATATCTCATGAAGGTATATTGAAAGAATTACAAGTTGCTCAAAAGAGTGTCCAAGCAGCTGTAGTGGTATTATTTATGTCAATAGTATTTTTGATCTGTGCATATTTTTGTGCAGCTGTCTCAGCTGTACCAAAAGAGTATTGGAGGTTTAAATCACTTACTATGTTCACAACTGGAAGCGGTGGTATGATATGTACTATTGTCCTTTTATTGTTTTCTCTTCGTTTGTTGCGAGTAATTAAAGTCAAAAATATTCATGTCGTCAATGCTTATAATGCAATTTTGCAAAATTTGAGACCCGAAAATAATACTAGGAAAATAATTGAAGCCGTTCAAACTCATATTACTGTGAGAAGAGTAGCTAGGCATTGGAGAAAGCTAGTGAAAAGACGACGTGCTCTAGCAAAATCAAACTCTAACCCCAATTCTATGTGACAAGTTATTATACAATATACCTAAATCAATATCATTTTATTGATGGTAGTTTATCTCTATTATTGTACAATAGGGTTTTCAGATTCTTATGGATGCAATCATCTTACCAAAGGTAGTATATCAATAGTCAAACAAAATGTGTACTATGATGTAGGTAATCAACACACCTTTTACCAAATATTGATCTAGTACACGTCCATATAATTAGGGGTTTGGTATTATTTTTCTCTATGTATTTGCACCTTATCAACTTCATTTCCCAAATGAAATTACTCAACCACACATATTTATATTCAATAAGCTGGAGAATGTTGTCACTAGTTACTTTCAAAAAAAATGTTACTATAAATTTATTCCTACATCCAGGAGTTCATGGATCTAGGATGTATCACATGCACATGAAGTATAGTAACAAGTTTTACGTCACATGGTATTAGTTACTATAAGTTATATACAAGTATACTCCTAGCGGCATCGTCACAACAAATAAATAAATGAGTATTGGTAGTTCCTATTCCAAACCCCAACCATGTCCCAAACCCCCACCCTGCCCTTGCGCCCATTCCACTGAGGTTTCCAAGATAAAAATGCGAGAAGGGTTTTCAATCCTCTTTTTTAAGTTTTATAGCTTTGTAATTTAGAATCGTAAATACTATGAATTGCATATTTTACAATCAACAAATTGAATTAGTGATTCAATTGTTAAAAACACAACACAAAGATACGCACTTCCCACAACAACTTTGACCCTCCACAATCTTGTTGACAACGTCACCCATCCAACCAATCAAACAACCAATCAAATATATGTCTTAGAAATATATAAATTTGTGTATGTATATAAGTAAATAAGTAAATAAACCAATGAATAAATATATATGAAAGTATTTTCAATTTAGAGGTTTTGTATTTTTAAATGTTATGCACGCTTTAAATGCATAAAAATAGGTGCTTCTATGTTATGACTTTGCTTCACCAATTTGGGTACTTATTTACCTTTAAACTAGAGGTGGAGTCATGGAGATATAAAACCGTCCTCAACTTCAACACGCAATTGATTTGATTTTGCAAAATGATTTCTTTTTAAAAATAACGTGAGTTTAAACCTTATGGGTGCTCACTTCAATCACTATACATGACAAGTGGTAAATAAAGGGTGTATTTAGGGCATCGCGTACAGGCGCCGCGTGCTGCACTTGCTCCCGGCACTAGGCGGGAAGGGCCACAGTGGTTCCCGTTTGTCCCTTTACAACTTGCGCCATTGCTATTCCAAGCCCGACCTCGGCGAAGAGGCCTTCTTTCAAGGGAACAATTTTGCTCACGTTTATAACATTAGGATAAGCTCAAGAGAGAATCATGGGTTTGCTTGAGATAGGAAAGAAGGCAAACCACAAACCGCCACTTTACAAAGGAGGCCTCACAAACCGGCATGCACTAGGCACATGAGAGAGAAAACAATTTCAGTAAGCACCTTGGCAAAGTAAAGCTCTTTTGACTTCTTGTTTACAAGGTGCGACAACAGCTCACAATTACGGAGCCCTTCGTATACAAATTTTCGATTAAAAATGTGTCCAAATTCTTGGGACAAAAAACTCATTTGAGATTAAGGTTTTTATGTTATCTTCCCATAACATTCCCTATTTTTCAAGGAGAGCTTTCTAACCATGTTGTCTTTACATTTAGAGCACCTGCTATTGTATCTACAAGCAAAGACCATGAATATGGGCTATTGTTTATTAGTGCACTTAATCCTTAACAAATGCAGCTGCAAATTTCTAATTCAAATAGTGTTGAAAAATTTATCAAGAAAGATTTTCCTTAAGTAGCAAAAAGTGCATGTTTAAGTTATGACTCTAATAACATCAAAATATACTACTGTAACTATCACTTTTTCTACTACCATACTCAAAAGTCACCTTTAGCACCAAACCAACAAATATTTATACAAACTTTTAAATGAGACTTTTAAAGAATAATTTTTATAAAGCCAAGACTTCATTAATAGATATAGTTATTCTTAGTTTGGTACAAAGGGTCGGCTCCATAGATTCATGTAAACATTGGAGTCACTGGTAAGCTAGTAGATAGCCTTCAATAATCTTCTAGTAATTTACTTCAGCCACTAGAGCTACTAAGAAGTCTCCAATAATTAAGGTCATGGTTGACCAGACCATGGATTTTTTACATAGGTGCAATTAGCAATGTCTTTTACTAGTTGAAATCAACCTTAGTTGCCTTTTAGCTAAGGTAGAGTGCTCAATATGTGTGCACTGCTAAAAACCAAAGATTAGTCTATCTCAACTTATGAATCTCAAGCATAATGAGCATATTGCACCATGGGCAAACATACATATTTGGAACCGCTCAAGCAGAGCCTAAATTATGCTTTGATGCAATTGGCACTTATCCACCTTGATCTTTGTGGAACCTATTAAAGGTGCCCCTTTGGTAAATGTCCAAATGAAATAAGAAAATATTGTACACACACGAAATGTTTTCAAACCATATCAATAAACTAGCTATTTTCTTTTTGGATTCAAAGTGACAACGATGGAAAATATGCATCTCGAGTAGTAGACTCTCATGAACTCTTTGGACAACGACTATTTTTGAGAACATCAAAGTATTATGTGTACTTGCTACATGTACAATATTGTGATTTGAAGAGATATAAAGCAAATGAATAAAAATGAGCAAAAAGTCATCGTATTATTTCTTGAAAAGCATAAGTACTTATTTCCATATATGATAGTACAAGTAAGGAACCAATTGTCTTGACGGGTAAAGGATGTGTTCATAATGCATAGGTGCATGTAAATATGCACCGCTTTCTCTTTTGTAATATCACATCTATGTAATGTTGATGATAAACAATATGGAATAAGCTTTACATATGAAGCATCCACTATTTAAGGCAAATAGTTTGTTTTGTTTTGGTTTATTTTATTTTGTTTTGGTTTATTTTATTTTGTTTTGGACGTGTGATTATCATCTCGGGCTCCGCCGGTTTCATTGGGCTGCATGAGGTGTTGTTAGAAGCAAGTTTTTTGTAGAGTTGTGGAAAACAATTGAATCACAAAACGTGTCAACGAATCCCAAGATATTGAAATTTGAAGTAATAATGGCCCCAAATCATCAGAAATCATAGAAATGACCTAATTATAGATCAAGCAGAAAAACAAGAGGGGCATAGTTGAAGTATTCAATAAGGCGTGGCAACGCCCTGAGGGCATACTAGTTATAATTTATTTCGGATGACGGGGTCTATTGTTGCCTGTCTGCCATTTCCCTTCCTTGTCTCTTGTCCATGTTTTCCAACTCCCCTCCTTTGTTCCGCTTATTCGATGTCTTCTGTTCCTTATTCTCTCATTCTCATGAATCCTTGTTATTTGTCCGTGTTTCATGTTCCTCATTTTGGCAATTTTCCTTTCTCTCATTTATTTGTCGACATGTATTTCCTTGTCTCCTCATCTCCTTGCCATATTAATTGGATTTAATTAACTCCTAGTAACATTCAAATATCACTCACCAAAACTCTACTAACACTTCAGAACTTTATGCATGCATGCATGATGGTAGGGCCCTATTCGCAAAATTGTTGTATGGACGGACCCTTATCCATTATCAAAACAATATAATTTGATTTAGTTCAGACCCTTGTCTCACAAAGAATCCAAGATTTGAGTAATCTAAACCATACAGACTATTAAAGAGAATCCAACTATATCAATGAGTAATCCAAAAGATTAAAGAAATTTCAACCATTTTTGGTAAATCGTGGATTTATTCGGAAACAGACGGAGTTATAGTGGATAGTTGCAATGTTATTACTAATTAACTTCACCATTTTATAGAAGCATATCACTAAAATGAATACAATGCGCATAAAATTTTGGGGTGTGTTTAAATGTTGGTTTTCTATCACTATAACAACAATGTGTGACAAAAATTGCCTAATTTCTCTCTTGCATTGAATTGATTGTGATGATAAATGTGAAAATCATCAATAGTCTTTAGTGACATTTTAGATGTTTTGAGGAACAAAGACAACATGCAATGCTTGCTTTGTAAATAGTCATCAAAATTTGACAATATGACAATTCATAAGCATGCCTTGGAACAAGAATATGCATGGAGGGATGCAAACAATTGCTCCAACATTGTAATTTGCACTTGCTACTGCAAGTGCCTATCAAGGTGTTCATATACTTGTACCTGGCTAATGGGGTGAGACATTCTTTTACCAAACAAATATCTTTGTAAAAGAATGGATTTTCGAAATGCATAATCGTAAAAATGATAAAGGATAAACTTGCAAAAAAAAATACTTCAATCATTGCAAATAACTTATCCGCAATTAATCATGATATAACTCTAGCAAAGGTATTCTTTATTATCTACGTAGCAAATATTTTGTTCAAATGGCCACCTTCATAATAATATGTAAGAGGTTATGTTTTCATGTAAAACAAGCCACACACAACCCTAAATCCTTCGACCTAAAAAACATGCCATCTTTGAGAAAATCCATAGAACTCTTATCAACCATGTATGTGTGTGATCCTTCTTATGTAGATCATTAATGATATGTTTGAGTTTATAAATTAATGTATGAATACAATGCGATGTTTTTTACAGGAGTTGGCAATCCGGGGGGTGAGGTCCGATCCTGCGAATTTGTTGCGCGGTGGCAACTTCAGTGACAATCCGATCCGATTCACAACATATCCAAGTACATACTAGCTCTATGTATATGATGCATATCAATTTCAATTTGAACAAAACCCATGATCTTCAGAAGCTAATGTATTTCTTGAAAAGGTGATATAATAATGATTCAGATCGGTGGAAAAACCTACAAAATTAGGATATAATAGAAATAACATATATGAAAAAAAATTCTTACAACAACATCTTGGTAGCTTTTTGCAATATTTATCAAATCAAATGTGTGTGGGTGTTTGTCAGTGCTCGACGTGCTAGCGCATGGAATCAAAACGCAATTACCTTATTGGACGTGTGTGCACGGTGGTGTACAACTATGGGATGCTACTGTATACATTCCTCTAGCTGCCGACAACGCCACCTTTGTTTTGCACATGAACTCGCGCAGGGGTGGAGGGCATGTCATAAGCGTTCCCATGTACACCCCCCGGGAGTCTGCGGAGTACGTCGTCTCCATGAGCTTGGCATGCAACCCCCATGGGGGACCGCGGAACCAATCGCTCATGGCCATCGTCTTCGACCATGAGGGGAACCAGATGAAACCGAGTCCTAGCCCCATGATTGTCATCTCCGATCCGAAAAGCAACATGACAAATCTCATGTGGGAAAGACAAAGTTTCAAGATGCTCGGCACGGGGAAGATTATGTATTTGTATTTGGTGTCCTTGGTGAAAGGATACTATGGTTTGTTGGTGGCAAATGTGCAAGTGAACCTCGCTAATTTGATTGATAATGGAAGCTTCGAAAGTTTGAAGTTGGACCCACAAGAGGTTTTTGACGACCTGAGCAAAAGTGTGACTCTGATTGCACCGAGGCTGACATCCATTCCGGCTTGGAGCGTGGAAACTGGAAAGGTGAAGGTGAGTAAATCCAAAGTTTTCAGTACTTATATACATAATAAATAATGATAGTATACATTTCTAAACACCACTCAAACGGTCACAATCATTATCTTGACAGACACAAGTTCAAGCTTTTTGCATGTAATTTCACCAACTATTCTGAACTCGTCAGTTCATACATTATGCTATCTGCGAAGTACTACACTGAATAGGTAGATTAGTGTTAGAATTTTATAAGATTTGAAAATGCTATAAGTTTTTACTTTTGGTGCAAAAAAATTACCAAGAGTATTGACTCCAATACTCTGGAAGGATCCACATCTTGACAGATGTAGAGGGTAAAAATATTGACCAACAGTACAAACTTATAACATGTTTATATAAATTAGTGTATCTAACACTAATCTACCTATTTAGTGTAGTGGTTAGATAAGAATTAGTGTAATGTACAAACCCAAAGAGGTAATGAGTTCCAGCAATAGTCTTATATATGACATCTGGACATAAACCAAAAAAAAATAGATCAAACAAACACTCTATTTACGCCATGCTCAAAATACTAAAGGTAAAGGTGAGTGCATGGATTTGCAACAGTTAGTGATGACGGGTGCGGGGAAAGCAGTGCAATCGTCAACCGACGGAGGTAACTACGCAATAGAGCTCAACGCCGCCGCCACGAGCGGCGAGGTGAGCACACAAGTCACCGCACCCGCCACCAACACCTCTGCCAACACAAAGCACCAGTTCGTGCTCCTGTTCGACAGCGCCGCCAATCCGCGGCAGGAGGGTCCACAGTCCGACTCCGAGAACGCCACCTCTCCTTACGCGATCTTCGGCCGCTTGGGGATCAAAGTCCAAGGATTGCAGACTAACAAACTGCTCCTGGACGCGGAATACGACATGAACTCTACGGGATTCACTCCCTCCAGTGTCGGCTGGGTCACTTTAAGTTACAACTTCACCATGGAGGTGGACCGCAGTGCCAGACTCTCGTTTCGGAGTCTGGCTACGGACATGAGCTTTGGTCCCTTTGTCGACAATGTGGCTGTCTATGAAGTCGAGGATAAAGCCGAGTGGATCAAGCTGAATACCCCCAAGAAAGCTGACGCTGCTAATCATGCTGCAACCACCCAGTCTGTGCCGCAATGGCTGCAGATTTCTTTGCTTGTCACGTCCTTAGCTTTGCTTTCTCTGCTTTAATTTTCACGCACTGGTTGCCACTACTTGATTCGATATGCCGTCTATTCAGGTGGAGGTAGCCGGTGTGCCAGACCGGAAACAGGCATTCGGACTCTATTCCTTTACACCAAAACGACTCAATGATTGTGTTTTAGTACAGAAAATTGTCATGTTAGGCTTGCTTTCCATCTCATTACAAATTGTTCCGACATTGAGAAGACATTTTGTTTGGCTCTGGTCAAGTCTTTAATTCCTGATTTCAGACAACGTAACATCTGAGCACAGTTCACAGCAAGCACAAGTAGCAAGTGTATGGTGCTCTCTAGTCGGCTCAAAAGTATTTGGCCTCAATGTTGAAAACCAGTTTTTTCTGACTTCATACCTACTATATATGTACTGGCAAACATGTCAATTGCCTCATGATTATGACAGTTTTCTTACTTCATATTTATTGAGGTGGGAAGACGATGATAAATGTATAAAGAATTGAGTTTTATGCAAAGTACGAAGGGAAGATAGTGAGTACGAATGTAATCAAGCATATTTTTGTAGTAGAAGAAGAAATAGAATAAGTCACTTATCCAGGGATGCATTATTATAGATGAGAATCTTTGACATTCTACAAACATTCGATTCTAATTGCTGATAATTTGATGATCTTGCACTTCCCAGTTTTGAGATGCGGTGATGTACTAACTCCATACGACGTTTGTGATTTCGTAATTCAGGCCGCTCCCGCTCCATTTCTGTGAAAGTACTCTGGTTGCTTCCCACCATGTGATATGATGAAACAGTTCATTCAGGAAAACTGTGGATAACTCTTGCAACAGTAATTAACTAAGCCTTGCTCTCAGTCCGCCCAGAAAAGTGATCCTGGAATTCAAGGCAGATATATTCACTTCTGTAGTGCAACTTCAAATTAGTGATGGTTTAAATATATACAGAAGCCACATCATTGTGTCAATATTGTAGGTCATTATTTATTCCGCGTTAATTCAAACTGAAATTTAACTCAATCTGAATGCTCGTACTAGCACTGTAAAGTAACATACTCCTCTAGGGACTAGGATTGGGTAAGTGGATGCGCAAGAGCAATTTTCCAAGGGTCAGACATGCCATCTTGCCACGAAGTGCCACTCCGGTGGAATGTATGGTTATGGTTCCTCACTTGTATTATCACAATCCGTGTGATTTTCCTTGAATTCTAACCCCCTCAAAGCGCCATTTTATTTCTGCAGAACATTCCATTACGGAAGTTGGTGTGGACGAACACACTGTTGCTCAACTGTAACCTGACTACCGAACACATGGACAATATGAGTGCCTGAGTATACTGTAATGCACCGATGAATGATCATGGAAGAATCTGAATTCCAGATTTTTATTCTTTGACCCGACGTGAGTCGAGTGCTGATTCCCGAACTTGGAGACTGCATGTACGTGAGCTCGATCAGATTCCGACCGTTAACGATGTTAACAGGAGGGCCACAAAACTAAAAATTGCGGTATCTCTACCCTCCTGCACGGAGGTGGACACCTTCGCCCTCTTCTCGCTACCTTGCTATTCCCTACTCTACACGACTACACTACAATAATGTACACCTCACAGGTTCGCTGCAAAATGCTCCTACCTACAGACTCTGAGCACTTATGTACTACCTCTGCATGTGATAACTATCACAGCGCTTTCACCATTCTAAGATGATGTGAAACATATCAAACCTAATATAGTCTCGTGATATCTATAAAGCCGGCCATCAAAAATGGTACCGCTGATGTTGCACAGATGACATGTGCATGATGAGATCCACCACCCGGTGACTGCAAAACGCACAAAAACAAAATCAATAACATGGCATGTTTCAAAGCATCATAAATTACTGATTCTAATTTGGGTTTCTCTTCGTATCAATTGGCTTACGTGATGTTGTGTTTGTGCCATCTTTAGTTCAACCGTATTGATCATGTAAAATGTAAACACATGGAACAGGGAGCAGGGAGGGTGAGGTACCTGTACCCCCACTCGTTGTCATACCAGGCCACAAGCTTGACATGATTGTCTTGCATCGAGTACCCAGCCTTGGCGTCGAAGATGCTGGAGCGGCTGTCACCGATGAAGTCACTGGACACGCGATCCTGGTCGCAGTAGCCCAGCACGCCCTCCATCTTGCCCTCCGCCTCCTCCCGAACGGCCCCGCAAATCTCCTCGTACGAGACGCGCCGGTTCAGGCGCACCGTAAGGTCCACCAACGACGCGTCCGGTGTCGGAACACGGAACGCCATGCTCCGAATCTTGCCGTTCAGAGACGGGATCAACTTGCCCACGGCCTTCGGCGCCGTCGTGGTGCTCGGAATCAGATTGAATCCCGCTGCTGCCCCACTTCGCCAATCCTTCAGCGACGGTCCCCCCAAATTCTTTGTGGTCGCTGCAAACCACAAGTTGCAATACCCCTTGTTAGCATAATGACAAAGTTCAAACAGCGAAAAGAGACGCACTTGGCCGTTTCACATGCTCGTAACAGCTAGCAAGCCCTCAGACCGATGCAGTTGCAGACCCATGATTTTTAGTTTGGCAACTCAAAGTGCTCCTGATTGTCGAATGGAGCATATACAATTCAGAACTGCCTTCATTTCGAAAACCAAGGCTTCACTTTACAGTGAAACTGATTGGATTCTCAGCTCTCACGATGCTTACTAAGTTAGTGGGGTACTGCGACTTCTGATGGAACTGGAATTCTGAGGGACTGATTCCTTCGAAACTTGGTGTAATGGTGGTTTAGGGCGGAGTAATTTACCTGTCAAAGAGTGCACGGTGGTCATGAGAGCCTCAGCGACGCCGAATCTCTCGTGAAGGACCTTGATGAGTGGAGTCATGCAGTTGGTGGTGCAGCTGGCCATAGCGACGACATTGTGCTCGGGCCGGTAGTCGCGCTCGTTCACTCCTACCACGAACGTCGGCGCGTCCTTGCTGAATCCCGTGATGATCACCTTCTTGGCGCCGCCTTTCAAATGCGCTGCGGCCCGGTCCTTGTCCGTGAAGTTCCCCGTGCACTCCACCACGTACTCCGCGCGGTGCTTGCTCCACGGTATCTTCGCCAGATCCCTGCAAACAACACCCACACCACTCTATCCTCAGCTCACTTTCATAGCCTCATTCTGAACACCCACAAGCGTGTACAGTACACCACTGTCGATCCCGATCAGATCGGTGACACTGTAAAAGAGGGACCTAGTGATCAAGGCACAAAAACGGGACGAACGTCTACAAAATTCAGCACTGTCAAGTTGATCTGGTTCTCATATGCTACGTGTGGACTCTTTGCTAAAATGGCACTTCTCTTCTATCTTTCATGAAAACTAGTCTTGGCTTTCGGTTCTCTGAAGCGCCCCCATTTGAGAAGGTTACAAAACTGTACAAGAATGAGAAGGTGATAGCCAGAAGTGGTTAGATTGGAGTGTATCTCTTACTTTTGTCCATAGACAGCGACCTTCTTGCCATTGAAGGAGAGCGTGTGTGCGTCCTGTGCAAAGATGTTGGTGCTGCTGTTGTGGCCATGCACTGTGTCGTATGTAAACATGTAAGCCATGTAGTCGGTGCTGATGAAGGGATCATTGACGGCGACGAGCTCAATGTCGTCACGTTCTAGCGCTATGCGTGCCACCAGGCGGCCGAACCGTCCGAACCCGTTAATTCCAATCCGAATTTTGGACGGCGGAGAGCTCACAGTGTTCTTAGCACTGGTGCCTGCTCCTACACCTCTTCCCATTTTCAACCACTGTATGCATCCACTTTCACCCGAATCTCTATTGATACTCCCTCCTGCAGTTTCAGCGGGTCGTCAGATTCCGATCAATTGCTCTCTTTCACACAGTCTCACACTGATCGATGGCCATAGCGTCTAAAAAACGCTCAGCCAACGAATCGATCAAAACTTGAACCTCAATTCTATACCAGCCTTAGTCTTCAGTGTCCGGGCACTTAAAGGCCACAATCCTGACAACCTGAAGCCCTCCTCAACAAGTTGCAGCCGAGCTACTCTACAAGTAATTGATTGCGGCAGTTGGTCGAGCTAGGTTCCACAAGGGAATCATTCATGCATACAGAAGTCACCAGGAATCTTAAAGGTCTACTGAAGAGAGGCCATTCTGCAGTGTCGACGTTTTTGAAATTGCTCACCTCGACAGATTCTTAACTAAGTCCCGTGACAGTTCTCGCTGTAGACCAGACAATCGATCGTTCTACGTATCCGTCGATAGCTGATCGTCGATCACAAAACTCAAGGTTTGAGAAGTAAGATGATGAAACTAGCTGGAGCCATGAAAACTTGGTGCACTAGTTGATATAAGTACGCTGGGTGGGCAGCAAGGCGCAGTCGTAGTATATATATGATGAGGAGATTGGCAGCCGGCCGGCCAAGCCAGCGATGGACGTATTGCAGTACCTGAGCTAGAGCTAGAGCTAGAGCTGCAGTAGGGCTGGCGGTGCAGAGATCGAGGCAATAGCATGGAAGTCTATCCAGTAAGAAATGTGAGACCCGGCTGCGAGAAATTCTGCGAAGCAATGATCATCGTGTCTCTACAGAAATAGAAAGCCAGCCTGCAGGGGCATTTGATCAGCAGGTCGTTCCTTCCTTTGCTGCTGCTGCTGCTGCTGCAAGTTTGGGCGTTGATCTGGTCAGACGTCGTCGACGGAGAAGAGAATTTCGTCCCCACGACGACGATGATCATGACGGCGACCGCGGAAAAACTGGGCTGGCGGTCGCCGCTCATTCCTCAGATGTTGAAAAGTCCCCACATGATAGAGATCTACAAACTGAATCCAATGCCTGCCCAGTTGCTTGCAGAATTTTCTACCGCGCAGTTTCCGGTGGCACCATCAAATGTCTTCGGACACTATCAAAAAGTGTAAATACAAAATTGCTAACTTGTCATTTCTTTATTGATACACACAAGCTTTCGGTAAGCACCTGGCATTCTGTATACAACCCCTTCAAGTTAAGCAGGTTGACCGGACTACCACTTCGCTCATCCAATGGTAGGTCATCACCATGTCGGCTGTAGAAACGATCAAATAATGGAAATATAGAATTACCTTGATACAAATTTCGAATATGGATCAACCTCTCTATCCATGTTACTGTGTCGAGCCTAATCTAAGATGACTTTTCTACACTGATTTTCCTTTAAGAAGATGAGTTTACACTTATTTCTCTAAGACTGATGAGCATTTTCTTTCATAGTTGACAGTTTCCGATCGAGCTTCTCTAGGCATTTGGGTTTCTGATGCTTGGTCTGCAAGGTGGAATTGAACTCCTCGTAGTCTTCCTCCCCTACGAAAAAGACATAGGGTAGTGCAAGAAGAGAATATTCCACCAACAAGGCAAGGCAAACAAGTCGGTGATTATATGATTGCGAGGCGTGGGAGTAAGAATCTGCAGAGGATTGCTTTTTTCCTGTTAAGGAAATGACAAATGCATGCACTTTTACGATGTGCAGAAGAGACGGAGGAAGTGCACGGGTCTGCAGGTTGTGCTACTTTTGCGAAACAGACAGTCTGGAAAACTGCCAGGAAAGTGAACAGGCATGTGATATAAGAAGAGTACATTTCAGAAGCTACAAGGGGGTCACCAGTCAGTCTGAAGGAGCCAACTGATGACATTTTTTTGAGATTGCTGAGCCCGGGCATGCAAATTGCTGATAAGCAGAATATCCCCGTACATGAACCTCTATTGCTACTAGCCATCCGGGTCAACAAGTTGCTGCTACTGTAGCACTGCATTGTAGTTGCTTCTTAGGGCCGGTCAAGAATGCTTGCCCAAGACATAGCTATGTGAGGCAAATGGTGGATGTGCAGGAGAAGAATTCAAGGGAATAAAATATTTCTTAACAAGTCTTGATTGATTGTAATCTAACCGAGAAGTCTATCAGAGAAGTACAACGGAGAAGTTCACCGATGAGGAGAAGTTCACCAGATAGTGAAGATTACCTAATATAATATACTCATATTTTCCTACATGAACATTGTTTCAAAAGATCTCAAAAAAAAAGTGTGACTATGAAGAATTGAAATATGTATGGTAATTTGATTAAATATTTAATCAACCCACCTAGCTAATCGTCTAGTAAAATACTATACTATTTAGTACATTTTCACTTGATAGTTGAGCTAATAATATTTTGCATACTCTTCTCCTCTTATTAGGTAATCTAAGTTTTCTAGAATTAGTTACTCAAGTAACTTGAATTTTTTGTTAAAATTTGAGACGATTTTATTTGGTTTTATATCTTAATAGCAATATATCTGAAAATATAGATATTTGGATTTATCTTATACAAATAAGTTTTAGTTTGTTCAAAAATATTTGATACATGGAATTTCACACTATAATAGCTAAATAGGATGGAGAGTTACCAATCATCATACATGGGGCCGATAATTTCTCACATAGATGGGACCATACTTTCTTACATACATGGCACATATGCGAAAAAGTATCAACATAAGGGGGGCTTGAGGTTGAAGGGGAACCATCAGCAAGGGCCCAATAAAAACAAGGGAGGGGGAGTTGCCCCTATTTAAATACATTGATGATGCCTTAGATGGAGGGAAAGTTACCGGTCCTAGCCAAAAAATTGGGCTCCCACATAATCACGATCCACTTCTCCTCTTAGACCCATTTGGGCCATTGAAGCATTTTCATTAGTAGATGCTAGCGTTTGGAAATGGCTCTTAGAATTCCAGGGTTCAAATATAAAATACTTAGGCGCATTCAAAAGGCCCAACATAATATAAACATTCCAATTTGGGTCTTCCAAGTGGACCTATGGACTTTATATTGCAAGGCCAATTTCACAACCCACTTTGTAAATTAGGGCTTCAAATAGGACCTACTTCAACTTCAGATGGGCTCAACTTCAAAATGAACCCAAGGCCAAGTGAGCTGTAATATAAAGTGGCCCTCAGAAGGCAGACATTATTTCCAACGGTTTTCTCTCTAGGCACAATAATCATCCAAGTGTTTCACTATATCCATCTTCTAATAACCTAATAGAATACTCTATGGGCCACGGTGGTCAAGGTGGGCACGATAGTCATGTGGGCACAACCGTCGGAGTGGTTTGCAATGACACAATCCCCCATTGAAAGGTCATAAGATAACAAGGTAGGAAGTGTGATATTGATAACGGGTAGAGGGATGCCAATATAGAGATTGGATGTGTATGGGGAACACGAGTACATACTAGTACATACTCCCTCATCCTAGTACATACTCCCTCTATCCCATTTATATTGTCCAGTAGGTTCTCTCAAATCTACCTCACAATGTAGATTTGAGAGAACCTATTGAACAATATAAATGGGACGGAGGGAGTACATAACTCTGCCAGAAAACTTCATTCAAATTTGGCGACTCCTTTTAAGTATTTTTTACTACTTAGAAAATCCGTTCACAATTTTCCATAGTGTTTGTTGTATCAGCCTGGCCTGAGATTCTGGCGAAGACTCGGCTATAAAGAAAAGGGTGCTAGGAGGAGGAGGAGGTTGGTATTGTAACGCTCGCTGAGTTGATGCGAAACCATAGGGGGTGAATCTTTGGGGATGTGTGATGGAAGATCAAATAGTCCCGGTGGGTTGCATGTACTGAAGTGCAGTTTCTCCATTGCAAACCACTTTTTGGAGTTTGAGCCACACGCCTGTGCTCGTAGCCATACAATTACCATGGACCACCGTAATTCGGTGCTACGAGCGTTTCTGGGGGGCAAGGAAGGGGAGGGGTAAAGAGCGACCTAAATTTTTAATGTTTAGGCTTAAATTGCCAAGGAGTAAGGTAAAGGGACCCATTCCCGACCAGGGACCCATAACCGATCAAGCCCAGTTCCTAGATTTTGAAAGAACAGATGTACCTCATTTGTATATTTGAGCATGTGATCGACTTTAGGTTCCAAGCAACTTTTGCACTTTAAACAATTATAACTGTTTGAATAATGCAAATAAAATCACCAAACTTTTTGCATTCAACAAGTTAGAACCTTATGTTTGCACACATGAAAAATTCTAAAAAATATATATACCTTTTAGAATTTGCTAAACTCCTTAAGTGGTCAGTTATAGGTGCCTCTACCTTAGTCTCTTACAATAAATTGGGGCCCATTTTTTAATTTAGTATTATCAAAAATGGCGGGTGGGGGTCTAAATCAAAAATTCCAGGGATTCTAAAGAAAAAATCCCATTGGCTTATGGGGGCTATGAGAAACACTCGTAGCACTCTTTCACAGGCGCCAAGTTACTACCAGCTCAGAATTCTTACCTGACATGCATGATGTTTTTCAAGGGAAAATTTTACTTAATTCTATTTACTCAATTTGTTCTTAATTAGTTGGTACGTAACGTAATTTATCATCAGCTTGGATAAAAAAATTAAAAAAAAAAAAAACTTAACTCCTAAAGGTGAGCAACCTCGACACAGCCAAAAATCCCTAAATCAACCCTTTTTTTATTGCAAGATGTAAATTTTTGAATTTCGACAAGCTTTGAAGTTTGAAAGAGTAGGATCTAGTACGTAACGTGTTCATAACGTTTAAAATTGAAAAAAAATGCCATGTAGAATGGCAAAGTAAACTTTTGGGGGCCAACGAAACCATTTTTGAAAGGAAATTTAATATGAGGCACCTTAGATTCTTGTTCCTAGGTGAGCAAGGACTATGCGTGAATTACTTTTACCCTCATACCAGCCTATAAAACTTGAAGAAATGCTTCATTTTTCACATGGAGGTATGCTGAAATTTATGCAGAGATTTTGAAAATAAAGAGCATATACCACAGTTTGGGCAATCAAATCTTGGGCAGATTTAAAACAATGTATTCAAACTTTGATCGTGAATATCTCCCAAAGTATAAAGACTTTGAGAGTATGAGATGACTTTTCAGAAAGCTATGGGAAAATTCTACAACTTGCAAAAGGTTTCAACTTTATGCGACCTAAAAATAGTAAGCCCAAGGCTGACCAAAGTCCAATCAACCCGATTTGGGCCTCACTCACCTTTAGGGGTTAAACATGGCCATAAATTCTGTCATGTTGTAGTTTGGTGATCTTATCTCAATTGTAAAATGCAGGAAGCCTGACCAAGTTAGTGGGAGGCATCCACTAATTATCATAAAAAGAGAGAGAGAGTGCAGCATATTCAAAAGAAAGAACTCAGAAATAGAAGGATTCACATAGTTATTCAGCAATACGTGATTATCAACAACACCCTCCTGAGGGTGAGGAAGAATCCTCCCCACAAATGCCCCAGTCTGTCCGTCTTATCCTTAATATTGTTAACACCGGCTTACAAATTGATGCCAGCCCAGAATAAAGTCAATCTATGCATTGGAACAACATTACACTCTTATTTTTCATGCCATATTCTCCACTTATTTATCTTTCATCAACCCAAGAGCCTCATTTATCAACCGAGCAAAGCATTTATTCCTCCAAAAA
Source organism: Bryum argenteum (assembly GCA_037043015.1). Taxonomy (NCBI): domain Eukaryota; kingdom Viridiplantae; phylum Streptophyta; class Bryopsida; order Bryales; family Bryaceae; genus Bryum; species Bryum argenteum. The sequence continues at coordinate 14,904,925 of CM073330.1, forward strand.
AAATATAACATGAATAAATGACTTGGTGGTAACTCACTATTGTGGTATAGATATTTATAACCACAAGGAGTACACTAAATTTGATAATTAGTGTTAGATTATTATAAGAATTGAAAATGCTATAAGTTTTTACTTTTGCTTAAGAAAATTTACCAAGAGCATTGATTCTGATACTACATAAGGACCCCCATCTTGACCAATATAGTGGGTAAAATTATTGAACAACAGTAAAAACTTATAACATGTTTATGTAAATTAGTGTCTAACACTAATTATCAAATTTAGTGTAGTCTATAGGGTCATTGCAAAAATAAAGGTTGCGATTAGGAGGCTAGAGTCCAACATGGAGGAGATTTTAATTTGCAGTTCTTGACGAGAACATGACTACCAAACGGCATAGGCCAAACAATGCACATCGATAAATATCATCTTGCAAGGTGGATGGAAATTTATGATATCTTGTTTACGCACTTTCACCCTATTAAACCTTTAAGGGTATTCCCAACAACTTAGTTAAAGAACCGGTCAAGTGTAGTCAAGGAGGAGGGGTTGCTAAATGTAGCACCCTTTTGAATACACACCCTTTTCCAACGGATTGGCTAAATGACCTTGTTATATTTTGCTTTCCACCTCACTTCGACAAAAATTCAACAGTACTTGTAGTTCAAATGACTTGAGGTTTTCCAAGAGACAAATGAAATCTCTTAGAAGCCAAGTTGCCTTGAAGTAAAGGACACGTTTGAGTGAAAGGTGAATGGGTAGCACGGCTGTGGGAGTCACTACATCTTGCAAGTTGAGCATTTCTCTCGTGGGCCGCCAAAGGCTGTATAGCGAGTCCGTTGGAAGAGGAAAATAACATTTGTTTGACTAAATGTAGCCAATCTTGTCTCTTTATGAGTCCGTTGGGAACGCCCTAAGAACAAAGCTCCCCAAGAGCAAAGCTCGCAATCAGGCCTTTTAAATGTTATAAGTAGGTATACTCATTGTCATGTACGGGCTTCTCGTTCTCAAAGGGCTAATTAGGGATCACAGGGAATGGAAAACAATTAAGCATCAAGTAAACATGAACCCCAAAGGCGGTGCTTTACAATAATTATCTATAATTAGCTACAATATTGGCTTGACGCAAACTTTGAGAAAGAACAATCTTCATGTGGTTTTGAAGCAATATGAGTTACTTAGAACTAATCAACTAGTGGGGGACATCTCTAAAACCGAGTCCGATATGTAGAGACACAAAGAACAAAATCAAAAGGGGGGGGGTACCCTAGCAAGCATCATTGCACCTCACCACATGAAGCATGGATGTAGGAGAGTAGGAGACGATAATAATCGTAGGAGGTTGTAGGAGACGGTTCCGAATATGAGATTTGCAAAAACACGAAATTGTGTACAACACACGCGTCTATGGTGGGAGGTTTGGAGGATACCACCTGTCCCCTTTTGCATGTACAAAAAATAAAAACACTCGGGCCGATTGGTTGGTCGGATCGAGGGGAAAAAGGAATACTTTCGGAATAACGAACTAGTTGCCGCATAGCATGGCATGGGGGTACATGGGGACCAGCTGCATGGCAATCTCAAGGCTTCTCTTTATTGGATGGGGGCAATTTTGATGTTGATATGCATTGGACCATGTCGTATCATGTGAGTCTTGGGGCAATTTGCTTTCAAGTGGTTGGAGATTATTTGCTTGATTTTATAAATATCATGAAAATACATATCAAGTTGAAGGGTATTTTTATTTGAGTCCACACTTGATATACTGGGTGGTATGCCTTCTTGGGTACTGGGAAAACCCCAACTAGAACTGGTCACCTGTATTGGAACAACTTGAGCTTCTTAGGTTTCTTGTAAGGTACCTCAATTTTGTGAAATTGGTGGTTTCTCAAGAAAAATGGTGGAATCACTACAAGAAAATCATGGTGTTTATGAGAATCTGCCATCATTGTTTGGAGTAGAAAACCATAAGTTGTATCGTGATTTTAATGCAAACTTTATGAATTGTTGAACATATGAGATTTGCCACTGTCCATCATGTTTTAAACAAGCATAATATTTGTGCTCTTCTTGATGATCTAATTTTTTGCAAATATGTTGGTATTGTCAAATATGGTAGGGAAGTCAGTTTTCATGAAACGAGATTCGATCTTGTAAATTTATTTTAGTTTTATTTTTATTTTTAGAATGATGTTCCTTTCAATGATGTTCCTTTTAATCAATATAAGTCACAAATTGTGTCCTATTTTAGTCCGATTTTTCACCACGAACTACCTATTCTCCTATTCTTAAGAACGATGTTCTTTTTGGTCTGAGGACGATGTTCTTTTTGGTCGGTGTAAGTCCCAAATTGTGTCCTACTTTGCACCGAATATTTCCCACAAACCTAACTTGGTAATTGCATACATATCAATTATAGTGTAAGCCTGTAAAAGATACTAATTAACCCCTAAAAATCCAGGAAAGCCGAAATGGCTTTTTGCTGTTTTGGTCAGCTTCGTTGAAGAAGTTAAAATGCGATTTTGACTTCGAATTTTTTTGTGAGGGTGGGGAATTAGGTAAATTAGGTGTGGTAAAAATTGCAACCTTAGATTCCTATTTTTGTGGCTTCTAGGTCATTTTTTTGTTTTCGAATCCAAAACAGGCACATCGGGCTACGCTCTAAACCAATGAGAAGAGGGGGCGCAGAGTGGGCAGCGTGGCCGGTCATGTGGGGAGATTGAGGTGGGGCAGAGGGTTTAGAGATGGGTTTAGCACTAACCCATGATTTTTCCAAATCCCATGGCAGTAGTTGGCCAACTACCTCCTTATTACAAATTCAAAGAACTCTAACAACAAACGAACAGATCAAACGTTCTAACTCAAATGACTGTTGCAAATTCAAACATCCAAACATTCAAACCTTGTCTATTTCTCATCATGGCAAACATACAGTCTCCTTGCAATGTCAAATTAGACACCTTCATACAAGGAATTGAGCATGAGATCGTACTTGAGCATGAGATTGTCAATGACCATGAGATTGCACTGCCTGATTGCAAGCAGAAAATTGCTAGATACACGAGTTTGAATGCGGGCCCAGAAATTGTCAGCAGTAACGGAAGTATAGATCTAGTGCATGACATTGGCAAAATCGATTTGCTGGAGGAGATTTCAACACGTCTGCAGAGAGGAAACATCTGCAAGGGAAATCCACAGCAATCGACCGAGTTGGGAAGCGGTGACTGCGATAAAATTGGAGGACCTGGTTTGCTCAAGGTCAGCGGCACCACAGTTACGATCGAGGATCTGGTCACGATCGAAGGGCGTAGTGAATCTGCTGTGGGATCTGTCCCTGGGGAGCGGCACTTGCACGAGGATCGGGGAGGTGATTCTGGCTTCCGCCTCACAAAGCAGGGTCGGGCGGCTCAAAGGTACCGGTTGCATCACCGATCAGCTGCCACGGCAACCTGGTGAAGGAGGCGATCTGCCAGGTACGTGTTCGGTGGTGGAGGTTGTCGCCGTCGGTCTGCATGCACAGCAAGGGTCAACGGCGTCGAGGAGCCTCGCATTCGATCAGGTTCCTCCTTTTTCGGCACCGCAGCAGGGGTCAACGCTTTTGCAAGCGGTAGCGGCGGCAACATCCGATCTCGGGCACCGCAGAGGGTCGGCGACGACGCAGCAGCAGAGGGTCGGCGACAGTTGCGATCTTCGGCACCGCAGCAGGGGTCATCGGCACCGCAGCAGGGGTCTTCGGCACCGCAGCAGGGGTCTTCGGCACCGCAGCAGGGGTCCACGGTTTCCGCCCAGGAGGTTGAACTCGGCCCTTCGGCGTTATCACTGGAGGTGCAGGCATTCACCTCATCAGGGGTCAGAGGATCGGATCTGCAAGCAGTCAATCTGCTGGGAAGGAGCGGCGCAAAAAGAGAGCATTCACCCACACCAATCGCAAGTCCAGCGGTACAACTTCATGCATGGGCAGCAAAGCAAAACGTGCGGCAATCCAAAATCCAAGATCTAGTGCGCTTGCTAGATACAGATTACCTACGTAGTCTTCCAATAAGGCGTAAGAGTAGAGCATGGCCAAAAGAACCTAGTGCAAGCAATTATAGGCATCATTTCTATAGACAAGTAGCACATCTCCTGGGTTGGGTAGAGCAAAAGAGTTTTGGGGAAGAGTTCACCCAGATTGTTAGATCTGTGTGGCCAGACAAGCAAGATGGGGAAGGGAAGATCGCACAAACGCTCAAAAGAGGTAGACAAATGTGAATTCATTCCATGATAATCAAAATCTCATGAGCAATGAGAAAGTTATCAAAAAATCTCATGTCTACTTGTTTTATCTATGCAGATGGAATGGGATGGAATTCCCATTAGAAGGAGCAATAGACTAGTGAGAGAACCGTCACCAAGTTCTCCACCTCCCACCACACCGGATTCACCAGCACCTGAGGCAACACTCCACACACACATTCAGTGGGATGAGTTTCCAGATCTAGGGAGTGAAATTCTAACAATTCCACGGCCAGACACGGAATGCGAATTCAACCCCGAGTACTTAGAATCTCAAGAAAATTTGCAAGCACACTATTCTAGCGATGAGTATGTCATAGAAAGTGAGGATTCAGACCTTGAACGCCACGACGGAGGAGGACTTGAAGCACTCCTTTGGCCACCAGAGCTCCTCCTCCACTCTCAAAGCTATGGCATGAAGCAACGAAAGAGGCGTGGAGGAAATCGAGATGAAGAGATAGAGATGGCGGAGCATGCAAGAGGTGCTAGACCATCCACGGAAGTGAATGATCTCGCTGCCCTGGAGGTGGATACGCGGAACGGCGAGGAGCACTGGTTGCATGCGGCACCTGAGAACTCGCCCGTCAAGCAAGCCGCCGAGCCCGGCCAGCTTGGCGAGGGGGCTGCCGTTGGGCAGATGCGGCCCGGCAGCTACTCCGGCCCGGCGAGCCACGCGGCCTCGGCCAGCCAGGCTTCCCCTGCCAGCCAGGCTCCGCAGGCCCGGCAACCCAGCTCGGCCGGCGGGGAGGGCAGCCATGCCAGTTGGGCCGGTAGGGAGGGTACCCATGCCAACTTGGCCGGAGTGGCCCCATGCCACCATGACGTGGCCCCATGCCACCATGACGTGGCCCCATGCCACCAAGGCACCCGCTGGGGTTTAGATGCTGACTTGGAGTTGGGAGGCAAAGAGACTACTGCAGGCTCGAGTCCTCAGCGACAGAATACCACAACTGCAGCAGGTATGTATGTAAATCTTGGCCCAGCTTGGGGTGCATTAGAAACAAATGCTAATGATGAGGAATCTCCTGATGAAGAAAATGAAATTTTGATGTCCGCTGAAAATGGTAAAAGAGGAAATGATAGTGAGACAATTCCTAACATTGAGAGCGAAGAAGATAGTGATGGAGATAATGGGAATGTAGGATCAAATCATGAGCAAGATGGGCTAAAATGGGAGTTTCGGGATGAAACTTGGGGTAATGCCAACTTTGCTTATAACCCACAACCTAACCCATTTAGCGGTCCTAGAAGAGGTCCTACAAGGAACTACCGGTCTTTGCCATCTTTTCAATACTTGTTCAATCTTTTTTGGACTGTGGAGATGTTGCAAAGAATTGTTGATGAGACCAACAGGTATGCCAATTGTCCCATTGATGACAATGGCAACATTAGAGGTGGCCGATATTGGGCTAATATCACCATTTTAGAGCTTCAAGCCTTCATGGCTTTAGCTCTCTACATGGGACTAAAACCACAACCGAACTATTACACGTATTGGATGGATGACAAGCTATTCCATTGTCCTATTATTTCAGGAATTTGCACTAGGCAGCGGTTTCAAGAATTGAGGAGATGTCTTCATCTAACTAATGTGACTGTAATTTCAAGAGGGGATGTAGGCTATGACAAAATAGGTCAAACGCGATGGCTAGTTGATGCTATTAGAGATCGTTGCAAACTTGCGTGGTATCTTGGCAAACATGTAACTGTGGATGAGATGATGATACGGTACAAGGGTACCTATTCTCCCATCCGACAGTATATGCCCAAGAAGCCACAAAAGTGGGGCTTGAAAGTTTGGTGTCTTGCATGTTCGGTTTCCAAGTATGTTTGGAGTTTTGAGATATATTGTGGGAAGGAAGATGTTGTTGTTCCTCCACCAGTCCAGGTACATGGAGATGCTAGGCTTGCTAACAATGTAGTGGTCAGACTACTTGATGGACTTTGGAACATGTGGCATGTTGTGACTATGGATAATTTTTTTTCTAGCATAGGCTTGTTCACTTCTCTTCTATCTAGAGGTGTGTATGCCACGGGCACCGTGCGTGCAAATCGTGTGGGTCTTCCAGGTGCTTTGAAGAATCTAGCGGCTTTCAAGAACGTGGAGCAGGGCACTATTGTGTGGAAGATGCATTTGAGCAGGTCAATTTCTTGTGTCATGTGGAAGGACAAGAAACCTGTCCTGCTCATTTCCACACATAGCAACCCTATTCAGGCTCCATGTGAGAGAGTTGTGACAGTTCCACGGCGCAACGGCCCTATCCGCGAGCAAGTGCAAACCTCACCGGTATTGTTGGAATATACTACTCACATGCGGGGTGTTGACGTAGCGGATCAACTATGAGCCTCATATAGTTGTCAGGTACGATCGCACAAATGGTGGCACAGGATTTTCTTTTTTCTTTTGGATGTTTCTGTGGTCAACATGTACATCATTTACTTGGAGTGTTGTGCTTATTGCAACCGCCACCGAAGGGTACCACTTCCTCCCATGACACACCTGCAATTCAAAAAAGGTTTGTGCGAGGCATTATTGCGTGAATGGCCTATGAGAACTAGTGAGCCTACTGACATTCCACCACAACCACGGCGACCTGTGATTTGCACCCCATCTTACAGTAAATTACGCCGTAAATGTGTGGTATGTAAAGTCAAGGCGCCGCATTATTATTGCCACAAATGTGGCAATAAGTGGATGTGCCTTGATAGTGGATGCTATGAGAGGTGGCATACAGCGCTTGCGCACCAACGGGCGCACAATTTTGCATAGTTTCAGGTATGCAATTCAATCAAATACAATTTCTTCTACTTTCAATATTTTACCACATGTTTTGTAGAACACATTTTAGATTTATACATATAAATTTTACTAGGAAGACCCTATGCTAATGTGTTACAAAGATGTCAAAGAGAAAAGAATAAGAACAAAGAAAACACAAAAAAAAACAAAAAAAAAAAACGATGTGATAAGAGTCCCAGTCGAATTGGCACTCACAGTCTCGCCACTGTTCTGCAGAGCTCGGCAAAGGGGGGGGGGGGTTTCAGGTTTGCTCTAATGGGGTCTGTCCCTGCTTCGGGGGCTTCTGCTATCCAGGTATCGTCCGACGCAGGGCCCGGGTATACGGGCTTGCTGAAGAGAGCGGGCTGGGGCGCGATCGGGCTTGGGAGCGCATCGGGATCGGGGAGCGTGGAGCGGGAACGGGAGTCACCATCGACCGCCGCAACGCCCGGTCGCTCTCCATGACCCCACCTCGAGATACATGGCAAGACGGGGGGTCTAATCATAACTTCTTATCCCTTTGACCAACGGGCACATGGTCAAGGGTGTTTATAGCCTGTCAGTGCCATAAATGTGAATTGAGCCATTTGAAGCACTTTTGTAGAATGGGTCAATGGGCTTGTGAGGGAACCCAGTATTGCCTCATTGCCCGGCTTGTTTTAGAAGCCATTCCACTACTTTTACATTTGTAAATTGACAAGCAAGTGAGATTTTATTTTTTTTCAAAAAAAAATTTGCACAAAAATCACATTTGACTTGTACCACACTTTCACCGTTGGGATTCAAAAAATAAAACATGGTTTAGGTTCTATGAGCAAATTCGTGAAACCTAAGATTTTCCAAGCTTTTAGACCTTCGGTGCCTTCGGAATTTTGATGAAGGTCCTAAAAGCATGGGGAGTCTCCAAAATTTTGCATGGAGGTGCCCAACTTAGTTTCATACATGGAAAAAAATGCCTCCAAAATGTTTGGGAAAACAAACATCAAGTCCCCCTTGGCACCATTTACCCTATGCCGTTCGGGCAATGCCCAAAAAAAACATTTCTGCAACTTTGAACGTTATAATCTCACGGATGAAAAACATCCAACGGTTGAAAATTTCATCAGTTCTTCTACAGAGGGTAAACTTCAAGATCCTACGGTTGGATATCTAAAAAAAGAAAAAAAATTGGTCGGACCCGCCATTTCCACAAAGTGGTCAAAAACGGCAGTTTCTGCATTTGGAGCTTCCAAAAACGGCTGGATTTTTAGGGGTTAAACTCAGCAGTTTAGCACGTTTGCAAGTACCGGATGGGCTTGTGGAAGACAAACGCTCAAATGCTTGTGTGTTCTGTTGCTGACTTTGCCGTGAATGTTATGTCAGTAATGCAAGCCAATGCGTAAATTTTGCTCACTGAGCAGCAACCTGCTAGTTAAGTGATCACTTTCACATTCTATAATGTAACTTAAAGTTAAATGTAGACCTCACTTAAAAAGCTGATAGTATGATTTGCATTAGTCATGATTGAGAAAAGAGAATACAATGCATGAATGGTCAAGCAACTTCCAACAGAGCATAGACGATGATGGAAAAAGTGAGTAACATTCATCAACATTACCAAAGTCAGATTTTAGCTTGTGTGGTCCTGGCAGGATTAGCAAGGAGGACCGATTCTTTTTGTGTATGGTTGGGCATCATCCGTCATCAGACATAGTTGCATGAATATTCACTTGGCAGAGCTTAATTGCTATATATACCTGTACATAGTCCGGTTGCTGTGGGGAGATTCTGATGATTCTGATGATTGAGATTGAAATTACAATGCCGGCCAAGCTCTTGGTTCGAAGCTCCCTCCCAACGACAAGGAGGGAGGGGAATCGTCCAGCATCTGGGCAGGAATCCCTGGAGCGGTTTATGGTTACCTGCAAAACGGAGCAGACAGGCACAGATAAGTACATGATGAACTTCGTGCCCAGTGATTGCTCCCCAAGCTAGTCATCAACGGTTTCCCTTCTGCACCCATTCTGCAGTTACCAAACGATTCTGCAGGGATTAATTAGATGATAATAGCACAAATGTTTTTGACACCACGTCAGTAAAAAGACTCCTAAAAAAAGGAGAACTCGAATATGTTGGATAATTTTTTAGTACACGAAACCGGTACTTCGAACACTGGGACAAATCAATGTTCAATGATGTAATTTAGAAAGAGAGGTGTTAGAACTATGTTGTGATACGGCATGAGTCAGCTTGTGAGCTGAGCAAGCAACATGAGTGCGTGATGGGAGAGTGTTCTGGTGGGGCAGTAGCTACACGAGAAGCCAAAAGCACTGGTATGGGAAGAAGCAGGACCCATTCTTGGTTGAGTGAGATGCAGCTTGATTCCCAAGCCCTAGATTTAGATATTTATTTTGCACTTTCCACTAGGACACTTTGTTTGTAGCACTAGTAACTTATATGACTTTGTCCCCAGATTTCAACCTCTCTATGTGATACTAACTTACACTAGACCCACAATACTAGGTCTTTGCGATTGGAGTTAGTGCATGGGACTCCATAGTACATACCTTCATGATGACATACTCTACGACCATGTGAAATGAAATGTAGCTCAGAATTAGTGTGGCTGTTAACTGCCAATGAGCCCCTTTCAGGATGTGTTGGCAGCTTGGCAACCCTTGCCTTGCAAACTCGCTTGTATACAACGCAATTGACAGTTGACCCTTTCTTTCAATGTGCCTGCCGCCCAGCCCGCATATTGATAGTCCGAAGGGTCCATTCTCTCATCAATGCCAAAGTTGCTTCCTGTCCATTTCCAACCTGACAAGGAAGAAAGTACAAATCAGCTCCATCTCTTTACCTGTGCCACTTTAGTTAGATATCGGCATCGGTTCACTTTTTCATTTGTATATGGTAATATAACCCTGTTACCATCAGCAACACATCACACTTGGTCGCATTAACAAGTAATGTGAACTGATTGTATGTTGCCACTGACTTCAAGATCTAGTATTGCAAAGAGAATCATTTAAATGAGCTTCTGCTCAGAACATTAACTCTTGCTTCAAAGGTCTCTCGTACACTCTAAATATCAAATTTCTATAAATGTTCTAATGCTTAAACTGACGCAATCAGTATCCTCAACCTAAAGTGGATAGAGAAGGACCTAGAGGGAGCAATCACTGGAAGCAGAAGTGTACGCCACTGCGTACCTACTGTGGCTGGAGCAGCACCAACAACTTATTGGAAAAGCCGCCAGCAAGTTCAGATGCCTGCAGTCATGCTAAGGAATCACCATTGGTAAAATAGATCAAGCATGCACTCTATTTCGATCATGGAAAGTATCGTAAGTTTGATGTCATGGCCCAGACGAATACATCAGAAAAGGCAGCATGATACATTGCACAAGATACAATGAGTTCCTGGACTGTAAATGTCTAGAAATACAAGGTCAATATCCAACATCAATATACTGGTCATCAGAGCATTACATCACAAAGCTTTCAGCAGCTGGATTGGGGTGTCTAACTAGGAGTGGTTCAACTAGGTGTCAGCAGGAAACTGAACGAGAAATTGTCTGGCGCCCACCCTGAGTTTTCCAAGCAAGAAGATGGACCAACATGTGGTCCTCGGTTCTGTAATACACTTTAAAATGGTGTCTTCATGCCGCTGTACACTAAGTCCCTCAGGTATGTTGCAGATCTACAAGGCCGGATCCTCCTGAAAGATCTGGATCCACATTTAGGATCAAGCTAACATGGTTCCTTTCTGCCGATTGTTCTGTCTTGGTTTGATATGTCCACGTAATTGAAGAGATAGATACTTTGTAACCATCGTCGGGTCTGCCCAGAGAAACTAAGAATCCGAGAGACTGGAGGTCGTATCATCTTGACCATCCTGGTCATCCTGGAATGTTACATCCGGGACAACGTCTTGGTGGACAACAACATCCGGATGCTCAAAACGTATGTCCACCATGCGGAAATTGCCTTCTTCTTCCTCATAGTCAAATGACCTGAGCTCTGTATTCACAAGCTCGTGGCTAAATTCTTGGTATTGTGGTCTAACCCTTCGGACAGGCACGGTCACAGAGTAAACTGTTCCCAAGTCAGGATCCGAGGAGACATTGAGCTGCACCTTGTCCTCGGACTCGATCTCCACAAAATCGGAAAGAGCACCTACAATGTTGGTCACGATCCTCCTCTTGGCGTCGTCGTTCACCGAGCATCTGTCTGAGATGAGGATCATCTTGAGACGCTGTTTGGCAATCGATGCATTTGATGAGGGGTTTGATCTCATCGGAAAAAGGATCGCCCATGCTCGTGCCAACCGCTCCATGAAACTTTCCTCCTTGTCCTCGTCCGCATCGTTCGAAAAATTGAATCTTTCACCATCCTGTACCCGGCATGGCGGCAACCTCTTCTTCTGAGTGCAAGTTAATCTTGGTAATTGAGCCATGCACACCCTGGCTGCCCCACATTGCATATCTGAAGGGGAAGAAAACTGGCAGCATCTCTTCTCCACCTGCGCAAACAGAGATCCCCAAGCTGATGGCATGAGATGCTAGCACTACAGCATTAGGGTAGCGATGGCTAAGTGTGCGGAGAGCAAATGAATCAAAATGCATAACTCACAAAGGTGAACCAGAATCGTCAAATTCGAAACAACGATGCATCTTAGGAAGGTATGTTTCAGTTAAAAAACTGTCACAGAAGTGTGTAATATCCTCATGACACCACCTAAATGTGACAGAAGGATAAATTGCCAGGGAGGGGATACAAAAATCAGCGACCAGAGTGAGTATGACCATCGGATTGGAGTATGGGATGTAATAAGAACTACGTTGAGTGAAGTGACATGTTGAGCGAGATGTCTCTCAACATTGCAGTGTGACACTTTTTAAGCTATGCTCATCACCTCTGATCTCGCTCCGAACCCGTGAGCATCTGTATTTCAAGGGGACTACACGATGTACTACACAATGGCAATGAAATTGTTACACGAGGAATAAAAATGGCGTATCACGTTGTAACAAGGACTGCATTGCGAGTATCATATTGTCACAAGGACTACATTGTGATCTGCCATTAGTATCCCTTATCCAATTACTGTGTAACCGAAACAGGGCTCTACAACCCCGACTATGACTGACTAAAACCAGTTCAGTCAGCTGATTCCGAATATCCAGATTCTCCATTCAATCCCTGACGATAATCCGTACTTTTAACCCTAATTTCTCACAAAGCTTGAATCAGAGTTTAAAACAGTCCCGTGCAGAGGGAATGGCAGTATATGACCAAAGTTGAAAGATTATATAAGTTGATCACTACTGTCATGTTCGATACAACGAAGCATCAAAGGAAGCTCTACTCCAGGAGGTGGTTTCGGAACCCCGATATGCATTCCATGAAGGGAAGAAATATTTGCAAATAGAACGCTACCACGGAAGAATGTGTAAATTCGCACAGCTGTGGACAGCACGGATATCTTACCTTCCAAGATGCGAGAGGCAGAGAGACCGCACAAGAAGAAAACTGCGCCCTCGCTGTTAATCTCATGGCAATCGCGCACATCGTAAAACTAATGCCGGCTCGAAGTAGAAAAATTCGCACCTCTCAAAAGATCATAGACAGCACCTACACCAAAAAAACCAAAGAAAGGTCGCAACTAGTGCTTTATAGCTTCAAAAGAACTGCTGTAAACGCCGATTTGCAAACACGGTATCAACTACAATTGCGAGCATAAATTGGTTCCGCGAACATTCGGATTCGTGCAGAAAGTGGCAATTTCTTGAGGCCCGGGGAGGATATTAGGGTTTTAGGTTTCGGATAGAAGAGGCTTCTTACTCATCCCACGTGGTTATTCCCCATTCATCCTCTTGGCCGTGTGAAAAAGACGGGAGAATTTCGGGTGAGGGTTCGCAGCAGCTACCAAGAGGATGAGAAAGTGCCACCCCATCCTCCCTCCCATCCCTGGAATTTTAATTTGAACCCCCCCAAGGCCATTTTTGATGATTTTGATTTCAGAAATGGGCCCTGCGGCCCCAAATTACTCTAGGAGCCTACTCCTTGGCAATTTAAACCAATACACTACAAAATTAGGGGGCTCCTTTACCCCTCCCCATCCAACGCTCATCCTCATCTTCATCCTCTTGGTAGCTGCTGCGAACCCTTAGGCGAGAATTTCAAATGTATCGAAGGATCATAACTTGTATATATTTTAGCGTTAAAAATTATTAGTTTATGATAAAAAAAAATGTGAGCTCCATACAAAAAGTTGTATTGAAAGAAGTACCTATACATAAGTTATTCTTCACTAAACTATAAATATGTGAAATGAAGGTTTAACCAGAAGGGGTTGAGACCGGGGCAACGTGGCTGAACGAGAGGTCAAGGAACGTCGACCCTTGTTATATAAACCCCTTCCACAAAGAATTGGCATTAGAGCACGTCTAGCCCCTAACGGATGTCGGAGCTCGGAGACAATAGCTTGAAGGCACGGATGGCTTGAGAATTGCACCTCATGCAACAACCCTCTAACCCCATCACTGAGGTTAACGTCTCTTATATCCTAACTCATCATAACTCCTAGTTTCTCATGCCTTCTCTAAAATTTTAGCGTTCCTTAACCAATGGACCGACACTAAGTGGTACAAATTTCATTGATGAAAATTTGATTGTGAACATGAGAGCTACATAGAACGTTCTGATATGTTATCCGGACACCGAGTGCAAGCGGCATTGGCTTGCGGAACCTCATTCTCTTGCATCTAGCCCTTGTAAGCCAACGACACTACACATCGCTATTTCCCTACCCAACTTTACATGGCAGGTTGGGCATACTTTAAGGAGATTATGATTTGTAAAACACACCTACTTCTATTGTCATAACTTTCTATTTGTGCTCTCCATGTATACACAAAATTTATCCAATACAATATTAGAATTTTGAATCAATATTAAGTCACCTCATATTTTCCTTTAGAACATGGTAAACTTGATATTTTATTCTCAAACAAATATTTGTAAGTAACAAAATTTCTAACATCTAGTTCAATTTTGAGACTTTGTATTGTATTGGAAATAAAATCTACATATGCATAAAACTGCACATCCTAGAGACTAAATTTTTATCAAAATAACTGAATTTTTTTAAATAATTTTTTTTAAAAAAAAATAAAAATTCTCAAAGCTTATCCATTTGCTCATTACTGAAAAACTTGAATAAAGGCATATTCAACCTTGTCATTCCCAAAAGAGTGAAAATTCTACTATACACATTATATGTATACATACATTAACAAAAATGAAGGTTTTAATCAATTGAAATGTTTGAATTAACATAAAAATGTTGATTTGGACATATGAGTTAATAGCTAAATTAGCATACAATATTTATGTTGATTTGGACATGTAAGTCTATATGTAAATCAACATCCGGTATTTATGTTGATTTGAATACGTCATTTGATTTATCTCTACTTGTAGACGTCCCTAGTGTTGAAAATGACTTTTTGGATGAAGGGCTAAAACTTTGAAGAGTAGTAACTTTTTCATCTAAGCTCGATTTTCAACAAAATCACTTTGGTTAGGTCAAAATTTAAGTCTAGTTTGTGTTGTATAAATTGTAGACTTTTTACAATAAGGTATAAATTAATGACATGCATTTTTATGAAGGGAACATTTGGTTTTGAAATTTCAAACATTAGGCATGTTTGACCATTGCAAGCCAATCATGTGAACTTCAAAATAGTTTTTTAGGAATTTTTTTTCATATAATCATGATCTTGAGATGATTCCCAACAAAATTTAGGTTGAACGCTTCTTAATCCAAATAGTTTTGGTATTGAGTTTGCTACCGTATGATGTTTCTAGGATAAAAAACTAAACAAAAATCATGGTTTACCATTGCAAGGCTATCATTTGAGTCAAGATTTTGTTTTTTGATGAATTTTTTGGTACAAGAGTGCTTTCAAGATGAAGATGAACAACTTTCTAGTTGATGATATTTTCATTGTACTAGGTTTGTCGATAGAAGTTTTCACATTGAAGTAAAAATGATGAAATTTTGTATCCTGTTTTGCGTACAAATACATTATCCATGACTTTATGTCTTTTGAAACTTTGTGTACAAATACATTTATTACCTATAAGGTCTAAAGACTCAAATTTTGACTTCAACAAGTTTATAACAAGATTGAATTGCTAAGATGTGAAAAACTTAGCTTCATTGTCATTTGTGACACATTTAAAAAAAATGTGTCTGGCTAAAAATACCCAAGGACTCGTATAGGGGTTAAGACCACTTAATGATGTGTTAGTCAATTACAAAAATCTCACGGAGCACCATTAGGGAGTTTCCTTGACTTACAACTACTTACATCTACACTTAAATTAAAGCACATTACACAAGAATGAAGGGAGAAAGAAACTGTTCAAATTTATGAGATTTTAGTCAATTGGTTCAATATAAATCCAACATCAACTTTAAAATGATATTGCATTCGTTCATAAACTCAACTAGAGAAAAATATCTATATTTTTGAACGCATCTCAGCAAGGAGAATCTCAAATGTAATTTTTGATTTCTAAACACTATGAAAGGATGACATTTACCGCTTCACCAATTCCTCTGCTTTCAGGTGGATGTTTGATTGGTAGTGGGCGTCTTCGTTTGGGCGTTGTTTCTCGTTCATTTATTTTGGGTTGATTGATATGGGAGCGAGGGTGCTCAAAATTCTCGGTACGGTGGTGGTTTTGGGTGCAGTGACGGCTTTCGGTGCGGTGGCGACTTTCTGTACGGTGACGGTTTTGGGTGTGCTGGTGGTTTTAAGTATGGTGATGGTTTTGGTTGTAGTTGTGATGGTTTTTGGTTTTAGTTTTAGGTGTAATGATGGTTTTAGGTGTTGTGATGGTATTAGATATTGTGATGCTTTCGGATATTGCCGTGAATTAGATAACCGGCTAGAGGAGGTCAGCTACCGCAAAATGACAAGTTGTAGACTATTAAGTTGTTTTTTAGATGTCGACGATGTCTACAAAGAGTAGGCCAATGTTACCCGCCACAGCACCGCGGGTATCATTACCGAAGACCACAGCAGCCACGGGGAGACCAGGGAGTAACAACTACCACGGGGTTCGAGACCGAGGACACAGTAACCACAGCAACCACGGGGATCGAGACTGCGGACCGCAGGCAATTGAGGCAAAGCCAGCGCAAAAGGGGATTAGGTTTTATTATAAATAGAGGATAGAATTACATAGGCGACACTTCCATTAATCGCACAAATGCAAATAGTTCCACGAGCGCCTTGTCGCAAATCTTTGTAGCCACTCGGCATTTACTCATTCAATGCAAACACGGACTCCTTTTCTCTACTCTACTCTGTCTACTCTAAAACCCTTCCCTCTCCTCTGAAAGTTCTAACCCCTGTGTGAGTCGTGCGCAATGGTCTCGCGGATCTCCCATGGCCGAAGAATTGTGTCTAAGTCTAAAGGGCGTGCCGTGGTTGCGGAGAGCGGTCGCCGAACTCCCCATCGTGCCAAGGTGTCACGGACATGACATACTGAGTATTATCCACACCCCATGAGTTTACCGTGATCAGCCCTACTTCTCAAAGATTTCCTAGATTCCGTATATTTTGCAAGTTCAAGTTTTCTGGAAGGTTCTAGAACCTTCCACTAGTTTCCAAAAGCTTCCTCAAGCTTCCGTATAGCTCTAGTAGTTTCCGGAAGCTTCCACAAGCTTCCAGATAGTTCTAGTAGTTTCCGGAAACTCCTCTAAGCTTCCGGAAGGTTCCATAAGGATCCAATTGTTTCCGGAAGGTTCCATAAACTTCCGGAAGGTTCCGCTTGACCTTCGTAGATTCCGGAAGCTCCCACGAGTCTCCGGAAGGTTCCATAGGAGCTTCTAGGACCTTACTCCGGAAGTTTCTTCTAGCTTAGTATATATAGAGAGTTGAAGGTCGTTGTTCTTCACTCTCTTCAACACCAGTTGTATCTATTCCTCCTCTTATCAATATTACTTCTTCTTGTCTTCCTTCCAGTATCATCTTGAGTCTTCTGCGAGGAATCCCCTCACTTCTAGTCTTTCTTGGTCCCCATTTGAGGTCTCCCCTCAATTCTCTGTCAAGTCTTGTCTTTGAGTTGCCGTCCGCAACAGTTTGAAGAGAGTGAATAAGCATGTTCTTGTCCGTGAGATTCTACGTTTAGTATTTCGTAGAGAAGTTCTGTCTTAGAGTTTTCATGAGAGTTTTTGCATGGACTTGAATCGACTTCCTTTATCCCCAAGTCCTGTTGTTCTAGAAGTGCGTTTTCTCTTTAGATCAAAGAGTGAACTAAGAGATGTTCTTATCCGACAGAGGAGTGAAGAATTCTATTTGAACCTCTTGAAATCACCTCTCCCGGTCATTATCCCTAGAGTACACAGCGGAAATCTCTGTTACTTCATCTACTTGTGAATCTCCAGGCTTTTCTAATCTAAGATGGGCGACATTTCAAATCTCGAGATGCACGACATGGTCGCCTTGATACGAAAACTACAGCAAGAGAATGTCAACATACGACATGCCATAGAACAACACCAAACGACTCTCGCTCAAGTCCACGTGGCAGCCCCTGTTGCAAGTCAATTGTCACATCTACAAGCACCTAAGGAGCCTCGAGTGAGCTTGCCAGACAAGTTTGATGGAGATCGCACGAAGCTTCGAGATTTTGTGAATCAAATTCGGCTCGTCTTCCGTCTCCAACCTCAAAGATACTCAACGGAAGAAATACAAGTCGGATTCATCGGGACCTTGCTCACTGGAACCGCGTTATTATGGTTCTCATCTCTGCTGGAGAAAAACTCTCCACTCTTGACAAGCCGTGACCAGTTTTTGGAAGAACTGGGCAGAACGTTTGGAGAAAGGGATCGAGCCCTAGTAGCGACTGCAAAACTCCGTTCCCTACAACAACGTTCACGTCCAGCTTCAGCCTACGTTGCAGAGTTTCAACAAATTTCTTGTGACCTTGATTGGAACGATACGGCTCTCATCACTATGTTTCGATGGGGACTTCGTGACGATATCAAGACCTTGTTGCTGAACTTGCCCAAGCCAACCACGTTATCGGAGGCTATTACTCAAGCGATCGACTGCGACAACCGATTGTTTGAACAGCGACAAGAGCGACGATTGCTCTTTGGATCGTATCGAGCGGACTACACAGCTCCATCTCGCCAGACACCACTCAACACTTCGACGGTAGAACCCATGCAAATCGACTCTTCAAAGGTCAAGAAGTTATCCAAAGAAGAGAAAGAACGACGTCGTAGAGAACATCTATGTTTGTACTGTGGAGAAAAAGACCACGGCTGGAGGAACTGCCCTATTAAACTCCAGAAATCGAAGCCGCACAAATTTCGTGGTACTATAAGTGCTTGTGAGCAGAACCACGAGGAGCTCATGTCGGAAAACGACAACGGCCCGCCACAGTAGGGACCGTGCGGCTGACAAGTGTTTCTACGTCATCAGGTCCTATCTTATCCTCTGAACCCTCTCGATGTTTTAATATCCCGCTTATAATAGATTTCCATCCGCATAGTATAAAGGTTAAAGCTTTGTTAGATTTGGGAGCTTCCGCTTGTTTTATTGATAGAGACCTTGTCAAACGTCATAACCTGCCTACAGTTCCTAAGAAATATCCCGTAGCAGTAGAGGTCATTGACGGTAGGCCGCTGATTTCAGGAGATGTTACCCACGAAACTAAACCTTTGAGTATTATTTTAGAAGAACACCAAAGTACTGTTGTATTTAATATCATTAGCTCTCCCTCTAATCTTCTTGTCTTAGGTCTCTCTTGGTTAGAAATAGTCAATCCAAGTATAGATTGGAAGACACGAAAACTTACATATCAAACTATAGCTCCCTATTTCCCTTCACAACATCCTAAGAATAACCTACAGTCTTGCCTTTCCCAAGCCCAAAGTCCTGAGGTCAAAACTCCGCTCATGGTCGGTGCCCGAGCCTTTATGAGGGCTGCCAAGGACGGGAATATGTTTGCAATTTATGCAATTCCGTCATCACAACATATCCAAGGACCACTCAAACTACCAGCTGAGTATGAAGAATTTTCAGACGAATTCGAGAAGAAGAATGCTGACACACTTCCTCAACACCGACCCTTTGATTGTGGCATCGAGCTTCAAGAAGATGCACAACCACCATTTGGCCCGATCTACAGTCTTTCGCAGAACGAGCTTGCTGCATTGCGAGATTACCTTGATGAAAATCTTGCAAAGAATTTCATCCGACACTCCAAGTCACCTGCCGGAGCTCCTATTCTATTCGTCAAGAAGAAGGACGGTTCCCTTCGGATGTGCGTGGACTACCGCGGCCTGAATAAGGTTACGATCAAGAATCGGTATCCATTACCACTCATCTCGGGACTCCTTGACCAACTCGGTCAAGCAAAGATCTACACCAAGATCGATCTTCGTGGAGCGTACAACCTGGTACGTATCAAGGAAGGTGACGAGTGGAAGACTGCATTCCGAACGAGGTATGGACATTTCGAATACAATGTCATGCCTTTTGGTCTTACCAACGCACCTGCCATCTTCCAACACTTAATGAACGACGTGTTCCGAGAGTTCCTGGACGACTTTGTTGTTTGCTACCTCGACGACATATTGGTGTTCTCCAAAAATGAAGAAGATCACACCAACCATGTCCGATTGGTATTGAAGAAGCTACGCGCTGCCGGGTTATACGCCAAGTTGGAAAAGTGCGTCTTCCATCAACCTCAAGTCGAATTCCTAGGCTACATCATTTCTGGAGAGGGTCTATCCATGGACCCAAAGAAGATTCAAACAGTCGTTGATTGGCAGAAACCAACTACCGTTCGAGACGTACAATGTTTCTTTGGTTTTGCCAACTTCTACCGAATCTTTATTCGAAATTACTCTAAGATTACTGCTCCGTTGACCCGATTGACTTGCAAGGACAAGCTCGAGTGGACTACGTATGTAAAGAAGCTTCGAGGTTTTGAAGAAGGCGTTCTGACGGCGCCTATTCTCACACATCCCGATTTCCGAAGCCGTTCTTCCTAAAACAGATGCTTCGATTTTGCCCTTGAGCGCGGTCCTTTCACAATCCGACGACGACGGACGCCTCCATCCTGTCGCGTTCCATTCGCGAAAATTTACTGCTGCCGAGATCAATTACGAGATTCACGACAAGGAGAGCTTTTAGCTATCGTCGACTTTTTCCAAGAATGGCGTCACTTCCTTGAAGGTGCTCAAGATCCCCGTCACGATTCATACCGATCACAAGAACCTTGAGTATTTCATATGTCGCGCAAGGTCTTTGAATCGTCGATGCCCGTTGAGTATATCGTTGTCGCGATTCAACTTTGTAATCACGCACGCCCCCTCTCAACAAATTCGTTCCGATGCACTTTCTAGGCGAACATACCTTGCGCCTAAAGAAGGCGTGCAACATACGACCAACAGAAAGACTACCTCATCAAGCCCGAGCAACTTCACTCAAGACCGTGCGCACCACAATTTCAATGGATGCATATTTTCTCAAGATATCCGAGTAAGTTTACAATCGATCCTTTGGCCTCGAAAGTCAAGAGCAATCCTAGCGTCTCCAATGTTGAAGAATCTCCATGTCGGGACTCTCAAGTCTCGTATTCGAGGTTATAGATTCGAATCCCGAATCAACCTCTTCCAGCTCACAAGCTTCCCACGTTGCATGAAACTCCCCAAGATAATGCGGATCCAAGATTCCGTTTCGAGATGGCCTACTATATTATCGGGGACTACTCTATGTCCCTCAAGGCCCATGCCGACTCCGAGTCTCTTTCCAGTCTCGACACGACTTTCCATCGGCGGGGCACTTTGGTTACAACAAGACCATGAAGTTCGTTATCCGTAGACTTTTGGTGGCCTCAAATGTGGAAAACCGTGAAGGACTATGTCACAACGTGTGACATCCGCTCAAGATCCAAGATCCTCACATCGGCCGACGGGTTGTTTTCTTGGCCGTTGCCGATCCTGTAAACTCCATGGACATCCATATCCATGGACTTTATTGTGGACCTTCTAATGTCCAACACCTTTGATTCCATCTTCGTTGTTGTGGACCGGCTGACCAAGATGGCTCACTTCATTCCGTGCCACAAGACAGTTACCGGAGAAGAGACAACAAGACTCTTTGTAGACAATGCCTACAGACTCCACGGCCTTTCCAACGACATCATTTCCGATCGTGGAACGCAATTCACATCGAAGTTCTGGCAGTCTTTGTTCAAGATTCTGGGCGTGGAGATCAAACTATCTTCAACATACCATCCTCAGACTGACGGACAAACCGAGCGCGTCAATCAAGTGTTGGAGCAGTACTTGCGGTGCACCATCAACTACCATCAAGGCAATTGGGTGGAGTTGTTGCCGCTCGCCGAGTTTGCCTACAACAACACATTGCAGGGGTCTACTCAATAGACCCCTTTCTTTGCAAACTATGGCCATCATTCCAGGATTGATCAATTCAATCTAAACATTTCTCAGAATCCAGCTGCCACAGATCTTGCTACTCGATTGTTTGATATCCAGAAGCAGATGAAGCAGAGCCTCCTCGGCCCAAGAAAGACCGTAAAAACAAACGCTAATGCGTCTCGTAAGGAACATCCAGCCATCTCTATTGGTGACAAGGTATGGCTACTGCGTCGAAATTTGAGGACTCGCCGACCATCTGACAAACTCGACTACCGTCGCCTTGGACCATTCAAAGTGGTCAAACAAATCAACAAGGTGACTTACCGGTTGGAGTTACCGGCTTCTATGAAGATTCATCCAGTTTTCCATGTATTTCTTCTTGAACCGTACAAGGAATCTACGTTACCGGACAGGATTCAAGAACCTCCTCCACCGATCGAGATGAAAGGCGATGAAGAATTTGAAGTCTCGGAGGTTCTAGACTCTCGCATCCACCGTCGACAACTCGAATATCTTGTGCATTGGCAGGGCTACGACGTCAGCGAAAGAACCTGAGAGCCTGCCTCAAACCTCAAGAACTCTCATGAGTTGATTAAAGAGTTCCATCGCCGATACCCTCGAAAACCTTAAAGCGTTTAGGTTCAATGCATCTGAATCGCCACCGGCACCAAGTCTGTAAGTTTCCTCTTCGTGCAGGTGCAGATGCAGAGACTTTCAACCAAAACGGTGGGGGTATCGACGAGGCGACGACGCACTTGTCTAGCCTCGCTTTTACGAGGCAGCCTTCAACTCACGTCGGCGAAAATTTGGTAAGGCCGCGAGCGCCACCTCGCCGATGTCTCAAGTCGCCAACCACATGGTTTTATACCGGTCCGTTGCTTTGCGTTCTACCACGTATCTGTAAACAACTCACGACTTTCCGCCGCCAGCGCCGACATTCGATTCTCACGGTATTCGTATCCCGTATATTTACTCTTTTTGTCTAGTCCGCGTGAAACCCACGTGAACATTCTCGTTTTATGTTTTATTATTGGTTCGTGTGGGAACTCGTGGAACTCGTTCCTTGAAGGGGGGGTGATGTCACGGACATGACATACTGAGTATTATCCACACCCCATGAGTTTACCGTGATCAGCCCTACTTCTCAAAGATTTCCTAGATTCCGTATATTTTGCAAGTTCAAGTTTTTTGGAAGGTTCTAGAACCTTCCACTAGTTTCCAAAAGCTTCCTCAAGCTTCCGTATAGCTCTAGTAGTTTCCGGAAGCTTCCACAAGCTTCCAGATAGTTCTAGTAGTTTCCGGAAACTCCTCTAAGCTTCCGGAAGGTTCCATAAGGATCCAATTGTTTCCGGAAGGTTCCATAAACTTCCGGAAGGTTCCGCTTGACCTTCGTAGATTCCGGAAGCTCCCACGAGTCTCCGGAAGGTTCCATAGGAGCTTCTAGGACCTTACTCCGGAAGTTTCTTCTAGCTTAGTATATATAGAGAGTTGAAGGTCGTTGTTCTTCACTCTCTTCAACACCAGTTGTATCTATTCCTCCTCTTATCAATATTACTTCTTCTTGTCTTCCTTCCAGTATCATCTTGAGTCTTCTGCGAGGAATCCCCTCACTTCTAGTCTTTCTTGGTCCCCATTTGAGGTCTCCCCTCAATTCTCTGTCAAGTCTTGTCTTTGAGTTGCCGTCCGCAACAACATATATGTAAAATAATGTAAATCAATAGTGCTATGTAAGCACTAGAAACAACATAATAACAGTTCGACTACTCCGAGACATGCTGTGTAAGTCAGGATTCGCATGAGATTATTCATTCATATCCTCAACTGAGAGGCCTGAGCGATTATGCCATACTTGACAGGAGATGGCATGTGGTCACTACTGGTTTTAAATAACCCTTGTGAATTTGGCAAAGTCTGAAAACTCAAGTCAGTGCTCGAACTTTACATACCTGGGAGTGCAACAGCCGGCAAAACGGTGGCACCAGGAGGAGCCATATCGAAACCACTTGTTCGCTTGCCGCACCACACCAACAATTCCCAAACAGGCTTCATCAGCAATAAATCTAAGCAAGAGTTACCCAGAGAGTGGAGGTTTTGTCTTCTTGCTCGGCTGTCATCACCACTCAAGCATCGACAAAAATTTACAAGTCCGTCAAAGGAAAGATGTGTGAGCAGATCCTCCAGGCGTATGTTGGCCGAGAGGGATTGTTGGCTGTGTTGCCAGACCCTATCACATGTTTCAAAGACTCCAAGTACATGCAGGTAACCTCATTACACATGCCCTAATGTATCGTGAATATTTCCACGGCAGTATTGACACTCATTTAATCAACTTCTAATGTCTAGTATCATTGCTATCGGATTACTCCGAATGTTTCTCCAAAGAGACACAATTCATCTCACCAACTTTGATGATGCTCAGGTGCAGGAGTTTTATCTAGCAGCTGAATCTAATCTAGTGCTCGTAGACTGGATGACAAGCGGCCAAATCGACAACGGCGAGAGCTGGGAATTCGGGCTGTACAAAAGCACGAACCACATTTACTTGCAGGACAAAAAACTCGATCAATCAACACCACTTTTCTTTGACTGTCTCAGTCTAGAGGAAGGCGTCGGGATCTCTGTCGCAGACTGCATGCAAGGCTTTCACGTGATAGTCAACATGGTGATCTACCCAACATGGTGATCTATCCAACTTGGCATTGAGAAAGCGGTTGGAAAAGCTCGTCTTGAAAGCTCGACTTGAAAGGGGCTCCAATTGGAGCTCGTCTTGAAAGGGACTCCAATTGGAGCCCCATTCAAGTCAAGCTTTTATCAAAGTGCTTAGGAGTCATTCTAGGAGTCATTTACTAACTACGACCTTAAACTTCTCCTACTACCTCCTCTGTCTTTGGCCATTTCTGGCCCAATACAACAGTACTTCAGCTTCGTTTCCACTGCCACTCCTCTCCTGCTGGCTCTCTCACTCGCTCACCGCTCGGGCATGTTTCTTGTCGCCTTCTTCTTCCTCGAGTCTTGACTTATTGTTTCTTACTCCTACTCACAAAGACTTCACGCGATTAACGTGTGGCGAGCGCCGAAGGTTTTGCCATAGCTCTCTGCGGGTGCGCTTGAGTTAGTTGCTCGGTCTGGCTAGCTAGTACAAGATAGTCGTCCTGGTGCCAAAGAGCGTGGAGCGGGCGGTTTCGGGGTTTCGAGTGCGGATGGTGGGTTTATTTCGCCGTGAGAATTAGTTTTATCGCGTTCATGTTGACATTGGTTGTTGCTACGGTGGTGTGAGCTGCAGCGAAATCTCGGTAGCAAGCTGCGTTGCGCGTGTGCATGCTACCCGGGTGCTTTACAAGTACATTTTCAAACCGATTCGTGAATCAGAGCTTGACGAGGGAAGAGTGGCGATCGCAATGGGTGGGATCGGTTCCTCCATGTGCCGCTTGATGACTTCGCTGGAGCGATCATCGTGCCGAGCATCTTGCTCTTCCCTCCTCCCGACGAGCCACGTGATAGGATGGAAGCTCTCCGGGAGCCGGAGGCGGTCGTCGACTCGTCCCGCACTGGGCTAGTTCACGGTAGATTGTAGAGACCGCGATTTGTGATTGTTTCTCTGACCCGTTCCTCTCTTTGCAAACTATAATCGTTGACCCGTATCAGCGCAGATATACGCGTTTTTGGGCTTTGTTCATGATGGATCCTTGAATTAGGATGGTTTTGTTCAAGATTGATCTAGTGAAGGAGGAGCAGTTGGAGCGTGAATGGAGGTTCAGGAATACGGAGAGGGTCTTTACATCCACCAAGATCCAAGGCCCCCTCACGTATGCCAGATTTTTATCCAGAGGCGAGGGAAGGTTGGGAACTCAGCCAAATGGAGGGCCAAACAACACAACGGTGAGTGTTTGTTTTGGATGTATTGGGCGGTGTGTTGTTTTGTTTGGATATCTGAGTAGTGTTGTGTGTATCTAGTGGATATCTGAGTGGTGTTGTCTGTGTGCGCATGAGAATTGATGGCAGATATTTGTTGGAGGTCTGGACCCAGCCGTTGGCGTCGAAGACTTGAGGGAGGTGTTTGGACAGTTCGGAGAACTGGTTGATTCGAAGATCCTCGCCGGGAAGGGGTGCGGCTTCGTCCAATTCGCTCACAGATATGTGCTATCTTGGACGACAAATTTTGGAGGAAGTGGAGTGTGGTTAGCTCGGGAAGTTTGCAGAGGGTTGACGGAATAGGAGGCAGGAGTGGTGAGAGTGGTGGTGTCTGAGTGGTGAGTAGCCGTGCATCGAGGGCGTGCGTTAGAATTTGTTCGCAGGATTGTCCGCCATGAAGTGGGTGTTCATTTTTCCAGGCGACCGTTGACATGGGTGGTGTGTTGGGGTGATCTCAGAGCAAGTGCAGAGGAGGCCCTTCAAAGGCTTCACCAGACAAAGATCGGGACGCAAATGGTGCGACTGGCGTGGAGTAAGAAGAGGTCGAGGAAGAAGAGGGCGAGGAGGGATACAGAATAGTCACCCAAACGGCTTTCACCCATCGAAAGTCGGCCGACTTCACAGCCCATCTGTACATTGTTACCATACAAAATACATAACAGAGGGTACTTTGCTTTGTAATATGTAAAACTTTGAGAAATTGTAGGGCTTGCTGTAGATAATTTTCTGCCCTTGGTATTGTCGCCAAGCTCTGCTTCGTCTGATGTGGGAAAACATTTCTTTTCAGTCATGTTTTATATACAGGCTTTGTATCTTGCTGTACTTTAGTTCTCAGGATGGGCTCTCTTTGGTATGCCGAACATTGACCCTATTCATGTCAGGGTTGGACATTTTTTACATAGTCATGATAGGAGTTTATATACTTTAGACCGGTACAAGAGCAAGTCTCTTGATAGCCATCTTCATGAGTTTCTTGTATTCAGCAGGAAAGCAACGGAGGGACAAACACTAGGTAGTCATTCGATGGACTCATTTGCTTGTGCAAATCTTATTTTCATGTGAATTCCCCACCGTGAACTCAAATTGTTTGTCAAATTATACTTGTTATGTTATGGTATGTTGCACATAGGGATGCACTTGGGTACATCCTCAGTCGCTTATAATGGTATACAATGTAACAGCGAATTACTGGGTACAATATCATTAGCTTTCCATGCAATACTAGCTTATCTCAGAGTTAATTGTGTTCAGTAATCAGCTGAGGAGGTTCTCTTGTAACACCATGACAAAGATTGGGATGTGGGAACCTCAAGAAATTGGTGAGCTCTAACACAGTTGGGGGCGATGGCATGTATTAGTTTGCTTGCTTCGATGGGATCTTGATTCTTGATGATGCTGTGAATTATTGTTACTCTTCCTCCCTTTCTGCCCCTTTCCAGCTTTGGTATTGGACTTCATAGCCTGCCTGGTTTCTTCCCCCTGCCTGCAGGCTGGTCCCCTAATTCGTTTCACATCTTCAATTGCAGTACAGGCTCCAACCTGCTTAAGTTGTGCATAATCACGCAACTGCTTCTCATGCATGGTTAGTTGTCAAGTCGCTCGTGAAAACAATGATTCGGCCAAAGTGCATATATCCTTGAACTCTTTTTTCTCAGTCTCTGCCCTCGGGGAGATGGTCATGCACATGATTTAGCAAACTCTCTGGTGACATTATGATGATTTGATTGCTCGAACTCAGAATGGATCTGAACTAGACAATTCGCCGGACTTGGTTCATGTCCCGGAAGGTAACTGTCTCATCGGGAGAAAGGATTGCACGTGGGCACAACCGGCTCATAAGAGAATTGTTGCTCATGTGCATTGCTGGCACACGGTTGTTAGGTGAAATTATACTTCGTTATTGGATTTGCTGGTACAATTGCTGGGCTAAGACTGTTCTGGTGGTGCGAGATGTGATCGATGAGTAAGCCCCAATTGAGTTGCTGATTCGTTGAAATGCTGGAGACATGAAGTGCTGGATCTTGGGGTGTTGAAGAAGGATTTCACATGAAGCAGAGTAAGCGGCGTTGTGATGAGAAATTACCACGGCGTTTTGGTGTGGTGGAACGCTGGTGGTGTCAAAACAAGATAAGGATCTTCGTGCTGCAGGCCCACTGACTTGATCTAGTCACATCTGGTCTTGGTGCTTGAGCCGAGTCGGACGGTTCGAACAAGTTGCGGCGATCAGGTGGTGATTCGGAGAAGGATTCAGCACGAGGTGAGGTGCTCAGCAAGCTATGGTGATGCATATAATTCATCAATTACATGTAGTAAGATGTTGAGCCATTGAATAACAATGACCTTAAAACCGATCGAAATGATGTTTTAAGCTACTATTTAAACGTCTCAAATTACAATTGACGATGCACACAGTGAACAATCATACTGGAAAGTGTTAGCCAGTTCGGTCCTTACGAATCAGCTGACAGAAAGCTGTGTTTGGGGTTAGATGAACAGTGAACGTCGCTAGGTGCAAACCCCAAGACCTCCCTCACTTATCATACTTGAAGGAGAATTACTCTCAACTTTAGAACATCTGTCATTCCTTCATGCTTTGCTTCACAAATAAAACTATACAAGACTCGGAACTCCAACGATCAGCGCTACATCGACTTGGTGAGCTCCCACAACCCAGATCACAACCATCCCAGACATCAGCTCGCAACGACGAACAATGACAAGGTGGGTACCATATCCCGGTGGCCAGGTTGTTGTCTCGGAAGTCTGGGTAACTAGAAGTGGGCCCGCATAGCGCCCACCATCATC
Source organism: Bryum argenteum (assembly GCA_037043015.1). Taxonomy (NCBI): domain Eukaryota; kingdom Viridiplantae; phylum Streptophyta; class Bryopsida; order Bryales; family Bryaceae; genus Bryum; species Bryum argenteum. Next base: position 14,933,153 of record CM073330.1, read on the forward strand.
CATTTCGGGAAAGATATTTTACCGGAAAGAAACCCCGGAGAAAGAGATTCGAGGATCGTGGATTTAACGCTTTGGCTGAGAGACCGACGACGCATACGCCAGAGGAGGGCGAAGATCTCATCAAAGCTACGATGCTCAGGAATCACTGGAATAACTTGATGCTCCAAAATCCACCACTATGATTTCGAATTTAGCAACTGGGCATGCGAGTGCCCGTCCCCCTCTGTCTGTATAGATTAGAGCGAATCGATCCTGCCTCTTCTCGCCAATTCCCGGCTCTTCCAAGTTCCATCTCTTTGAAAGGCTAACGGCGAACCATCCCGGGTCATGCCATTCATCCATTATCTTTGTACGTTCATCTATTCATCTGTACAATTTATGCGTTTTCATCTGTTTCTGGATGCTGTCATCTTACGGGAACCCGGGGTCGCACCAATAGGTTCATTTGTCCAAATTTAACTGAATACTAAATGGAATTTGAGTGTAAGTCATAGGCATATTCTTCCTTGGTTAGCCTTACGTTATCCCTGTAGTTCAGAACTGAAAACTGATCTGAAACCTACGTTCCAGTCTCCATGAGCTCAAGAATCACGTCCCGGCTCACAATCCGAGCCCATTTGTCGGTTGGAGAATCGCGGAAATGCTAGATTGGCTGAACAATCTTTCACCCAGTTTGTTAACGGAGTTAGATTTGTAGCGAGCTGGGACAGAAGTAGAACCTGACACTGGAGGTAAGTGAATTGCCGCTGTCGTGTAGGAATTCATATTCTGAATCGAATTAAGCTGATTTTTTTTTGCATTCCGTGCGCCATTGTCTGTGTCGAGCTAGGGCTACATTCAGTACTCTAATTGTAGCAGATATAGTTTCCGGTGAGAACGTGTACTCATTTTAGCAGTTCACTGTCTGTTACCCGCCACGGCACACGTGTATCATCACCGAAGACCAAGCCAAGGGAAGACCGCGGAGTAACAGCAGCCACGGGGCTCGAGGCCGAGGAGGCAGTGACAGAACCACGGATCGAGACCACGGGCGCAGAGCAATTAAGGCAAAAGCCAGCGCGAGGAAATTAGGTTTTATTATAAGTAGAGAACGAGATTACACATTTGCTAGTCCTGCATTTTCCATATAGTGATAGCGATGAGCATTTGCGATACACCACTGTAGCCATTCGGCATTCACTTATCTAATATCACAGGGCTTGTTCTAATTCTCCTCTATCTATCTGTCTACTTCCTAAAACCCTCCGACTCCCCTCACTCTCCCACCTCTTGTGCAAATCCGCGACTCCCCGGGCTCCGTGGGTCGAAGTACTAGTGTCTCAGGTTCGGCTCGTGATTGGCAAGCTCGTGTTATCCATTTCTACACGCCCCAGGGCCGCTCCGCGGAGAAAACACTGGAACCGTGGAACCCTCGTTGAGAGGCAGCGCCGCGGGAAGACACCCTGAACTGCGGACTGTCCGAACTAACCTCTCGCCCCTGTGGGGTTGACCACCTCGGCCAATCATTCCCCGAGCCCAGGGACCAGTCAACGACCCATCGATCATACCCTGACCCGCCAGGGGCCTTCTCGGCTACAAGCCCCGAGCCCGGGCACCTTACCCCTGTCCATACCTCCTCCCTGTGCCTCGGACATCTCCATACCCGCGACCCAGGCTAACATTTTGGCGACCATGCTTGGGATGGAATGCTGAGGTAGGAAAAAAAAAAAAAAAAAAAAAAAAAAAAAAAAAAAAAGAAAGAAGAGATCTTTTAGGCTACGAGCCTGCGGGGAAGAAAATGCCCCGAAAAAGACACGCCGCGGAAAAAGCCGTGGAAAATATAGTTGCAGATATGGAAGAAATAGTGCAACACGAAGATGAGACCAGAGAGTTACTACAATGGATGAAGCAACAAATGACGGATTTAGCGGCCCAGAACGAGGCCACGAATGCTAAGTTGGAGTTGCTCAGCCTGAAATATCAAGGCATCCAGGGTAATGTCGCCCCCGAGGTTATTGCTTCTACGCCAAGGAGCGTGGGAGAACCAGCAGAAGCGGTACGGTCGGCCACCATGCCCCAGGGGAACAACGCCGCGGCCAGTTCAAGCACCTTGGGAATGCCATCACAGGCACCAGTAGCGGTACCCATGGGATTACCCACTGTGTCACACACCCCGGGGAGCCTTGACGCCCATGCCAAGTTACCAAAGATACCCTACCCCGTGTTTGATGAATCTGGGGATCCAGATTGGCATATCAGAAGGTTCAAAGTGATAGCACGCACGAACGGCATCTTTAATGCCACGGACCTGCAGAACATCTTCGGCACCACGCTCCAAGGAAATCACATTAATTGGTACATTGACTTCGAATCCGAAAACAGCAATGCCAGTTGGGAGGACATGGAGCGTAGTTTCCTACACAAGTTTAGAAAACTAAAAACAAGCTCGGAAGTCCTCCGAGCATTGGGTTCGATTACCCAGTCCACGAATGAGCCTGTGGATAAATTTTACGACAGGTTTAAGCAGTTGGCAGATAAACTTAGCCAACGACCCGAGGAGGAATACATGTGCGAATGGTTTAAAAAAGGGTTACTTCCATGGATATAGCAAGGCATTGTTATCCGTGGTGTGAAGACATTACCAGACATCCTCGCCGCGACAAACGACATCAGTCGAGAACTCACGGCCTTTAAACAAACCCAAACGCCTCTGTTGCCGCTACCTACGGCACGCCAGGATGCCATGCTAACACCTCCGTTGTGCGAGACCTGTGGAAAAACACACCAATGGAGGTGCTGGTACTCCGCAAATGCACCCCCATCTCAGGATTCCAGACGCCCCAGGAACAACATGGCCGCGGTATATCCCGAGGAAGTCAATGTAGATGCCTTCCAACCAGGGCGCACCGATGCATGCTGGGAATGCGGGGGCTTGGATCATAGACGAAGCCAGTGCCCTGTACTAAAACAGAAATGGGCACAGAATCGGACCAGTACACCCACGGGGCCTCCAAACGCAAATGCCACGGGCCATAGGCGAGGAGGTGTAACCCTTACCGAAGTTCATGGGCCAGAAGCTAGCATTTCCACAATCTCGGCTTCTGCGGTGACCACAAGATCCAAAACGGTTTCCCCGACTCACGTGGTCGAACATAGGAAACCATTTCCTGAAAACCAGTGGGAAAGATTACATAATCTGCGAGCGGATATGCAAAGAGATCTGGAAGCGGCACCCACGGACCAACGACGTGCCACGAACCATGCATTGCAGCAGATCCTCGACACTACAAATGTGACGATTACTCTGGCTAAACTAGTACAGATTAGCCCCGAGTTACAACAGTATATGCAGCAAGCTGCGCTAGCCACGGCCAAACCAGACCCCGAATTTGTGGAAGTTAACGCTGCCACATTAGACCTTGATGCCGCGGTAATACATGTCCAACTGGGAGGGCAGACACTCACCAACGTCCTCGTCGATGGGGGATCGGGCGTAAACGTAATGAGTGACCATGTCCGGCAAGCGTTGGGACTACCACAACCCCGAAGCGCGCGTTTTATCTTACGCATGGCAAATGACGCTCCTGTCACACCCCTGGGAATTCTCACCATGGTCGGAATTACAATACATGGGGTCTCCACCCCGGCGACATTCGTAATCATCGATATGCCTCATAACAGCGGTTTTCCAGTGATATTGGGAAGGCCCTGGTTACGAGATATGCAAGGAATACATGACTGGACCAAAAACCAGATACACATCCAACGCCAAGGGAGAACCGAGGTCATACCCGTGGATAGCTGCCTTACCCGAGCCAAGATGAGCCAGATCAGGACATCGACCGAACCGACTGGCCACGGGAATTCACCAACGAGCAGGAGACTCTCGTGCTTCATGTTCACCCCAGCTTGGTACCCGTGGCAGAGATACACTTGGCTAGCCTGATACAGGAAGACGAAAAATTAGATATCCCCGTGCACTTTACCCAGGAGATCGACGAGGAGGTAGTGGTAAACGCGGTCCCCGCAAAGGAGGCATTGCATAACGAGACCATCACAGGGTGGACTCACGGGGCCAAGGAGAGGGTACAATTAGTTAACCTCGGGACAACGGACGACCCGAAATACATAAAAATTAACACTGACGCACCTCCGGCGATTAAACAAGCCGCCATTGCCCTGTTCCATGAATACATGGATATATTCGCATGGAACCACGAGGATTTGAAGGGCATTCCAAATGCCATAGCCGAGCACACCATTGACCTCGTCCCTGGTGCCACTCCGGTACAACAACGGCGGTACAGGATGAACCCGAATTACGCCGCTCGAGTCAGAACCGAACTGGATAAATTGCTCCACGCCAAGTTTATCTCACCCGTGGACGCGGCACCCTGGCTCTCACCCATGGTAATCATCTCCAAGAAAAATGGTACGTTGCGCATCTGCGTAGACTTCAGAAAACTCAACGCAGCAACGAAAAAGGATCACTATCCATTACCATACATGGAGGAGGTTATAGATGAAGTGGCCGGACACGAAATGTATTCGTTCCTGGACTGTTTCTCGGGATACTATCAAGTGGCTATGGCAGAACAGGATAAAGGCAAGACAGCCTTCTCCACGGAATGGGGACCCTACCAATTCGAGAGAATGCCCTTCGGGGCCAAAAATGCGCCCATGACATTTCAACAGGTTATGGAACTAATTTTCAGACCATACCTCAAGCAATTCTTCCGAATCTATCTAGACGACGGCACCGTCTACGGCAACATGAAAGACCACGTCTTACAGCTCAGACAAATTTTCAACGCATGTAGAGCAAATGGGGTGAGCCTCAACGCAGACAAGTGCATGTTCTTGTACTTCGCGGGAGTTATCCTGGGCTACATAGTGTGTAAACATGGTAAACTCCCCGACCCCGAGAAAATCAGGGACATCCTGGACATGACACCACCGACCAATCAGAAAGGTGTACAACGACTCCTGGGGCTAGCACAATTCAATCGGATTTACATCGAGAAATTGGCTCACATTACCGCTCCGATTACAACATTAAACCACGCCAAATATGTTTACCCACGAGACTGGACACCGGAGGCACAGGCGGCGTTGGAGAAGATTAAACAAGCATACTCCAACGCACCCATCCTTATTGCCCCGAACTGGTCCAAACCTTTCCACGTTCACACGGACGCATCCAACATTGCCGTGGGAGTAATTTTAGCCCAGAACATCAATGGTAAACACGATCAACCCGTGGCTTACGCCAGCCGACTACTCAACCAGGCTGAACGTAATTACTCAACCACGGAACGCGAGGCCTTGGCAATGATCTATGCGGTCAAAAAGTTCAGACATTACCTCCTCGGGAAAAAATTTCGATTCATGGTCGACCATCACAGCTTGTCATACCTCGTCAATCAAACCTTGGTCACAGGGAGAGTGGCGCGTTGGATCATGATACTGCTCGAGTATGATTTCGAGGTCGTATATGTTCCGGGGAAGCGTCACATTGTGGCGGATTATCTGTCCCGGGACACTAACACCACCGCGGAAGGGGTAGACGACTCCTTTAACGAGGCCTATGTACAAGCCACGCACATGGAAAAAGACCTCGGGGAACCCGCGGAGGACTGGAGGACCAACATCATGCGGTACCTCACCACAGGCATCACTCCCGCAGATTTGACAGGGACGCGCAAAATAAGTTTTGTACAGACCACACTACCCTACACCGTGGTCCAAGGAAAATTGTATAGACGGGGACCGGACCAAGAGGTCCGACTATGTGTCCCAGCCGAACAGCAGCAGCAGATAATCACACACCTCCACGATGGACCCGCAGGGGGACACCAAGGCCCCGACACCACGGTGAAGAAGATACTCTCCGCCAAGTATTGGTGGCCAACAATACACAAAGACGTGATCACCTACGTCAAAAATTGCCATGCCTGTCAAATATCCACGACAAACTTTCAGCACCAAGGCAAATCACCACTAAAGTCGGTACCCCCCCTGGGGCCGTTTCAACGCTGGGGGTTAGATTTCGTGGGTCCGATAAAGCCAGTGACACGCCAAGGATACAAGTACATCCTCGTGGCCACGGATTACACCACGAAGTGGGTCGAGGCTAAACCACTACGAACTAACACTTACTATAAGAAACCCGTGTTTTTTATGACGCATTTTTTGTGACGTGCAGATGTTTTTATGTTAATATTAGCATCAAACGTAACGTGAAGACGTTAGCTGCAACATCAAACGTAACACAAAAATAGTTGCACGTCACAAAAAATGCGTCATAAAAAACATGGGTTTCTTATAGTGACTGCAGTCGCCACCGCCACATTTATTTACGAAAACATTATCACCCGGTTCGGATGCCCGCTGGAGATAGTCTCGGACCAAGGCACTCACTTCGTGAACGCCGTAATTCAAGACCTCCTTGACAACCATGTCGTCAAACATCGAACCAGCACCGTGTACTATCCACAGGGAAATGGGCAGGCAGAGTCCACAAACAAAACACTGATCAACATGCTAAAACGATTTGTGCATGCCAATCAGGCAGACTGGGATGACTGCTTACCAGCTGCACTCTGGGCATACCGCGTAGCCAGCAAAACCGCCACAAACGCGAGCCCGTTTGAGATGGTTTTTGGTACACAACCCCTGTTGCCCACGGAGTACATTGTGCCAACATTTCGAACCCTCCAACCGAGGGACTATACGCCGCACAGGGTACTAGCAGCTCGCATCAGGGACCTACACCATCTGGAGGAAATTCGGGCCTCGGCATCCACACACATACTCCACAAACAACGCCTGGTCGCAAGCCACTTCCAAGGTACGCAGCCCCCACGGGTGTTTCAAAAAGGGGACCAGGTACTTTGGTGCCCTCGAGACCCAAAACTTAAACGATCCAAATTCGAATCTATCTGGCATGGCCCCTACACAGTTCAACTGGCTTTACCCAATAATACGGTACTCCTCGTCAATAGCACCTACTACGACCCTCACGCTACGATTGTCAATTCCGCAAAACTCAAGCAATACCATGCCACGGTGCCACGGCTAACGACAGCCCTAAGTTTGCAGGACATTCATACTACGTTAGCAGCCGAGGCACAAGACGTGGATACAACGGACATACAATCATTAGAAACCGCGGACACACCACGCGAAACACGGGATCACCAAGGCATCCAGCAGAGCCAGGCAAAAAGCCATGGAAAAAAGCATGAGCAAGGGCGCCCGAAACCCGAGGCAGACTCACAGAACACCGGGGAACAGACTCGGGGGCACGAACGGGTCTCGTCAGAAGACTTCACTGTCAGCCCCTGGAACCTAGCCGCACAAGGATACTCCCCTGCCTCGGCCTCCCCCATGCACATCCCATGTGCATACATCAGCCACATACATGCCATCCATGACAAAAACCCAGGGAGTCACAGTCACCGTCATACTACCGAGGAATGGCCCATCAATGCCATAATTACCCCCCTGGATCCGACCGAGGCATCATCAACTACCGAGGCATCATCAACTCCCAAGGCATCATCAACTCCCGAGGCATCATCACGATATCCTTTAAAAAAGGCCGCCGCCACGGACAGGGCCATTATCATTCCAACTTCCCACTCTCCACGGTGGGTGAGAGCTCAAATACCGTGGAGTACCCAGGGGAGCGATCTCATTCTCACACCGCCACCTTCTCAGCCCTGTGATCGCTGCTTTTCGCCTTTTGCGCACACCTCTCTTCCTTGCACTTCCCTGTTTCCTTGTAGGAATCCTTCGGCGCAGATTTGCGAAGCTATGGCGCGTGGAGCTCCCCGGGAACGAAAGCCGCTGTACATCCCGCGGCAGATAGCTGAATGCAAGAAGTACCCGGACGCGGAGTGGCTCGCAGAGGCAGGGTTGCTCCGATATGCGAACCACCTCCGCGAGAACATAGACCTCGGACGGTGCAAGGCATTCATCGCATCAATGAGGGAGAGACAGCGCGAGGATCCTCGCAACATGGAGGTGGCCAGGGTCGTGGAAGGGGTCCTTGTTCGGTACTCTCCAAGGTACCTATACCAATTCTTGGTGGGGGGGGCATCAAGCGTCACGAGTTGGTCGCCACAGACCAGCACCCTCCCGCAGCTCGACACCACGATATACACTGATGGATACCCCGTGAAGGGGGGTAACAAATTCGACGTATACGACATTACAAGGAGCAACCCGAACATGCCCGACCCGTGGTTTGGGCGAATCCATGCATACTCGGCCCGTGTTTTTTCGAATGATCGCAATGCGATCCTTTCGGATCGAGTTGCACTTGTGTGTCATGGCAGTCACAAGAAAAAAATTAATTAGGGCAAGGCGGGTGGATCGGAACGCGGTCAATCGAGATCCAGGGGCATGTCGGAGTGCGAATACGAGTCCCATTGCCCCGTTTCGACCCGTTTATAGGTCATTTCCCGATTACCATCGAGTGAACCACCAGCCCTGGGCCATGGGCACATTCTCGACATCCAGCGCGAAATAGCCGAATCCACGCAGCCTGTCGCCACGCCAACACCCCGGGGAAAGCGGCCACGCACCGAGGAGGAGAGTGCACGGTAGCTCCCATGGAGGTCGCCGCACTTCCGGCGGCCACGATTGACCCGCGCCACGGAATTCGACACACACAAGCGCACCGTGGAGACATGTATGGAGGAAATGCTGAATTTCCTCCACACTGCAGAGCAACAACAGCAGGCAACCACGGCCAAGCACAAGGAATGGGAGATCCGTCACAAGCGTCATACGGCACAACTCGTGCGGAACAAACACGAGCCGCGGCTCGCAAAGCCATGGAGGAATATAAGCGGGAGGTTCACTCCACTCGGATCACATTCAAGGCGGTGACCTCTCTGCAGAATCAGCTCGACGCACGGGACTTGGAATTGCAGGCAGCCACGGAGCGGTCCAAAACCTTCGAAGAGCAGAGCACCCGGGACCGCGAGAGGATTGCCCGACTGGACCAACAGACAGTCGAGCTCGTAGCTAAATGCAAGGCCTTGACCGAGGAACTGGCCAGTAGATCCACGGCCCCGTCGTCCAACAATGGGGACATGGCAGCGCTACAACGTCAGCACCAGGAGCTGGACAATGCCCGGGAGAATTTCGAGGCCAACAAGCTGGCGTGGACAAACAATGCGGCCCGAGTGATAGCAACCGCAGCATACCAAATGTTGTGGTCAGCACCACCTACGTCCTTGGAACCCCCCGCCGCATTTCTCGACCAATGTACAGGAGATGCACTGGTGGCGTTGGAGCTCGAGGGCTCCGACCACAAGTGGGGCAGCCAAGGCGAAGCATTCTTGGGCGAGGACGAGGAGGAAGCACAACTCGAGACCATGGGCGAGCCAGAGTTAACACAGCCTCGGAGCCACGCCCACGAGGAGGACTACGAGGATACACACGAGGAACACGATCACGGCCAACACACCCACGGACACACCGAGGACAGGGAGGGGGACACGAACTCCGGGGAGGACTTATACCAATTTTCGACACAGATAGGAGAAGAGAGAGTCGACATACCAGAAGGGTTCACCGATCAGGAGCAGACACCCCATCAATCTCCACGACAGCATGCCCCGGTAGGTTCACCTCAGTATCATCTCCCAGTTCTGTCACCGCCGGTACAGTATGAGTCTCCGGTAAGGCAGAACGCTGATGGCAGTTACCCATGGCCACGACGGGCGGAATCGCCCATGACACCCTCGAACTCCCTACCCACGTTTTCCCCGTTGCGAACGCGACCATCTCTCCTGTCCCTGGCACGACACAGGCAGATCATCCTTCAACAGGAGGAGCAGGAGGGGTGGAATATCGAGGACGCGGACGAGGAAGGGGACGAGGCCTCGGATTCAATGCTTTTCGTGCTAAAATATTTCCACGAGCACCCCGATCTCGCAGCACACTACACGGATCCCGAGGCACATGGTCGGCAATGCCCAACATGTAACAAGACGTTGGGAGGCACGGTTTTTGACGTATACACCCACGCACTCAACTTCCGTGGCAATCACATCTTGATACATCGAGCAGTGGCCGAGGCACTACGGCGCATTCACAACGGCGAAGAGCCCCCGCGCAGCGGTCGACAACTTCCCCGGGAGCAAGCCAGGCCGAACAGGAGGCCCGCCCCCACACGCCGTTGACACAGCAATTCGGGACGAATTGCACTCCGCGAAGGAGGGCAAAATGTTACCCGCCACGGCACACGGGTATCATCACCGAAGACCAAGCCAAGGGAAGACCGCGGAGTAACAGCAGCCACGGGGCTCGAGGCCGAGGAGGCAGTGACAGAACCACGGATCGAGACCACGGGCGCAGAGCAATTAAGGCAAAAGCCAGCGCGAGGAAATTAGGTTTTATTATAAGTAGAGAACGAGATTACACATTTGCTAGTCCTGCATTTTCCATATAGTGATAGCGATGAGCATTTGCGATACACCACTGTAGCCATTCGGCATTCACTTATCTAATATCACAGGGCTTGTTCTAATTCTCCTCTATCTATCTGTCTACTTCCTAAAACCCTCCGACTCCCCTCACTCTCCCACCTCTTGTGCAAATCCGCGACTCCCCGGGCTCCGTGGGTCGAAGTACTAGTGTCTCAGGTTCGGCTCGTGATTGGCAAGCTCGTGTTATCCATTTCTACACGCCCCAGGGCCGCTCCGCGGAGAAAACACTGGAACCGTGGAACCCTCGTTGAGAGGCAGCGCCGCGGGAAGACACCCTGAACTGCGGACTGTCCGAACTAACCTATCGCCCCTGTGGGGTTGACCACCTCGGCCAATCATTCCCCGAGCCCAGGGACCAGTCAACGACCCATCGATCATACCCTGACCCGCCAGGGGCCTTCTCGGCTACAAGCCCCGAGCCCGGGCACCCCTCGCGCCTAAGGGCGGGACTGTGGAGGGGGACCGCCTCCCTCACCGGGCAGCCCTGCCTGCCCCTTGCCCCGCCTCGCCCGGGCCTCCCAACCCGGCCCTCGATTGCAGTCGAGGCTCGTCGTCGTTGCGAGCTCGTCCGTCGCAAGCTCGTCCGTCCCGCATGTCGCGCAGGTTTTGAAATTGGGTTTCCTCCCGCGCAGAAGTGCTTCGTCTCCTCACCTGGCTCACCAGATTTCAACCTACCAAGCCATTGCAATCAATCTCGCAAACACATTGCACCAATTCGAGTACTCTGTTTGTCGGACTCGGCATGTTAACCCCCCGGCGCTGAATACTTTGGGGTTCTGAACCAACCCGCCTTTGATTGCAACTCGATATGGCTACTTGGGGCTTTGACGTTGAAGGTCCGCACGGCAGCTGCAGTACCCGAAACCTCGAAATTCGCTTCAGAGCAGAGCCGTCAAAGCTCCCGTATCAAGGTGGTGCCACGACGACAACCGTGTCACCGCCACCCGCCACTACGGAATCTAAGAAGTAAGCTCGGACTGCACTTATAGCTTTGTACGATTTCTGCTTTGCGCAGCTTTGTACGATTTCTGCTCTGCGCTTTGTGTGGCGGTTTGGTTTGTTCATGGAGTGAGACTGTAAACGTGCAGGGATTGTGTGGTGGTGTTGCGGACAACGAAAGGCTGTGGGTTGGGTGTTTCCCGGTACCCGGACTTTGTGTACAATGCAGAGGGAGGCGGTGTAAGTGGCAAGGCTGAGCAATTGGAGGATGGTCGTTGGCGTGTGGAATTTAACGCTGCCGAGGTGAACATCCCTGATGTTGGCTACGCTACGACCACCCTCCTGGGAATCCCTCTTCCTCCACCAATTCGCATCCAGATCGTCCCTGGCTCCCTGGATCAGGAACACCGGCAAGGTGAGCCACCGATCCTGCACTGTCGAATTACTTGTCCGTAATGTCTCAAACAAAGCTCGGTCAGTTCTAAAACATCCTTCACAACCGACTGGTTTATGATCGTTTCACGCATTCACAATAAACAACTTTTCTTCTACGATCATCGATATGCTTACCTTTTGAATCAACATAGTTCTTGGGGCATGTGTTGTGGGAGCTTAAAGGATTGAGGTGTGCTATGATCGAGCAAGTGGAGCTAAACTTCAAGGCAAACATCTTCTTCTCAACGGGACGACTGTATCGCCCCCCGCCTTTGGTTGTGGATACGTTGTTGACGACGAAGAGTGCGCAAGGTGTGATCAGGGGAGGCACAGGAAGCCGGATGGATGCGGATGGCAATTGTAAGCTGGCTGGAGTGGCTCGTCTTGCGCCCATCAACGACTGGTTGATGGACAATTTCTTGATGCTTCCTTCCGATTGCCTCGCTAGCATGGCAGCCAATATCACCTTCACCACATAGATAGATCATTTTCTGTACTTTTTACTGTAGAATTCTTACACAACTATCCAATGCAAAAGATCATATCTTCGTCTCATCATAGCAGTTGTCGAAAGGCATGAAAATGTTACAAGTGAGAGACTGTATCAATACAATCTGTTTCCATGATGCTTCCTTCCGATTGTCTCACCACGTAGATAAGATCAGGCGACATCATTTTATTGTAGGATTCTTTCCGTTTCTTCAAATGATGTTCACTTTCAGGATCATATCTTCGCAAGTATATGTTACAAGTGAGAGTCTGTATGAATACTTGAGTTCATACGATCTGTTTTTGAACCCTCATTTGTTGTTGTGGCTTTGTCTACCATGTCTGCATGTTGGAAGTTCATGTGTACCTACGATTGAAACTTGATACGAACACGAAGCTTGGAAGACTCTGTATGTCCACCACACAGAATTGTGGGTGTCAGGTAGGTTTAGGATCATTCAGAAAGTTTCGTCAATTTTTGACACATCAAAATATTAAACAGATTTGTCTCTACAATTTGTCTCAAGACTTTTGGATTCGGTATACTGAAGTTATCATTGAGTTTGAGATTCTCATTCTTAAGCGTTGAGCGTTGAATATTTTGATAAGCAAGCAATAGTGCTCCTTCCAATGAGAGAATATTGTACGTGTGTAAATTTTATAAACCTCTAATTCTCTAAAGTTTCACGGCCTCAATTCAATATTTCATCTCGAAAATTATTCTCTTCCAATGCTAAAAGTATTTATATTACAACAAGTCTTTACCCGTGTCCTTAGGACACGTACATCGAAAAGGTCATATTGAAATTTATAAAATGTGTAAAAACTCCAAACCTAGGTGTTAAAAAAAAAAAAACGAAGTTGGAGGTTATTGGTGATGTTGAAATTGTGGGATATGAAAGTTCCTTGCTCTACAAACGACTCAATTCCTATTTTTTTCAAAGTTTTGTGTATTTAATTGAATTTAGAGACGAACCTTATTCCAATTCTATATTTACATCCTGATTTAGCCATATTTGTGTGTTATAGCATTTTATCCTATTTTTGAGTTTTTGAAGCTTATAGTTGTGATTTTCTAGCCCCAATACTATACTGCAATCACACTAATTTCTAACCGGAGTATTTAGTTTATAAACCTTTCCTAATTTGTTGACCACTCTATCTCCTGTCCACACTAATTAAGTGTCGCCCACTCTATACGTGTAGGTCACACTAATTGTTGATTGCCTTCTGATAAAAATGAATCGCTGGCTAACAGATCAACTCACTTATTGCGTTGGCTGGCGCATCAACTACTTATTGAGTTGGCTTGCGCATAAACTCACTTATTGAATTGGCTTGCGCATCAACTCACTTAATTGAGTTGAATAGTTCGTGATAGTATGTGTGTATAAGAAGGATGGCTTCCCTTCAAACCACACACCCATTTTTCTTTTAGCATTACATTAGTACTTTTAGTTCCATTCTATCATCTACGAAGTGTAGAAGTTTAAGTTTTTTTTTTAATTTTCTCGTGTCTCTTCCTATCCGGCAGTTGGTGCATTGTTTTAAAAATTGCTTGCTATCATGTCTAAAGTTCCTCTTCGAATTGTAGAAGTTGTTGTTTTGAATTTCAAGCTCATGCTCCCAAGTGGTGATGTTGGAGCCATGAAAGTCGTTATGCTTCAAAGTGGTTGAGCTCCGATTTTGGTCCCCCCAGTGCTTTCCCCAAGTGATTTTGACTGCGAGTTGAAGTTCCCCTTTTGTTGAGTTTGAGAACTAAGCACCCGTTCTGAGCACCGGTGGCACCGGTGGTAACATCAAAAAAGAAGGAACGGGTGACGTTTTATGAATGACAATTCTTCAAAAGATTATAAGTTTCCCAAATGACTTTTCATGATTTTTTTCCACCCAAGTGACATTTCAAGATAATATAATTATCAGTCTATTCTTGAACTTTTAAGCACTTACAAGAGCCTAATTAATTTCATCCTAAAGTGTCCCTTCACATTACATGGGTGGAAATGGTATGAGAAAACCATAATACTGTCCGAGGAAACGGGGGATATGAGATAAAAAAAATTTAAGTACCATATAAAGAGCTTCATTGTTGTGGCGACAATGACTTTCCTAGTATAACATTAAATAAATATTGCAAGATTGACTTAATCCTGCAAGTCGACTAAACTCAAATTCTAGTTGTTCAAGGTTTTGTTAACCTCTGTTTTATTGTATTTAGATCGAATGACGTTGTAACATTTTGCACGTTGTAGAGTTTTTATATATACCTTCCGAATAATCCATTCATAAGCAAAATAATTAACCCCATGGGAGCCCCCTCTGCAATCGCTTTCAAAGAACCTCAATTACGGTTTTAATTTGTACTTCAAATGGATTAAGAAAAAATAATGCTTCACATCCTACTTTCCCTCACCCAAAGCTTTAAGTGCAATGATGGATCACATTCGCATGTTCAACCTCAATTGGCCATGAGTTGTGCATGTACAAGTTTACATGCTTTGTGTCGCATTTACCACTTGTTCAATAAGAAAGTCATATAAGGTAGCGACACTTCACACATGTACCTCTACTAGGCTTTATATATGTTAACAATCATTAATGTAAAATATTAAAGGGCTCTTAGAGGGCTACTTATTTTGCAATTGCCTTGCTTAAAAATTCATAATAGTTTAGGAGATATTCATGGTCAAACTTTGAAAACAAATAAATATATAGATAGATAGAAACATCAGTTCCTTTGAAAGAGCCTAAATTAATAAAGTGACTGTTAGTAATGCCAGTGACCCTATGTCCACCGAACAAGGGAAAACTAGGACAGTACTACTCTCCCCTTCTGAGGATGGACACTTAAAGACACTAAACTAATTAACAAACGAGTTACTAATAGAACTAACAATAATCGAGTGAACGGGCCCTCGGGGGGAAGGTGCCTAGTCTGTATTGGTATGCGTTCTACGAAAGTATAGAACTTCCGCAATGAC
Organism: Bryum argenteum; assembly: GCA_037043015.1. NCBI lineage: Eukaryota > Viridiplantae > Streptophyta > Bryopsida > Bryales > Bryaceae > Bryum > Bryum argenteum. The sequence goes on from CM073330.1 coordinate 14,948,481, forward strand.
TGGAGAACTCGTGGTATGCAGTATTCATCCTTCGCAGCAAAGTTGAGGTAGTTGTACAATCCTAAATTTTAGGAATAGTGCCACAATTTTCAGCACGAGAAATCTATTGGGATGTCACCAATACAAGCAATTTTTGTGCATGGCCAAAAGTAGTAAAAAGAAAAAGGAAGTGGATTCATCATTTTGGAACTCATTTACAATGAGTTTCAAATTTCTGAAGTTGGAAATATAGGTGTTTCTGAAATGGTGCCCTAAAGTGACACCTCATAATGTTTGCAGTAAATACATGACTTTATTGCATAGCGAACTATTATGTACATGTAAATGAAACTATTATGTACATGTGAGTAAAGATTACTAGAGCTCCATTATCGGACCTGCCGCGTTTTAGATCACTTTACCATAGGTCTATTCCATATCACCACCATAGTCCATCCAACTCCAACTATGGTGTGGGGTCCTTGGACCTTGTTGTGTGGGTACCTCAAAGCCCTTTGGGGAGATACCATATCTGGTATCTTCAAGGCATGTGTAACTAGCTAGAAACTAGCGTAATTATAGTGTCCATCCTCGAAAGGGGTGAGTAGTATTGTTCCAATTTCTTCTTGTACCGATGGGCATCGGGTCATTAGCATTACGAATGGACACTTCATTCACGCTGGCCCCTTACGTAGGGATCAGAGTTTCTATCTATCTATTCCATATTTGTATGGTTGAAATCTAAATAGCTAACCTTCATTTATATGAATGACAACTTAAGAGAATGATAATTTTAAACTTTTCCGAGATATTTTCTTGTTAAAATACCCATCGACCAATTCCTAATGCCAGAGTTGAACTTTAGTATAGCTCTGATGTGACTGATAGGAAATTTATTAAACTAATCATTCGCTAAAACATCACAATACTGCAAGATTGAAATGAATATTTTATTTAGTAAAAAGTAACTTCTCTAATTTGGTTCAATTAAGCTTAACCCATATATACGTCGCACCCAAAAAGTGTTGCAACACAATCTTATAAATCTGAACTCATCTTAAATGATTGGCTTTAAAAATGCCCCAGTTTAAAAAATTAGTTCAAAAAAAATAACAAAACTGCTGCTTTACGATCCGTTTACAACCCCACAAAATCGGCATGTACAGTCCATTTACAAGATGAACAACTTCTCTAACTTTTGTTCACAAAAATCTCATGCTCACAATTCTTGCAAAACACGGAAGCATCGTCTGGTTCCACTAGTGTCTTCGTAGCACAAATGTCGCATGTAACTTTTGAAAGCTTGCGGAATATGGCTCTTTTTTGTTTCGAACGAGAAACAAATACATGAGAAGGCCGCTTTGTTGGTGGGCGTGGCGTACTTCCTTCACCAATTTCTGAAATTGTTCGTTTTATTCCGTGCCCCATTCTTGTACGTTGGACATTTTCTTGTTGAGTGGATATAGAACCTCGACGGGGCATATTCATCAAACTAGGCCTTTCAAATGTTGCAGGCTCTAAACATGAAGCAATAAAATTCTCAACAAGTTTTTGTTTTTGTTGTTTCTCGAGTTCACTATAATTACCAATGGATTCTTTGAAGGACTCTAATAACGTGACAGCGGTCGTGATTGTCTCGAACAATTTATTATCCGCTATGTCAACCACGGGAGATTCATCCATTGGCACATCGTATTGAGATTCATATTGAACTTGCATAGCCTGTATGTCACTGATCATAGCCAACGAATCTTCAATAATTTCTTTGCCTTTAGATTTTTCAAAATACTCTTTTACGAATATCTGCACGGCATATATATGTTTGCATGTTGACACTGTGTCGGGACAATTACAAAAATGGGTGTTCAATGATACCTTATACCAAACGTCTGGAGATGTCTCACTTTTGACATGAAATAGACGATTGTCTTTATCAATCACTTCCAATACATCTTTTGAAGATGATTGATAATTTTGAAAAATTCTCTCTCCTCCCTTTAATCGATGACGGTGTATTTTGTCGTTTCCTCTCCTTTTATATCTCCTTGAATCACCTACAAATTGAACAAAATCAAGGGCTATATTTATCTTCAAATATAATTTATATTAAAGTAAAAATCAATGGCGCATAATAACATTAGTTGCAAGTAATAATGAAGGATGAAGATACTTACTTAAACGTTGTGTCATCACAAATTGACTAAGTAGGGTTGGTTGTCCGACACGGGTTCCGTCTTTTGCACTTCCTATTATTGCCACAATAAGATCTCGAAGGGATCGATTAACCTTGCCTTGTAGAACAGTGTATTTTATTAATTCCCAATGTCGTTCCACATGATTAGTTATATCCATACCACCATAAGGAAATAGTCGGCCAAATCTTGGCCATAATCTTCTCCATGGTACATTACGGCCAGCCCACCCAGTTCTAAGGTAGGTTGCAAAAGTTGGAATATCTTGAAACTCTATACAAAATCTTTCCAAATTTGCATCAAAATGACTCTCATTAGGACAAATAAGTAAAACATGTAATGCTCGCCATATACGATCCTTAAATTCATTTGGTACCCGCGTTAATAGATTTTCACTCCATGCTTTCATAACATGGAAATGACATAGCAGTAAACGTCCAGCAATTTGTCTCCTCGTGGTACCACTAGTTTCCAACAATGAATATCATTGTTCACAACATTTGTAATAGCATTCAAAGTTGTTCTGTGTTTGTCTATTACAATCGCTGTAGGTCGAACTGTACCAAGGGCTTCAAAAACGTGAGTCAGTGCCAATTCGATAGCAATTCCTTCATGACCTTGTTGTTTATCGATTGAACACAACATGTAGAAAACCGGTATCCCGTTTCCATCTGCATTTGGAACAATCGCGGCGTAAAGAGGCAATCCGTATTGATTGGTTCTGAATGTTGAATCAAACGCCCAAGAGTTATTACTTGAAAATCTTTTGGCCATATCTCTCATAAAATCATCTTGAATAACTACCACAAATGGTCTTTTTCTTGGATCTTCGTGGTTTGGTGCATACGGTTGATAATATATAACTTTTTGTTGCGATTGTAACCTTGTAATTTCAATTTGAGCAGCGTCCCAGTCATCCTGCCTGAGTGCATCTACAATAATCACAAAACATAAAAAATTAGTATATAAATTAAATAATTTTAAATATAAATGATTTAAAAAAATTTAAAAAAAAATATCATCAACATTGATTTTTATGTAACTATATACCATTCACCCGCATGGAGTACGCAAGTGCTTGTACTTCTTTTTGAATAATATGAAACCGGTAAGTAAGACGTTCGAGTTCCCCAACGCTTTCCATAAACAAATTCTGAGCTCGCTGTGAAGCTGTTGCAACAGCTCGTGCAGAATGCATGTACTTCAGATTCTCCATGGCCCACGAAACAACATATGGGTGCACCGGTAAAAAAAAACTATCTTGATCGGAGCCTGGGCTATGCCCGCTATGTTTTTTGTGAATATATATAGTTGCTTGAAGTTTATTTTTATCAAACCCTATTTTTGGTTCTGGTAACTTAGGTTCTACCACTTTCAACTGGAACTCACAGTCGCATAATCTCGAAGTTCTTTCCCTTCTACTGTCTTTATCCTTAGGAACTTTCACATCGGCCGATTTTCTGTGAGCTCGTACTTTGCTACCACTTCTATGACAACGGTATAATGTTACGATGTTAAATTTATATACGCGGCGTTTATAACGTCTTCGAAGAACACAATATTGTTCACAAAGTGAATCAAGGGTCTCATCAAGAAGCTCTAGCGAAACGTTTTGAGTTTCATCCCATATTCTCTGATTCTTACAATCTTCACATGAACCTATACAATTTCTAATGTAAGCTTGTGGGATACCTCCCACATAGATATCGGTACTCCATTGGTCTCGGATTGCTTCCAATGTTGCAGTTTGCGACAAATGCTTCCCATTACTATGGATATGACCTTCAAGGACAATTGCCCTCCACATTTCTTTTGGTGGTATTTTTCTACCCTTCACGTCGTTTAATGGAGACAATTCCAAACTATGAGCACCGTCTACAACTTTCAATTTATTTTGTATACTCTTCCAACGCTCGGTAGTATAAAATTCCTCGTTGTTTTTTGTAGAACGCCCATGAATGATTGGAAGAGGAACAAATGAAGGATCTGCCGCATGAATTTGATTGTATGTTGGGAAATCTGTATTTTGTAAGCAATTAAGCATTAACTGTCGAGAGTTTATTGTAAAATTTATATATTTCGGGAACGTTTCAATGGGTACGTTCTCGAATAACGATGACGATGACTCATACGTAAAATTTGGTGATGCTATATCAATGTATTCATCCCCCATTATGGTTGGAAGATCCGGTTTGACCTCTATCTCTTCATCCTCTTCAGCATCGTCTAATTCCCAGTTTGACCTAAAGTAGGCTTCTTGAAACCCTACAGTTTCGCTAAACTCATTTTTATTATCACTAACGCTTTTTAGGAAACTATCAACTTCTACAAGATCATCCAAGTCATCCTCAAAATCAGAGGCATAGAATAGTTCATCATCGGGAAATTGGGATTCTTCCATCTTGAGAATCTAAACCGCAAGGAATGTAGAAGAATGTTATAATAAATAATCACAAAGAAATATAAATGAAATATATATACAACGGTTGTAATATTTATACAAGGTTGTAATTAAATTGTAATTCTAAAATTATCATATGCTTGATGAACTGTACGTTGCCTAAATTAAAAGATATTGTTTAATATAATCTTTTCTATATTTAAGCAATTATATCTATAATAAAAAGTAAAGTAGGAATTTCTGATGTTGATGGCCAATGAGAGAGCTTAAAGTTTCTCTATGTGAGCCAAAAAGCCAATGTGTTAAGTGCGTGTTAAAGTTGAAGTTTTGAAATTCAAAGAGAATCAATTCACTAAACTTGAGCAAGTATTATCATTTTTAAAGTGGACATTTCCTAATCCAAAGTAAATCAATTCACTAAACTTAAGTGAGTGTTACCATCGATAAAATTAAGGTTTTCTATTCCAAAGTAAATCAATTCGCTACACTCAAGTGAGTATTATCATCGTTACAAAGAACAAGTTAGTAGATGAATTGTGTTCCTATGTTCGGGAGCCTTCTTGGGCATTTAACGGTAAAGCATCCCCTATCCTTGCTTCTAACTAAACAAGAGTTGTGAATTAGTATTATGAATGTTAATTGTAAACTGTAATAGTATATGTCACACTCCAATCTTACAACATTAATCTTCAAAACATAAGAGTACATGTGAGAGTATGGGAATTTCCTTGTAACAAGAATAATTTATTGGAATTGGTGCATTTGGTGGCTCATTGAAAAGAATAAAAGCATTGACTACAATGGAGGCTAGTATTGTCAAATAGTGTAATGTTTGACTTTAAGAATAACCAAAATCTTCATATAACACTAATCAAGCACTTTTTAGTAGTGATCACAGGCCCCATGTTCCTCTTTTTGAACTTTCAGTACTTAAAGTTTTGAATTAAATCAACTTATGGGACAAAATGTTTAGAAAAAAAAAAAAAAAAACATTGTAACATGTTTGAAACCGTATCTCATATTCAAACCATTTAGCAAAACATAGTAAGTGTTTTGCATTCAATCATGGTCACATCTTCCTTAGTTGGAAGTAGTTATAGTTACTTGATTACATATTTTTGTAAAATTACAAGTGGAGAAGTATGTGCAGACGTTGACCAAGCCAAAGTTACATTGACTAAAGTTTGGAATTCCAAAATTGATTTCATAAATTTAGGAAACACGATAACTTCACAAAATCATCATGTTCAAGAATATCTCATCTTAAAGTCATTCCAATTAAATTTCCTCAAAAAAATATAAAGTTTAATTTGTAATTGAATATAACAAGATTTATAAATTACTTTATAAACAAAACATTGGTATTTGTAAGTCAATCCACACTAATAGAATCTAAAATTCAAAATCTAAAACTTTCGTATGGATACCAATTCCAAAATATTCTTCTTAATAGTAGGTTATAATCATTTTTCAGAACTTGTCAAATCAAGGACACCGTCAGTACTTTTGCGTGTTAAAACTTCTCCCACATATGATGTCAATGCGGCAGGAGATCTGTTTGGCTTGTGGAATGTACAAAATCAGCTTTCTTACTCCAATCTAACCTCAAGCTTGATAGCCTTAATGTACGCTCATGCTTGTAAGATTTTGTAAAAAAAGACGGTGGTTCAATGAGAGAGCAACGTCACTAGAGATACCTGCATGCTCAATTCAATTTTCAGATTGCAACACATAAACATGTACATCACAACATAACTTCGGTAATCCCGAATATAGACTTCTCGCATGTATACAAAGCAGACCTGACACACACAAGCTTTCGGCACCACTTGTCAGACCTTAAATACAAGAATGCAACGAGCCACAATATGAAAATATGAAACATGATCCCTCCCTCTCTACCTAATGACAGCTTCCAGAGCTTCAATCCTGTGAACACTATTCCCTCGTATAACCTGCCACATCAACAATCCGGCACGTAGTGTTGGTAAGCCCTCGGCACGACGAAATACGACGCATGTACTTGTGTGTCAAAGAGAACACCAAATATCAGCATGCATGAGACTTACCACAAACTAAACTGGATATGGCACTCCTATTGGATTTACACAGCGCGCGGTCAACGAGTGCGTCATGCGGAGCCCAGCAAGCATGGGCGTCAAGGGAGTACTGAAGAGCACCGATCCGAAGAAGGTAACTTTCGTCACGAGCAAAACTTGTGAATTCATCGTAGTTGCTTGGGATCATAATTACTGACGCCAACCGCCTTCACAATCCCCTGTTAAGAAGACAATCACAGGAATGCCCCCACTAGACTTGCGTTCGCCATGCTTGCACAACATTGGTGGATCAGTATCAAACGATAATAAATGCAACGCTGCAACTTCCTCGGGAATTATCATTTTCAGATTTTAAGTACATGAATGGCAGTAAACAGGATTGGCGGCAGCCACAAGATTGATGTCACCATTCCCAAGAGTTGTATCCTTCTTCAGACACATTTGATTCACCTTGTGATGTTCGATGTTGCACCCTCTGCACCACAGACGACGGTTGAGAATGGGAGACGGACATTCTTCAGAGCTCTCGCTGACTCATATTCTCGAATTTAGGTGTGTGCAGAGGCGGTGAGAAAACTTCGTTGTTAGTCAGACATATCTCGCCGATGAAGTCAGCCGGTACCCTGCACACTGTACCGCTCATATCTGGAATTGGAGTGCCTTCCTAAGTTAGGAATCCAGCACCGTCCTAGGTTCAGCACATAAACGGTTCCTTGATGTTCCCAAGGCACAAGTACTTCAGCTGCCAATAGAGCACCAAGTTAATATTCAGCACAAAAACATCATACCGACAACAAAAGCGTTGAGGAACGTCGTAACTTCTCTTCTAGTATCGCTCGTCTGCCTAATCCCCTCGTGAAGGGGAACTGCAATGTGTTAAGTTTTCAGTTTAGTGCAATAACTTCAAATCACTACACGTGCATGCTTATGCAGGCTACATTCAAATTTCAGATTCAGAAGACACAACTACGTACCTCGAGGTATTCATCAATAGCCTTCACGACCTAATCCAGATTGCTTTGTTCCGCCAAATGGAGCAACCTGCACGAGAGAAATAATGAGGACATTTTAGAATATCCTGGGCTCATGTGATGCTGAGACGAATCCTAGTTATTGACAAAGAGTATGTACCTCAATCGAGATCAGGGTCTCATTCAGACCAACCATGCCATAATCCAAAGCCTCAGCAACACGCCATCCGTGCTCTATGTTTTCTGTGCAGGCGTATGCCACTAAGCCTGCACATCCGTTCCCCAAGTATGAGGCTCTTAAACCCATCCAGTCTAAATACGATCGCCGCCAAAACTGAAACAATAGCACAGTACAGTCCAGACACCGTCCCCCTCTTACCATATTCTGTATCATTCGCCATCTTAATGGCCTCCTCATCAGTGTGGAAACGCATCAGCGGTGCTACAGGACCTCATGATTGACGGCAGCCACAGCAACGACACCGCTGTTGAGAACAACGCAGAGCGAACAAGAGGAACACACACGAAGGAGGGAGGATCGGGCTCACCATGGCGGACGAAGCACTTCTGCGCGGGAGGAAACCCAATTTCAAAACCTGCGCGACATGCGGGACGGACGAGCTTGCGACGGACGAGCTCGCAACGACGACGAGCCTCGACTGCAATCGAGGGCCGGGTTGGGAGGCCCGGGCGAGGCGGGGCAAGGGGCAGGCAGGGCTGCCCGGTGAGGGAGGCGGTCCCCCTCCACAGTCCCGCCCTTAGGCGCGAGGCCGGGCACCTTACCCCTGTCCATACCTCCTCCCTGTGCCTCGGACATCTCCATACCCGCGACCCAGGCTAACACTGTCCTCTGCTTATTGTAATTGCGAACGAGAGTAGTGTAGCTTGCTCTATATGATTGAGAATTAGAGTTTGGAGAAAGTTTAGTAAAGGTTTTGACGTGATGTCGGATAGCTTTGAAGAGTGGAAATTTGCATCGCAAGGCTGACCAGGGGAGGAAATCTGCAATGCAAGGCTGACGAGGTAGGAAATGCTCGGTTGCACAGGATTTTAATGCGAGGCGGAGGTGTTTCGCATCCATTTGATCTGAGTGGATAATCTTAAACCCTAAACCTTGTCGAGACACCATGGCCGAGAGCTTGCGCACGGCCATGGCCATGGCGGTGCGTTTCAGCGCGCCGCGGACTACTCTCCGTCACGGCCTTCCCTTCCGCAAGCACCAGCCACCCTGCTTGACTCCGCGAAGGCCGAGATGGCTGCATGCCGCTCCCACTCGCCACTCCAAACCCTTGCCCGTGGTGAGCTCGGTGCAGGACGCAATGGCGAAGCCCGTAACGAAGACTGCAGGCTCGTCGGATCTTGCCTTGGATTTTACGAAGCGGTCTCACGAGTGCGGGAAGCTGACGGAGAAGGAGGTTGGCACAAGGGTGCGCGTTTGCGGTTGGGTTGCGTCACAGCGGAGTCACGGTGCAATTGCGTTCGTGAATTTGCGCGACCACACCGGCATTGTACAGGTACCTCTTGACTTCCTACAGGAACTGACTGCAGTGATTTATGGTCGTTAATCGTGTTATCCGAAGCACAAGAAAGAAGGAATGTACATTTTGAGTGTGTAAGGGAAACGAATGCTCCCAAAGTGGAGCTCAGGATAATCTAGTCTCTTGCTGAGGTGTTAATTGAGCTTCTCAAGTTTGTTGTATGAGGGCATTACTGACCTTGTTTTAGTGAAGATTTACGGTGAACATAACAGACTATGCTTCGGTTAGATACTCTTAATTGATTACTGAAGCTTTGTTGCTTCATTGATGAAGCTGAGGGAGAGTTGAATTCTATAGAGAACCTCATTCTCTTGCAATCTGCAGATTACTTCCGACCCTGACAACTTTCCGGAAGGCCATGAAGCCGCACAGCATGCGCGGATTGAGTACGTGGTGGCAGTTGAAGGGACTGTGCGTCTTCGACCGAAGGAAGTTGCGAACGCTCGCATGGCGACTGGCTCTGTTGAGGTGATTCATAACTTGTGTGGATTGGTGCATGATGGTTCTGATGCAAATTGCAATCCAAACCATCCTCTAATCGTCATAATTAAGCCGGGACTGCTCTATCGATCATTCATGAATCTGGTTGGAATAAGTAGTCTACAATCTGAGTTAACAACTTACACTCTGGTGTGGTGAATTAGTCTAGAGATAATTTAATTTGGAGTTGTTACGTGCAGGCTTTTGTGATTGCTGCCCAAGCTTTGAGTTTGACGTATGGTTGTTGTGTGGCATGAAATTAGATTGTGGCTGAAAGCATTCAGGTCTTGAACAAAGTGGGATTGGCGTTGCCATTCTTAGTGACCCTTGCTGATGACAATAAGGAGATGCCTTCTGAAGAAGTCCGTCTTAGGTTTGTGCCTTAATTTCGAGTTTCTTTTCTATGTACATGTTGTTTGAACGGTATCGCCGGGACGCAAGTCGATGAAGTCAATTTTGGGCGATTGGTCTTCAGTAACGTTGTATGCCGGCTTTCGAGAATGATGGAGACACATAAATTGGGGTTAGTTGGCTGGCCTACTTGCAGGTACCGACACCTGGACTTGAGGCGGGCTCAGATGAACACAAATTTGCGAATGCGCCACAACATTATCAAGCTCATGCGAAGACACTTGGAGGATGTTCATGATTTTATTGAGGTTACTCCCTTTCACCAAATCAATCTCTATTGACATGGGGTTTCTTATATTCTCGGATTGAATGTTGAAGTGGTGCAGCTGACTAACCAGACTCTTGTACCGGTCTGTTCGTTTTTAGATAGAGACTCCCATCCTTACAAGGTCAACCCCTGAAGGTGCACGTGACTATCTTGTTCCATCACGTGTACAGGTATTTATCTGTCTTCTCCTTCCCTTTCAGTCCGGGATCTGGATTGTTCACGTCCTTCTTAGAAATGTGCTAATATACAAGTAGGGCTTAAATCCTCTTGCCCATGTTGAGCGTTGGGGTGGTGTGATGACAGCCAGGAGATTTTTATGCGCTGCCACAGAGTCCACAGCTCTTTAAGCAGATGCTCATGGTGTCTGGATTCAACAGATATTATCAATTAGCTAGGTAAGGTACCTTCTGGTATCACGCCGTCTCTGTTAGCGTCTGATAGCACATTTCAAATAGTAGTCTGCGAAAACTGGAGCCAGGTTGGTTGAGAACATCTACCATGGTTCTTCACCTTTTCCGACTGTAGCTTATAGATCAGGTGAGTTTCTGACGGAACATTATGAATCTCTTTGTCTCGCTTCAGGTGCTTCCGAGACGAAGATTTGAGGGCCGATAGGCAGCCAGAGTTCACACAACTGGATATGGAGCTTTCTTTCATGCCTTTTGAGGATATGCTGGAACTTAACGAAGGACTTATGAGACATGTATGCTTTCCCAACACAACTTTGCTGCGCACTTGAGACATTGCTGTCTCATGACAACCTGTATTGATATGCTCGTTCACATGTATACTCGTGAGGTTCTTCAGGTGTGATCACAGTAGCCACGTTCGCCTCTGCCTTTAAGAATTTCACACGCGTGCCAGTAGGCATTTACCGGAATCTATTTTTGGTTCTCGCAGGTATTCAAGGAGATAGTTGGGGTTGATCTCCCAAACCCTTTTCCGAGACTCACATACGCTGAGGCAATGTCACGTTTTGGCAGTGACAAGCCTGATCTTCGTTACGGACTAGAGCTTGTTGAGGTGCAGTTTTAGCATTTCCTCGAAATACTTCAGTGGATTTTGGTGTCGTTATGAATTTCTCTCATGTTGCTCTGGAGCTTCTTTGGAGAAATTTCCTAAATTTTTCTTCTTAATGTTCCGTTGTGAAGGTTTCAGAGCTTTTTACGGGGTCAAGTTTTGCACCATTTTCATCTGCAGTAGAAGAAGGTGGCATAGTCAAAGCAATCAGTGTACCTGGAGGTGCTTCAAAAATATCAGCCACGAGGATAAAGAAAGGGGATGTGTATCAGCAGGCAATCAAGTCGGGGTCTAAAGGCCTACCTTACTTGAAAGTGTTAGCAGATGGTATGGGTTTCCAAACGAGCTTTTCTTTTTGATGTGTTCGTATCCAACCTTCCCTTGATCACAAACAGGGTAATTTGGCAAGCATCAGAATTTTGAAGGAATGTTTATTTTCTACGTTAGCGTCTGAAATTGTGGTTGAACATCGAAAGGTTTCTTACGGAGAACAAATGCAGGTGAGCTTGAGGGTCCTCCGGCTATTGTTGGAGCTTTAACTCCGGAGAAAAAGCAGGAGCTTGTAGCACGTTGTGGTTCAAGCCAAGGGGATCTCATCTTATTCGCAGCTGGTCCAGCTCCTTCTGTGAATAAAACTCTGGACGCTCTTCGGACTTATCTTGCTGAAAGCTTGGATCTCGTTGATAAGGTGCTTTTCTCCTCTACCGTTGCAAGTCACCTGTTTCAATCCACACTTTGGGACCTCTAGACCTAATGCTTTAAATCAACACAACTTTTTCTAAAAAAATTAATTTGACATCTCGAGGATGTTTCCATCATGCATGTGAGTGCGCTGCAGCACTTACGACTGGTGGTTGGTGTTTCAGGCTGGGCATGCTATACTATGGATCACGGACTTCCCTATGTTCGAATGGAACGAAGGAGAACAAAGGCTGGAGGTGAGACTTGCTCGCAAGTTTCTGTAACAATGCCCGTGCCAGGGGATGTAGAATCTTAGGGCACCTTCCCCTGGGAATGAGACATCTCTTTAGCCCTTGAAGTTTCTGGCTCTTTGCGAGTATCTGAATTCAGATCTGTTCCGTAGTCTTATGTCAGTGTGGACTGTCATGTGGCAGGCACTCCACCATCCCTTCACAGCTCCTCATCCAGATGACGTCGGAGACCTCAAAACTGCTCGAGCGCTGGCTTATGATCTAGTTTACAACGGTGTTGAGGTTTGTTTCACTATCCTTGCAGGTTGATACCCATGGTATGTAATCTTGTGGTTTTAGCGAGCTGTAATATGACATTCTATAAACTGCGCTTGTACAGCTTGGATTGCATACTCGATATTGGCTGGTTCTCAAATTTTGCTCCTTGGTACTCTTGTATGTAGATTGGAGGTGGAAGTCTGAGAATTTACAGGAGAGCTGTTCAAGAGAAAGTGCTGAGTGCCATCGGCTTGACACCTGAAGAAGTTCGTTACTGAGTCCCCTAAATTTACCGCCCTTATTAGAGAAATTCTTATGTCATATAGCTGTTCAAGTGGTTCTAGTGTGGTGTGTAGGGTTTGATGCTTCATTATTCTGTACCTAACATGAAGATCTGGTGTTTGTGACCTCAGGCAGAAGAAAAGTTTGGTTTTCTTTTAGAAGCATTAGATCTTGGTGCTCCACCGCATGGTATTGCACAGCTTCCTCCCTTGGATATGCTCACATTTCTCAATCTTTCTATCATTGGTTAACACTTGCCTCTTCTTCGGAACTTCTGTCGAGGGACAATTTGTTATGTTATATGGAAGTTGGTGACTCCCTGACATGCTTGAATATGTGGACTCGCAGGAGGCATAGCATATGGGTTGGACCGGTTGGTCATGCTGCTGGCTGGTGAAACCTCAATTAGGGACGTCATTGCATTTCCAAAATCCACTCAAGCTCGGTGTCTCCTAACGAACGCCCCAGCATCTGTTGATCCTTCACAACTGAGCCAGCTTGCTCTGAGGTCTACTGTCATCAATACATGAACTGTACCATATAGGTCCATATGTTGATTCGCACTTCAAGAATCATGATTCTTTGTTATCTTTCAGGTATTTTACTTTCAGTTATTTTACTTGCAGTTGGACGGTGCAACAGTTGATGAGTTCGGGCTCTGCAAGCGTTGTGTTCCTGAGCTAGAGTAGCTATTGAAAATCGTGGGGGTAAAACATGCGATATAAGCAAAGAGAGATTGAAGACTGACCTCCCTAACTAAAATAACAGACAGGTGTAACGTTAACCCTTAAGGCAGACTGAAGCCTCAATCGGGCCAATTTGCCTAAAGAAACGAACGCTGTTGTCACGACACATGGATTGACTGAATATATTTCAAAATCCTTATGGTCAAATCTGATGAAACTTCATGGGTAGACTAATTGGTTGGATTTGTCAAATCCAGCCTTCATAAAATTTTGTACAGCGATTCCAGAATCGCATGTTTGGAAGTCACTGTAGAGCAGTCGGCTTTAGGGGTTAAACCAACAGCTGAGTGCAGTATACGGTATGTGGTAGGCTAGTTTGTTGCTGAAAATTCCAGAAAAACAGAATCGATTCTAGAAAAAACTGGGAATTGACACGGAAATGGAACTGATGTAACGAAAATCTGAACAAATACATTATGTTCTACAAGTGTCAAACTGGGCTATCATATATTGTACTAGATTGTACTCAACAGTACAAGGACCTTGATATATGTAATCATGATTTTATTGAAGAGTAGATATCTACATGCGAAGTGGAAGTCCGAGAAGTCTTACCTTGTGAAACTCTGAGTTGGTCTGCTCTTCTGGCGAAGCCCACCTGGCGGCGAAACTTCCTCCACAGTCCACACCTGTTTATTGGATTATATTAATGAGCGGCGGCAAAGGAATTTCTAGCTACATTTCGGCAAGTCAAGAATCTCGAGGAGACTTTCTTTTTCCTGTTCCCTCACGCCCTCACCTCATTACGCGTCCTTTATCAATGATAAGACGTGTACTGTACAGAGACGCGTACAACATACAAAGAACAAGTCGAAATGTCAATTCCACTAAGAGCTGCTCAGAAGAGCACTTCTTAGTGGAATTATAAATTGAGTGTGATTCCGACACGCCCTCCTACGATTCTAACCCACGCGCTCCGAAGAGTGAAGACATTTCACAAGCACACGGCGCCATAATCTTAACTTAGAATGTCCATCTGCGGCGAGCACTCCACAGTTCGTGCAGCAGCAATTACTGATCATAGCATCACAACTTTTGGCTTTCAAGCTCCTGCAACTCAATCGATCACTAGCTACGAAGCAAGGTCATGCTGTCCTTGAAATTTACTCGAAGAAGGATCGATCGATGTCGCGTGGTTCAGTCCTTACGGTAGTGGTGATTCTCTTTTTGAGTGTCTTCGTTAAAGCTCAAAACACCAGTTTCGACTTCCCAGATTTCAGAACGGCGAATGGCAACATCTTGGACTATGGGGACAGCAGCTTCAGCAACAATGACGCTTCCTATGACATGAACAACGGAGGGGTCAATGGTAATGCAGATTCGTGCGGGAGGATCATGTACAAGAACCCAGTGCAAATGCTAAACGGCAACAACGGGACCGTTGCTTCGTTTTACACAGCTTTCACAGCTTCATTCTCAAGTTCAGGAGCTAATTGCGGTGATGGAATGGCCTTCACCTTTTTAGAAGCTCCAGAGATTAGCGCTGACGACTATGCAAATAAGTCCGGTGGAGGCTTTTGCCTCCTAGATTTCAATTACCCTGATCCTAGTCGGAAAGTGTTTGCAGTTGAATTCGATTCGTTTAGGAACACCAATATCAACGAAACCTCCAATGCACATGTTGGCGTCGATATTGGCACCACAAGCTTAGCCACAGCAGACTTATGTGCAATCGGTAATATGTCGAGATTTTGCAACACCACGTCAAGTTTCTGTGGTGAGAAAGGAAAGTTTGCGGCTTGGATCGACTACGACAGTGGAGCTCAGAAGCTGGAACTTAGGATCACACAAGTGGCGTCAGGATACTCCACTGCTTCGAAACCTGCACGAGCTGCAATTACGGTGAATAACCTTGATTTGAGCCAGGTCTTCAAGCAGAATATGTACGTAGGTTTCAGTGCCGCTACTGGGGCCTATCAAGAGACTCATAAAATCCACTCCTGGACATTTGCAACGACTGGAATCGTACCGGTGCCAAGCCCACCTGCGGTGTCAATCCCACCTGCAGCTCCATCTTCCAACAAAACGTCGACACCGACAATTGTGGGGGCAATTTGTGGCGCTGTTGGTGGGTGCGCTGTCCTAGGACTGTTGTTGTGTTGGTTCTGCAAGCGTCGGAAGGTGAAGGCCTCGCAGGAGCTGATGCAGTACTCCAACTTGGGTGAGCTGGGTCTCACGGAGACGTCGTGGGAGTTTACTTACAGAGAGCTCAGCAGGATTACCAAGAATTTCAGCGACACCGAACTCCTTGCCAGCGGAGGATTCGGTGATGTCTTCAAAGGTAATTTCGTGAACTCAACCCTCACCAACTCCACTGCATTATTTTTGCTCCGAAATCTTGAGTATAAGGTCACTTGGGGGAATTTTACGAATGAATCAACCATAGTGGCGTCAACATCCAAATGCAGATTCAGTGTGCACTAGTCGTCTGAGCATGTTCACAATGTTCCTATCATCTCAATCCTGTCAGCTAAGTGGAATTTTCGACGTCGTGTAGGTACATTGGCGTCCGGAGCTCTAGTGGCAGTGAAACGGATCAAGCGACGAAAGGAGCAGGGCGTGAAAAGCTTCGTGGTCGAAGCAACCAGCATGCGCCAGATCCGGCACCGCCATCTATTGCAGCTGCAAGGATGGTGCGTCTCCAAAGAAGGCATGCTGCTGGTATTCGATTTCATGTCCAACAGCAGCCTCGACAAGTGGATCCACGCAACTGATGATCGTCCCACTTTATCTTGGCAAGATCGGCGCAACATACTGGCGGGGGTGGCGTCGGGGTTGGCGTATCTGCACGGGGAATGGGTGCAATGCGTGTTGCATCGGGACATCAAGTCCAGTAATGTGATGCTGGACGCGGATTTCAATGCCTATTTGGGCGACTTCGGATTGGCCCGCCTGGTGGATCATCACAAGGTAGACAAGACAACGCTCCTGGCTGGGACGCTGGGGTACATGGCGCCGGAGATGCATCACACAGGGCGAGCCACCAAGGAGACGGATGTGTATGCGTTCGGGATTCTGATGCTAGAGGTTGTGTGCGGAAGGCGGCCGTTAGATTCTGGGGTTGCGGATCCGGGAGACTACGTGTTGGTGGACTGCGTGTGGCGCGCTCATGAAGCCGGCGATCTCTTGAGCGTTGCGGATCACACTCTGGTCATGGATGAGGGGAATAAGGTTGGTCAGACTTCGGAATTGTTCACGATGATCAGGTGGATGTTGCAATTAGGGCTGTTGTGTTGCCATCCGAATCCAGGAGAGCGGCCATCCATGCGGGATGTGGATCAGTGGTTGTTCAGTCAAGCCCGCGACGGTGTAGGTACTGATCTGCCACGCTTGCCAGCCACCAGACCTTACTTTGAGCACTACCTTTACGCGACACAGGAATTTTCGGGGAGTGGCACGATTATTGGTAATTCTGCATCGCAAACGTCCTCGCTGATGGGTGCAAGCTCTTCATCACAAACACAAACGTCCTCGTCGCATCCCATTCACCTAGATGATCATGTGTCCTTGGAAATCGAAGACTCTGCTGTGAAGACGTCGACATCTGTGTTGTCGAGAGAATTTGGAGATCAGAGGTAGCAAGAACGGAGTGGGTAATATTTGGTAACAAGATCGTGACTAGCCCACATTGACTCAAACAATGGTCTGAGGAGTGTTGTCTTATCAGACAAAATTCCTATTCATTTGTCAAACACAATTTAGATGAAACGTACGTCTAAGATGTCTCTAATATATCATATGTGCGTCTCATCTAAATTATGTCTGACAATAGGAATTTTGTCTGATAAGACAACAGTCATTGTGCGCTGGTCATAAACCACATTTTTCTGTACTAATAAACACTATGGGCAGGGATGCTTTGGTGTGGGAGATATGATTTGGGGTGCCGCCCCGTCATCAGGATTTACGGCCAGTGTTGAACAAAAGAATCCCTTAAAATTGCCAAACAGTGTTGGGTGGCCAGTTTCACCCCTAAATTACATGGAGACGAGCACCCGTGTTTAGTTTCTGGTGGAAGGCATGAAGTAGCTACTAGTTCACCAGGGATCAGTCACAACTCTGAAAGGTGTCAAGGTAGTTCAAGCATGCATGAAATTTTTCAGGAAGCATATGTTCTGTATATTACTCAGAAAGCATATGTTATATAATATTGGCAAATCACATGTGCAGATCTGAGATGGAGTGGGAAACCCAATTCTAGTGAAATTTCACGATGTGGTGATATTCATATTTCCAATTTGACATGGTTTTATGGAACAAGTGGTCAAGTCGAGCAGTCGTTGAGGTGTTGCAATTTGACACTAGTGGACTGATAGTTAAGGCCAATAAAGTATCTGCCCGTGTTACATCTCAAGTTATTTTGGTTACATTTCGTTTGGTGTACACAAGATTATCAACCACGTTTCTAAAAATAGGAAATAATGTACCATTCATTTCATTTGGTGTACACAAGATTATCAACTACATACACACAATACATAGGGTGGAAATTAACTTTCTCTTCTCACTTTTTCAGAGTCTTGTTGCATTATAAGAAGAGCGAGAGTCTGTGCGGTGTGCATGACTAATTTGGTGGCGTATGTGACTTAATGAATCCTGTTCACTTTATAACTTCGTGATCGTGAGTGCTCGTTGATTCGCACCATCTCCATAAACTGATGAAAGATGGGATTTCCATTCCTTCTAGGTACCTTCTGTCCCGCACATGTGTTGCAAACCCCGACTGCAAATTGCGACATGTGGCAAGGAACCACTTCTTCATGCTCACGTGCAGTACAACAATCAAAAAGAGTCTTTCTCCGATGCTCGAGTAGACCTACTGAGCTTTGATGAAGATCACTGCCTCAATCTCAGAGTGATCGGCATATCTCATTGGCCTCCACTATTAGCAACACACCAGATGGTAACTTTGAATGAAGAAGCATGCTGATAAAAATTCTTCAGGAACGAGCAACACATGATTCAATATCGCTACACAGATACTTGACGACAGTCAAAGATGTCGTCTCCTTGTGAAGAGTGCCTCCGCGGAATAGGGCAGAGCAATTCAAATCAACAGGAGTCATGCAGATAGACGACGAGGAGAGAAACAATCTGAGATGTTCCGCAAGAATGGAGTACAATACAAGAAGCGAGAGAGTCAAAATTTTGAAAATGGAGAACCTATCAAACAGACAGAGGTGGTCAAGTCAAAGGAAAGCGCTCAACACATGTAACTAAATTCACAAAATGCTGCTGCATGAGTGACCTCTGCACATCTTCCACCCCACAACGATCGACCACTCCTTAATTTACTTGGTCTCAGATTCAACGGCGCCGGTAATCTTTCCCTTGAGCACCTCAATGTCTTCCACAAGCTCCTTGCGGCTGGACTTAAAGAGCAGGTAGCGGTACACGAACCATCCGGTGTAGCCCAGTCCGATGAGCTCCATCAACTTGGGAAGCAACGGCACGGCGTTGATGGCACCCACAATGGTGGACGACAGCCACAGCGCTACCAGTGCACCTCCGGCGTAGATCCCCACCGTGGTCTTGTTCTCAGTGGCATCCCACTACGTACAGAAAACAAACCCTATGTCATCGAAAATCTTGTAACCCAAAATTCGCATGTATGAATTGAGTACTAGCTGATGTAGGTGTTTCGTATTCTGTAATCAGGATGAGAGAACACACCTTGGCCTTGAGGTCTTCGACGAATTCTTGGAGTTGGGCAGAGCTGTCCGAGTCAGATACGGCTCGGATGGGCGCAGGGTTCAGCCTCATGCTCTCTGAAATCAGCAACACAAGAGCAAATTTGATGAATAGCAGAACACATCCCACATGACTCAATCATGTCATATCCATGTTTAAGCAGGCCACGGATGTGTCTCCATATACAGGCTTCGGATTTGGTTTCCTGTTGAATCACTCTGGATTGTATCAATCGCAAGGACACAATCACAACGAAGTACGAAACCTCCCCTGCAGAATGACCACTTATCGATACTGACTGAGCTGAAGTCACTGTGCCCCCTTGTACAACATCGCGCGGTTCTCCATATGTAACGCATGATTGTCATACGAAAATGACCAGCATACGCACATTAGGTAGATGAATTCATAGAACACGCTGTAAAATTGTCGTTATCAACTAGGTCACGTACGAGTTCCGGGAAAGTTATAAGATCTTATTTTCCACAAAGAAGACATCAAGTACCCAACACATGCGAACAGAACTGGGGTCCATTGATCATCAAGCACCCGAAGATGTAACAATCTGCCACGACGGATGAAGTAGAGGGGAGATGATGAATGGCAGTCACAGAAGGAGGAGGAAATGGGGCAGCATTGCAAGGACGCACCTGCTCTCCGGGAGCTGAGCACCACCTGGTTGCCATGGATGAGGCTGCGGCGGAGAGCCAACGACCGGGCGGAGGCCGCGGCAGCGGGGCGGGAGGTGGAGGACGAGGCCGCGACCGCAGCAGCCACGGAGGAGCTGGTCAAGGCAGCAACGCACGCCATAGCTGCTGGATTGCTTGAAGCTCAAGTGGGTCGATGGGAGCGATGGAGCAATGCAGTGGCAGCAGCAGAAGTGGGGGTGGTGGAGCAATGGCGACGACGACGGCGACGATGACGAGTCACAGCAGTGAGTGCGGGCAGCTAGAAAGTGGAGTTGCCGGGGAGATGGAAATCTGGGCGTGGATGATCCCAGCCAACCGTGGCCTTGCAGCGCCCCCCGCGCTCGGATAAGGTTTCAGCGTCCCCCCGGCTGCCTTACACCTGGGCCTTCTTCTCTCAGGCCGGAGAAAAGCCCCACCGGTCGTTTCTTCTCTTTTCTTTCTCGATAATCATTCGTTTCTTAAAAGTCCAAATGACCATTTTTGGGTTGAATTGTAGAATCTTGTCCCACGGCTATAATATAAGGTTTTTATAAACCATAAATTTGTAGATTATTTGTTATAAATCTTAAAAAACATATCTAGCAAGGTTTTATTCATGTGCAGTTTGGAGGTCAAGGTATAGACCAATGAGGTTTTAATATTTGTATGAGGTGGGCATCCTTTTGAAGTGCCGGCTGACTTTGAATTTCTTGATGAATTTCCATAATTTTTAGTCAAAGAAAGGTTATCTTATTACAAGTGACGTGTTATATAAGCACAATTTACATGGAAAGTCAAGCATGGAGCTAAAGGAGGATACAATTTTTCTTATTGTGATTGGTGCATTACTTGTAGTTCAAAAAATAAACCAATCATGATTACGGCACTTCCCCTTCTCTAACCACTGAATTTGTCTTTCTTTGTGGAGCCTCGACGATATACACGGTCAACTAGGACATGGCAAAAACTTAAGAGCCACTCTTCAAATTCTCTTCTCGTCATATTTATAGGACAATTTATTTTATTCCCCCCAAGGTGAAGGGGTACTTTGAAGTGAACTATGATCTCTCAATATTTACTGTAAAGTGATAGGGTTTGTAGAATATGGTTTTCTTCATTTCATTCCTAAATAATATTAATGATACTTATTACTACAGTGTTTCCTTGTAAATGGTGTGGTTTTTGGTTGTCAAGAATAAGACATTTCTTTCATGTCTTATTCTTGACAACGAGATGGAGCAACATCATTCCAAAAGCGGCACAGAAGGATGTGATTGTTCGACGTGACCAAAATTCCATTAAAATGTCTTTTTTATGAAAATATTACTTTTTTTCTATGTTCCTTATCTTATTTTTGAAATTTTTATGCAAATAACTAAACTTTAGATTGTATATCTAT
Organism: Bryum argenteum; assembly: GCA_037043015.1. Classification (NCBI taxonomy): domain Eukaryota; kingdom Viridiplantae; phylum Streptophyta; class Bryopsida; order Bryales; family Bryaceae; genus Bryum; species Bryum argenteum. The sequence continues at coordinate 14,969,777 of CM073330.1, forward strand.
AGAATTTTTTGAACAAATCATAACCAGTCACCTTACATTGTGGTCTAAAGTAGTAATGATAAGGATACTTTGGACACTTTGGTGTCATAGACTTAACAACGCTTACACTATAGACCAAGAGCCATGACCATACAATGGAAATTGTATGGAATTTTTAAATTTGTGATTGGAGAGTAAAGTGCTCTTGATCTCATTTGGCTTAACACTACTTTGAAAAGAGCAGATTGACCACTATCTTTGGGGTTCCAAAAAATGCTAAATTTTTCTAAATGAGTAATGTTTTGATAGTCTCTTAGACTATAGTTGGGATGAAGCGAATGCCTACATTCTGAGAAACCATGAGGCACAAATATCATTGATTGGGTAGTGTTTAATTATTTAAGATAAAGGAGGAAAAAAAGAAGGGTGAAGGAGAGAATGATGAAGATAATTGGGCTTCAACTTGTCCCGGTCAACATCTACTTTGCACTACAAAGAGTGACCAAGCCACTTAAATTTCAATTTTTTGACTTTTAATGATTTAAGTTTCTTGGCATGGCTTTTGGTCCATATTGTAAAGTGCCCCTTAGTTGCTTCATACAAAATTGTGGCTCATAAGAAGGAACATCCTCCATCAACAAAAGAGAGTAAGTATTTTCTTCAATTCAAAATTTTTATGAATAGTTTAATTGCCCATTCTAGAAAAAGGTTGGACTCTTGGTTTAAATATTCTATTTAATATACATTTTCTTCTGGACCCGTGAAACATTAACAAAGATTGTTTGGTTGATTTTCAAGGTTGATACCACAAAAAAGAAATTCCACATTTTGGAGAAAATTTAGATGCAAGGATCCCTCACGAGGTTCCAAACAAACCCTTCTTCAACTTCTTGAATTGCTATGTAGTACCAAAGTTTGGGGGCAATTTAACCCTAAAACGCATAGCTATACAGATTCGGGCAGCCCAGTATTGGATCACAACATCTTTTGCACTTGGGCATCATGAATAGTGCACTTTTTGAACTTGGGCATCAGGAATGATCCAATCAATGATGAGCTTGCAACTTCCTACAAGCATTGTACACCCCAACCTACCTACCACAATCCTTTCAAAGCACATAAATCACTCATACAGATTGTGATTTGAATCCTAAAATTTCACTTTTTGAATGCATGAGAAGAAGGTGACCAGTTTGACATCAAAATATAAGTGAAAAGTTGAGTACATTGAGAGCTACAGAGGAGATTCTGTTGGAACATGACCCCTCGGGTCACCTTCGGCGTTTAAGGGTTAAAGAATAAAGTTTAAGTTTCACTGTAGCCCGGAAATGACCTCGACCACACACCAATTTGGCATTTTTGTAATTTCCGACAACCTATATGAAGGGGTTAAGAGTATTATTTTTTCTTGAGATTTTTAGTAGGTGCTTCTTATAGTGCAAAGTCTATTTGGTAAAACTTGCAAAGTCGGAATCCAATTTTAAGACCCTTATTTTGAAATTTAAGGTTTTATGTCCAAAAAGAATTGTTTAACCCCTAAACACCCGAGCCTATTTTTAGTAGAAAAGCACATTTCCATAGAAATCTTCATAGATGAAAATCAAGAGAATCTATTAAGATCTCAACCGTACAAACTTGTAATAGACTTATCGAAGATCATGTGGACCAAAATTTGAGTCATGAGGCCTTATAGATCAGGAGATCATAACATATTAATATCAAAAACAAACTGCAAAATTTCATCATTTTCACTTTGAGGTGGAAATGCTACCAATATACCTATTGCAATGAAAAAATCACCAACTAGAAAGATGTTCACCTTCATCTTGATAAGTCCTTTACCCAACAAAAATTCATCAAAAAATTTCTTGACTCAAATAAAAGCCATGCAATGGTAAAAACTACTGAACATTTTACAAAGGAAAAATAGTCCAAAACTAGACCCTTTGCATTCAATTTCATGCTTTATCTTCAAAACATCTTCGATCTTGTTAAGGTTTCTACCACTTAGACTAGACTCTAATTGGAGGCCATCCCAAAAAATTAAGTTGAAATCCAAGGGAGATATAGCTCCTCAAATATCATTCATTTTCTCACTTTTTATGTTGACAAAACATCATTGCAAATCCAATAGCAAAATCATTTGGATCAAAAAACTTCTCACTACAAAGTTGTTAAGAATCACCTTAAGATCAAGACCATGAAAAAAAATCATGAAAAACTATTTTTAATTTCACATAATTGGCTTGCAATGGTAATACATGCCCCATGCTTGGAAACCCAAAAACAAGAGTTGTCTTCACTAAAGTGCATTCCATTAATTCATACTTTATTTTATGGGCTTGAAAATTTTACAACACAAACTAGACTTGATTTGGAACCTAATCCAAGTGATTTCATCCAAAACGGACCTCGGATGAAGAAGATATGGCTCATATGGTTCAAAGTTTCTGATGTACATCCAAAATGTTGTATTTTGACATCGTGGGCGTTTAAGGGTTAAACTCACACTAATTTTGAACTTTTTTCTAGAATGAATTCACAACCAAATCACTACTCTAGTTTCAGAGTGACCCGAGTCAAAAAGTTGACCAATTTTTACGAAAGCACCCTCCAAAAATTTCAAAAACAATCGTTACACTTATGCCCGAAGAAACTTGTGAGAAAAACTTTGGATGTTATCATTTCTTAAATGGTAAACATGCAACAGTTAAATTTTGTAACAATAACTAAAAATAGTCTTAGGTACAAGGTCTTATGGTTGAAAGTTCAAAAACGAAGAATAGATTTCATTTACATCCTCGAGAGAGCATAGAGGTAGGAAATTGGAGTTCAATTAAGAATTTACGCTCGCAAAAAACACCATGGTCATTTAAGGGTTTGCCCCAATAAATACTATCATCTAAATCCGATGAGTAAAACAGTTGAACATACTATGAGTCTTAATTTGACACGAGATCTTGCGTAACAAGGACCCATGTACGTAATTCTTCAACCTAAGTCTTGTCCCAAAAGTTTTGCGTTTTTCCATTTTCGTATGCGACTATGTCGTGTTAATGTAAGTAATTGGCTTCTAGAGCCACTTTTACATTGATTATAATATATTGCAAAAACATCAATTATGAAGCATCATGATTCAATACATTTACAAACTCCTTAAAGACTTTTACCTTGAAGACTTGGTAAACCACATAGAACTCCAAAATAAGATAGATTGTTGTCTCATGAATACAAATGGTCTTACTCATGCATGGTTGTCATATTAGACAAATCACTATTCATTTCATGTCCTGTAGGACGAGTTACTATTCATCACATGTACTTGAAAGGTACATTTGATAAATAGTAACTTGTCCTATAGGACATGAAATGAATAGTGATTTTTTCAATATGACAACCATGGTCTTACTATATGGTAGTCTTATTGTGGTTGTCTATGACCATGGCTCGAAAATCACAGAAGAATCTAAGGAGCTATAAGGTCACAAGAAACATGTGGTAAACATTAGAAATTGTAGTCATACAATGATGTGAAAGTTCATATCATCTTTAATGTCTTGATCACACATTCAACTAAAGCCACAATTCCGTTAAAATGGCGTTATGCTGCTAAAATGGCACACCTCAACTTTCTGAACTGCAGTTCAAAAACCATGTGATATAATAGAATCTGATGGTGATATTATGGAAAATGAGTGACAATTCATATAAAGGAGTGATATTATTTTTAAAATTGTGCTATTATAGAATACACCCTTCCATGTGAGCACATATGTAAGATTTGGTGTGACAAAATGGCACATGGCATAGTGCCATTTTAACGGAATTGAGGTTACTACTTCTGGACTGGAAGGAATCCAGAAGTAAGGCAACGGGGATCCCCCCATCCTCATGTCATAAGATACAGTGTGAGCACCAAAATGTAAATCGGGGGAACTTTGGAGAATATAAAGATACTCACATCCCCAATGTAAATATTCAATTGGTGTAAAGATTGTTCCACAAAATTATAATTTCCAAAATTTGTTGCAGTCCATAATTTGTCAATGAGTCCGGATTCTGTTGAATGTGGCATACTTGTAGAATCAACAAAAGATAAGGATCACTATGTGTCATCCGTCTAACAATCTTGAAAGACACATACAATAATTCAGTACTCTTGTGATCATCGGTTCTGAACCCCAATTCCGCTAAAATGGCACTATGCCATGTGCCATTTTGTCACACTAGATCTTACATTTGTGCTCATATAAAATGGTATATTTTGTACTATCACAATTTTTTTTGTAATATCACTTCTTTGAATACATTGTCACTCATTTTCCCTAATATGATACCTTAAAATTCTATTACATCACATGGTTTTTGAACTACAGATCAGAATGTTGAGGTGTGCCATTTTACCGGAATAGTGCAATTTTAACGGCATTGGGGTTTTCATTAAAGTTCCAAACAATCTGATATCTCTTCATATGGACAAATGACACACATCCATTCCATCCAGTCACGATATATTTTAAAACGCCGAATATGCTGGAACAAATGTTGCTCAGCTCGAACCTCTATCCGTGAGAGCACACTACACCTACACTTGCGTAAACCAGACATGGAATGTTAGAAGTGTTCATGTTCCGCAAGTCACAGATACTTTGATGAATGCAGATTTTGTAGGGTCGCATTTGATAGGTCTGAAGCATCAAAGTATAGTTTCATGCAACTTTTTGGCTACCCTGATACGCTAAGTGATTCGTATCTGGTGAAGGTTTGGCTCCTTGATGCTTAAAACCTCAATTTAACACAGGTGCTTATTATCATGTTTTTTGAGGGTATAGCTGGCCGTTTCAACATTATTAGTATGCCAAATTGCATGGAGTGGCCATTCTGCACTGCCTGGTTCCTGATCCTTGAGCAGCATCTAGATTATACTACTCCTGGAATCCCACAACAACGAGGAATCTCAGGGGACACCACCTATCTCGGATCTCCAGATTCTCTCGACAATACAGACGTCGACATCATCATAGCAGCGTCTCTGTTCACCTGCTCTTGTGAGTGTCTGAGATGCGACGAATATATTTGTGATGAAGAGCTTGCTCATGTGAGTGACTGGGATGCGACGAATCCATTTGTGATGAAGAGCTTGCACCCATCAGCGAGGACGTTTGTGAAGAAGAACCAGCACTCATCGTGCCACTGTCCGAAAATTCCTTTGTCGCGTAAAGGTAGGGCTCAAAGTAAGGTCTGGTGGCTGGCAAGTGCGGCAGCTCCATAGCTACACCATCGCGGGCTTGACTGAAGAACCACTGATCCACGTCCCGCATGGGTGGCCGCTCCCCTGGATCTGGTTGGCAACATAGCAGCGCCAACTGCAACACCCACGTGATCATCGATTCTGACACTTCACTGCCATCTTTCACCAAATTGGGGTCCGCAACGGATAAGAGATCGCCAGCTTCATGAGCACGCCACACGCAGTCCACTAACACGTAGTCTCCCGGATCCGCAACCCCAGAATCTAACGGCTGCCTTCCGCACACAACCTCTAGCATCAGGATCCCGAACGCATATACATCCGTCTCCTTGGTGGCTCGCCCTGTGTGATGCATCTCCGGCGCCATGTACCCCAGCGTCCCTGCCAAAAGCGTCGTCTTTTCCACCTTGTTATGGTCCACCAAGCGGGCCAATCCGAAGTCGCCCAAGTAGGCATTGAAATCTTCGTCCAGCATCACATTACTGGACTTGATGTCCCGATGCAACACGCATTGCACCCATTCCCCGTGCAGATACGCCAACCCCGACGCCACCCCCGCCAGTATGTTGCGCCGTACTTGCCAAGATAAAGTGGGACGATCATCAGTTGCGTGGATCCACTTGTCGAGGCTGCTGTTGGACATGAAATCGAATACAAGCAACATGCCTTCTTTGGAGACGCACCATCCTCGCAGCTGCAACAGATGGCGGTGCCGGATCTGGCGCATGCTGGTTGCTTCAGCCACAAAGCTCTTGACGTCCTGCTCCTTTCGTCGCTTGATCCGTTTCACTGCCACGAGAGCCCCCGACGCCAATCTACCTAAACAACGTCGACAATCCCACTTAGCTGACAGGATAGAGATGACAGGAACATTGTGAACATACTCAGACGACTAATCTGCTTAGTGGCCTATTGAATCTGCACGTGGATGTTCACGCAACTTTGGTGTCCAGATGTAATCGTAAAAAGTCCAATAGTCACCTAATTTTCAGGATTTTGGAGCAAAGTCAGGGCATTGGAATTGCTGAGAGTTAAGGTTACCAAGTTACCTTTGAAGACATCACCGAAGCCTCCGCTGGCAAGGAGTTCGGTGTCGCTGAAATTGTTGGTGATCCTGCTGAGCTCCCTGTAAGTAAACTCCCACGAAGTTTCCGTGAGACCCAGCTCACCCAAGTTGGAGTACTGCATCAGCTCCTCCGAGGCCTTCACCTTCCGACGCTTGCAGAACCACAACAATCCCAAGATGATGCACCCACCGACAGCGCCACAAATTCCAGCCACAAGTTGCAGTAGCGTTTTGTTGGAAGGTGGAACAGCTGGGCTGGGCACCGGAGGCGGAGCCGTAACAATTCCAGAAGTTGAAAATCTCCAAGAGTGGAGGCTATGAACCTCTTGCAAGTCCCCTGTGCTACCGCCGAAGCCTACGTACATATACTGGGCGAACACCTGGTTCAAGGTACCTTCAGTTACTGTAATTGCTGGTTCTACAGGTTTCTGAGCATCAGCGGTGGATTTCCCTTGTCTGATCCTAACTTCCAGCTTCTGAGCTCCACTGTCGTAATCGATCCAAGCAGCAAACTCTCCTTTCTTCCCACAGAAACCTGCACTGCTAACATTGTTGCAAAATGACGACATAGTATCGAGTGCACAAATGTTAGCAGTGGCTAAGTTCCCGTTGTTTATATCGACGCCAATATGAGCACTGGACGTGTCACTGGTATTATCGTTCTTAAACGAATCGAACTCAACTGCAAACAGATGCTGATCAGGTGGAGTGGCACTAAAATTCAAGAGGCAGAACCCTGAACCGTTACGTTTATAATCCTCATCTGTGAGAAATGGAGATTTTACAAACATGAAGGTCATTCCATCGCCACAAATTCTGGCATCAGATTTTGACTCAAATGAAGCTGTGAAAGCTGTCTGAAAGGATGCAACTGCGCCGCTGTGGTCTACCATCTGCACTTGGTTCTTATACATGATTCTCCCGCACGACCCTGAACCAATTTCGCCATTTACGTCTACGCCGTTCATCACGTACGAAGCTGCGAGTTTATCAAAGCTGCTTCTCCCCTCTGGCAAGATGTCGCCATTCGTCTGTTTGAAATCTGGAAAGTCGAAAGAGGTGTTCTGAGCTTTTACGAAGCCAGCAAAGGAAAGGAGCACCAATACTGTCAAGACAGAAGCAGGCGACATCGATCGATCTCGCGAGGACAGTGATAAACCATTCTTCGATCATTGCTCAAGAACGGCGAGATTACAAATCCTTGGTCGAGCTTTTAGTTCCCACTAGGCAGCTTAAAATTGCACTGCGGAATCTTTTGAAGTTTTAAGCATAAAGAATGGTGCACTTCCTGGGAATTGGGCGTGGTGATGAGCTTGCAATCTTAATAAATATTATCGCAAGAAAATAGAGAAAATGTCAGCACTACTGTGCGAACTTCTTGTGTTGAAAAATGAGTACAAACATCGAATCTTGTATGCTCTGTATAAAATACGTTACCTCCTGCTTTGAGCCATCCTTGATTGAAGAAGTATCTAGACAAGTGTATTATAGACTTTGTGGACCGTGTATACCATATATTCGACTCAACCGATAATAATTGAGTGGGTTGTAGAATAATTCCTGAAATTGCCTAAACTGGAGACATATGGTATGTAAATCAACGCGGTTTTGCGAGAAGTCCCTAGAACCCGGAGTGCAGTCCTAGAGTGGACCTGTCTGAAGAGAATGCGATCGCTTGCTGGCCTAAGATTCAGTCTGTCAAACTGGAATTCGGTGTTGCTGGGTGACCTCGGGACCTGCGTCCAACAGAAGGAGAAGTTGCAGGCGAAATGACTTGGGACACATACATGCACCTCTTACTACAATGCATAGAAAATTGCACACAACATGAATTTGGACAACACACACCACCAATTTTTTTGGCGGCCAACATTCATCACCAAGCTACCTCATCATTCCCACATTGCATTCAAGAAGTAACGAGCTCATGGGAGCAATTTCCTAAAGGGGGGTGGGTGCTTTTAGTCGATGACTCTCTAAGGGTGAGCATATCCATCGTGAGCAGCCAGTGTATCCATGAGGTGAGCATCGCTGGACTGTGCAGTCTCTGTCCACCACGAAACACCACGGCATATATTCCGGTCCAATCTTTTGTGGACCATTTGGTGTCGACACGGCGAATATGCATGACTTACGATCTAGTTGTTTCCATTTAGGTGCGGCGCTCTTCCGCAGCTGGAAGCTTACAGTCCAAGCCTGAATGGGAGCCTGGTTTGAACTCCATCGGCACTGCAAGAAGCGCACTACGGAGAAGCATTCAACCACCGAGACTCATTGTCTCCACATCTGGAGCGAAGGCAACATCCTGTGCAGAGTTAACGATCAAGCACCGGACGCCACATTACGAACTCAATGAGATTCTCATGTCTGTAAACATTTTAATCTGTAATGTAGGAGGCTAGATTTTGGTCATTTTTAATTTGGTCAACCTCTCATTTACTACTTTAGTTCGTGTGAATTCTAGTTTAAGATTTGGTGTATATAATCATGTACAAGTTAGCTACCGGATCCTGTGGTTACAATACTCAAAATACATTAGTACAATGTGAAATATCTAGGCTTGCATCGAGATTGGTAGTTTTGAGGGTAAAGTGTTGAAGTTTTGAGGGTATAGCTTTAGGTGTTCATTGCCTAGCACTAGCTAATGTAGAAGTATGACATGAGCAACTTCAATAGCGAAGCAAAGAGGTCATTTTAGCAATCTAATTCTTGAACATAGCTTTCACATGATCTGGACAAAATCTCAATTCGTATCGTAATGTTTTCGGTGTCGTCCACTTTAGCCCCTTCATACCTCAAGATCCGTATAGTCTAATTTAATAGAACTTGGTAGTTAGACTACTGTAGGTTCTAGGAAATTTTGCTTTTATAGGAACAAAAATATTTATTATTTTTTACATATACATTTGATGACGATGTTATTATAGTTGATTGTTTTACCTTCACTATACCTAAAAATTTCAAGAGTTCCATCATTTTTTGAAACTGCATGTTAATTGACCATTATTTGTGTGATATTTTAAAATTTTATCACTTTGTTGTTGTGATATTGAAAATGCTATCATGGTTTTGTGAAAGTTCTAGAACCTGAAGTGCAGTTACAGAGTGAAATTTTTGTAACATTTGTGGAGAGTTATCGTTGATATAGTATAGAGTATTCGAAGACTATTATAGAATTTAAACTTATTAAACATGAAACTTAAAAAATATTTTATTTTCATGATAGTCATAGTATTATTCTCCTGAAACGGTAATGTGAATGATCATTTTCTCAATCATGAGTGATACGGTACTACTTTAGAGGGAAAGTATTCGTCAAAATATTGTGGTGGTAAAATTAGTATGAGAGTACAAAGTGAGCATACCCAAGACTAGCTAGGTACACTTAAGTGCGTAATATTCCTACGGGGAAAAATTGGGTTGAGCACTTGAGCATAGCAAGCATGTATGTACTCAATACGAGCCGAGTGTACTCAAGTGTTTAAATTGTTGGTTTCAATGTATTGGTAGGATTTGCTCAAACCACATTTTTATTGATGGATATTCGGGTGACGTCAAAACAAGTAAAAATTTGTCGAAAAACACTTGTTTGTCATTTTTTCAAAAACACCTTCGTTTGTTTGTACCACGTGCAATTTTTGTAGATTTGCCTCTTTTTATATTTAGTTACACCCTTGAACTATTCCCATACCATATCTACAAAGAATAAATGTGCTCGTGTGTTCAAGTGCCCAATATCCATAGATTCACCTCTTGTCATATTCAACCAAACTCTTTAGCTACCGTCGTGTCAAATCTATAATGGATAATTGTGCTTGTGTGTACCGTGTGTAATATCATGACTCGGCCTACTATTAGTTTCAATCATACGCTTGAACTACCCTATGTCATATACATAAGAAATAAATGTGTTTGTGTGTTCTAGGTGCAACATCCGAAGATCCGCCATCTATTATATATTTAGTCATATCCTTCAACTTCCCTCATATGTATTATATTTGTAGGAAAAGATCATGCCTGCTTCTACCACGTGCAATGTTCATGAATTTGGAGATTTTCCATCTGTCATATTCACTCACACCCTTGGATCGCCCTCATCGCCCACATGTCTAATCCCTGAAAAATCAATGTGCCTATTTGTACTACGTGCACTACTCAAAGATTTGCTTCCTTTCATAATTATAGATCACAGATTTACTTGCGTATAATATATGACTTACCAATGTATTACTTTTATATCATGTTAATAAACTGTATTCTTGTATGGCAAATATTCTCCATATCCATAGATTGTCTTTATGTCGTATTCATAAACTAGGCAGTCACTCATGTATAGTATTTGTTGCACATAAAGAGTTCCTTCTCATCAAATTAAAATGCAACACTAGTATAAAGTCATGCTCAAGATTCATCAAACTTGTATAGGATATGTGTGGTGAAAATAGATATCATGTGTACCTTATATGAATATTGGAAGCTTACATTTTGTTTTAATTGTATGTGTGCTTGCTCTGTTCTTTTTTTCTTATAAAGATATGGTTGCATATGTGGGAATAGTAAAAATTTGGTAAATTATAATAGTTCTAATTTGATTGGATAGAAACTTCACAAAAGGGAAATAGTAATAGGGGTACGCAGAAATATCAATTACCTAACTCTAAAAATACCAAGTTTGAATATGTTAACAAAAGCCTACATTACTATTCATTCATGAGCTTATAATTGGAGCACTTACATTCCATGATTTCTCCAATTTAAAAATTTCATCATTTGATAATAGAATGAATATATCCAAAGAAGACATCAAAAAATGATATTCAAGTCTATGTGCTTTCCTAATTTTACTCATGACCCAATAAGCACTACATCAATATCTTTTCTTGAGATCTAAAAAGATACAACATAAAATCTCTAATATTGCTTTAATATTAAAATACCAAATATATCTTAGCCTAGTTGCATAATTTCTTGATATAAGCAATAAGGTGTTAGATAGCAAAAGACGCATAGTTACAAGAAGAAGAAACAATACCACATGAGAAGATGAAAGGTAGAAATACCTATAAATAACTATGCATGCAAAATTGACCATACGTGGTATACTAGAACTTGAGAGCGTCAACCCAATTGTATTTATTACTACCACATATTCAAAATATGCCAACTTGCTCATTAAAAGTGTTTGGACTTGCATGCAAAACTGGTTAAAGGCGTTTTTACCTTACGCTACTTACCCTTGTTTGTGGCCGACACTTGAATCAACAAGTTTACAATTTAAGATTTAATAGGTCGCAAGAAATTGAACCTACAACCGTAAGGCATTATAGCTTATAGATTCCTTCCTACAATCTATGCTCTTCTCAAGGTTAATTCAAATCATATGATATCATCCATATGTGAATAGGCACGTCTTATTGAAAGGAAAAAACTTTCGAACCTTTCCAACATTCTTTGACCTACTCTCAACTTGTTTTGTTACATCCTTTAGCATTAGCACAGTATATTCAATAACCACTATATAGATTGACTTATTGCTAAACCCATCAAAAAGAGTAAATCGAGCAAAAACCTTGATGAAGAGATAATTTACACCACAAGATGATTCATCATTCTACAAATAGCATTATTGTTAAAAAAGACACGTTCATGTTTTAATTGCTACGTCATATGATAAGTTTCTACAAATTAATGAGACCCTGCTCTCTCTGCAAGCAATAATAACGTGATAAGTTTAAAGTCTAACCACACGGTTGGGAAAAGCACATCTTAAAATCAACAATGTTGTTCTTCTAATGACAACCTCAAGTACAATGTTTCCTCGTTATATCTTCTTTCCAAGTGCTTACTTAAGTGAGATATCACTACAATAAAAAAATATCGTAAAGAAGAGCAAGAAACAACTCAAACCGACAATCTCACACGTACACAATCTTTGCACTTTTTAGATTGAAGTTGGATGAATATATAAATAATATTGTCAAAGTTCACTAAATAATCTGAAATTGAAGAAGTTCTACCCTTGATTATTATCAAGATCTTTGCATAATTATTCCTAATTAGACTTTAGACACATTGTCGGATTCTTTTTGTATTTTGGTAGTATTAGTTATATTAGTATTCTTTGAAGTCCAAGTACATATGAGTTGAATGTGAGATATAAACTTGTTGGGGGAGTGAGCATCAATGAATGTCAATAGCATGGTCCTCATGGAAACCACGAGTTGATGACAGACATTTGTTGTGAGCTGAAAAAATGGCCGACAAAGGAGATGAAGAAATGGAAGTGGAGCCGGCTCCTACGCAAATCCGCATTGAGGAGTACTCAGAGTTTTGCATCCCGGTGGTCGACAATCCTCCATGTAATCCTCAAACTCTACATTCTCACCTTCACAACCTCAATAATGTGTAACTGAGAACATTCTCGCACAAAGTAATTAACCCCAATTCCGTTAAAATGGCACTATGCCATGTGACATTTTGTCACACTACATCTTACATTTGTGCTCATATAAAATGGTATATTCTGAAATATCACAATTTTTTTTGTAATATCACTTCTTTATATACACTGTCACTCATTTTCCCTAATATCACCTTAAAATTCTATTTTATCACATGGTTTTTGAACTACAGCTCTCAGAAAGTTGAGGTGTGCCATTTTACCGGAATAATGCCATTTTAACGGAATTGGAGTTAATTTCATTTCTTTCAAAGTCAATAGTCCAGCACAAAAGTGTCCTACAGAGTATACAACTAGAAGACCCCTTGTCAAGGCTAAAATGATTAAAATGTTCACTATGCCAATTTTGTGATATGACTACCAACCCTAATTTAGACCAGTAGCAACTTGATTTGTGAATGGGTAGTTGAATTCTCGTGGGATAAAGTAGAACATCACTTGTTAGAGTTCAGCTTCACTACAAAAATGATGCTATACAATGATCTTGTGTGCATATCATCAAGGGTAGGTCAAACAGGTATTGTATTCACGCCAACCCTAAAGAAGGCTTGGTGTTCTTATTTATTTGTTGTTGAATGTGGATTGTGCAGTCGTACCTCCATGGGAAGATTGGCCGGCATGGCCTCCTCCTCCAACATGGAAGTATACCGAGCCTGTTGATGCTTTGCATGAAGCATGTCACCCACATGCTTTGCCGCGCGATGTTGAGCTTAGCTATGGACCATTTATGCCGTGGACCGTTAAGGTATTTTTGAGTGGAAAAAGATGCATCGTCACTTTGGAAACGTAAATACGAACATGGTCATGCTAATTCATTGATTGTTGTATAATCTTGCAGCCTCCGGCTAAGCCCAAATCACCCAATATTGATTTACCTGTGCGAGAGTACCTGGTAATGTGTGACGATTTCCACTCGCATTTTGTACTCTCTTCTAATGAGAATTGTTCCGAGCAAGGTGTTTGTAGTCATCACTATGGGAACTCATGAAAGTCGTGTTATTCTCATGTATATTTGTTTCAAAATTGTAACAGTCAATTGGTATTTAGTGTAGAATTGATCATGAGGGACAATTTTAGCATGTAGAAGCTTTAGCACTATCAAGTAATGTTTTCCATAACACTATTTTTTTTGTAAGTCATGACACTAGGGCACCTTGTTTTCTTAAAAGATAACCTATTTTATATATCATCGGTTTAGTGTGATTAGTGGTAAAGTATGGTCAATGACAAGGTTTTACTTTTGAGTGGTTCACAAAATGAGCTTTGACCAATGTTATAAAATTCCAAATGAGACCCATAAACTTACGCTGAAAATTGGCATATAGATGGCTGAGAAGGTATATGATCTTTGTCTTGAAGCTATGCGACTTGCAGTAGTTGAAAGGTGTGTGGTACAATGATTTTTCATTCTTGAAAGATTTGTAGAAAGTTACATGCACTAACAAGTCTATGGAAATCACATTGGAAATGTATCATATGTAAACAATAACACTAAAAATTTAAGATTGTGTTTATTTGAAGCAACAAAGTCTGAACATTTGAATTTACTTTTGCCCCTATTATATTAGGCAAGGTTATTCTCTTCAATATGTCATAGAATTATTAGTGAATTATTTGTACATATTATATTTCCTAGAATGTGCATGAGACAATGTGTGGGCGGATATGGCTTATAAGTAATGATACACTATGTCATGGAGCAATTAAGGTACAAGATAGTGTGTAGTTTTAGTAAGCTAAGTTTGTAGTTTAAAGAAATCTCACAACTAGAAAGTTTCCTACCTAATTTCAGACCTGAGAGACCAGTAAAGTTTGTAGCTTTGTATATACGAGAGAAAAATCCTTTAGCATGCAAGGTAAAATGTAGAAGGCATTGCCATCTTGGAGAAACATGTCATTGCAAAAATCTTCCACCTCCTCCACCCCCACCTCCAGAACCACCCAAGGAAGAAGAGAAGGAAGGGGAAGGAGAAGAAGAAGCTCCAGCTTGAGTAAAAGTGAATAGGTTTAAAATTTGAGGTTTTTTATATGTAAATCTATCATTAAGTAAAGATTGGTGAGCCATGGATAGACATAATTTCTTAATGCAGTTGTTTGAAAGTTCAAAATTAACATGTGTTTTACTTTATTTAGTTAGCCAAGTAATATAACCCACCAAGTGCACAAAGATCCATCCAATATTGAGCTTCATAACAAGATAGAAGTTTTGTTGCCTTCATAAATGTCAACGATATGCTTCCTCCTCAAGAGAATCTATTATTAAGAATTATCATTCAAATATGAATGGTTTGGAATAATATATGGTTCTAAGTAATTGGAAAATAACAACTTTGAGCCAAAATTGAGAAGTGATGACTAAATACTCTTTAGTCACAGGCACTAAAAGATAACAATAAGAAGAATGCAAATACATATGACGACCATAAAAATAGAGTCAATGATAGGTAGTAGAGCTATTATTCTTCTTACCTTTCTTCTTAAGAGATTTTCAATGACACTAAGGAGAAAAATGACCTACAATCAAATCTTGTATGGTATTCCCAATGGGTTAGTGAACAAGATATGAGCTAAATAGAAAAAACCACATGGGGATTCCTAAAAAAAGTAAAGATACTCAAATCCCTCAATGCAAATATTCAATTTTCATGGAAACCATTTCAGAAAATTAAAACGACCCAAAATTTGTCACAGTCTAGGTTTTAGTTGGATATGGCATCATCCAGATCTATAGTTGACGTAGATTTGCTCCGAATTGAATTGTTCACATTCGAAATCTTGTGCATTCAATGTGCATGAGCCTCACACTGCTAATATGACTACCAGACACATCTATAGTTATTGTGATTTAACCCCGAAAGGTCTGAGCGTGCCGTGGAAACCAGTAGAATACGGTGTATTCTGGTTGTATTTGGAGTGAATGCACACCTTTAACGGGTTTGAGTTCAAAGAAGAAGTTGACATTTGAATTAATGCGGTTCTAGTGAGCTATTACGATTCCAGTTTAGAGTTTCTTGTTGGTATCAAATCCTAATTATACTTGTTGGTATCAAATCCTAATTATACGAGAGCGTACATACTATCCCCAAGAGCGTACATACTATCCCCAAGGGACTTTTAAGGGTTAATCCCAAAGCGAACGACCTTGCATGGCCCTGAACAAATTTTTCCAAACAATAACGGGCAAATAGTCCCTACTAAACTGAATAATATCAACAGAAAAATTTACGCATCCAATGTCTGACTTTCTTCTTGACCAAAATAAAGTACTTCACAAGTAGTTCACAACAAGGAAAACCCCACCCGGGTGAGGCACAATCTGAGAAAGCCTGTTGATAATTTACAAACTTGGGGGCGGTGGACAAGGTCCCCACTGTACATCTGTGTGACCACACTTCTCTCTACTCTTAGTCAAAACTATCACAACCTACCAAGAGAATAATGCATAACCTTATCGCTCCTTCCTACCATACACTCAATTCACTATGTATAGTCCCGTCACAGTGTCATCAGGATTGAAGAAGATGTTACGCTTGCGGGACTTCCCTCACAGGCTGTTCTCCTTAACATGTCCATATGTGACCACAGTACATGTACTATCAATGATGATCACTGCACCTGAAAATTGAGTACACTTTGGCGTATCTACCATCCATAGACAGGCCTTTGCACACTGGGAGGTGGTAGTCCCAAGTCCTTACAAGATTGAGCGTCTATGTGCATTGTGTCTGGGGAAGCTCCCACAAGATTTCGCCATGGCTCAATTCCGGATAGGAGATAGTGTGCGTGATAGAGACCCTTGTCCACAATCTCAGACAGATCCGGTGTTGTTGTGGATAAAGTCATTGTCCTCTTTTCCACTTCCTCGCCTAAAAATAGCATGACAAATCAACAGGAGTTAGAAACGCCAGAGCAGGGATATTTCAAGATAGCAAGCTGATAGAAGCACAACACAATTCTCATGAACAAGCGAAGATGTTTACTCACCTAGCAATGGTTTCTTGAAGCTAGATTTTTTCGAACCCCTGGGTGGTAGCTTGTCAAGACCAGCTGAATCAATGAACCGATCCGTTGCCGCTTCCCACGAAAGGAGATGTTGAAGTTCGGGAGACAGAGGCTCAGGCTCAGAGGCCATAGCTTTTTGTACCTTCTCAACAAACTCTTCTGGTGTTCGATAGATGTAGCAATTAGGAAAGGATCGGAAAAAGTCATTGGAAGGGTGATCTGCGCACACAACGATTTTGCCCATGGCCAGGGCCTCCGCAGTGGTCGTACAGACCACATCGCTCAGACTTGGATTAATGAAAACCTTGTATCTGCAGAAACCAGAAAATGCACGCTCAGTCAGAAATCAAACATCGTCTCGAATATTAGAAATAACATTGTCCGATTCACGTGGTAGTCAAGACTGTCTAAAACCAAGAACAATGTTGAGTGCACATCTTACCCATGAAGTGAGTGATCGCCATGATCTCTTCCCTGGTGAAATGTCATGCGAAGGCCATTTTGCTGAGCCTCAGCGTGAACTTCATGAGAATCTTCGCCACTTCCGAAAACGTCAAGTTCGACATTCGACAAACTGTCTTTATTCTCCCTAAAGAGGTCAACGAGTTCCCTGTAACCTTTTCCCCAGATCATTTTTCCCAAGTAATATGCACCCTTCGAAAATGCGGGCTTCCCGTCTTCTGACTCATTTGCCAACCGCTTGCCTGTCTCCAGAAATCTTGGGCCAACCCCATGGACATTGACAACTGAAGCCTTCGGCAATTCCTGAGTGGCTGCAGAGAGTCGCAGCACCTGCCAACCACGATAAACACTTAGATACCTGACTTTGACAAGACAAGCTCTGACAAGAAGCGGACTGCAGTATCTGGTGACCTCAGGTTTTGATGAACAGAGACACAGATGCCTGTAAAGAAGTGTTTGAGAGAAAGGCGATGATAAGTGCTAGTACCTTGTTGCAGTAGGCACGAACCATCCAGTTGTTTATATGTTCCAGCAGGAAAGCTTGAGCTGCTCCATTTTTCTCTCTTTTGACGTATTCCAAGTAGTTGGTGTGGACAATTCCAACAACATGCTGGAACTTATCTGTCCAGCGCTTGCCGTGATAAAACCATGTCAAATGTTCAGGTTCCTCAAGCACAGCCACATCGGCTTCTTCTTTGGGGATAAACTCAGAGATATCCCCAGCGGCTAAAATGCTTCGTTTGTATGATGAGAACTGTGCAACATAAGACAAGTGTCCAAATTAGCCAAAAACCATGCCACTATGTACCCAAACACAAAATCGAGCTGTATTTTCTTCATCCACTTGCCACTTTGAGCAGAATTTGTATCCTAAATAAAAACCTTGTGAAGTTGTTTGAGTCCCACAATTACCTTTCCAGGATAAAATGCAATCTTGAAGTCTGACTTGAATCCAACACGCGCTTCCACCCAATCACGGACGTAGCTTTCCTGGTCCTCAGGAGTTTCGAATGTCATCTTGTTTGGGTAAACTTGCTCTTGGTCTTGCTTAGACAACCAAGGCACCAGAAGAGTAACATTCTGCTTCCCAGATTTAGCAAGAAAGGCTGCCCGAAAGAGCGGGTTTACAGCTGTTCCCGTCATCCATGGCAAGCTCGCTGTTGTAACAATTGCAATGTTACGACGAGTGTCTTGCTCAAGAGAATCCTTTGCTTCTTCGTGGTCACCCCATAAACCACCTTTGTACCTGTAGCCTGTACTTTGACAAACACTGGCTATACGCAGGTCCAAATTGTCCTGACTTTTGCTGGAATCCTTCCCTGTTCTGGATTTGTTATTCGTTGTAGCCGTTTGTTGAAAGAGTTGTTGATCGTCTCGCCTGCAACTCCTGATGAGATCGCACACTTTCTCCGACACATCTGTGCAAGGAATATTTTCAGCAATTAGTTTGTGAGCCGAGTTTCACTCGTGCAAATCTATCTCCCACACCCAAGCATTTCAGATTTGAGGAAAAAACGCACTTCCAAACTAGAGATAATATTCTTGTTGGCAGAAACACACCTTTCTTTACACCAAGATGGTCTAGCAGAGGTTCCGACTGCCGAACTAGGTTCTCTAGCAGCTCAGGCACGTCCAACGGTGCAACGTTCAGTCCAAATTGCTCCTTGCTCGCGTCCGTAGTGGTTGATATTTTCTGCGGAAAATACATTGTACACAGAATTCTTCTATCAATATACGTACGTAAGGTACAAGGAGAAGAGATTCCCTTCAATAAACCAAACGAAAACTCACCAAATTCTTCTTCACGTTCTCGTAGAACTCCGTTTTTTTCACATTTTCGAAAAATTCTGAAGGAGTCTTGCTTGTAGCTGCGGTAGTTTCTAGCTCTTGCAAACTCTCCTTAACACTCTCTTTCACGCGACGCAGGGGTTCCCAATCATCCACCCAATCGTCCACAGTAGTGGGCTTCGCTCTCCTGCTTGACTTCTTCCTCCTAATCCCTTTCTGCCAGTCCCTCACCACCATTCTCCGATCACTCATCTTACGAGAAGACGACCACTCATTTCGAAGCCCATCGCGAGTTTTCCGAGAAAACAGATCAAGCCCAGATTCCGCGTCTTTGGAAAATGATGGCTTGCGGAGCCAGAGATCCATTCCCTTGGAATCATCTCGTTGGTGACTCTGAAAGTCAGGGTCGGAGAAAGAGCGCTGAAGATCGGACAGCGTTGGCTTCAGGCCTTTCAGAAAACCAAAATCGGAAACCGAGGTGTTACTTCCCGGTGCTTGTTTGCTGCTGTCCGTCGTCATCCTCAAAATCTTTCCAGAATTTTTCAGATTGTTCACAGCAGGAATCCTGAGACTCTCCCATTCCTTCTCGAGAGTTTCTGACAAGTTCTTGAAAGATTTCACACGGGATTTAATGAGCTTGATGTCAGACTCAGCAGACTTCTGCACTTCGGAAATACTCTTGGACAAGAATGAGAAAGCCCTCTCGCTTCCAACGCCGGGCCTGGCGTCTGTAGTAGCATCCCAAGGAGCCATAATTACCGCAAAGCACCAAAATTCACCTGCGCCAGAGGCAATAGAAACTGCGGGTTAATCAATGCAAGCTGAAAAGAAGTAAAACCTTCAAAGTCCTGATCGATGCAAAACCGGGAAAATACGAGCATTAACAGATCTACCTCACAAAACTTCCGAGTCTCTAATCACCGGTTCTCACAACCAGAGGCGAACAGATACGCGCAAGTAGAACCAGACTCTCCTCAAAAGAGCCCCCCAAAAAACCTCTAGTGCGTCCGGAAAGGGATGCAATCCTAACCAGAAATGCTGACAATCACAACTTCAACTAATCCCTGACCTTTTTGTACTTCAGAGCGAGCCAGAGGAAAATAATAACCTACTACAACTTTCAAGAGAAGTCTCGAAAGTTTCCGTACACTCAAACCCTTGCAAACCACCAAACTATTCCCACGTCCAGAAAATGCAGCATCAAGAACGCTCTAAACCTCAAATCTCATCAACTTTCTTCTCTCAAAACCTTAAAATCTGCTCCAATGCAGTTTCGGATAGTAAGTGACAAAATCACAAAATCAGAAAATCCTGCGACGCTCAAAGATTTGACCAAAAATCTTTGACGAAAAGCGCAGGACCCTTGCACACTCACTAACCCTTGCGAAAGAACGGAGAAACCGACAAGCTGCTGCTGCTGCACCGTCCTAGGTTCATTCAGCCCGAAACAACAGCAAAACCTGCTCAAGCTCTATCAAAACACTTCCAGCATTATCTCACCTTTCGAATTACGAAATCACGCAATAAACTGAACTGCGCTCTCCAACACAGTGTCCTCTAATTCTTGGATGACCATCCCGGCTTCAAGGGCGTCATATCCGACCAGAAATAGGTCAAAACAGCACCAAATCGGTCTCTGATAACGTCCAGGAATAAGAGGAAGACTGACACGATCGAACAAGGGGTGCGAGATGGTTGACTGCACCAGACTTGAAGGACAATCCACTACAACAACTATGCTTTGAGAAGAACGCCGACCGCGCAGAAGGGCAGGACGAAGGGTGATGAACTGCCCCTTGCTTTCCTTCCCTTCCCTTCCACGGGGGTCGGTTGGAGGTTACCGTGGTTGCTACCTTTCACCGTGACTTTTTACTTTTTATCCAGAAAGCAATCGTGTGTCAGCACTTCACGTGGTACTTTTTACTTTTTCCCACACTTACTGTTCATGATTCATTGCGATGGAGTCTCTAAAATACTTACCCCATTTGTTATCATGATGCAAAAATGCACTCAAAGTTTTTATTAGCACTGGGTTTCAATGTACTGTATCCCATTCTCTGCTTCATGATTTCAATTGATTTACAAAGTTCCTATTGATCGTATTGTTTTATGAAGACTTTCTTTCTTCCTCCACAGAAATAGAGTGTTTTCTTTACTGATAGATAGGATAGGATTACACCAATTGGGTTAACATTGCGGGCGGGGTTCAACTGCCCTCTATCCACAACAGATCACCAAATAATGCGCTCGCCAGACCTACAGTACCTTGTTCCAAGCAAAGCCATCCCCAGGATCCCTACTTTTGGAAGGATTTTCTTAGCTAACAGGATATCAATCATCAAAGTTTTTTACTATATTGGCATGGAAAATCTTGGATTCTTTGGCTCATTTCAAGCTGTGAACATGGAAATCTAAGATGCTCACTGTGCTAATTACGAAGAATCTAGTTTCTAATATGTATTAGAAGTTTATAATATTTAGGTAGAAGAGTTACTATTTTGTGATTTATGTTTGAGGTGTTTAATTATGTGAAATCAGTAAGAGAAGGTTGTTTCATCGAGATGTAATACTTTCAAAACACAATACAAATGTTGAATCTAAATATATCATAGTAGTGCAAGAGTGTTGTATATTACCTCATAATCAAGTTAAGCTGATTGAAGGAGGTCTTTTGAAATTTTGAGTTTGATATACAACTTACACAATCTCTTCTACCCATTTCCAAAGCATTATCAATTTATTAAGTTAAAGTTTTGGATAATGAGTAGTTATAACACGAGACGCCCTACTCTAATAATTTATTACGTCAATATACAAGAAACACCACAAATTTGCATAAACATTACAAAGGTAGCTTACTTACCAAGTCACCTCCTACTCCAAACCACCCTTCATGTGGGAGTTCCTCTCACATGAAGAACACTCTAAGTTCCCCAAAATAAATGTTTCCTGACCAACCTCAAGAGGCAAGACAAGAAACCCTACCTCATGATAAACCATTTCTTGAGTTGCCTTCCGTTTTCTTTCGCACACAATCCCTAGCTCTCGTGGGGGGAAAGAAAGACATAGATCTTAAAAGGCCACTCTAAACAGAATGCTTTCATAACCCCCTAATTCTTACACTATACCCGGTACATAGACAAGAACACGCGAATCACTTCACCCTACCACCCACGTAGACCCTTCTCTTTTACAAACAATAAAAAAGAACATCCCTTACTTCAATAACTACAATACATAATTTCTTTGACCAACTGGTGACGTTCTCCACCATATTGTCAATCCGCCCTAAAGCAAGTGAGTTGTTCAAGAAAGCACACATCTCTACCCTAAAACCAAAACCCATGCATTGCGGCTCTCTCAGAGCCAACAAATGTAGACTACCTGAGCACACAGCTTTTAGTGGCGAAAGAAACAGTGCCCACAACCACCACAATGATTTCTACGATCAAACACATACCGGACAATTGTCTGTTCTCCAATTCACTGCAAAAAGAGTTGACATATGTTCAAAAGGTAATAAACGGGGGGCAGGCCAAAGAAATTTGAGCCCCTCATGCAAATAGCAACCGATCATTGAAGGTTCGTTTCGGAGATCCAAGGTTCCCAACCACATGGCTGCACGAGAGGCTGGGAGGCAGTGGTCATTGTAAACCATCCAACCAAAAAGGTCATACTATTTGTTATTTGAGGCTGCTGCTGCTGCTGTTTACTGGTTTGTTATTTGGCCATGCATTCACATGGGTGCGCGGCATTGGGTGTCCCTTTGTCAGGATAGCATTCGTCTTGCTTTTTACAGCTGGAATTAAACTCTCATGCCAAGCTGGCTGAGGAATGGTTCCATCTGTCGCACCAGAATTTTTTTGCTTTTTGTAAAGTTAGTGGACATGGTTCTTTTTCCAATCGCTGGGCTCAAATTTGAATCCCAAGTATGGTCCCTTGCAATGAGTCTGTCTCAAATGGGTTGGAAGAAAATAGTTCGGAGTGTCAAAAGAAGCAGATCTTAGAGGTTGGCATTCTCTTCACTTTTCAAGTTTTTGTGGGCCTCTCTCAAGAGAAAAAGTAATGGATTCACTTTGGAAGATAGTTTTGACTTTCCTGCGATAGTAATTTGGTTTCTTATTTGAAGAGCATTTATAACCCATACATAGGGAGTTTAGCAAGGAATACTCTATTAGAATAGTGTGATGATTGTCGAGTATATGTAATTTGGAGTATATATGGAGAACGGATTGTAATTTTATTTTTTCTCCGGTGTAATTTATGTTTGTGTGTGTTACATTTCTTATGTAGGCAATACAATGTCTATGTATTTTTTGGACTCTAGTAGTTTGAGAATAACTATCTCATGTATACGGTGTATAGAAAGTGAATGTAGAGCAATCCTACTACATATGAATTGAAAAAATTTGACCCCTAAATTATGAGGAGGCGAAAATGTGTTCATTCAAACATTTCGTCAAGCGGCATTTGCTTAGTTGATGAAATTTGAAGTTCAATAATTTGATGATTCCATGGAGCTACCATGATTCTCAAGAAGATCTTTTGCACTTTATTCTCCTCATTTATATGATTTTAAAGTGCAATGTCAAGTTAGGGCATGTTGAAAGTTGCCGAAAATTGTTGAATATTCTCTACATGTATCCACGAATAGTCACCTTTCACAAACTTCAAAAAGTTCCAGAGTATTTCTTACTTTAAAGTATATTCTAGCTACATGTAAAAAGAATATTGGAACATGCTCCCATTGTTCCCATTTTTTGCATGTCTTTTTTATTTTCTATAACCAACATTTGTAATTCTGCACACATGGCTTTTTTAGCCTGCAAAACACAACTCTCCCTTTCTATCACAAGAGATTTGAAATTCATTCCTTGATTTTAATATTTTATTCACACAACCGGAAAGGAATTTCTATATGTTCGTTCACATATAGATGTATAAGTTAAGTAATAGATTTCTATGACTTTATGGTTGCATTTCTAAACTAGTCACAGTCTACAAAACTCTCACCTTCCATTGGAATAGGTTAGTTTCTTGGAAAATAACACAGACTTGAGGCTATTTTACTTTGTTGATTGAAAATTGCTTGGTGCAAAATTCAATATGCCAATTGAATGTTTTTTAACAATGTATTGAATATCTAATCTACGTGGTACTTAGAAAAACGACTTCAAAGCTTCTTATATTCTACATGTCACTATTAAATGCCCAACACTTTTAGACCTCCGGAACTAAAAACTGCAATTTCTTACCACCTTGTTGATACTAATGTATGCTTAGATTTGTTTTAATGCTTCTTGTGCTTTCAAGTGTGCCTAGAACTAACTGCTATTACAAATATTATGTGAAACAAAATCGTTGGTTCCGCACCATTTGCGGAATTACAACGTTAAAAAATTTTGTGGTTTTTATTTTTTATTTTTTTATTTTTTTTTATTTTTTTTATTTTTTTTTTACTTTTTAAAAATACTTTAAAAAAAAGAAAACTTGATAAATGTTACTCAAAGACTTTTGAGATTTTTTTTTTTTTTTTTTTTTGTTGTTGTTGTTGTTCTTCTTCTTCATCATGCAAATAATCAAGGCAGACATGGAAAGAACAATTTTAGAAGAGCTTGTTGTAGAATCAAATCATAAATTAAGCTCTCATATTGGTTGTTTCCAAGGCTTCTCACCTCTAGTGTAAAGAGGGCTCAAGATGAATACATCCATGCAAAGTCTTAGGGTTTATTTTGTTCCTAGAATGCTCATGCAAATTACTTCCTAAAAGGAGGCATGGAAACAATAACATGAAGTTTAAAAAATTAGGTTAACCCCTGAAGGTCTTAGCGTGCCGTGGCGACCAGTAGAATAGGGTGTATTTTGGTTGTATTTGAAGTGAATGCACACCTTTAATGGGTTTGAGTTCAAAGAAGAAGTTGACATTTGAATTAATGCAGTTCTAGTGAGCTATTACAATTCCAGTTTAGAGTTTCTTGTTGGTAGCAAATCCTAATTATACGACAGCGTACATACTATCCCCATGGGACTTTTAAGGGTTTAGAGAAAAAGTGAATGATATTAAGGTACCTTTTTAAGTTTGTATTTTTTAACATAGGCGAAAATACAAAAATCATTAGGAGATTCTCCAAATACATACAACTACTGGAACCTCCTATTATTATTTTTTCAACAACCATGGTAACCATCTCATTACATAAAAAAAAAATTATACATGTACGTCCAAAATTCTTCTATGAGTCTATGTTTTTTGAATGTTACATTTATATATGAAAGTTTGAAGAAATTATATTAGTATTAAGTATACAGTTATACCCCTCATAAAGCACAGAGTGAAGAGTGGAATATTTTATGGGTTCCAAGGGTGTGTGAGCTCAGAAGATTTAACCCTTAAACGCCCTTGGGGTCTAAAACGGGCAGCCCAAAATTGGATCACAGCATCTTTTGGACTTGGGCATCATGAATAGTGCACTTTTTGAACTTGGGCATCATGAATGGACCAATCAATGATGAGCTTGCAACCTCCTACAAGGTTATGTACCACCCCAACCTACCTACCACAATCCTTTCAAACCACAAAATCATTCATACAAATTGTGATTTGAATTGTGAAAATTCACTTTTTGAATGCATCAGAAGAAGGTGACCAGTTTGACATCAAAATATAAGTGAAACGTTGAGTACAATGAGAGCTACAGGGAAGATTCTGTTGGAATCAAGCCCCTCGGGCTTGCTCGGGCGTTTAAGGGTTAAAGATAGTGTACCAAGGTGTATGCGATCCAAGGATTCAAAGATAGTGTACCGAGGGTGTATGCGATCCAAGGATTTAAAGATAGTGTACCGAAAGTGTATGTGTTCCAAGGCTTTAAAGATAGTGTACAAAGGGTGTATGTGTTCCAAGGATTTAAAGATAGTGTACAAAGAGTGTATGTGTTCCAAGGATTTAAAGATAGTGTACACATGATGTATGTGTTCTAAGGATTTAAAGATAGTGTACAAGGGTGTATTTTTGTTCTAAGGATTTAAAGATAGTGTAGAGGAGTGTATGCGTTATGAAACTTTTATGCATTCCAAGGAGGTATGCATTCCAAGGGAATATGCATACCAAGAAGATGTGTTTTGAAAGGTATGATTGTATATCTATGTTGATTTGAACTATTATTTTATTTGATCAAATAATAATTTCCAAGTTCATACAAGTTTAGATTGAAAATGCATATAAGCATTAAACATAAAATTTGTTAAATTTGCACCTAAGAAGTTTTACAAAATGTCTCCTCAAACATCCACATTGACGTTTTCAACAATGTTTAAGTAGATGTTTTGTACAACATCTTCCAGGATGTGTGAGAGTATGTCCGTGCTACTATTTTAGAGCAGAACACTTTATAGTTAAATCTAAAAACATCTAGGCTTGTACATCATCGAGGCTTATTATTTTTGAAACATCAAATTTTCCACGTACAAGTCTCTCCAAGCATGTTGCACATACCACTCATACATGCCTCTGAACATTGCTAAAAACACATTAAAACGTGAAATTTCACAATTTTAGGAACGTCAAAGATACTCATACATGCCTAGTACGAATAAGTACTCACAATTGATATTATTAAGAAACTATCATATATAAATTCAAATATCATACTCATATAGTGTATGACCTTAAATCCAAACAACACAAGTCTTCCAAAATCTACTTCATTACAAACAGTAATATCATATGCACCCGTAACTCTATGTTGCTTTAATGTCATCTCAAGTTGTCGCTACTCATGTACAATAGTACACATGTTGGATCTTGCACATGGTTATCAAGTCAACAAGGTCTGTTGTTATACAAGATATTCAAGACAAAAGCAAATTGACTTCATTTGTAATACTGAGATAGCCTACATATGTATGATTTACTTCCAAGTGTCTACATACTATAAATTGTGATCACTAATCTGCTGCAACGCCTTCTTTTTTGTCTATGATGTCTTTGCTACTATGGAGGTCCGTTTGTGCGCAACCTTTTGGATCCACCTTTGTTAATTTTTGCTTAGCGACCTCCTTCGTTGCCTCCATATTGGTCCACAATGGTCGCTTTCAAAGGCATGCTAGCTTTAATGTGTTTCTTTACGCTAACTTTCTTAATGTTGCACGCTTTGGTGCCTTGGATTGTGCGTTTGTTAGGATTGCTCGCTTTGTAATTTTCTTCATTTACATCGTGGACATTATCGGAGTTTCCAACACCTCCTCCGCATTCAATAATCATGAGATTTGTATTATTGACATTCTAGCATTTGTATGTCATGAATGTTAGTACAATCCGTACATAGAAAAGAAGATTTTTATTCACATGTAAATTAGATGTGTTTATTCATATGAATTTGAAAACATAGTTATGGAAGATGCAGGATGCATATTAAGTTGTTACTTGCGTTCATGAAAATTTCTTCAAAAAATACAAAACACTCTTGAACATAAGTTAAAGAAATAGGCTTGATGTGATAAGTAAGATTTATTTGAGATTTTGTTAGCCTAATTAACCATAAATAATGAATTAAGAGAATAGTTTTATTAAATATGATTAATTGAAACTTCAAATGTTTTGTTTAGTCTCTTACCTTGATTAGATTGATCAAAGTAAGTTGTAGTTAATTAATTATGGTTAGTGTAAAACAAATATGATTAAGGTGATTAATTCCAAACACCATTAACCACTTAATGTTCCTATCCCTTAATACCTTCACCTCTATGATACCCTCACTCTAGATACCCTTTTCTTAGTTGTACACTTGGTAAAACCTTTTGGTTTCAACAAACCATAATTGTTATAATCCTTCTATTTTGATGAAACACTACAGTTTTATATGGTGTTAGAATTGAATAAGTCACATGTTGTTAGAAAAATAATACAACATACTATAATCATGCTAAAACAGAGGCATTAGGAACTAAACACACAATTGAAAACTCTATAGTTGGTAGACGTTGAATTTTTAAAATTTAAAGGCAGCAGACTTTCTTTCACTAAAGGAAGTGTCAGTAGCACTCAAAAGCTTCAAATACAATGTGTAATAGCTCCACAGAAAGCTAACTTGTTATGCTACGGACTTTATAAAGCTTCATTTTCAAAACATAACAACAAACGATTGAAAATCAATTTGAAGCACAATTATGAAAACCGCTTACATGTTAAAAGAGAAAGATACACTTTCTACTCAAAATAGAGTCACTGCTTCATAGTAGCTTCAAATTGCACACTTAATAGCTTTTTAGGAAGACAACCTTGAGATGCGCAAACTTTTAAAAATTCACACTTAAAGCCGTTCTTACAAATTGTACGATTATCAACTCATCATAAGTTTTTATAATACGTATGAGATTTCATCATGACATCGTGCTTGGTTTCTTGAAGCTTCAAAATTTGATGTGAATCTTTTGTTTATGGATAGACAAAACTAACAAAAAAATTTATAGCCTGAAACTCAACTAATTTGTTTCCTTCTGAAGTTGATAGATAATTGGCTTGCTTGCTTCAAAAATCGATAAAAGACTGAAGTCAACACACATACACAAAAGTAAATAGACTGAAGTCAATCGAGCTAAATTGAAGTCGAAAGTGAGAAGTCATTTCAGATAATTTGATACTCAAATGCTCATAGACAAAAGTCGATGAATACAAGGAAATCACATCTTTTATGAAGTTTGCATTCTCAAAATTAAGTTCTATCTCCAAATTTTGCAGTAACAATTTTTGAGAAAATAATGCTTTAAATGAAGTTCTCATATTTTCTTCTTCAATTTCTCATTCCAAGATACAATAGAAATATCATTCATCTCTAAGTGTACTTAATATGTATAATATCACAAACTCTAATTTGTACAAATAGTGTTAAAGTTGACATTTAGTGTTATAACATTATGGAGACAATTGAAAATTGGTGTAACTTTCGGCTATTACTGTTTTGAACACTAATCTACATATTTAGTGAAGTGTTTCAAGAGCCAAAAAACCAATATTAGAAGTAAACATGAATTAAGGTGTGTCAAATTCTTAATCTAAAGGTTGTTTGGAATGTACATTCAAAAAAACTACCCTCATAGAACCTATAAAACACAAAAATATGCTTTATTATTTACATACATGTACGTTCAAATACAAAGGTCCGTTTTTGTGAGTAGAAAAGACATGTAAAAAATTATTTGGATAAAAAATTCAAACAATAGCATTACCAGAAATTGTGCTATTTATGTACTTGCTATAGAGTTCCAACTGTACGTACCAAAACGAGCCTGAATATGGTTGGTGGTCATACTAACAATCTTTGTTGTTTTGTTCTCATAGGTATGAAGTTTTGGTCCTATTGCATAATAATATTTTGAAGAACTATATTGCCATGTAAACAATTCTATTTCCTTTAATGCAATTATTGCTATTTAGTTACTCTATAGTAATAAAGAATGACTTGTTTGTTTCCACGTTGGCCAAATATGATACTCATAAATTTACGCGTTGAAATTACATTGCTAAATGTGAAAATCAAAACATAGAGTTTTCCTACAACAAAATGACTACAAAATGATATTGAGTGTTCCACGTCAGATGATATTTTTCACATAGATTAAATTTGGAAAAAAATAGAAAAGCCATGCACAAAAGAGAATAAAATAAAGACAATTGCGGATCTTGGCAAGAAATAATTGCAAGATGACTTCAACTTATCCACGTCATGAAATATTTTCTAGATAGATTAAATATGGAGAAAATAGAGAAGCGACATAGGGAAAAAGTTTAAAAAAACTTATTGTAGTTCTCGGCACAAAATGACTGCAATACGACTCCAAGTTTTCTACGTCATCGAATTGCTCAAAGACTCCTTGTTTTTTACATCAGAAATAATATTTAGCATAAAAAAACAAGGAAGAAAATAGAAAATTCACGTTGGACTTTAACAATAAATAAATTGAGGTTGTTGACCTCGTATGACCACAATAATGACTTTGCAGTACTCACATCATTAAGAATTTTAAGAATGAAATAAATAAGGAAGAAAACATATGAGCCACGTCAAAACCTCTAAGTAAGCTAATTGTAGTTTCCAACATGGAGTGGCTGCGGGATGAGTGCTCAAGTTCTACGTCAATGTAGATATAAAATCCACATCGGATACGGGAAAAAAAGAACCAATAGTGGTTGGAGTATATCAATATCGAAGGACTCTTGCTTTGCTACAAAAGCAAAATGGACGATAAGTTGTAGATGCAGTTGGTTTTGAGGCCTTTCATTTATGGACGTTTTAAGCAATCGTATATATGAGTGACGTATGACATTGGGCTCGGATGTAGTCATCTTGTACACATCTTGTAGTCACAAGCACCGTGTTGTCATTTATTACGAGCTCACAAATACCTTGTTCTCTAGTGGTGTGAAATCATACCCCTTATACTTGAAGTTTTTGCATTTTTCATATATATGAGCATATATCATTAATTTGACTAAATTTTAACGTGCCCTAACCATGTCAACAAACCCTTAAGTGAATATCACTTAGAAAATGAGGGATTTTGAAGCATTAATGATCTTGACCGAAAGATCCAGGAATCCAAACCTTATTCATAACAACCACAAATTTGGATACGGAGAGCCTGACCAGACTCATAACAACCACAAATTGGCTTCAATCAACTTTTAGGAGTTATTGAAAGAAATTAAAATGTAGTTAGTGAGAGGCAAATCATTATTCTGCCTGCCCCAGACCACTGAACACAAACCTGCCCATTCCAAAAGAACACTTGAGGTGCCTGTCGACGGACGGAGCTCCTCGACGGAAGAAGCTCCCCGACGGAAGAAGCTCCCCGACGGAAGAAGCTCCCCTCCTGGTCGTCGGCGTCGTCGAGTCGTCGGCTGGCTGAAGGCTGGGGGTTTAGTGGCAAGGGACATCCTCGCGCGCGTGTGCGAAGGCTTCTGGGGTTTAGGGTTCCGAGTAGTGGAATAGGGCGGGTTGTGGCTGTGCAGGAGCCCAGCCAGGAAGAGCAAGAGGAGAGAGAAAGATGAACAACCAGAAGATTTTGCAGTTGGCAAAGGGCTTCCGAGGGCGCAGCAAGAATTGCATCCGCGCCGCGAGGGAGCGCGTCGAGAAAGCGTTGCAGTATGCGTACAGGGATCGCCGCACCAAGAAGCGCGACATGCGTGGCTTGTGGATCCAGCGTATCAATGCCGGCACTCGCCAGCACGGGGTAAGCATTTCTAATCTGAAACCGAGAATTAGGGCTAAATTATCATGTTGAAGCGATTTGAGACTTGGCGTGCGAGATTATCAGAGCAATCGAATCGGAAAGCGGAGTGTGAGTATCTTACGAATTGTTGCGAATCTGTATCCAATCTGCGAGGATTTAGAGAATGTAATGGCTGCTGGTAGAGTATTCTAGGTCAAGGCGTCTCGACTGGATCACTCCGCATCACAGGAGTAGTTGATTGTCATTCTCTCCGTATCAGAATCCCGAGATTTGGCCTATCGACTCTCAAGACACTGAACAATCATCTTATTAATGAAGCTCAGTTTTTTTTTTCTTCATAATTTCATTTTCGGCAACAAATAAAGGGAGAGAATTATCTGAAGAACTGCAGTTATCTGCTTCGGATATAAAATGTAGCAGAGGCAGATATCTCATGGAATTGTGATAATTTTTGACAGTGGTGTTAGGAATTTATTAGTTCACGAAGGAGGATCATATAGGGCGTATGTATGTAACGCTCCATCATTTCAGGATGAGCTTTGATGGACATTCTTGAAGGTTGAAGATATTTTTCAAAGTTGAATGACCATTTTATGATGTAGGTTAACTACGGGGAGTTTATGAACGGGCTCTCGAAGGAGAATGTTAGCTTGAACCGGAAGGTGTTGTCGGAGATTGCGATGCACGAGCCTTACAGCTTCAAGACTTTGGTGGAAATTTCCCGCATCGCTTTCACACAAGTGAAAAGCAAGCCTGACACTAGTAGTTCACCATCAGGTAAGGATTCTTATTCTCATGTCCGGTTTTCAGTTCCTTTGAGTTGTTCGGTGTATCAGTACCTACCTCGTTATAACTACGCTAAATCTTAGAAGCCTCATCTCTTACAAGTGTATTGCTTGAACGGCTCTTGCAGTTTAAATGGGTGAGTCTTACCTTATGCAACAATGACCTCAGCAGCATGAGTTTCCACCAAGGAAAAGCTTCGCATTCGACTCTTGCCATGCAGCTTATCAGGCATCAGTCTGCACTTCGCACAGGAAGATCAGTTGTAGTGCAAGAATACACGTCTGCTCGAAGCGTTACAGAAGGGTTCACTGTGTCGTCCTTTTGATTGAATCATGAAGGTGTATTCAGCGTGTGGAGTGAACAATCAGATGGAGTGCACCAAGGATGTATCTCTCTTGAGCATTGTGCCAGGAGGATGTCAAAGCACAATTCGTGCTGCTAAACAACACTTATTTTGAAGCTCTAGTCAACAAAATCTGCCTGTATCTGTTGCCTGATATTTCTGATAATTTCTCAGCACATGTTGTAGATTCCAGTCTCATTGTTTCAAACAGGTGAAGCCGTGTGATGATCGGAGAGGTTCTTTCGAATAGCTTTTTGATTGACATTTTATGATATCTATTCCAGCTGAAACAAATTTTACATGTATGTCTGTGAAAATTGGACTAAAACAGGGGCTGAAAAGCTGAAATCGACAAGCATGTAAAAATATGTATTACTTAGCTATTAAGTCCTTGTAGTTCATGTACTAGCTAAGTTACAATGCTTGGGATTGCTGATGAAGGAACTCTTGCCTTCTTTTAGTGTGATTAGAGTATTTGTACAACTTGTTGTATGTCCTAAGTCTAGCATAAGTACTTAGCACATGTAGTTGTGTGTATGAGATAGCATAAGTACATAAGTACTTCTGTGTATGAGATAGCTGTACAGTGACCTTCAAAACTGTCCCAATGTTTGTACATGTTACATTCAAAAAATAATGTAGGTAAGAGAAACTCATGGAATGGAATGTAGTAAATTTATTGAAATAGTATATACAATGTACTAATTGATTACAAAAATTCCAACAAAATTGAAGCGCTCAATGAGAAAGGAAAAAAACCTAAAGCTACTCTGTACATTGGTACACTTTTGAACGTCCAACATGGAAATTCCTCACCACTTTGTCCATTTTCCTCTGGATTTTAATACAGCTGCTATTCGTCTGGGCATTGATTCTATAAGTCTCTTGCAATCATCAACAGTGATAGAAGGGAAGGTTTCTTCCACACGAGACCATAATTCAAGTATCCCTTTTGGTGGTGTGTCATATCGATTCAATCTCCTTTTCAAAATTGCCCATAGATTTTCTATAGGATTCAAATCTGGAGACTGAGCAGGCCAAGATAAGACAACAAAAGGTTGCCTAGAAAACCATTGTTTCATACTATTACTGGTATGTATAGGTGCATTATCCTGTTGAAATATGACTCCCGATGGATCTAAATTATATTTTTGAATTGTACCATGTAGATGCTCCTCCAAGATTTTTTGATAACCATGCTGATTGAGGCGACCTTCAATTCTACACATCCTGCCAGGTCCATGTATACACATACATCCCCATATCATCACAGAACCACCACCATGCTTAACAGTCGGAATAACGGTCCGCTCTGAAAGTTCCTGTGGATCACGAACCCAACACCAAACTCTCCCATCTAAAGAAAATATGTTAATTTTAGTCTCATCTGAGAATATCACGTGACTCCAGTCATCAATAGTATAGTGCTGATACTTTCTGGCAAATTCTAAGCGAGCCCTAATATTACTGCGTGACAAATGTGGTTTCTTTTCTTTCACATGCGATTGCAAACCTGCTCTACAAAGTCCACGGCGTACAGTAACTTCACTGACTTGTACTCCAAAAACTTCTTGCACATGTTTAGTAGCTTCTCTTGCAGTAGACACCTTCCCTCTTGTTATACTAGTTACACAAGACCGCTCCATTGCACTTGTCAACTTGCGTGGTCTACCTCCAACTAAAAGCTTTGCATCTGGAAAATGCTTCTTACGGAGCCTCTGTACACTTGATTTACCAACATGCAAAGAATTTGCTATCTCTCTCACACTACAACCTTTTTGAAGCAAAGAGAGTATACCTTGTTGCTTCCCCTGGGACAATGGTCTCACCATTTTCACTTGTGAAGCTAAACACGAAAGAAACAAATATATGACGCAAGAAGAACAAATACACACAACAGAACACAAACCAAGCAATTCACAATGCATGTACACTTCACTTGCTATGCATACAAGATTCACTCATATGTTCTTTCAAAACTGTCCCAATGAAGAGAAAATATCTAGAGCTTCAATTCATGCACATACATGTAGAGACAAGTGGTAAGCCTTGCTCCTTGATTACCTTACTAATGATAGTATGTAACTAAATTGATGCCATGTCAGTCTAGCATGCAATCACTATGTGGTGACTCACCAAACTTTCAAATTATAAACATTGGGACACTTTTGAAGGTCACTGTACATCGAAATCCACAACCTTCGCGCTAGAATTACGCAGATTAACAACCACTATCCTTGGTGACCAAAAATGTCTTTTGCCATTTCGGGCAGCCTAGGTTTTTCGGTTAAAATTAACATCTTTGACTAAGATCTTACTGTAAATACCCTTTACTACAGGGTGTATATGGAAAACATAGCAAATTCATCTATCTATCTTTGAATCTTTTGAGACAATTCTTGGGATGTGATTCAAGAGGGGGCGTTTAAGAGTTAGCTTCTTTTTAATTTTTGTTACTTGGTTATGGTCATAACCAAGTAAGAACACCAAACCCTTGTGGGTTGGCGTCACTAAAAAGGCTGTTCCACCTACCCTTGATGATGTGCCCAGGGGATATAGCAACAACAAAGTTCATAACTAAATCACTACTCAATGTCTAAAGTGACCTAAGTCAAGATAAAGACCAATTTTACTACAACAACCTTCAAAAATTTCAAAGACAATCTTCAAAGTTTTTAGTAATTTTTTAACTATTTTTAAAAAAATTGTCGACACTTGAGGTTTTGGAATAATTCGAAAAATCATAATAATAATAAAATAAAATAAAAATAAAAAATAAAAAATAAAAAAATTGCTTGAAAATCACAAAGTCATGAAGGCACCTCATGATTGTTTCTCAAAACCAAATATATTTAACATGA
This sequence comes from Bryum argenteum, assembly GCA_037043015.1. Classification (NCBI taxonomy): domain Eukaryota; kingdom Viridiplantae; phylum Streptophyta; class Bryopsida; order Bryales; family Bryaceae; genus Bryum; species Bryum argenteum. The sequence continues at coordinate 15,005,003 of CM073330.1, forward strand.
TGCATGTTATACCATGCTGCCATTTTATACCTCCTCAAGCACCAAGATAAGCCTTGTGGTGCTTGTACTTGTTGTATTTAGAACAAATTGTTTAAAATTCATATGCGGTAATCGTTGTTCAATTTAGTATATAAACATGGGAATGCATACTCAAGAGAGTCTTGTAATTATTTATACTCAAAAAGTTTGAATCTACATGCTACCAAATTATGATGTGGTTATAAATTGTTAATTGTTGTTTTTGTTGACTTGGAGATTATTCAATAGAGACTATGTAGTGATTCTAGAGCTCTTGTTCTGCATTATTTAGTTGCTTATGTTATACTCTACAATATAGCGGACATAAGTATATTCGGTTGTAGGGTGCTTTTGGCATCCTCATTTTTATTTTTATTTCTTCCTTCAACCTTCTTGGTATACTGTTGCATAGTTTTGCAACTTTATAGCACAAAGTTCAATTCAAGCTTTCTACTTGGGAGTATGACTATTTTTGAAGGATCATTTTAGATTTTAATGATAAAGCTCATCTAATTCTAATAAAGAGTAAATGTAGCTTTAACTATGAATTGTGTTGGTATTGCAGGATTTCTATGCTGCATAATCTAACTCCGAAAAAAAAAAATTGCAGGAAAAGTAACAAATATAATCATTTTTTTGATGTTGGTGGGAGCACAATAAAACAAGCATTCTGTATCATTATGGACATCACTTTTACATTTTCTACTAATGCTTGAGGCCAATTTTGAAGTATAGATCCAAGGTCCAAACTTGCTAAAGTTGATCCAAAATATCAAAATATATAATCCAAACCATTAGCCATTGGCACCTTTTAACAAATCTAAAGGCTTTCACTACACCTAGTTAGAATTCATAAAAATGTAGGATACTACATTTAATGGCACCCTCTTGGTGATGAACAAAGAGAATTTCATTTGGTAGGTTTGTTGTTGAACTAAGAGCTTGTCAGAGTTATGCTTTGGTAAAATTATTTTAAAAGAGAAAATAAATAATGAATAGTAAATAAATATATATGTAAAGGAAGGCCTTACTTGTGTTCTACCCCTTCTAAGTCAAGCATAGGTATTATATGTACTATCAAATTTTGCTATGTGATGCAAATAATTCATTCTTTGGCATGAATAGACCCAAATTTTAATGCATATCTACTGACTATGTAGTAAGCTTATAAAAACACGTTGCATAAACATGGGAAAAGTACTACTGCATTTGTTAGTATATGGTTGAGGTTTCTACAATAAGCAAAAGTACAATAAAAATGGGGTCAATATAACTCAAGAGTCAATTTGGCTCTTAATTCTTTACATTCTAACTACAAGTTGTAGGTTAGAACATAGGGAGGTACTACACCTTTGTCCATGATTGAAAAATTGAATGAAATGAAGTAGTGTACAAGTAAGTTGGAAGATCTTTCTTTTTCTTTTTTTCTTTTTTTCTTTTTTTCTTTTTTTCTTTTATCAATAATGGTTAAAGTTTGGACAATTGAACCTGTTGGGGGAATCCCGAGGCCCCAAATAAATTGAGTATCAATTTCAAAATCACATTGCGTCAATTCACCATATCAAGTGGGAAAGATCTTTGCCGGTTTGGAGGGATTTTGATATGAAGAGTCAAAATTGTTGCGTTTGATTCCTACATCTTGCAAGTATCGATGAAGCGATGGCAATAATGAAATGACTAAATTTGTATGGACCTTGTAGCATATTCTTAAGGTTAAAATTTGTAAAAGATAATGTTGAAGTTAACACATTTGAACCATGGATAATCTAAATGATAAGATTTTGAGATATTTCTATCAACCTTATTTACACATGATTCTAGCAATGTTGGAAATGCACGATCAAAGACAAGAGGAATACTCAGAAGTTGGTCACTAATCAAGACTGAAGGTAATTATCAAAACTATATACCGTAGTTAGTTAATATTTACTACTAATGTATGGAAGGATAATATAACTGGACAATTATTGCATTGTTGTGTACGTTGCTATGAATTAGCTTGCTTAAGTTGTCAGGTGGACCACTCAAGTAAGTCGCCAAAGGTCTTGATTGGCTTGCTTGAGGTGTCAGGTGGACCACTCAAGTAAGTCGCCAATGGTCTCGATTGGCTTGCTTGAGTTGTCAGATGGACCACTCAAGTAAAACGCCAACGGTCTCGATTGGCTTGCTTGAGTTGTCAGATGAACCACTTAAACCAACGGTCTCGATTGACTTGCTTGAGTTGTCAGATGGACCACTTAAACGGTCTCGGTTGGCTTGCTTGAGTTGTCAGATGGACCACTTAACCCACGGTCTCAATTGGCTTGCTTAAGTTGTGAGACGGACCACTCAAGTAAGTCGCCAACGGTCTCGATTGGCTTGCTTGAGTCGTTAGATGGACCAGAGTGTCGATTGGCTAGCTTGAGTTGTCAGATGGACCATTTAAAAATCAGCTAGCGGTCTCAATTGACTTGCTTGAGCTGTCACATGGACCACAGTCTCGATTGGCTAGCTTGAGTTGTCAGATGGACCATTTAAAAGTCGACGAGCGGTCTCAATTGGTTTGCTTGAGCTCTCACATGGACCACTTAAAGTCGGCGAGCGGTTGGGTTGGCTTGCTTGAGCTGTCACATGGACTACTTAAAGTCGGCCGTAGAAAGCCAAATGACAACACCTACATTGCCTTGTGTGATTAGTCACATGGACGACTAAAAGTTTGTGGCTATGGAAAGCAACATGACAAAAGTCCTTTCAACTCTAAATAACAATTGTGTTTCATTTGTGCATTATAAACACTTCTTTAAATGTGTGTGCTTTTGCCTTTGCAACACAATTAGGTCTTTGATGCAGTTTTTAGTTTCTAGTGTTCTTTATTCTGCAAAAGAGATGGGTACTCGTTATAAACCATTTTATAATTATAAGTTTTACGAGTGAGCTTTAAAGTGAAAAATGTCAAGTTTATTAGACCTTTGATGAATCGAAACGAGTTGAATTATTTTTCCTTCGTACATGAGAAAAAGATAAAACCTCCTTGTATATCATCACACTAGAGATATCTTCTTATGAAGAATTTTGTTCCAACCTAAGAATCCATGCTTACACAACATAGCTACAAGTACTAATTATTAAAAAATAATTTCATGTCAAATGATAATGGAGTTGTATCTTTTTTTAATACTACACAATTAATGTATAAGTATATATACATCTTCATTGATCAAAAAGTCCATTTTTTCTTGAACTAAAAGTAAGAGGACACTCCATTTTTATATTTGTATCGATAATTTTATAGTAGTAATATAAAAGCCAATGTTTTGATTTTTTATGGTTAATTTTGAAATGACTTTATTTAAATATTGATCCTTCAACTTCAATATACTACAAGATTTATACGTATATGTAAATTGTAACCCCTAAACACTTAAAATAGGTCTTGGAGGTTCATGTACGAATAATAATCAACCAACTTTGATTGTTGAAATCTTACCAATGAAGAGGAATTAATGGCTCAAACTTAACATGTGAGTAGAATGTCAAGTTAAATTTGAGATCAAACTGTTTAAATTTTGTAGAAATTTTTAGATTTCACTTTATTGGTCTTGGAGTAAAAGAATGTCATTTTGATGATCTAGATAATTTTGCCATAAGGATCTTTATGGATTTTGAAATTGTCATATCATCATAAAGTATTTACATTTGAATGACCCAAGTATTTTAGTAATGATAAGCATTTGGCGTAGCATTTATTATTTGTGATTAAGTTTGTAGGCATATAACAAAATAGTCAAAAGATTTACTTCTAATGACTACTAATAATTAAGTAAAGTTAATTTTCAATATCATTATTAGAATTTTTCTAAACACAAAAAAATTTCTCTGCCTCTAGTGATATGTTATATGTAGGTATACATACATGCTTAAAGCTCCAAATATGTGTAATTGCTATGACTCCTATATATAACTAAATATTGGTTATATTTAATATCTAGAGACTTTAATTTTTACTATCACATATTGGCAAATGAAAAACCTATCATGAATCTTTGATTATAAAGAACATCAAACCCATGATTTTTTTTTTATCATATTATTATGTGTGCATAGCCAATTCAACTTTAAGTGCCAAATATTGATTTTATTATAGACTGAGTTTAAACTTGCTTGTTTATTTTTGTTTAGATATTTTTTTCTTAGTGTAAATATCACTTTCAGATAATTGAAAATATAGCCATTTAATAAGCCATCATTTCTGCAAAACTAGCCATGCTAGATTTGTTACAATATGACCATCATAACATGGTATATTGAGATTAAGATGGATATTGAATCATTCTCAGATTGAGATTGATACAACCAAAAACATATAAGTATCTTTTATAGGCTTTTATTACCATAGCCCTCGAACTCCTTTCTTAACTGATTTATATATCTTAAGAATTACAAAAGATTTGTTATATGGGGGAACATACTAACGATGTCCTTGTTTACTACCTATACCAACTTCTGTCATGTACCTAAGTATATTATGAAAAGTAGATTGGATATTGTTTGACGATCAATACGTGAGATTTTTCTGCGGAGTCCTTCTTTTTGTCGCGTTGCTATTACATCGCATCACGCAAATGTAGGTAGACACACCATTGAAGAGACATCATACTATTTCCTAATGATGTCCTTATCCTACTACAGTTAGATCCTAATTCTGTTATTTTAGCGACCGTGCAATTTAAGATACATAGACTCTTTTCCAATGCTGTCTATCCCATTGATATAATATCCTGCTGCGATTGCGTCGGTGAACATATTACAAAAAACACATCGGACTATTTTACAACGGTGTCCCCCTCTTGTCATCTATACAGACTACATCATCAACAACATCAACGTTGTCCCACTCTCATCGTCCACGCTGTCCTACGCCGTCCTACTCTAGTCGTCAACGCTATCCCATCCCACTCTTGTCGTCAACGCTATCCCATCCCACTCTTGTCGTCAACGCTATCCCATCCCACTCTTGTCGTCAACGCTATCCCATCGACTATTGTCATCAACGCTATCACCACCGACTCACTATCCCACCAAATCCAGCGACTCGCTAATCCCACCTACTTCCCACCGACTCCACTATCCCACCGACTTCCCATCGACTCGCTATCCCACCGACTCCACCGACTCCACTGTCCCACCGACTCGCTATTCCATCGACTCGCTAATCCCACCCACCGACTCGCTAATCCCACCCACCGACTCGCTAATCCCACCGACTTCCCACCCACCGACTCGCTAATCCCACCGACTTCCCACCGACTCCACCGACTTGCTAATCCCACCGACTTCCCACCGCTATCCCGCTATCCCACTGACTCACGAATCCCACCGACAACACGATCCCACCAACTCTTGTCCACCAACTCTTGTCGTCAACGTTGTCAACGTTATTCCACCGACGCTATCCCACCATCCCACCGACTCGCTAATCCCACCTACTCGCTAATCCCACCTACTCGCTAATCCCACCTACTCGCTAATCCCACCTACTCGCTAATCCCACCGACTTCCCACCGACTCCACCGACTCGCTATCCCATCGACTCCATCGACTCGCTATCCCACCGACTCTTGTTGACGCTATCCCACGCTATCCCACTCTTGTCGTCAACTTTGTCTCACTCTTGTCGTCAACTTTGTCCCACTCTTATTATATATACGACCACATGACCATCGTCGGACTACTCCTTAATACTTTAAGATTGATATCACGTGAGTAAACATATGGTCAAATTTCAATTTTGCTTCGAGTCGAGGCTTCATTATATTTCAATGGTCAATGAGCACCTTGGTTTTTCTTCTCCACTATGGTTGACGTAGTAAATACAGCACATTAGGAGGGGGCTCATGCAATTGAGGTGGGTGGGCTAGTGTCGGAGACAAAATTTGTGAGGAGGAATCACCCGGCTCAACGGCGGGCGGGCAGGGACACCGGGGCCAAACCCTAAAACTGGAGTGGGAGCGCAGGAGGCACAACAGAGCACTGGAGTAGGAGTGGCAGACCTGCACTCTCAAGTCGATCACATTTCAAGCTTTCAGAGGATCAAGGAAGAATTCCAAACCCCCCTGCACTTTCATCGATCGCTCGCTCGCTCGCGGACGCCATAGCCAGCAATTGACGGTCCGGCCCAGGCCCGCTAGAGCCTGCCATTTTCCTCTCTTTCCTCATTCCGAGCTGGCGCTCTGCGATGAATCCGCATCTCCTCAAATAGCTCATGCAGTGTTACGGCAGCTCTTGTGCTCCCCCCCTCCTTTTTTAGCTTCCTCCTTCCGCTTTCCCCGCTGAGCCAGGGTTTGCGCCACAAGCGAGCCCCCGAACGCCAGCCATGGATCTCACCCCGGCATGGTGATGCTCTGCTTGAATGAGAGAGTGTTCGCGCTTTGGGAGCAGCAGCGCCGCGGCTGTGATTCGACCGACGACGGACTGTCCTCTTCCGCTGCAGTGCTCGTCTTTCCAGGGTATGGGCCACACTCTGCAGGGTTTTGAGTGGTCTTTTGATGCGGAAACGGCTCTTTGTTGGCGAGAGAGAGTGTGTGAGCCGTTCTTTCGTATGTGAGGGGAATGCAGGTTATGTTTGGATCTTAAGCCTTGGCTAGTGGTGACTTAAGGCTACTTGGCGTCTCTGGTGTCCGATCAAGTCACATTCAGGAGACTTCTGTTATTAGTGAGGCTGTAAGGTCGGGGCGTATGTCGGAGCTCGAATGATACAACCCGCATTTCTAGGAAACACTGTCTAACGAGAACACTCCGCGCTTCTAGTTGCACATCGTCAAGAGTTCGTATACCTCACTTAGGAGAATGTAGATGTCTGTGAATAGAAACGCTTAAGCCGTTTACTTCCCGCCTACATTATCATCGAAGTCTTAGATCGTAAGATTTCTGAAATACCACAGTTGTTCGGAGTTGATTATGCCTTATGATGTAGTTGCATGCAGGAAGTCTTAGGGTCTTGTCCCCGTTGTAATCTTCTACAGTGCTCTGATATTTTAGGTCTGAGAATCTCTTTAATCTGCACAAGAATGACAGCCAAGCACGAATTTCATCTAACTTACTCGTCTGTGTGCAGATCTTGCGCCTTGGGCAAGAACGTCGGAAGGTATTCGGGCCAGTATCTGTATACTGCTGCTGTTGAACACATGTTGACATATTAGCGTGGAAGTAGTGTTAGAGTATCCCGGAAGTTCCAGTATGGAAGACCAATTCGCGAACATATTACAACGAAACTACGGATTGAAAGCTGTTGGGAAATCAGCATCCTATGGGCCGCGATCAGACGCAGGGATCTCGTCTAGAGCATTGGACAGAGGCAAAAGCGTTGGAAGTGGACTCGGACGCATCAATCAATCAGCCGCTGCCGCTTTGCTGTTGGCAGGAGACAACCTTGGCACTTTGAGCAAGTCTTCGCGCCTAGCAGATCCGCCGTTGACGGAGGGGAGCGCACCTGAGCAAGGTTTTCGTGCCACTTCCAAGTAAGCTCACTTTGATTTTTGAGTTCATGAGAAAGTGGTATTCCGCATTCAGTGTACGTGGACTGGTGGAGATCAACGTGCAATTCAACGAGTCTGGAGGCACTTAGTTTTAGATAGACTTTCTCTGTCCCTTGCTGGACGCGGCAGTACCGTAATGTGGACGAGCCAAATATCAAACGAAGCCATTTTCCAAGTTGAGCGTTGGGGTGATGATTCCGAGTCGTTGAAGGCATACGCACTGGTCATTGAATGACTCGGAATGCGACATGTGGCCTTCATTAGTAAATCCCCATCGAGACGTTAGGGCTATTACCGGTTTTGTATTCTGAAATCGATCGTGGAATGTTTGTCCAGGAGCAGCAGCGTGGGAGGTTTCGATGAATTTTACGGTGGGGGCAGATCAGGTTCTGCTTCAAGCTCGAGCTTAGCTGATCTTCTCGCTGATGGAAACGCTGGAAAGTCAGCAGGTGCATCTGTAGACACCCCTTACAATGAGGATATACCTGCCGTTTACTCTCAGAGCAGATCAAGGCCAACAGACCATGCTGTTCAAAGCAATAATGAGCAAGGTGGGCACTTGATTACTTCCTATGGTTCCTGTCATGCTTCATGAGATAGGGTTCAGGAACCGGTGTTTATGCATCTTCGCAAGGAAGCTGCTTATGCAAGCATCCGTGAGCCGAGTGCTAGAACTTTCTGATCAGCAGTTGCATATGGTGCTTCAGTATTATGCAAGCGCCCATGCATCATAGTCGTTTCACCTCAAGGTGATCAGGTCGATGTGACAATGCAATTCAACTGAACTTTTTCGAAGTGCAGAACCCGAAACAAATCTGACAGAGGCGTTTTGCAGCATCAATCAGAAAAAGTCTCCTAGCCGTCGTAATGAGTACTGGATGAACAAACACTGCTTCGGAGAACTTACTCGTGAATGTTCGAAGTGTTCGCGTGATGTTGTCCTGGTGTGGTCAGTCCAGCCTGCGATTAGCTTCAGTTTTGAATGGTCTTTGAGGGTTTATCTGTCTTAACCTAGGGGTACCAGTCTACAGCCGTATGCGTTGGAGCGGTTCTCACAACTGCAGTGCCCTGGTTCACTTGTACACACCTTGAGGGTGGAATCGGATGTGATACTAATGGGTAATGTATGGACGCAGAGGCCCCGAAAGAAAATGTTGGAAGGAGATCATCTCGGGGCGGAGAGTCGAGGCGATCTACCGAGGAAGAATTTCTAGACTCGCTTATTGTGGAACATAGAATGGGAAGTCAGGCAGGTTCAGTTCCAAGTTCGTACGACAGCCCGAGGTCTCAGAATTTGAAATTCAGCGGAGCAGCGGAGGCTGATCCTGTAATGACCGGCAGTTTCTTGAGAGGATTTGGATGGTCTAGAGCGAGGGCAGCGATGCCTTTGAGTTCTGGGAACGTTGAGTCTCAGCCAGACGCGTCTGTTGGAAACGGAAGCCATGGTCCAACAGGAAATGGGGTGAACCCTGAGCTTAGTCGCAAGACAGTGTCAGGCGCGTCATCTGCGTCCGTGGATGGTTCGGAAGCAGAGCTTCTTGGAAGGCCCGATTCATCTACAGGGTTCACAATACCTGCGTCGAAAGGCACTATGTTTCCAGATGTTAACGATCCGAATTCTCCTTCTAGCGCGGACTTGGTGACTAAACGGCTGAGTCAGGTGAAGGTGTCGAGTGCCGAGCTCGATTCTGGGGAGGGAGTTCGTAACTCAGCGGAGAAGCTGGCGAAAACCCCGAAGAGCCCAAAGACTCCCGCTTCAGGAAACAGTGAGGTGAAAGGATCGCCGAGTTCCGGCCCTGGCCCATTCGCTGCAGAGTCTCGAAGTCACGCGTCCTCACAAGGGGTGAGTCCGGAGGAAGCAGTGCCATTGCGTAGAGCATTCGACCTTAATTCGGTCGACAGTCCGACGGTATCTCCGTCGTACGTGCAGAGGTCCCGGAAGTCCATGCGACCTGATGTGATGAACCGTGCAAATGGATCTGCATCGAATATCGATGAGCCATTGACGAAGTTCGAGGTGAACATGCCGACCGTCGGAGCGTCGGCAGGATCGCAGAAAGTGCGGAGAAAGTCGGATGGGCTGAACGACGTGTGGCTGACGGTCGATCAGATTAGACTGGTGACCCGGCCGTGTAAACACCCACCCCCATCTAGACCTCCACCCCCCCCTCCTGCGCGACACTATGCTGGTGTGGACAAGATTCGCCGGAAATCTCAGTCTTCGGAAAGTGCAGAGGGACAGCGCAGTGAGAGGCTTCAGGCTTCGGACAGTGTGAGGCAGCGGTTCAGCCCGAATGCGGAGGTTTCGAGCGCTGACAAGGCCTACCCTGGTCAAGCGGCCCAGCAGCGAGTGGGTCTTGGACGAATGCAATCTAGTGCCAAGCAGGAGGTGTCTGGAAGCGAGAACGTTAATGGGGGTGTGGAGACGCAGGTAGAGAAGCAGAAGATGGGGTATGCTTTGCCGGAAGTGACGGTTGAGGATCTAGGTTCGGAGGAAATGAAACCATCCCGAGAGGAGAGGAGGAGGATGCGGGATCAGATTGAGAGGGAGCGACGGCGGGCGAAGAGGGAGGAGGAGCGGCGCAGGGAGAAGGAGCGGCTGCAGGAGGAAGGTCTGAGGCAGTCGATACCCAATGACACAGACCCGAGCGTGGTCCGAGAGGGTGTGCGGTCAAGAGAAGGCAGGCGGGAGAAGGTGTTTGACCCGAGGGAGTCTATGTCGAACGACACTGACACGAGCGGTGGGCGAGAGCCATCCCGTGGGCGTGAAGGCAGGCGGGAGAAGGTGTTCGACCCGAGGGACCTACTTTCTCATGACACCGATACGAGCGGTGGGCGAGAGCCATCGCGTGGGCGAGAGGGCAGGCGCGAGAAGGTGTTCGATCCGAGGGAGCGGCATTCTGTGGAAACGGTGTCGAGAAGGGATGAGAAGGACGTGCAGTTCCGAGTGCTGCGACAGCAAGAGAAGGAGTTTCAGGCGAGGATGGCGAGGCAGGAGGATGCAAGGGAAAAGGAGAGCGAGCGATCGAGTGACAAGATGAGAAGATCTGCAGAGAAGGCAGCTTTGGAGGCACAGGAGCGTGCGGAGAGAGCTGCAGTGGAGAGGGTGGTCCAGGAAGCTCACGAGCGGGCAGAGAAGGCTGCTCGTCAGAGGGCAGCAGCAGCGCGTGAGAAGGAACGCGCGAAAGAGAAAGAGAAAGAGAAGGAAAAAGATAAGGAGCAGCGGGACAGGGAAGAAGAGAAGTTGCGGGACAGGCTGAGAGAGAAGGAGAGGGGACTGGCGGATCAGTTGCGGAGCAAAGACAGTTTCCGAGCAACGAGCGAGCCACGACAGCGACCCACGGTTTTGAGCAGTTCACCGTCAGGACTGTCAAGGTTCTCTTCGGGGGGAAACCTGAGCAACTTCGCAGGGCAAGCAGAGGCACGATTGTGGCCGTCTGGGCAGAAGGGTGTGGTGGAGAAGGTGAGTGCTAACGTTCAGTTCCCATCTGGGGTTCCTGAGAGGTTTCAGGAGATTCCAGGAGAACCTGCAGATAGAAGGAAGCTGCGGCTGGAGAAGCAGTTGCTAATCGAGGAGCGAGCTGCGAAGGCGTTGAAAGAGAAGAACATGCGAGACCAGCAGGTGCAACGGGAGCAGGAGGAGAGGCAGAGGTTCGCAAGCAGTCTGGATGCGGACGTGCGGCGGTGGTCGGCGGGAAAGGAAGGCAACCTGCGCGCACTGCTATCGACGTTGCACGTGATGCTGTGGCCGGAGTGCAACTGGAAAGTGGTATCCTTGTCGGAGCTGGTGTCGGGACCTTCGGTGAAGAAGGCGTACCAGAGAGCGATACTGTGCGTGCATCCGGACAAAGTGCAGCAGAAAGGAGCGAACGTGAAGCAAAAGTACATAGCCGAGAAGGTTTTCGACCTGCTGAAGGATGCATATGCGAAATTCAATAGCGAGCTGTATTGATGATTCTTACGATCCGACGTGCGACGGACGATCTTGCGGGCTCACAGCTTTGAGCTAGTTATGCCCAGTTGCTGAAGCAGTTTGTGGGTGTGGAAGGTCCAGTGGGTTCCTGCCTTGGCATGACAGTTACACCCACCGGGCTCTTCCATGAGTTGCAGGAGGACGCACTTCATATGCTGTTCTCCCAGGGAACTTGGGGACGCTGTGTCTTGGTTCTACATCGTATTTGTAGATGCTGATCTGCTGCCGCCGAACTTCAACATTGACGAGAAGGAAAGTACGGAGCACTTAGTGTCCTGAAATATAAGGATGAGGTTCGTATTACTTCCTAAGGTACGGAGTGTTCTATTGTCTAGATACGGGGCAGATGTGACAGAGTCTAGTTCGTAGACATGAATTCACCAATTTATTGATTGAGCACTCCCTCGTGCGTGAAGTTAACATTACGCCAGATTGTGCTCAGTGGGGTTTAGTTGCTACTAAAAGTAGTGCAATGTGGAGTCCGACACTGTATTGCGTTCACGCTAGCTATGTGTAGGTTCTTTAGTTTGGGCAAACGGAAGCTCACTTTGGTGTAAGCCTTGTTTCCCATGTTTGTGATATATTGCCTCATAATGGCATCAGCAACGCGTGTGGTGCAGTTCTTACATGTGAGCCTCATGAAGCGCTCTACCAGTGGGATCGTTTGGTACATGTTCGATATATTGATAGGGCCAGCGATTAAGGTTAAGCGAGTTTGAGGGAGCTGTGAAATATCCTTGGCATTCTCTTCTGTATTTCATCTTAAGATCATTCTGTAGAAATTATACCAGTGTAGATTATTGTTGATAAAGATCTAGCTTTGAGATGATGCTATTGCATGAACTCAATGCCTTTCAGATATAATTAAAGTCAGCTTCAATGTTGTATCTGGAATTACATATGTGTCTATAATTTGTTTCCAAAAGTCGATGAATTGCGAAATGTATCGACTATGAACAAGCGGAGAGAGTGCAAATCGTGAATGAAGTTGGCATTGCATCGAAATGGAATTTTTTGCATCGAATCTCATCGCAGTATTATCACGTATATTTCTTATGCGGTGAGATAATTAGGCTTAATCGTTTGAGAGGAGTTGAATCTAACAGTTTGAGGGATTTTGTGGTTGCCTTTGATCTAAAACAATGAACAATCAAACGCCTCAGTACTTTTTATGATTAGTTTATGCTTGGTAAAATACTGCATGCATGAGATTTGATGACATGTTGACAATGTTTATTTTTAACAGAACAATGGCTACTACGGCTACTGCAACTTGCCTTATAATGATAACAATTGCCTATAAGACGTTCATACCATAAAGTTTTTATAATGATGACAATTGGTGTGATTTTTATACTTATATATATGAAAATACTCAATAGCCAATCAGATTTGGAAAAAAAATATTGAGGGGCAAGCGCTGGGTGTGTTGACAATCAGATGCCATTTATAGCTCTTCATTTGGGTGTGTAGTTTATTTTTTATTAGCGTACAAATTACAAATGGGAATTTTTTTTTCATGGACCATTTGGAGGCCAATATCTGAACCAATTAATTTCAACGGTTGACACTCCATGTCCAGTTCCTTTGCTTATCATCAAACTTTTATAGACAGATAATGAGGTGAGAGTGTCATCTATAATTCACTTTGTAGGGTAAGAGGGTCACCTATAATTCACTCTGTCAAACCACAACTTTCATAGTTGAAAGGTATTAGTATTTACACTTATGTGCCAAAGAAATGAGTTAGAAATGATGTGTTGATTTTGAGCGGTCACGCCTTTTGAAAACTCATAAAAATTCAAAAGCCTAGCTTGCAAACACTATGATTTAACGAAATGGGACAAATTTAGTCTCTTATAATAATTGTCAATTTAGTTCAGTATGTGTATAAGTGCTAATCAAATAAAGGGTTCTTCTAGGTGACCCTTTATATCGAACTTGCCCAAATAATAGTCATATTCTCTCGAATGCCGTGAACATTATTAGTCATCTTCGTGCTCGGCACTAGAAGCCTAGACTTGGTGTTTGGGGCTCATGGCCCCCAATGAGGAGGTCGTGGGTTCTACTCCGGAGGTCATCACATCCAAAGAATAGGTTGAACGAACACTCTATTCACACTAACCTCTAAATAGGTTGACATTCTTCTTTATTTCCTCTATCTTCGTGCGAGTAGCCGATCTTTGCAAAATAAGATCAAAAGTCTATTAGATTAGTTTACCCATACATATTGAAGAGACTAAAGAAAAATACACACCTAACTCTTATACATCCGTGAAATGTTTTAGTAAGTATACGAAGCTTTCAAAAAGTTTGTAACTCAACCGGACAATCTTGTAGTACACCTAGTGTAGGTCATGTGGGTCAAATTTGGAATCATGAGGCCTTATAGATTACTAGATCATAGTGTATTTGTACTCAACAACGATTCTGAAATTTCAGCATTTTCAATTTGGAGTGGAAATACTATCAACAAACCAATTGCAATCAAAATCTCACCAACAAGAAAGTTGTTCAACTTCATCTCAAGAACACTCTTGAACACACAAAAAAAATAAAAAAAATAAAAAAATCTTGCCTCAAATAATAGCCTAGCAATGATGAAAAGTGCCTCATATTTTACAAAGGAATAATAGTCCAAATCTTCACCTCTTGCACCAAAATCCATGCCGTGTCTTCAAAACATACTAAATGATATCAAGATTTCTACAAGGAGAACCTGACTCGATTTGGATTCCGACTCATCAAGTAAATTTGAAATCTAACGGTGGATATAGGAGATATTGCTCCTCAAAAACCAAGGAGTATTTGGGTTTAGTTTTTGGCCCCAGGGACGTATTAAATTATCATCTGTAAATTTAACCATGAAAAAGTATTCAATATTAGATATTCATAAAATGGTTAGTGGCAATAAAACTTTCAAATGTTCGATAAAATCTAAATCACAGACTATGTATATTCTAATGGGATAGTTTCATTTTGGTACTGAACAATTTGAGACTTAATAAAAAAGTTTCACTTATATGCACTTATAAGCATAAGTCTTATACAATAACTCAAGCTATATTGAATCTATAACATACATAGAAACTCAAAAGGTTTAATTTGTTTGGAATCTTGTAAAATCGCCCTTGTTTTTTCATAATGGTGTTTTCGATTGGGTCTTTGATTTTTTTACAGAATTTTTCATAAATACTAACTAGTACGTTCAGCGGCGTTGCCACACTCACACAAATAATTCCCGGTACTTTTGGGGTTCACATGGGTCCATAACAAAACTCAAAATTCAATATCTTGGGATCCATTTACTATTTATAGTCACCATTCTAATAATTGACTTTGGGATGTTTATCATATGCTAGATCGGAACATCTAAGGTTTGTGCATAATTTTTGCGTGAATTGCTCCGGAGACATTGTCTTCAAGGTGCAAAGGGGGAGTTGAAGATTGTCAATCCAAACATTTTGGTTCATAAATTTAGACGTGGATTTAGTTTGTTGAGTTGGATTCCAATGCAAATCTAGTCTTTGTACTAGAAACCTTGATACCATCGAAGATATGAGGAAGTTATGGCAATCATTTTCGTGCAAGGAGCCTTGTTTTGAACATTTTTTTCTTCGTAAGTTTGGGGCAATTCTCATCATTGCAAGCATGATTGTCAAGTACGATGTAGAAATATGTACAAGTATGTACGTATAAAGATATTGTAGAAGTGTACCATATTTGAACGAAGTACATTTAGTGAATAAACAATGATTTTTGACATCCCAAAAATAATGTTTGTGAGTGTGGGTCTTCAAGACCTTCGCCCTTGTGAGTCCTTGCGAGACCTTCGCCCTTGTGAGTCCTTGCAAGATCTTTGCCTCTTGTGAGTCCTTGTGAACCTTCGCCCTTGTACATCGTGCTTGGGAGTTCTTTGCACTTTCACATTCCAATTCTTATACTCCTACCTCCTCTTCAATCACCTTCCATTTCCCTTTAGGATCTCCCACAACAGCATCGCAATGTCCAATTTTGCATCAAATTCTTGACTTTCTTGCAATTTGCAGTAAACATTCTTATTCCGGGTGGTGAGGGCAACAATTGGATCACAAATTGTGTCGACGGACTCAAAGATATTGAACTTGAAAGTATTTATGGCCCCAAAAATAGAGGAGATTATTTGTATGAGCGTGGCAACACGGCGGGAACGTAGTAGTGTATATTAAAAAAATTATTAGTGATGAGAAGCTTTGGTTTTGATGAGCTGGTCAATTTATTTTTAATTCCTAGCATAAGATTATTTTAATATCATTGTACTTGTGTGGAGTATTTAAATGTTTTCTTTGTAGGTATTTGAAGTACATATTAGATTTTTGTCCTTTGTACTTGGTAACCTTGATTGCAAGGTTAAATTTGAGCAAATAATTTTTTTCACATGGTTACTTTTGTTCAAGGTTGTTACTCAATAAAGATAAACATCGTTGTTGCTGATAATTTTATCGTTGAAATGAATCTATTGGTAGCACTTTCACTTCAAATTGAAAATGTTGCTATCTTGTGATGTTTTTTAAATACTAGTACGTTATGATCTCGCAAGCCACGAGTCCTCATGGCTCAAAATTTGATCCACATGATGTACAAGCTGATACCTATAAGATTGTGTGGTTAGAATCTAAATTAATTACCTTTGTTTTCATTAACGACACTTTATTTGAAATATATATTCACTTGTTTTTTTATGCTAAAATGAGTCAAATCATTTAGGCGTTAATGATAAAAATATCAATAAAGTATAGAAATATTTTTACAAATATGAAGAATATCATTAGTAGAAATATTTTCTTAAAATATTGTTAGGAACGACATTTCTTATATGACATAAGAAATATTTGTCCGAAATGATATAAAATTTTGTCATCATGAACATAATTAGGACATCACTCCGACTAGTATATGGTAAGTACCATCCGAGCGGATACTGAAATACCTCACCGGCACCAGCTCCATGCGAATCACGTACAATGGTGGCGCCAACAATCACGTCCTCGAGGGCTTCTTCGATGTGGACTATGTGATGGATCTTGACGATAGAAAATCACAGTCCGGTTTTATTGTCATGTTGAATGACGGTCCGCAATCTCCTAGGGTCAAGGAAACAGGGTTGTACTGCTTGGAGCACCGCCAAAGCGGAATACATCGCGACTCATTTAGCTACGCAGGAGATTGAGTGGGCTTGGCGCTTGCTGACCGACTTGGATTACGCACCGGCAGGCCCTACTCAATTGTGGTCCAACAACCAGGCTGCAATCTGCTTGATGAGGAACTCCAAGTTCTACTGTCCGACCAAATATAAAGACGTTAAATATCATATCATCCGAGAAGCATATGCTGCTGGACACATTATGCTTGATTACATCAACACCAATGACCAAGTAGCAGATGTGCTCTCTAAACCTCTACAGCGTGATTGCTTTGAGTGCTTGCGCACTCTCTTAGGTATGACCTCCTAAGTTGATACATGATGCGAGTGGGAGTTTTGATGAACTTACCCCTGGTATTCCGAGTAAGTTATTACGCATTGGTACCAACACAATGTCAACATCACGGGCGAAACGCAAGACGAGAGCTCGGCATCATGATTTTCCACAACTGCAAGCCTGGATGATCTCTATCAACAAGCATATGATCTCCTCATAGCAGCACACATTCGTAGCATGTATAGACCTAGAACTTAAAAGTATGTAGCTCTCTTTTCTTTCTTGAAGCTTCTAGCCATATATGCAAGAAGGCCGTGCAGAGCACTGTAGATGCTGCTAGTTATTCCATGTAAACGTTATTCTTAGTAACCGAATCATATGTTGTTTTTCTCTGTTTGCTGGGTACCGGTGTTTGTCGTAATGTGTGTCATTGTGATTGTTCACAAGTTATATCTAGAATGGTTTCAAATCCTTGCAAAGTCCAATCAACTTTCACAAATCATATTTGATATATATTCGAAATATCATGTTATGGACGAATATTTTATTATTATTTATTATTTATTTTTTTAACAAACAATATTTCAGTCAAGGAGTTGAAGCATGATAAATAATCCCCGAGTGAGTCAATCCGGTATCTCACAAATTAGATGATGCTTTGGGAAACCAAATAGGGTATGTAGGAGGATGGTAACCGCTTATAGACCTCCAATTGAGTCAAAGGTTTTTAAAATACACCCATTGAAAGGTAGTAGATGCCTTGAAGTTACTCAAAACACAACATGATCATGTTTCTCATAGTTTTTGCCCTGAAATCACTCAAAATACAACAACGGTCATGTAGCATCCTTTCTATGTTACTTTCATACATTTACAAATGATTGTTCAACATTAAAATCAAATTGTGGTGTTAAGTAATCATAATAAAAAGGCATGCCCACCTCTCTTGGGTCCTCAACTTCCACATATCAAGCTCTAATAGGGTTATTGAAGTGCTTGAAGTGGTGTTCACCTTTGCACATCCCATACAATAGCCTTGTATTCAAGTTGAATACAACTTGCAAAAGCCAAATAGACTCATATGTAGAATATTTGGTCAAAATAGGAGTAAACCCAACTCCTTGACTCGGATACTGGATTTAATAAAAAAGATGTTTTTAGTATGAGAATGTGATGAGCAAATTATTTTGTCTTATGTTATATACGTGATGAATAGCTTCCTTTACCTAGATTCACAAAGTATTTAGTCAAAGTGAAAATTGGGTTCATCACCTATTCAAGTATCTTTCTTCACCAACAATCCTTTGTTGAGAAACCTGGTAATATTTGATGAAAGCAAAGGGCTGAGGGGTAGCTGCTCTACGAAGGGACCACAAGCCTTGGTGTGGTGGTTAAGGCTCAAAGCCCCCAATGAGGAGGTCGTGGGTTCTATTCCCCATGCCGCATGGTGCTCACCACTATAGTCCAACCAACTATTGTGGGGTCCTTGTTGTATGGGTGCCTTGAAGCCCTTTGGGGGATACTATGTCAAGTATTTTCAAGGCACTAGTAACTAAGCTAGAAACTAGCGTAGTTATAGTGTCCACACTCAAGAGGAATAAGTAGTATTGTTCCAATTTCCCTTGTCCGGTGGCCATTGGGATGTTAGCATTAAAGACGGACACTTCATTCACACCGGCCCCGTAGAGAGGGACCGTACTTTATACTTTATATCTGATGAAAGCAAAATACAGTATAAAAAATGCAATTCCCATTGCGGAAGTCACCAAATCAACAGGCCCCAGTTCACCTATTTCATGATTTCATCAATGAATGTCCTTTTTGCACACTGCATAATAATTACTTTTCATCTTTCTTCTTCAGGGTGGCCACAAGGTTGGGAAGGAAGGCTGTGAAATGATTGTGTAAACTGAGTAACCCCATGCCATTAGGACTACGCATGTAAGCTCTGGGTCACAAGAAATGCATTCATCTGCTTACACTGGATGCAAAATTGGTCATGGAACAAGGGAAGGCCAATTTACCATTTGAGTAAAAGACCATGCCTTCTGTATGTGGCATGCAAGTTGCCCATACTCATAGAGGTTGCATCATATCCAATTATTCAGGTGAGTGATAATAAATCCACACCAAATGTAAGAGCAAGGAGGTCGGATGATGCTGAGAGAATGTTGATACCCACCATGACAGTCGCTTCCTTTTGGTTGAAGAAAGATACTCAACAAAATTTCACACTGAATAAAAATTTAATCCCCAGCCGTCCCTAGTGTCGAAAAACAACAATCTGGATGAAGGGCTCTGAAGAGCTATAACTTCTTCAACCACACTCTTTTTTTGACAAAATCACTTGGATTGGGTTACAAATCAAGTCTTGTGTGTGTGATAGAAATTAAAAACCCAAAAAAAAAAATGTATGAATAAATGGCATAAATTTTGGTGAAGGCTGAATTGTTTTTGGGTTTTCAAACATTTGGCATGTTTTACGATTGCAAGCCAATTATGTGAATTCAAAAACAGTTTTTTTGTGATTTAAATAAAAAGGAGTTACATCTAAAGATGCATTTCAAAATAGATGCATTCCAATCTTGTTTGAAGTTTTTGAATCCAAATAACTTTGGTAACGGATTTGCAATGATGTTTCTACGATGGAAAAAGTGAAAAATTAGATGATTATTGAAAAGCTAGAACTCTCTCATCCGCTGTTAGATTTTGACTTTATTTTTTGGGGTGGATTCTAACTATAGTCTAGTTTTGATGGTAGAAACCTTGACATGATCAAAGGTATATTGAAGACAAGGCATGAATTTGAGTGCAAGGGGTATAGTTTTGGATAAGTTTTTCTTTGTTAAATATTTGGTAGATTTCACCATCGCAAGGCTATTATTTGAGCCAAGAGATTTTTTTGATGAGTTTTTTTGGTATAAGATGTTTCAGAGATAAATTTGAGCAACTTCCTAGTTGGTGAACTTTTGATTGCAAATCTCTTGTTAGTAGTATTTTCATTTGAAACCGATAGTGATGGTATTTTGTAGTTTGTTTTGTGCATTAATACATTGTGATCTTGCAATCTATGAGGTCTCATGAGGCAACATGATCTACAACAAGTCTATCACAAGTTTGTAAAGTTGAGATCTTAAATAGATTATCTTCCCTTGCATCTATGGCACTTTTTTTGAAAATGAGTTTCTGGCTAAAAATACTCCAAGGGCGTTAAAGGGTTACTTCACATGTAACGGTGAAATCGGTAAATCAACACATGGTACTGGTTCACGTAGACAAGGTAAAAAATATTATAAGTATCCAATCTTGTTACTATGTATCATGATCTTAACCACTCTTCATTATATGATTTTTTGAGAATCAAACAAACTGAACCACCACTCGAAAAAATAATTAGATCCATTATCACCAATAAGTACACGTTATTTGAGGTGATCATCAAAGCATGTTGCGCCACTTAGAATAAAACTATAAAAGACACTTAACCTTTGATTATTGTGTGTATATCGTATAAAATTTCCCACTTTACAAGTACTTTAGCCTTAGCGTAGTATTTATGCTTAGGATACACTCGTAAAGTGATTGTGAAATCATGTCTCTACATGACCTTATAGTGTTTGATAATTCATATAGTTATAACAATCAATCTCATGGCATTAGAAAAAAGTCAATTGCGACGACTTGTCCAGAATGACTCAACAATATTAAAATCACATCCTCGACCTGTATACAATGACTTAAAAAGAACTAATCTCGCAACCTCACTTTATGGGCACGTAACCACCATCCTATGCTAAGGTATGATTATTTCAAACAATTTAATAAAGAATGCGATCATCTAACAAACATATATCATATCATAAGTCGTGAATGATGTTGAGAGAAAGCACCTCTATCATCTTCAAGTAAGTACCTCCCTTAAAAGACCCCAAGCCTTGCATGCCTCCGAAGCCGCCATATAAAGTGTAGTGGGGCGGCGAATGTGTCCACAGATGCGCATCTTTTATCAATAAGAGCGTGGCTGCCACACGCCAAGGTCCCACCACCGGCGAATCGCAACCGTCCGGTTGCTTGAACGGCTCCTTTATCTCGATTGACAGCACACGCCTCGAACGCCTGTCACTACGCCACGTCAGGCAAGGCGCGTGCTCGGCACGAGCCCCATTCTTGGCCTCCCCACAATTCCCCAAAGCATTCTCGTTCCCAGTAGTAAATTGCATACTGGAGGGATCTCTGAGTCTACAAGGCTCCTCTCAGTATTTGATTATTGAAGAGTGATCATCTCGTGGAGTTTGCTGCGTGTGAAGTGCCGTCTCAGTTTGCAACAATAATCACATGTTTTGTTTTTCTGCTGTACTAGACTGGTACATGCTAATCGCGCACTTTCAATACTGGAACTGTCGTATTGGTCTCCTGCTCCCATTTCATCTCGATCGGGACCATGTTGATGCAGAGTTTGCAGTCTCTACGTCTTCCGTAATGAGGGGCCTGGGCTGGTGAGGGCAAGAACGGCGTTCAGAGATTGACTGCTTACGAAGTTACAGTACCAGCAGCATGGCGGCGAATGGAATAGGGAGCGACTCGGCCTGCAGCGGAGGGGCGCTCGACAAGGTGCATCCGCGTGATGCGGAATCGGGCAGCGAGGAGGTGACAGAGTCAGCTTCCACAACGGAAGTTGTGTGCGATCACAAGCACTACTCGCACCGGGCGCCGTGGCTGCGAGCTTTGGTGCTGGGTGCCAACGACGGCCTGGTGTCGATTGCGTCGCTCATGCTCGGCGTGGGCGCTGTGGATCAGAACAATGCCAAGACTATGGTTGTGGGAGGACTGGCGGGTCTGGTGGCCGGCGCTTGCAGTATGGCCATCGGCGAGTTCGTGTCCGTTTTCTCGCAACGTGATGCCGAGAAAGCCGATGTGGAGTTAGAGCGCCAGGTACGTTGTGCTCCGACCGACCGAATATTCGATCGCCCTGCATTACCACACCTCAAGTCCACTTAAAGATCAAATTTGAACACTCAATGATCGTACACCAGCCTGAATATATATCGACCTCATGATTATTCCCAACAAACTATGTTACAGTTAAAAAGTCCGTTGCCGTTTCAGCCCCTGCTGCACATATCGGCCTGCCAGAACAGAGCCGCTCGAAAATGATGAGACTGATGACGAACCCAACCGTGTCTACTCTGCACAGATGCCTTTGGAGATCACTGCAAATCTGAGTTTATGGTTAAGATGTAGCTGATCGAGACCTGGCAGTAGAGTGTTTCTGGGTCCTCTGCATCAAGCAGTGAACATGCTACGTATTGCTGGACGTACGATATATGTGGGATATTGATCGATATGATATGATTGTGCAGGAACATGAGAAGGGACCGGACGCGCGGGCACGAGAGTTGGAAGAGCTGACCCAAATTTACGTGAAGAGAGGGCTGACCTACTACTTAGCGAAGGAGGTAGCGGTGATGCTAACCGAGAAGGACGCAATCCGAGCGCATGCACGAGACGAGCTGGGGATCGACATGGACGATTACTCGAACCCAGGGCAGGCTGCACTGGCGTCCGCGGTGGCGTTCGCCTCAGGGGGGTGCATCCCCCTCCTGGCAGGGGGATTCATCTCAGATTTCAAGCTCCGCCTCTCGGCAGTGATCATCAGCACCTCCGTGGCGCTGGCCGTGTTCGGCGCCATCGGTGCTCGCCTCGGCGGTGCTCCCATGACCAAAGCCGCTCTCAGAGTCTTCGCTGGTGGCGCCTTGGCTATGCTGCTCACTTTTGGAATCCTCAAGCTTTGTGGCCTTGCTGGCTTCGCAGTTTAGCTTGCTTCGCTCCCAAACTCAATTGGGGTCAAATCCACAGCTCCTAAGAAACATTCAAGATAGAATGGTTCTCTGTAAAATGTAAGATGTTGGTGAGGAGAAAGAGATTGACTAAAAGCCTATTTTAAGATCAGTGTGATTAAAATATTTGATCAACCTATTCTTGATGTTTATGTACCTGAGAAGTGAATGGTGTTTATAAAGCCAACGTAAGGAGTATACATACATCAAAATGGTTGTGTTCCAAGCATCATTTTGCCATATGAGAACTTCTATTTGTGTGTTTACAAAATAGTGACTTGTTGTGTTCTCACTTATTTTTTGGAATCCATGTCATCGCCTCTCTCAATGATTTCTCATTTAACCTATATAGGTCCAATCATTTTTTAATATCCAAACTCAAAAGTTAGTGATTTTTGACCATCTTCTGGAGATTGATCTAAGGCCGAAATGAACACTCTTTCAAAGGAATTTCAACTTTAGGATCTCACATGGAACTACTGCAGAAAGACCATGTCAAAGTATAACCGTTGAATGTGCACCAATTGTGGGATTATAACAATCAAAGTTGATGCAAGTTTTTTTTGGGGCATTGTCTGGAAAACATACACTATCTTGTGCAAAGGAAGACTTGATGATTGTCCCAAACATTTTGCTCATATTTTTCCATGTAGATAACTAAGTTGAGAATGCACAGCAAAATTTTGGAGACTTATCTTGCTTTTTGAACCTTCATGCATTTATTTTATTTTATATATTTTCCCCCCTAAAAAACGACATAAAGCAATTCAGAAAAGCGTGCATTATGTATATTGTATTTTATTGAGGAAAGAGTGAACAGTGAGTAAGTAATTTTATGATTTTTTGAAATTTCTAAGCAAAAAATTTCTCTAAAAATTTCAAAATCTTGAATTTTGACAGAAATTTTGATAGAAATAATTACCAAAACTTTGTCACATATACAAGAATAGGTCTAAGTTTTACATTAACCCCCAAAATTGACTCAGGCCATATTCTCGCCGTTTGGAATATGGTCAGCCTCTACTTACTATTTTCAGCTTGAATGAAGCTGAAACCTTTCGCATGTTGGAAAGTTTTTCCTTACATTTCTAAAAAGTCATTTCACACTTCAAAATTCCTCATATTTTAGAAGAAATTTACGGTCAAAGTTTGAAAACACTATTTGAAATCTGCCCAAAACTCCCCAAACTGCAGTATATGCTCCTTTATTCTCAAAATCTGCCCAATATCAATTAAATCACAGAAACTTAAGAAATTTACCGGAAATTGAGATTTTAATGTTCTTCAAGTTGGGTTTTTTGTAAATGTAAAGGAGGTTTTAAGGCATTATTCACCATTTGGATTCCCAATCCAATTATTTTCTACATGTCTTTTTTAATGTCAAAGACAAGTCTTGGTAGTTGAATTTTAACATATCTCCAATTCTCCATGTGAATAATCAAGCGATTCTTTAGGTTGTGCATGTCACATGAGAGTAAAAATTGGACAAATATGTTCTTAACTCACCTAGGATTGCTAGAAACAAGGATGTGGTGATTTAGCACGAATATGTTCTTAACTCACCTCATATCAAAATTTCTACCAAATATGAGTTTTTTTGGCCCTCAAAAAACTGGTTGCCCTCTCACCAACAAGGAAAAATAACTTTCTCTTAAACCTCTGAACGTTATGATATCACAATTAGTAAGGAATTTAAGCACGAGATTTGATATACACATACACATACAAGTTAAGTATTAGATCTTACGGTGTTATGACACATTCAACTACTTCTGGACAGGAACCAGTCTAGAAATAAGGCAACGGGATCCCCCATACTCATCTGAGTGAGATACAGTGTGAACACGAGAATGTAAATCGGGGGATCTTTGGAGAATATGAAGATACTCACATCCCCCGACGTAAATTTTCAATTAGTGTAATGATCATTCTACATAATTGTAATTTCTAAAATTTGCTCCAATCCTTAATTTGTGAATGAGTCTAGATCTAGTTAAATGTGGCATTGTTACTCCATGCTGGCATGGTGCTCTCCACCAGAGTCCACCCAACTATTGTAGGGGGCCCTTGGACCTTGATGTATGTTACCTCAAAGTCTTTTGGGGATACTATGTCAAGTATCTTTGAGGCACTAGTAACTAGCTAAAAACTAGCATAGTTATAGTGTCCACCCTCTAAAGAGGGAAGTAGTATTATTCCGCTTTCCCCTTGTCTGGTGGCCATTGGGTAATTAGCATCACAAACAGACACTTCATTCACGCTGACCCCTTAGAAAGGGACCAGAGTTTTTATCTACCTTACAGTTACATATCTAAAATTTGTCACCATTTGAAAACTTTCACCTTGCATAAAAAGTGGGTAGTTTTTGCTAGTTCTCGGACTTTTTGGCAATTTTAGGCCTCGTCAAGTTTAGGGGTTAATAAAACTACAATTACCCTTTACAAATGTTAGTCCTCGAGAGTAAGCTTTTCTTAACATATATAGAGTCATTAACACTTCACAACAAATTTGCTTTTGAACAATATTCAAAAATTAATGTTTATAAAATACTAACAATTTTCAAGAGAATAAAATTCAAGTATACAACATTCATAAGATATATACATTCAACAGATTTTAACGTATGCAATGAGATTCAAAATCATGGAGTGCAACTTTGACATTGTACAAGTGTTAGTTGTTATTCATTCATAATGTGATTGTATAGCAATGTACAATACCCTCCAACAAGTGTTGCAACACACTCTGTTTTTTCACTTAAAACATATCCCATGGCCTGTTTTAGAATGGTGGTGTTGGCATGATAATCATCACATCTCCATGAGATTTTTTGCATCATGGAAGGTGTTCCAGTTACCTTCATACACCAAGCATTTTCTAAATATAAAGAGGCATCCATTGCCATGTGTCTACCAAAATTGCCATCATGCTTAAAAATCTTGGAAAAGGGTACCCTTCTTAATGTGATCACTTCTTCTCTGCGGGATATCGATTTTGAGTATGTTTGAGCTTGGGAGGGTCCGAGAGATACACATACTTGTTTGTAAGTCATCTTGATGGTACACATTTCTTAGAAAAGTTGTGTGCAACAAGTCCTATTTGTCAAACATATCGTTTACGTGTTGTTGTTAGGACCTTTTTATCAAACTTTTTGTGGATGTAAGTGTTGTTTGAGGATTGTGCACCATGACAAGGAGTTATGTATCAAATGATATACGACACATGATAGTTGGTATGCGAGAAAGTCGGCATGTCGGTGAGTGAAATTGGAAACATTGTAGGAAGGCCAAAATCGACTATTTCAAGGATTCTCAAGCGATTTAGAATTAGTGGCTCAGTGTTGCCAACAAGTAGATCCGGTAGGTTGAAAAACATGAGTGATCGAGATAGGAGAAGGCTCCATAGAGATCTTAGTAGTAATCGTCGTGCTCCTCTTGCAGACTGCGCAAAGAATGTGACATCTTCCGTGGGCATGTCAACTTTACGTAAAGAGCTTCATGAGCTTGGTATTAACAGTTGCATTGCAGTGAAGAAACCATTCTTGAGTGACATACACAAGGCAAAGAGGTTGGCTTTTGCAAAGGGGCACTTGCATTGGACGATTGACGATTGGAGTAATGTGATTTGGACCGATGAGTCATCCTTTGAAGTTGGAAAACCATCACGCCAAATTCGTGTCTGGCGAAAAGCATATGAACGCTACAACTACAATTGCTTAGCACCTACATTCAAATCCGGAAGGACTTCAATTATGGTATGGGGTGCTATCACTGGCTCTTCTAAGTCTTATTTGGTATTAATTCCTCCTAATAGACGACCGCCAAAGACTTTGTAGAGATAGTATCTCAAGGAGCATTAGAGCATTATTATTGGCACCATGACCACTATGAGCACCTCATTTTAATGGAGGATGGTGCTCGAAAGACATGGTAGTAATATACAAAAAGATTGGAGACAAGAACTTGGATTGAAAAAGCTTGAATGGCCACCAAATTCTCCTGACCTTAATCCTATAGAGAATGTCTGGAAGCAAGTTAAAGATCAAGTGCAACAGAGAAATAGACCACGAAACAAAGACGAAATGTGGACATTAGTCAATCGGCTTGGGAGGATATACCTCGAAAAGCATCAAGAAGTTGATTTCAACAATGCCAACCCGGATGAAAGTCGTAATAGCGGCTCAAGGTGGTAGCACTCGATGGTAGTAGGTGTTCCATTTCTTGTAGAATATTTGTTAGTGAGTAAGACATATTATAAACTTCATATCACATTAGGCTTCTATACTACTATAGCTTTGTAATGATACCTTATTTGACTTTATTTGATCAAATTTTGATTTAATATATGAGTTTGATTTCCTTAGCCTAGAATATGAATGAATGGAAACTATGAAAATACTTTAGAGCCACATAGAGGAGAATTTTACCTACATAGTATGCATCTTTGTAATACCAAGAATGTGAACAATGATATATCCTATAGATTGGTGCAATCAAATTTTAAAAAATCATCATATATATTTCTCAGTTAATTTTTTTTGAAATTAAGTGAAAAAGATAAAATAATTCATCAAAAATAGAGATTTTGTTTTTTAACATTGACATTTTATGAACACGTGAAGGGTCCATAACACAAAAGATTTAATAGGATAAATTTGATAAAATCCTCCCATTTTGAAATTAAATGAATTAGAGAATTTCAAGAGTTCACAAAATGGTTGCAAGACTTGTTGGAGGGTACTGTACATAACATCTCTTAACATTTATAAACTCAAAATTACAAAGAGGGAGTATCAATTTACCTAGTAACTAACACATGTAACATTTGTAGTGTGCAATATTTGAGGAGTAAAAGAACGTTAACAAATTCAAAGAGGACTAACAGTTATAGATGTAACATTTACAGAGGCCTTTGTAGGTATCCACCTTGAAGTGAGCTGCATAATAGGATGCATGATTCTCATATTGGGCAACTTAGGGCATCCATTAATGAACGCATTCCTTACTGACTCACAAGCAAGATCTTTTTGGCAGCTCCCATGGTCTCGGATAACTCCAAAGCCTTCTGCCAATCCTCAAACGCCCAGCGCTCGCACTTGGCCACTTGAAGCACCCCACTCTCCAACAATGGCATCACCTCTGCAGCCACAGCTCGACTCTTCTCCTTATCCGGCATGATATCATTGTAGATGATCCACCCGCGAACCTGCACCTCACGCCACAAATCCAGGGTGCTCACAGACAGCGTTGTCCCTTGCAGCACGCCGTAGACGAACACACGGCCCTTGTTGCGCACTGACGCTGCCAATGCGGCAGTCATGCATCCCGACAGAGCATCCAAGGCGCCCGCCGCGAGCTTCCCGCCCGTGATCTCCTTCACTCGGGCCTCCACATCCTCCTGCGTTGACACGATCACCTCGTCCGCTCCCAACGCCTTCAGCTCCTCCACTTGGCTCTCGCGCCGAACTATGTTGATGGTCTTGATGCCCCAGTGCTTCGCCAGGGAAATGACTTGCCTCCCTATCGTCGACGCTGCGGCGCTCTGGATCATATACTCGCCTTTGGGTATCTCCAGATCCTTCACCATCAAGTACGCTGTCCACGGGTTGATCACGGCCTGTGCTGCCACTTCGTCGCTCATGCCGTCTGGCACTGGAAACACTAGATGCTCATCTAGTAGGATGTACTCCTGGAATGAGCCATTGCCCTTGAATACCTCCAGTCCCGTGATGGTTGCAACTCGCTGTCCTTTTTTCACTTCCGTGACTCCCTCACCCACCTGGGCGTACAATGCAGGAGAATTAGTGTCAGTGATTATGCCCTATTTCAAATGGTGTGAAGGTAAGCAGTGGAGAATATTGCTCATGTGCTGGTCAAGAGGACTGAGAAAAGAACCGAACAGAGGCTAGCTTCTATATTCAGTGCTACTCTTTATCTCTGCACCTCGCATAAATTGTTGGAAAGCTCAATTTCGTTACGATGGCGATAATCCATGTGCCACCCTGACAATGATGTGGATCGATCATTATCGAATCCTTCCATAGCTCACTCTCACTCTGCCATAGATGCCACTCTTCCGCTCATTTTCTAAACCAGTATCCACCTTTCTAACCACCGTGCCATTTTCCGAAATATCCCTCCAATTTAACAAGATTGAGATAAGTAGCAGGTTGACATGGAAGAATTAGTGCAATTGCGGAGAGATGGATACCTCGTGGACGACGCCGCAGCCTTCAGAGCCGAAGACGCCAGTGCCATTGCCGCCGACAAGGCAGTTCCGCAACGAGATGAACTCCGTGGGGTTGATGGGACGCACCGTGACGCGCACCACCACTTGCTTGGGTCCTGCTTTAGGGATGGGCCGGGTGATCATCTTGAGCGTGCTCAAGGGATCCTCCTTGTTGTACCCATCTTGGAATATCGCTTTACTCGTCATCTCTAGAGGTCTTCCGACTCACTGCCATGCATACACAATCAGCACTAAATCAACCAGAATCCGACAATGCGGTTCGTCTCCTCCAAACCTTGCAATCAATAAACCTCAAATCACGTGCAATAGACTCATTTCTGGACCCAAATTGTCCAGCCCTAATCTTGATCAAGAACTTACAAAGATTCACAGAGTACCGACAATGGATCAGGTTCTTCCAAGAGTTAGAATCAAAGTACGGCTAGCAGAAAGAGTGGAATGTGAGTGAAATTTGGTGGACTTTATAGTTGGAGGAAAGAGAATGAGCACCTACAATTTCCTGCATGAAGGTGTTCAAATCTCCTTGAGTAGGTTAGTGCGATGAGGCAGTTTCAGGACCAGTTTCGCGGGCATGGCGTGGTACTCAATGCAATTCTGCTCTATGACTCTGTGCACGTGGCGGAAGCGACGTCAATGCTTTGGTGGTGACGACAACACCTGCATCGTCTGCGGCCTCCCAGATGGGGCGATCCAATCGTCACTTCGTGAGTAAGGTAGAATGCCCTTAAACCGTTCGGCCCCCCTGAAGCGCATGCTAGACTGCCTGTTAAACCGCCCATGGCCTGGACCTTTTTGCACCCACGGCAAAAAAGAATATTCTGAAATCTGAGGGTTCATAGTGACTTGATCTGGAATCTTTTTGCACGGTTTTTGCTACATGCGTGACCCGCCACAAAGGAGAGTCTACTGAGCGGTTTAAGGTCATGTACACTTTTGACTTCAAAAATTTGTGGTAAATTCATCTTTTGCTATTTAATTCTGGAAATTTTTGCATTCACTCTCCCTCTTGTTTCTCCATCGAAGAAAAATTACAAACAATACACACGATGTCCACAACCATGCTGAATCTCTTATTTGAGCGGTTTAAGGGCATTCTATCTTACGCATGGTGAGCGTCATAAGGATTCCTACTCAACCCCCCTAAAGTCGAGTGGGGACAGATTCTGTTCGTTTTGGCTTCGGGTAGCCTTTGGATTATTGTATTTAGGTTGCATGAAGTTGAAACCTTCCGCAGTTTGTCAAGTTTTTCCATATTTTGTCGAAAAGTCATTTCATGCTTCAAAATTCCTCGTTTTATGAGATATTCACTGTCGAAGTTTGAGAATATTATTCAAAATCCGCCAAAAACTGCCCAAGTTGCAGCATGTGCTCACTTATTCTCAATATCTGCCCAAAACTAATCAGATCGCAGAAACTTCAAAAATTCACCAAGAATTGAGATTTTACCTTTCCTAAGTCTTGTTTTTTGTACATGTCAACAAGGTTTTAAGGCATAATCTCACCTTTTTTTATTTTTAATCCAATAGTTTTCATATGCCATTTTTATTTTCAAGGAGAGGTCTTTGTATTTGAATTTCAGCAGACCTCCATGTCGTAATTCAAAGATTT
Organism: Bryum argenteum; assembly: GCA_037043015.1. Taxonomy (NCBI): domain Eukaryota; kingdom Viridiplantae; phylum Streptophyta; class Bryopsida; order Bryales; family Bryaceae; genus Bryum; species Bryum argenteum. The sequence continues at coordinate 15,035,661 of CM073330.1, forward strand.
ATTTAGGTTATATAGGTCGCATGTGGGAAAAAATTGCATAAACATGTTCCTAGCCCATTTAGGAACTTGAATATGAAGAGCCTCATACCAAGTTTTTTACCATAAATGGTTTTTTTTTTGCCCTCAAATAACTAGTTATCCTTTCTACATCAAGAAAAAAAAACTTTCCCTCCAACTTTGAAGATTACGATCTCACAATTTGTAATGAATTTGAATACCAGATTCAATATACATATACACATACAAATTAGGTATTAGATCTTACAGCTACTTACCCCTACATGCGTTAAAATTTAAAAACTTTCACCTTGGTGAAAAAAATAGTAGGTTTTGCTAGTCGTAGTTTTGAGGCTAGTCGGCTTTAGGGGTCAAAGTACATTGCTCAAAAACAACACATTGCCAGAAATGGTTTCCGTGTGCATTTAACCCACATGTATATTGTAGCTTTAAAGTCTGATTCTTCATGTATAGGCAATGAAGATTAAAGGGTGTCATTTAGGGCACCAGTTTAGGAAGCCCATGAGTCCAACTTCAAAAAATTATAACTAATTGTAGGAAAGTCCATAATTGATGATTTCACTTGATCTAGCTTTTCCTTGAGTTAGCCGCTCTTTTTGTTGATGGTGTTAATAGCGGGCTAGACCATGACAAGATCTTCTATGCTATGATAAGATGTGGTTAAGCTTTATGGCTTGATGGTACATGGAGTGTTGGTCAATTATTTCCCCATTTACATGAGATCATTGGCAATGTACCAAGAAGGGATTTTTCAAGTAATAGAGTTTAAGATGAGCACAAAATTTTTCAACCCTTAAAGGAGAAGCTCCACAATGACCTTGAGTCAACTATATTTTAAATTTGTGAACAATGTTTTTTTTTAAAGTGATTTTGGAAATTGCAATTGTAGGATCTTCTTTACAATGGTCTAATTAGTACATGTACCAAAGTAATGAACTGCGTTGTACATATATTGAGTTATTTTCAATCAAAGTTTGAGTCTTTGCAAGTAAGGATATGTTTTGTGGTCATTTGTGGTCAATTTTGATTGTAAGGGTTAAAATCAAGTTAATAAACGTATTGGGAGGTATTGTAGTTACTAAAACTACTGAAGTAGGGCTACGGACCTTGTTGTATGCATATCAACTATGATATGTTTGTTGTTATCTAAGATTAAGTGGTAAATAAAAGTTAGCCTTCGCAACAAAGAAGTTGCTCTAAATATGTAATTATCATATCTTTTGTTGATTTCTATTTTAAAAACCACAATCTTATACTGTGATTGTTGTTGCAATCTCGTAACATACAATGACGTTCTGAATATGTGTATAATGTGTATAACAATACATGTGAGACCAACTAGCATAACTTACATCAATATTTTAAAATTTGTGAGGCCAAAATAAAAGGTGTTAAGTAGTTTCCTTTTACAATATATATATATATATATATATATATATATATATATATATATTTTTTTTTATATATATATATATATATATATATATTTATTTATTTATTTATTTATTTATTTAAATTTTTAAAATTTTTTAAAATTTTAAAATTTTTTTGAGAGAGATCACATGTAAAGGTTCTTGATTATTTATCATTGAAACTTTAGCATTTAACATTTAAGCCTCATTTGGTCACCGTATTATTGGAAAAAAAAATAGTGATTGATATGTCGGAAATACTATTTTGCAATCTATTAAACATTTTCACTCAACAATCATGGCCAACCTAAGAAGGTGTCAACATATTAGCAGCTAATTGCAATCATAGAGCAGTAAATAGAAGGCTTATACATTAGGCTCACTAGTTTGAATGTAATTCAAAGCTCAAACTAAAACCTAAAATGGTATTTGTAAGACATGCCATTTGTTGAAACGAATTATGGCCTCTTGTAATTATAGAGTAATTTTTGTGTTGTTGTGGGTGAAAAAATAACATTATACGAAACTATAGCGGTAGGAGGTCATCTCCAAGCTCAGGCCATACATCTTCTTCAGTTGATGTCCTTTTCTTTGTGGTGCCAAGTGACTCTCTTTTAAGCAAAGGTGAAGATATTGGAGAGGGAGTAAACAAATTTGGTTTGACAATTTTTGATCTTGATGTTGACAATCCTTTAGAAGATTCTGATGATCTTGGTGAAAATTCACTTTCATCTTTGATGTTGTGTTGAGGCTCTGGTTGAAACTCAATAGACCTATTCATCCCACTTTGCAAAATGTAAATATATGAGTTTTTTGTATATAAGTATGTACATAGACAATGTCTCATTGTAAAAGTTATAAAAATATGGTCACATTTTTTACATTAAGAATTCTGTTGTACGTAGTTAAAGCTATAAATTGGTATCAACTTTCTCATTTGATGGATTCCTTAGATGGAATGTATTGCATCTTTTCATGAACATTCAGCTCAACAATACCTTAATAAAATGAAATCTTCTTGCATATAGAATGTAATGGTTAAAACAATCACCTTATTGGTTCCTCTTTTGGAGGCTCTAATCTCAACATTTGTGATCGTGTTTCGGTAGCTAGATCCATCTCAACCTTTTGCAATTGAGCCTCATAGGTTTGTACTTCATCTTTTCTACCAAGACCATTGCACATATGCAGTAAATTTCTGAGACATTCTACATTTGTTGGATTTTCTAAAAGGATAGATTTGTATTTGGCCAGAGCTTCATTATAGGCACCTGAGCGCCGATAGCATGAAGCAACCATCAATTGCCACTTGATCTGAAAAGATTCTAGTAAGTCCTTAAACATATGTGAATGGCTTTAACAACATGTACATAGAACTGGGAAGTTAGAAACTGTTGCTAGAAAGTTACTTTTGTTGTTTACAAATAAAAGACCTTTCATAAAAAAATTGTATTTCTTCTTTAAATTCTAGAATTATGTAACTTAAACCCTAAAAATCCTTGGGGTATTTTAGCCAAAAAATCATTTCCAAAAGAAGTGTCATAAATGAAAAGAAATATAAGTTATTTAGATCTCAAGTGTGCAATCTTGTAATACACTTATTGTAGATCATGTGGACCAAAACTTGACTCATGGGACCTCATATATTGCAAGATCATAATGTATTCGATCATTATGTGCGCAAACTTTGCTACAATATACCACCATTTTCACTTTAAAATAAAAATACTATCAACATAAATTTGCAATAAAAAATCACCAACTAGAAAGTTGATCTTTATCTCAAAAACACACTTGTACAAAAATTCATCAAACGGATGCCTTGGCTCAAATAGTACGCTGCACAAGTGAAAACTTCCAAAAAATATATAAAGGGAAAATTTCCAAAAATAGACATGTTGCACTCAAATCTATGCCTTATCTTTGAAATATCCTAGATTGGGTCAAGGTTTCTACCAATAAAACTATACTTTAATTGGAATCTATCCCAAAAAGTAAAGTTAGAATCCAAGGTTATATGAAGGAGCTCTAGCTTCTCAAATACCAAACATTATTTCACTTTTTCAAGAGCCAATACCATCACTGCAAAGCCAATACCAAAGTCATGTAAATCAAAATACTTCCAACTACAAAGTTGTTGCAAAGCATGTAAAGATTATACTTATATAAATAACACGCATGAAAAACTATTTTTGATCCCACATAATTGGCTTGCAATGATAAAACATGCCAAATGTTTGGAAACCCAAAAACAAAAGCTGCCTTGACTAGAATTCATGCCATTAATTCCTATTGTATTGTATGGATCACCAATTATTACCACACAAATAAGACTTGACTTGTGACTCAATCCAAGTGATTTCATCTAAAATGGATGAAGAAGTTATCGCCCTTCAAAGTTTTTATTTTTCATTCAGAATGTCGTTTTTGACACTAGGAACGTTTAAGGGTTAATGCATCAAGAAAGTGGTCCTATAGTTTTACGTCATCTAAAGTAAAAAGTGGTTAATTTTAAATACCTCATTTTTTTCAATTTTTGATGCAAGATCAAAATAGGGTATAGCCTTCTCGTAAACCTCATTCTTTACATAGTAAGCACCTAACCATGACGTAATATCCATGTTGGCTGGATATACACGATGTGATTCACTATAGTAGTACAATGCTTTTGGTTCATTGTCACATTTGGCATAAAGGCTACCAAGCATTGCTAAAACTCTTGAATCATACATTGTATGAGAATTGACAACCTCCAACCATTTTATTGCTTGTCGAGTATCTCCAAGCAACTCACTTACATGTCCAATCTAGTCAAAATATGATCTTTCACATATATATTACAATTAAAAAGGACTATATATATGTATATGTATATGTATATGTATATGTATATGTATATGTATATGTATATGTATATGTATATGTATATGTATATGTATATTATATGTATATGTATATGTATATGTATATGTATATGTATATGTATATGTATATGTATATTATATGTATATGTATATGTATATGTATATGTATATGTATATGTATATGTATATGTATATGTATATGTATATGTATATGTATATGTATATGTATATGTATATGTATATGTATATGTATATGTATATGTATATGTATATGTATATGTATATGTATATGTATATGTATATGTATATTATATGTATATGTATATGTATATGTATATTATATGTATATTATATGTATATTATATGTATATGTATATGTATATGTATATGTATATATGTATATATGTATATATGTATATACTTACTTAGAAGGCTAAAAAGTAAAATCCATGTGAAAGTTATGATAGTTGAGTTAAGCTTCAAAGAAAGAAATTTTAGCTCTATATGTTAAGTCCAACCTGGAACAAAACTTCAATATTGCTTGGAAGAAAATTAATTAGCTTCTTAAAGGCTGATAAGGCTTCTTCAAGTGCACCAAGCCTCTTGTAACAAAGTCCCACATTATATATCGCCTCAACACAACCAGGTTCTAATTCCAGTGCCTCTTGATACATTGTCTTTGCCTCTTCCACATGTCCCTGTTTACAATTCGTGCAACTATTAACATACAACAAGAATCATAGTACTTTATTGAATATTAATTACAGCAAATGCAATTACAACTATGGAAGTAATGGAACTAGTTTGAAGCCATGCAAACTCACTTGATTGTATAGGCAATTGGCTTTATTGACAAGTGCTTGAGAGTTGTATCGGTTAGTTCTTAAAGCAACGTCAACATGTTTTACAGCATTTTGAAAATCTCCTTCTAAGAAATATAGAAAAGATAAGTTGGTTGCTGCACGAGCCTTCATGTCCTTTTCTCTATTCTCAAATCCTTTAAATAAAATTATAGCCTGATATATGTATGTAACCTATTTAGCTAAAAATCTCAGTATAAGTCAAATAATTTTTGTATTCTTATAAGTACATATGTTACGACTTTATAGGCAATGCTCTCTTATTAGACAAAAAAAATCCTATTCATTTGTCGGACACAATTTAGATGAGATGCACATTTGATACATTGATGACATCTTAGATGTACATCTCATCTAAATTGTGTCTGACAAATAATAAGAATTTTTTTTATAAGACAACCGTGTTCATAGGTGATGTTAACACCTCGGAGAAGTTTCGATGATGAAGATGTTGAATAGCTTTTTCCATTTCCATCTCATTTGCTAGCGCATGAAATTGTTGATCCTTCAATCCCTCTATAATCCAATCATACCCCTCTACAAAGTTATCGTACAAAACAGGCGCAATGAGCCTTGCAGCAGTAACAATGTACTTCAAAGCTTGATTTTGCTTCTCCTTCAACGCTTCGCGCAATTCATCGTTCTAAATACAAAAATTGTTAACTTATGAACTAGAATGTATCTCATACGCTATCATGTAATAAAAGACATGTCGATATCTTATGTAAAAAGCTATTAAAACATAATTTGATTCTACTTATAGACATGAATAAATGAAAACATTTTACGTAAGACATGGCATGTACTAGAGAAACCTTACTTGGAAGATGATGTTCTCTTCTTCATTCTCGTCTTCAAGTTCGGAGTCGTAATATTTGACAAGGAGCATTTTTGTAAAACAATCTTTCATTTGTTCATTGTCTTTGAGTGCATAGTAGCATACAATTAGGTTGTAGGTGGTTTGATGATCAATTTTGTTCTCCATGATTGACTCAAAAGCTTGTATTGCATTCTGTACATGAATGTGTAAACATATTACTTCGTATGAAGTATTATACTTCTTTGTCAAATCAGAAAACAAACAAGTAGTAGTTAGGTTTAGTTTAAAGACAAGATAAATGCAATTAACTATTGCAAGTCCTAAGGAAATAAGATTCACTAAATTACAATACAAAAAGAAACCTGATATTGACCTAATCGCATGAAAGCGTTGCCAATATTACATAGGATACGGTAGCGCGTCTCCTTGTAAGCACTTGAAGTCTCATCCAGGGCTGTCTGATACATCTTAATCGCTAAAGCGAACTTCTTTTGTTTGTAATAGATGTTTCCCATGTTCACTTTTATCCTACCACAATGCATAAACTGCGCAATGTGATAATTATCCTCTTGGTGTACAACAAGATATAGATCCAACAGTAGAGTAAACTTATGCATAACCAATCTAACACTTGTCATACTAATCACAATACAACTGTTTGAGTCATTATGGAGAAACCGTACTACACATATTTAATTCATATGTGGTCAGGATCAGGGCATGATATGGGTACCACTAAGACGCATCTCATTATGTGTGACCTATATATGTTCCAAAATTTCCTTTTCTAACCCCATATATACAACTATAGCCATGTCACCTATAATACCACCTGGTTAGAATAATTTTTCAATATTATTTTTTTATCAAAAAAGTAGTTTAAAAAATCACACTATTTGGGAGGAGGTACCCATATCATGCCCTTACCCTCCTTCAAGTAAAAGTGGCACATAGTCATACCTGGGTATTTTTGAGGGACTGAATGTAAATATTCAAAGCATCAGCTTGTAAACCACTACTTTCATATTGATGTCCCAAATTAAGACAAATTGCAAAAGAAAGCTCTGCATTGACTTGATCAGCCTGCAAACATTGCCCTCTAATATTGTTAGAGATTATACAAAGAACCTACACATTGCAAATTAAAGAATTAGTGTGGAATCAATAATTGAATAGAAATGTGTACTCACCAACCCCTTCTGCTCCCTAGTTTTGCACAAAAACCTTTCTTTCTTTCCTGCTTCCTTGGCTTTCTGAAGTGCTGTTTGATGGTCCCCCTGCTTTCACAACCAATTCGTACCTACATAAGTAAAGGCCATATTTAACAAAATCTGGAATCATGGAGTTTCAGAAAACATTGATTCAGTTCGAAGGTGATTGAGAGTTGGCATGCCTTACAGCGAGGTTAGCCGAGGCACTAGCTTCAAGCAATTGATGCACAGCTTGCTCTAACTCTTGGCATTGAGACTCAGCATTTGTTTCCTTTTTCTTTTGCGCACCTGGAGTGGAAGTTGTTGAGCCTTGGTTCATGGGATCAAACTTGCTCCCCTGCATTTTTATCCACCTTCCAAAAAATCAAATACCACCAAAGTAAATTCATACCCATTTGAAAAACATGGATTTTGCGACTGTCCATTGTGCTCGCAAATCGTAAAAAAAGAACACCCAAAACTAGTCCAAAAATGCATGGGTTTCCTTGAGACTTTTGATTAAATTCCACCCAATTTTTTTCTTTTCAAAGCAACCTTAGTAACAACTAGATTCTAAAGAGATACAAAGGAGAGAGATCGCAAAATTTTATTATTTGTGTCAAAAATCTCTCTATTATGTATATAATGTGTGAACAAAAAGCTTACTCGAGACGAGTAGCCGGCAGCATGAATAGCAGTGACAGGACGAGACGAATCATTAGGAGTGTAGGGACTATATTGTGCTCGACTGCTCACGCTTGTACTCGGAGGCCGCCACAACATTGATGATGTTGTGTGGGGCGTCAAACTCCGAAACGGATCCAACTTTTGTTCCTATATATTCATTCCAATGTATGCATATTTCCTCTTTTAGAACGTTGGAATAAATCCATTTCAGATGATGTATATACTAACAAGACTTCAAAAATCACTAACAAAACATACTAAAATCATACTAAACATGCGTTTAAATTCTCGTGATGGAATGTTATTACTCTGACCTGGAAGTCCAATGTGGATGATGAAACGCTGTAAGCATGTCCATGGTCAAAAACCCCAGTTGAGTCCGTCTTGCTTCCAAGGCTCTCGTCAAGTCCAATCTATACGTTTCAAAATTGAAACCGAATAATTCAAAAATATACCAAATAAACTATCTACAATTTCATAAAATACAATAACAATGACACACTCCACTGCTTTCAAGAAGTCATGGATACGGAAGAATAGATATGAACTTGTTGAGAATTAATAACGATTCTTATGCATGAGTTTGTCGATCTTTGAGGCTATGAATTTTGCTTAACATCCAAATTTTGGTTGAATTAGGGTTTTGTAAGGACTCAAATTACATGGCCGTGTAAGGAGGATTGGCTATGCGACGACTTGAGGTCGAAAGCATCAATTGTGTTTATCTTACTCTCAGCAGACGCAATCTGCACAATTTCAATCAATTTTGCGTCAATGGGAGCTTAAATCATGAATGCTTGTGTATTACAATGACACGGTTTATATTTGTGTTTAAGGTTCAAAAACCTCGCTGTGTAAATCCATGTGGAGATGATGCAGCTGAGGATCGTAATCATTGTATCCTTCATACAAGCTATCGCTTGGATCTTTGACCGACGCGAGACTTGTTGTTGTTGATTTGTATCTACTTGTTGGCCTTGGAATCGGAGGAGACTTGCATATACTATCGAGCATAGCCATATTTTATTTGCAACTTTTAAAATAGGGTTTGTAGCGTATTGGTGCTCTTGAGTTACATGTACATCCTTATGATATGCGTCCTCGAGCTTCTCCCTTGATATGCAAAAAAAGACTTTGATGCTTTTTATCTTAGTATAGTGTTACTTATTTGGATTCTATAATTCTTCAAGAAGTAGTCTAAGAAAAGTTTGAGAGGGGTTGTTTGAACCCTTGGGGTAGTTTAGCCAAAAGCTCATTTTCAAAAAAATGTCATAGATGAAAAAAATGATAAGCTAATTAGATCGCAAATGTACAAAGTTGTGTCAAACTTGTTGTAGATCATGTGGACTAAAAATTGACTCATGGGACCTCATAGATTGTGGGATCACAATGTATAAGTGGGCAAAACCGGCTACAAAGTTCCATCTTTTTCACTTTGAAGTGGAAATACCATCCACAAGAAATTTGCAATTAAAAAGTCACCAACCGGAAAGTTATTCATTTTCATCTTAAAGACACTCTTGTACAAAGAAATACGTTGTTTAACCAATAATGGTTATAGTGGTGGAGATTTCCGGAAGAAACCTTCAAAACATCTCATAAAATTTTGTATAATGTGTTTGTATAAGAGAATATTTCTATGAAATCTTCACTCAAAGACAAGAGGAGTTTTGCATTTAGATATAAATTAACCCCTAAAGATCCTTAAAAGCACATTGTGCTTTTTGTTGTTTTCGGCAACCTTGTTCAGGGGTAAAAATCAATTTTACTTTCCAAGATTTTTATTAAAGAGTCTCTATGCTACATAGGTTATGCCGGTTTATTTGAACGGTTTAGGGTTTAGGGTTTAGGATCTAAACCCTAAACTCCAAAGTGAAAATAGGTTTTACCCCCAAGTATTTTTAAGCCACCATCAATGAATAATGTTCACATCACTGTCTTTGGAGTCTTGCCAAATGCAATATTGATTCTTCGGTATATCATGCGGAATGTTTGAATATATCCATACAAACCTTGATTTGACCTTGATAATATTACCTCATTTTTAGCAATAATTTTTGGCAAAAAATATCGAATATATTGATATAAGACCAACTCAGCACTTGACCACTTGAACCAAGACACCTATTTCCAACCACCCTTGCCTATTCTCTCGAAGCTCTCCCAAGAGTAGTTGATGAGCTAAATAATGAAGTTTTTGCTTCATTTTAATCCAAAAGTGACAAGGAATTGAGCTATTGTTATTGATAAAACGACCAAAATAAGTGACACTAACAAAGTAGAGGGTGAAAACAAGCTAAATTGTTTCAGTATAAAACGACCTAAAGTACTAAAAACCCTAAAAATTTATAGCTATTCCCACGTTCTCGTTATCTCTACAATGAGGCATTTTGTGTAGTAGGCATGTAACCTCAAAGAACCAAAGACCTTTGGGTTTCTCGCACGCTAAAAACACTAGCTTTTCTACATAGTCACATAGCCTTGAATCGTAAATTCTTGCATATTGACAATATATTCATTCTTATAAAGCACCTCTAGGTAGCTTTTTTTCCCTCAAGGAGTATCTTTAGTAAGGACCTCTTTATGAAGATATATAAATGATAGGAAGATATAATGTGACATGGCTCTGAAGTTTGAAAACTGGATCCACCCAAAATTGAGAAGGGAGAGTGCTAAAAAAATAGATTTCCCGATATGTAATGTAATAGTAAAAGTAATTTTCATGCACAGGGAAAGTAAGTGGAAGGATAGTCAAAGTGGATTCATAAATGTTGAACTTCTTTACAATTTGCTGTAAATTTCTGAAGGTAGACTTACAAATGTTTCTAAATTGGTGCCCTAATTTAACACCGTGTAATGTTTGGTATGAGTACAAGGTCATGCTGCAATGTGAAGCTATTATTTACCTACGATTTCAGAAGCCTACCGCTCCATTATTGATACTGCTCCATTTTTTAGCACTCTCCCTTAGTGTTTGCTAACATGAAGTCAAGATTTTTTCTAAATTTCCTATGATAATATTTTGCTATTTTGTTGTAAAGAAACCAACACCATAAATGATTGCTAAATGTATACTTCATGATCTGCATGAGACATTTGGCCCGTATGATTTAGGGTTTCAGATAGCATAAAGTGATAAGTACTGATACATATATTTGCGAATTCTGGAGGAGTACCAAGCATGATGGTTTTTAATGCTTATTCTCGTCCGCACTACCTCATTGCAACCTCAAATGAATAAATAAGAACACCGAACCCTTGTAGGCCTGGCGTGAATAAAATGCCCGTTGGACCTACCCTTGATGATATGCCCATGGGACATAACAACCATTGCAACCTCATATATTGAGTCTCGCAATCTATGAGGTCCAATCAAGTTTAGGTCCACTCCATCTACAACAAGTTTATTACACTTATGTACGGTTGAAGTTTAAATAGCTTGAGAATCTTTATTTTCATCTATGATACTTTCTTTCAAGATGAGTTTTTGACTTAAAATACCCTAAGAACGTATAGGGTGAAGTTTCACAAACACATATTCAATTCACTCCCAAGTTCTTGAAGCACCAAAAATATCTTTTCTTTAGTTTTGACAATCTCAAATTTGATGTGAATTTATTTACATCACTTTTAGAAACAATAAATCTTGGGTGATTTTTGGCAAACAATTGCCAAAAACTCTAGGAGATAGAAAACTTGAGGTCTTGAGATTGCATGCTCTAACATATTTATATTCCGTAGATCAACTAATGTCTCCATCACTTGTTTCATTCTTAAACCCTAAAAATCTAGGAAAACCGATTTGGCATTTTCAATTTTGGTCAGGCTCAGGTAGTAACTTAAAATGAAATTTTGGGGCCAAGGTCAAGGTGAGGAATAGGGTAAAGTAGGTGTGATAAAAATTGTACCCCCAGATTCAATTTTTTGACTTGTGTGGAGCAAAATGAAGTTTTGAAATTAAAACAGGCAGAACGGGCTGGGTTTGGAGCCAACGAGAGACAAGGGCGCGGAGTGGGCACCATAGACGGTCAAAAAGGGACATGGAGCTAAGGCAAGGAGTTTAGGACGGGGAGTGTGACGAACCCGTGATTCTTGTGAAACAAAAGCCCCACCGCTCCTAAAAGTGGAATGCTAATTTTGGCAGCACAATTTATTTCAGGAGAAGCCTCATAAGTTCAATTATGAGATTTCACATCATGGCCCAAGAGGTGCAAATTAGGGGAGACCCGATATTGCTTTCTTGCAACAAGAGATTTTACATTTATTTTTCATAGAAATTCATAAGTATTCAAGATTTCACGTTTTTTGAAAAATATTTTCTAAAAACTGAAAATACTATATACACATATGTTCACCATTTGGATTTAGAGGTACCCGTATATTTTTGGTACTATGCTCATTTTCACCAAAGCTAAAGTTTCCCTTGCTTTTATACCTCCACCACTAAAACAATCTAGATGAAGATCCTAGAAGCATGGGGGTCACCTAAAAAAAAAAAAAAAAAAAAAAAACACGTTGAACAAACTTTGATCATACGATCTCACAAATGACAAACATTCAACGCTTGAACGTTTGATTAGTCCTTGTATACTGGTTAGGTACAAGAGCTTATGGTTCAAAGTCTAAAAATAGAAAAAGTTTATCCATTCTCCCATTTCCCAACGGAGGTAAAAAATGGCAGTTTTAGGTTTTGGAGGTCGAGGAAACGCTTGGATTATTTGGGATTAATATTTTGATTTCTTCACATCTTCTAGCTTCTTCTACTTACTACAATTTGAAGAGATCATTGTAGCTATATTTATTTTATATTTCATACATCTTACTTCAATCATACATTTAACTCCTAGATGTTTTTGATTTAAAAACTTAACAATTTGGATGACAAACTAAAACATTTTTAAGCCAATTATTCTGTATCCAACGTCCAAGTTCGACAAAAGTGCATTGGGTTGACTTCTGAAAGTCTAAGCTTAGTTTGTGTGATAAAAAGGCTAAAATCCATCTAAGAAGGTACAATTTAATGGCATGCATTTCAGTGAAGGCAACTTCTTTTCTACAGTTTTTAAACATGGGGCATGTTTATCGTTGCAAGAAAATTACGAGAAGTCATGAAGAATTTTTCATGATTATTTTTACAAAAAGATCTTGAGATAAATTCCAAGAATAAAATCTTTTGATCCAAATAATCCTGCTATTAGATTTGCAATCATGTTTTCATAAACAAAATCTAAAAAAAACACAGCCCTAGAGAATGTGTATCTCCTTCATCTACAGTTGGATTTAACTCTTTTCGTTGAGTTGGAAATCAATTACTATATAGTATTGTGGTAGAAATCTTTACTCAATATCAATGTCTTAAAAATCTCGCACTTCTTTCATTGAAAGAGATCTAGTTTTGGACATATTTTCCTCTGATAATTTTTGGGCAGGCTTCACCATAGACTTCACCATGTTCATGAGTAGCAACTCCACTTCAAAATAAAAATGATGAATGTTGTATTCTTTTTTGATACTAATACATTATGCTCTCGTAATATATGAGGCCTCATGACTCAAAAGGAGGTCGATGTGTGCCAAATTAAACATGCGGATAGTGTGCCACCATATCAGGTTCGGTCCTCAATAAACGAATTTTATTTTATTTTTTGAAAAAATAAGGTTTGTTTTCTAGAAATAGATTTTTTTGAAATTCGTTCTTCAATGTTTTTGGTATAATTTCCCAACTTTTGGATACCCTTTCGTCACAGTAAAGCGGCTTTTAGATATAATATAATTCCCAACTTAGCGTTCCTCTTGACTTGTAATTTCTAAATTTTTTGTTTTTTAAAAACAGAATTATTTATGAACGAACTATGGTGGTACGGTACTGAATCGCCGATATCACAGGGTCGAGTTGATAGTGAGCATGTGTGCGGCAACTTCCACTCACTAATCATGTGCCCACTATTTTTCCTTAACATGTTTTTTTTCACGCAACTAAAGGGCATGTGCCCGTTTTCATGTATTCTATTTTCAAACAAAGATTCTGCACAACTACCAAGACATGTGACCGTCTCTCAAACCTCAATACTGTTGGTTTGGATACATGGGAATAACTGTACTTTGCAATAAAAGTGAGTGTACAAACTCATGTACCGCGTGGCATGAGTGACATGTGCGCCATTTTTTCATCTATGTAGTGCGGTAATGTCCATCATGTATGCATTATTCATGATATCGAATTTTAAAAAAAAAGTGGTATTTACAGATACCAAGTTTACAAATCTGCACAATCACCAAGACAAGTGACCGTCTCGGATCTCGGTACTGTTGGTTTGGCTACTTACTATGGGAATAACAGTACTTCCGCGTTTGGTACTTTGAGTGCATGAAGGGGAACATTTGTTCAAAATTATATAGCGCGTGGCTTGAGTGATATGTGGGCAAATTTTCCATCTACGTAGTGTCGTAGCGTCCATCAAGTATGTGTTATTCATGTTTAAAAGTGTTATTTACAAACACCAAGAATAAATGCACTTTGTTGGACTATGTCATTTTAGGAAGAGTCTATGGATAGATGCGTTGTTTACAGTGCAATATAGTCCACTTTCTTAAATAACTTGTAGTATCATTGTTTCCTAAATGATCCCATTTCCTTATAGAACTTCTAGTATCACCGTTGCATTGTATTACTGCTCTTTTAAGATGGTAGTCTAGAAACATTGTAGCCTCATTCACTTCACCTCAATATGAAAACACTCCTTTTCAAGACTTCTAAGTAAATGAGAGATCATGGAAACTCTATGAGAGGGGAGTTGATCTCCGGAAGTGGTGAAATTGGTGACTTTACAAAAAGATAGAAGCTTGTCATCCCAAAGCTTGAAAACCAAAATTTGAGTGAAAAAGCTCAAAAATTAGAATTTTCATTGCGATGCACCTTATGGTATAGTAAACACCAGTGTTTTTTCTAAAGACATGTGGCCCCAAGCCTGTCATCCCTTGATTGTTACATTTTTGGAGGGATACAAGACGATTTGCTCCGGGTTGTCAAATCTGGCGAAATTTCGCCAGTAAAAGAAACACTGGTAAACACCTCGTAAAAATCTTAGGCAAACATATAAATTCTTTTCCTTCATCTAGGCTGCCCAAAATAAGAAGGAACCATTTTGGCTTTGGTGGATCGTTATAGGTTGAAACAAGAGGCAATTTTTATTACATTGATAATCTTATTAGTTTTTTTAAATTATAAAACCTCATAATTACATTCTTGGACTAAAATTGATTTTGACTTCTCACATCACTTTGCACCAAATAAAAATGACACCTAGCATGTATAGGCAAACTCAGTGGAATGATTTTTGTGACAAGAAGATTTATACTAGTTACCACTTAACCCCTAGCTATCCTTAAAAGTCGAACAGGCTTTTTGCTATTTCGGGTGCCAGACAACACTTTGATATGCCCCCGTCTAGTTTTTTATTTTTGCAAGGGTAAAAAGAATGAAAGGGTCTACCACTCTACCCAAGATTCAATTAGTCAAAACCCAAATGTTATGCTAGAATTTTGTGCAAATTCTAAAGTAAAGATCTAGGATGTAAGTGGCTATTTCCTATTATCTATATCTATATCTACTTCTATAATAAAATACTGTTCGGCAATCCTTCCTACCCACCAATGTACCAACCTACCAACCTACAAACGTACCAACCAACCTACCTACCTTCTTTTATTTATTAAAAAAAGATGAATAAAGAGAGAGAAAAAGGGGGAATTTTTTTTTTGAGGAACTCGTAGACACAAGATACTTTTTTAAAAGTACCATGTAAAGACCTTTCCCGTCAGGACGACGGGAATCATACTAGGATAAAATAAAATACTGTACGGCGATCCTTCCTACCCACCAGACCAACCTACCAACATACAAACCTACCAACCTATGAACTTACCAACCTACTTGCCTTCTTTTATGTTTTTTCGATTATGTTAAAAAAATAAAAAAATAATAATACAGTTTGATAAATGGTAGACACGGAATACTTTTTTAAAAGTACCACATAAAGAGCTTCCATGTCGGGTCGACGGGGAACTTACTAGTCTATATACATAAAAGAATAGGGTCCCCCTTTGGCGATCCTTCCTACCCACCAAACCTTCTTACCTACCAAGCCTTCCTACCCACCAAACCATCCTACCCAACGTACCAACTTACCACCTTACGAACTTACCAAACAACCTATCTACCTACCTTCATTTATGTTTTTTTGGTTATGTAAACCAAAATTAATTAAATAAAGATCATACTTTCAAAAAAAAAAAAAAAAAAAAAGGGGCATATATAAAAATAATATGGAATGGTAAACACAAGATACTTTTTTGAAATACCATATAAAGTTCTTCGTTGGGACGACAGGTACCTTACTAGTACATAATAAAATACTGTACGGCAATCCTTTCTACCCACCAGAGTACCAACCTACCAACATACAGACCTACCAACCTACCTACCATCTTTTATGTTTTTTGATTGTGTTAAAAAAATAAAAAGTAATAATACGGTTTGATAAATGGTAAATACGGGATACTTTTTTGGAAGTACCATGTAAAGATTTTCCCCGTCGGGAGGATGAGGACCTTACTAGTATATTATAAAATATTGTACGCCGATCCTTCCTACCCACCAACCTACCAACCTACAAACTCACACCAACCTACCTACCTTCCTTCTTCTATGTTTATTGGATTACGTAAAAAAAAAAAAAAAAAAAAAAAACATATATAAAAATAATAAACATAATATGAGGAAATGGTAGACACGGGATAATTTTATCTCAGTACCATATAAAGAGCTTTCCCGTCCAAACGACGGGTACATTGCTAGTATATATATAATAGAAATTTTGTGTGATAAGAGAATACTGAATCAAAGCGACGTTCTTTAAGAAATTGTTGGCATCACTTAAGTTAACCCTTAAACGCCCATGGGGTCCAAAACGGGCAGCCCAGAATTGAATCACAACATCTTTTGGACTTGGGCATCATGAATAGTGCACTTTTTGAACTTGGGCATCATGAATGGACCAATCAATGATGAGCTTGCAACCTCCTACAAGGTTATGTACAACCCCAACCTCGCTACCATAATCCTTTCAAAGCACAAAATCACTCATACAAATTGTGATTTGAATTGTAAAATTTCACTTTTTGAATGCATCACAAGAAGGTGACCAGTTTGACATCAAAATATAAGTGAAAAGTTTAGTACAGTGAGAGTTACAGGGAAGATTCTGTTGGAAGGTGACCCCTCGGGTCACCTTGGGCGTTTAAGGGTTAATAAATAAACAAACAATTGTTTTAATACATAGAAAGAAGAGATAAAGCAACTCACATGCTATAGGAGGGTGGAATATTTCTGAAATCAACAAATGCACTAGAAGATCATTATTGTACTTTCTTAAAAGTGTGAGAAGGTAAAGTAAAAATATTAGATATTGTTTAGAAAAGTTGAATAGTTGTGAAGGGTGTTAAGACTTTCATCTAATATTTAAGTTTTTTTTTTTTTTTTTTTTTTTTTTTTTTTTTGGGTAACGTTATGATCTTGAGGACGATTGTCGAATTGGCCTGCAAGAGGTGTTGTTGGAAGTGGATTGTTTTGTAAAGTTGTTGAAAACAATTCGATTGCAAACAGATCTACCGATCCTGAGATATTATATTTATAGGCCCAAAATCACCAAAAATTACAAAAATGATCTAAATGTAGATTTTGTAGAAAAAGAAGACTTTAGGGCATGGTCAAAGTGATTTAAGTAGGGTGGCAACGTCCAAGGGCATACTAGTACTTATTTAGAGCATTCTCAAGTGTAGCTTGAAGGGACGGTGCAAGAAATTTCACGGAGTGTTTTTAAATAATCATCCAATTGTTTGCATGCCATGGCCGAGGGTGGCATTGGAAGGCCATTCCTAGGGGCATCCTATAGTGCAACCAAATTGAACAACGATTAGGGATGCTTTACATGGGGAGTGAAGCCGAGCGTGCGGCCGAAGGAGGGCAAAAATTCTCCCAATGTGATTGGTTCATATAAAGGGTCTCGTAAGTAAATGTGAGTAAACGGATAATAAATGATGTAATTTATTCTTGAGAAATGGCACTACCAAACTTGTGGAGAAGGGAAACATTTTGTCCATATAAATGTTGTAGCCAACCTTTCACCTTACCAAGAGTCCCAGACCAAGGGTGGGACATAAAAACTTTGCAACTATAATCAGGCCAAACTGGGGAAACTAGCAATGCATGTCTCCTACTGATTAGTAACTACTCATCTTTTCATCAAACATTCCCAAAATAGTGCAACTACACTTTCGGGAAGAAATGAACTGCAGTCCACGAAGACAGGCAGCTTCTGGAAGCTGATTGAGAAGCTACCCTAGTCCACCACGCCTCCTTATAACCCATCCTGCTCACGGCCGTGCATCGACTACTGTTGCATTCCCAACAGTGTTTTCATCAGGTTACGCGCAGCTCCTCACTGATCGAGCATTCTCCCTCATTCGCTATCAGATACTGTGGGATCATTACCAGAGAAGACTATATATGATTCATTATTGTTAGTACGGATAGAGAATCTGCTTTAGCTCATGTTAGGGTTCGATGACTGTCTTGCGTTATATGATGTTGAATGGAGTCAGCAGCCTGCGAGGTGACGCTTGTGTTTGCGGTGAAGAACGAAATCATGGACTTGTTACTGATTTGTTCGGCGTTGGCAGTGCGGTGGAGGTTGGCTTCTGAAATCATGACGAGTGAAGCGATAATCCAAGATGGGTACAACAAGGAGAATCCCTTGAGCACGCTCAAGATCATCACCCGGCCCATCCCTGGAGCCGGACCCAAGCAAGTGGTGGTGCGCGTCACGGCGCGTCCCATCAATCCCACGGACTTCATCTCTCTGCAGACCGGCCAAGTTCTCGGTGGCGATGGCACTGGCGTTCCTGGCTCTGAAGGCTGCGGCGTCGTCCATGAGGTAGCAATGCAGAAATACCCTCTTTTCCATCGTGGCAGGTCGACAGACAACAGATTGGCATTCCTTATGTTGTTTGGCTTTCCTCAGTCCTCTTTGACCAGAGCAAGCAATATTCTCCATCCTGAATCCTTAGGGCTTATTAATCACTTACACCGATTGTCCTGCATTGTTTGCCTAGGTGGGTGAGGGTGTCACAGCAGTGCAGAAAGGGCAGCGAGTGGTAACCATCACAGGGCTGGAGGTATTTAAGGGCAATGGCTCATTCCAGGAGTACATCCTGCTAGACGAACATCTGGTGTGGCCAGTGCCGGACGACATGAGCGACGAGGTGGCGGCGCAGTTCGTGATCAACCCATGGACAACGTATTCCATGGTGAAGGATCTGCAGGTGCCCAAAGGCGAGTATCTGATCCAGGCCGCCGCAGGTTCGACGCTGGGGAGGCAAGTCATCACGCTGGCGAAGCACTGGGGCATCAAGACCATCAACATAGTCCGGCGCGAGGAGCAAAGAGAGGAGCTGAAAGCGTTGGGCGCCGACGAGGTGATCGTATCATCGCAGGAGGATGTGGTGGCCCGAGTGAAGGAGATCACGAGTGGGAAGTTAGCGGCCGGCGGCTTGGATCCAGTAGCGGGAGAGATGACAGGCACTCTGGCTGCGTGTGTGCGCAATGGGGGGCAGGTATTCGTGTACGGCGTGCTGGGCGGATTCTCCATGACCATGGGCGTGATGGATCTGTTTCGTAATGTGCGGGTCGGTGGATGGATCATCTACCAGAACGTGATGCCAGACGTGGAGAAGAGCCGAGCTGTGGCTTCAGAAGTGATGCCGTTGTTGCAGAGCGGAGTGCTGCCCGTGGCCAAGTGCGAGAAGTACGCGTTTGAGGATTTCCAGAAGGCATTGGAGGTGGCACAGAGTTCCGGAGGTGCGCAGAAGGTCTTGCTTGTCAGCTCCTGAAGTAGTGGAAATATTTACATCATATCCAACTGGAATATGAACGGTTGGAACGAAATGAGGAGCAGAAAATGTCACTTGAATGATTTAGTTGTGCAATGATTAGTTTGTTAATAATTTGTTAAAATCTGCATCTCATCATAGACTCTTATATATTGTATCTTTCAGCGCTTGAATATGCGCTTGAGTGAAGATGCGCTTGTGACAAAGAGGTTATGTGATTGTGTCTTTCCTTCTGAATCATGAGTTTTCTTTGCCCAAGTCTTTCTTTGCCTTGATTTATCTGCCATGAGTTAATCTCTGCCGGAGTATGGCCCATGCTACAGTAGTCTTTTCTAAAAACAACAGGCTTTTAATTCGTAAAGCTGATCCTTGATTATAAATGCAGCTTATAAAACTGTGAGCCTAATCACGTTTTAGGCTTCTAGCAAGTTCTCTTGAATTTTACTAAACATGGGTGTGAATATTCAATAATATCATCTCATTGGATCCAGTGAGAATGTGCAGCTCCTACAACAGAAATTTTATAAACTGCGTATGCTGCCTGACGCCGACGTTATCGATCACATCTCCATGATAGAAGAGACGGAGGTAATAATGCTAAATGATCTGGGAGAATCAGTTCCATAGCTTGCCGTGGTGACAATGACTTTGTGTACCTTGCGGCCGTCCAGATGTCTGCATGGGATTACAGCATGCAGTTGAGGTGCTCACTCTGAGATTGTTGAAGGAAGTGAATCTCAACCGTGTGTAGGGAGAGATGGAAGACGATGGGGGCAAAGCCTTTCTCGCTTATAGCTCTTGGGTTGGCCACAAGAGCCACACTATAGAAGAAGAGTTGTCTTACATGACACACTTTCTGCAATGTCTGCCTAAATTGTTGTGTTCAACATTTCTTTATGACAATGGGTATGTTCGACCATACTCGAAGGTGCATAGGGGCAATGGTAAGCTTGGGGTATCACTTTTTGGACACACTAATTAGGTTATTTTTATTGAAAACCTCCAAAGTTTGTCTAATTTAGTCATTTTAATCAAGTAAAAAGACCCTAAAATAGAAAATAAAATATCATGCACCTCACTGAAATCAAAGTATATATGCCTATAGATTTTCTTTTAGATTTTTTTTTTTTTTTTGGATCCATTCATAGATGAGGGAAAAAGTGTTGAATTTGGGGATTTGCAGGCATTATAGTGCACAATGAATTAATTTTTTTAAAATTAAATAAATTATTTTGTATTCTATACAAGAAGATGTAGGTCATATTCAAAAATTATATTTAAATAAAAATGGTTGATATTCCATTTGCTTGATTCTATGGATTTTAGGTTATTGGGACATGACTTACTTTTTCAACTAAAAAATCAAATAAAATTACTTCAAAATATTTTTTTTAATTTTTAATTTTTTTTCTTGATACATTATAAGTATAGACAACTAAAACCACATCTAATGTAGTCTTATTGTATTACAGTTTAAAAATGGATATGTTTGTCACACCAGCATAGAGTGCAATTGTTCATGGGACAACCTTTTTGGGTACCCCAACCAGACCATCACCCATAGTAAAAATAGGAACATTTGCCCCTTCGATGTCGTCTACCTCCTCCGAAGGTGGATGTCTCTCTACCTCCTCTGAGTGTGGATGTTTGTCTGACGTGACATTGTGGATGTTTGTCTGACGTGAAGGTGGATGTCTCTCTACCTCCTCTGAGTGTGGATGTTTGTCTGACGTGACATTGTGGATGTTTGTTTGACGTTCGACATTGTCGTATATGACAACCTTGTGCAGAAGAGAGAAGGATTGTCTGACGTTCGACATTGTCGTATATGACAACCTTGTGCAGAAGAGAGGAGGAAGACAGCCCTCTATAGTAGAGACGAAGAAGAGGGTTGAGCACAACACAAAACAATCCAATCCTTGCCCCAAAAAAAGGCATTCATCTGGGAGTGCAATTGTCGAGAAAGAAAGGAAGATATCAACGCCGATACAATGCACTCACACAAGCCAGCTAAACAACCAACTTACTCAAGCTTATATAACTTATTTATCCTTCACCCAATGAAGACTTGTTTTGCATACTTTCCCTAAGTCGCGAGGTAACATTCACATCTAAAATAGGTTGTAACGTACCCTTATTTGCATCTTCTCCAATAAAGTACAACCCTAGATCATTGCAGCCCATCACCGTGGATGATGAAGAAGTTGGAAAGAAGATTTTGGATTATAAAAAACTTTGTCTACATTCCAGTACCAAATCTCAAATTCATTCATTTGACACTTTGTGATTGCTTTGACTTTCTAGGGATAAGTTCTTAGTTAGGTATGTATAAAAATTAATTCCATGAATTGTAGCTTCATTCCTTCAATAAATGAAGCCAAGAAATGAAGTTGTTACTCATGGAAATTCCAAAGAGTTCGTGTGAAGATTGCTCTAAGTGCAATACCTAAGCCTCTTAAACATCGACAACATTTGTAGTCGGGTGATTGGATTTTCATATAGAGGAGCTAATTAATTGGACATTCTCTATAAATCACACATTTCCGCCGAAATAGCGCTTGTTAACTTTTTGAACTACAATACAAAAAGAGTGTGATATCGTTCTCTGAAGGCGATATTATGAAATATGAGTGATATTGTAAATTTTAAAGTGATATTAGAGAGAAACTATGATATTATAGAGTGTACACCAGTAGGAATTGGCATTATTCATTTTTTTTTAAATAAAAAATTAAATAAAATTGAGGTCTTAATGTTTTAAATGACATGGTGCCACTCTCATGTCCAAAATGCTAGCGTTTGTGACACTTGGGCTGCTACAATTAAATCATGTGTTGACACAATGAGAGAATGTTGGTAATGAGTAATGACATGACTCCAATGACATTTGAGATACTTTCTATTCACTCCTTAACAAACTGTTATCATTTCCAACGTCATTTTTTTCTAGTTTCTACTAGTAGTACCATTGCTTGGCTAATTTTTACTAGTAATACCATTGTGTAGGTCTTTGGATTAGCGTCTCTTTAAGGCATGGGCTAATCAAGTTGACTTTTGCTCCTCAAGTGAGTTCCATATCTCAATACTTAAGTTTCATACCACATGTCACGTGGACATAGTGGTATGAGGGAGAGTATTTGAACTATTTGAATGATGTATTACTTAGTTGTGGAGTACGAATAGTTGGAACAAAACAAGAAAAAGAAGTACAACCGTCACTTGAGTATTTTATTAAAAGCTATGATCAAGATTGCATAAATTGCTCAATCTAAGCATTATGTATAAGACCCAACGGTAGGATTTTAAAGTCAACTTGACATACTACTTCCATGTCAAATTTGAATCATTGATTCTTCTTCATTTGAGAAATTATCATGATAAAAGTTGAGTGCATTTTGTTCTTGCGGAAACCCTCAAAACCTGTTACTTGTTTTACGGATCTTTAGGTGTTGAGGATCTTTCACCTCATTATACAGTATATGGCAGCCCGTGTACTATTTTGACATGGAATCATGTGAAATGAGATGTTACGCAGTTCTTACGCAAGATCTCAACCATATTGCATAAATTACATGTTCTTGACTTCTTGCCATAAGCTACACTATCTCACTCCTCTTCCATTTTGCACCCTTGTACTTCACCCTAAACCTCCTCAAAATGAGCCGCTCAAGAATACTTTATTATTTCGGAGCGGCCTCTGAGGTTCCACTCTTCCATGCTTGGCGTGCAGTTACAACCTTTGAATGGAGTCCTTCAGTTGTGGGTTCTACAACCAATTTACAGTACCACTGACAAAATTATTACCTGACCTTCAATTTGAAAAAAAAACCTCCCGTTTCACATCAATTTCAGAAATACTTTACTAGTTTAATACGTACCAAAATCATCAAAACCTGATTCTAGTACGGTAACTCCCTTTCTCTGTTTTACTTGTGACTACACCCAGACTTGATATCAGTCATCAAAATGAGTGGACTAGCGAAATTGAAATTTGACTGCATACATACTATCATATTCAAATACTCCATAGTCGAATGAATGTAAGCGTTTCAGGAGATTCAATTCAAACCTGCTGATTTGAGTGAAGCCAAGTTGTGTTTGATGAGATACAGAACCACTCCAATGACAATCAACCAACTCGCCGTCCAGCCTTGCATCTGCCATGTTGAGGTTTATTTACTCTTTAGAAGAAACGGTAATTGATGTTGATTTCATCAATTTCTACTTTCTTTACAATATGCTGAATTCTTTGACAATCAACTACTCAATATCACATCATGTTAACTCCCTAGATTTGCAAGTTCGTCTGTGCCGCTTTTTGCAAATGATGACGTTTGAGACAAAATGCTAACAATCCCCTATTTATTCATTTAAGAACAAATTCTTCATTTTCATAAAATTGCAGAAAGTATCAGTCTTCACATCAAGCTCTTTATAATGTTCGTATGCAAGGCATCGAAGACATGAAAGGCTGTGATAGGGATTCAAGAGTTTTGGCATTAATGTATAAGATTAATCAGAGATGATAATTATACTACCCCGTCGTCTTGCTGTGGGTTT
Source organism: Bryum argenteum (assembly GCA_037043015.1). NCBI lineage: Eukaryota > Viridiplantae > Streptophyta > Bryopsida > Bryales > Bryaceae > Bryum > Bryum argenteum. The sequence continues at coordinate 15,060,021 of CM073330.1, forward strand.
GTGACAACGCTGTAAAAGTGTCGGTGAACTCGACCTGGAATTGGCTTCAAACCTGCACGATTAATCACATTTGACTATCAGATGAATGATCTCCAGCCAGGATATCAAAGTTAGAGTGCGATTGGTCGTACCGCTGCTAGCTAAGCTGTACTCCAAGCCACAGCTTCCTCGAAGGATTCTCTTGTCATCCGGTGATTCAAAGCCCTGAATACCCCCATTTCACAGATGTAAATTTGAACCATTTTGAGCCAGAACTGGGTGAGAGTACAATTTTTTCTTAGGACCGCCATCGTGAAACATTGACGATACTACAGAGTGCTTCGGTGATATTTCAAGTATACAGATTTAGGTATGAAATAACGCCATTTTGATGGAATCGCCCATCGTATGAATGGCGGTAGAGGCCACATGGAACAGTTTGACAAAACATGCACAGAAAACACAAGTACCTCGCAGTTGATGGCAGTTTTTTCGAATTTGAGATGCCTGGGCAAATCCGTCTCACAGCGCCACACAGCTCGTTCTTGATCAGGCAATTTAGAATTTGTGCATTGCACCATTGCTACCACCCCCAGCATCCCATCGATTAATGCAGGATCCAAGAAAACTAACATGATTTAACAACCGATGCTTGAGTAGTCTCTCATCGATCAAACTAGCAATGAAAGATCTTTAGGAACTACTTACTGGGTTCGAAAGTATCACAGCCTTCTTTGCACTGAAGCTGCGGGACAGGATACGAGCGCCTGTGCGAGCTCTGGCGGCCCTTGTAGAAGTGCAGCCTCTCAACACTGTCCAGAGGTGCGGAATCATGATGTTCCTGAGAACTTCCCTTTTTGCTCATCTGGGAAGATCCAGAGCCATAGTCAGATAGACTGGACTTGCCGCTGCTCTTGCTGCTGCTGCTGCTGAGGTCTTGGGAGTGCATCTTCGACATGGAATCGTGCAGCATGTGATTGCCTTGTCCCGAGCCGTATCCGAAGACGGAGGCCACACAAGGCAGCAGGCACACTGAGCTGATGAGCATGCAGAGTGGGAGCCATTGTGTAACTCCTCTGCTAATGAATACATTCATAGTCCACTGCCCATGTTTCTTAGTGCGTGCTCAAAATGTTTCAGGAGATGGAGTAGTGTTCAAAGGTTGGAGGAATTGGTGTGAAGAGATATTGACTTGGCTCTTTCGGATACTGCCTCCGTGTATCTCACAAGTTCCCTCGGTGAAAGGTTACCAAGGTGGCTTATCATGAGGCTAAAACCTTGTAAGCCCAATTGATGGCTCATTTTCACTCTTGAACTAGTCTCCCATGTGGTATTGCCACACCCATTTAAATACTTTGAAACTAGTATTCCCTATTATTCTTAACGACCTAGAAAGTGTATGTGTCCTTGTCTCCCTTTCCTAAACCCTCTACCCAACCTTATCTTGAACCCGTCCTTATCCATGTTCCCCTCCTTATTCCCGTCCATGTCCTTGTCAAAGGGTACCCCAAATAAAATGGTAGAAAGACTTTTCAAACACCTATTTAACTTTTTGTTATTGTACAAGATAGGTCGTCTATGCAATTTCTAAAAATGTTGAGACCATAAATCCTTGAAATTTCATATCTCACAATTCCCATGTCAGGTTGGTAATTCCAGTACTGTACCTAGCAAATAAGTTACGGTCATCCCTGTTGCAGCAAGTTTAACAGAGAAGGGGACTTCGGAATGAGAATTTGAAAAGAATTTCAAACACCTAGCTACGAAACTTTGAGGATACATGAAAAGCATAGTCTTGACTCACCCGCTGCTGAATTAGGGACGTTCCAAAATGTGGAGAGTTACAAATTCAAGTGATTTTTAGACATCGCCTATAAAAAATCTATGGAAGATTGTAAAGTACCATGTACAAAATGGACCGAGACCACAAAACCAAGAAGAACTGATTGAATCCATTGAAGAAGCATGGGAAGAGTGGAACACATCTTCAAGAAAATAATTGAGATCCTCATTGCTAGCATGCCTACACGTATGAGGGCCATAATTGATGCTATAGGTGGTAGCATAAGATGGTAGGTATTGTACCCTAAGATAATATAGCGTTGTATGATTTTGCAAGCTTGAAGTAAAATTCTCTTCCTACAATAAAATATACTTTGTTACCTTTCCAATGCAATTTTCCATCCGTAATTTAGCCCGAAACTCATTTTGTAATACCAATTCGAAATCGCATTTGTTCTCTACCCTAAACGTAATTCATTTGTTGGGTATTGTACATGTTCACGTAGTTGACTATGTCGCTACATGTGGCTGGCAGTTTCAAGGTCACTAAATGTGACGAAGATAAATTACAAATTCCAATGCATAGAAGCTTTGATGGCAATGACCATTTTGTAAAAGAGCTAGAGTGACCATGCAATCCATGAGACGAAAAGTAAACAAGACTTACCTACAAAACCCTTTTCAAAAGGAGAGAACCTTCAACAAAGAAATACTCATGGAAGAGAAAGACAGATATGGAAAAAGAGTAATGAGCTGCCTAAACCTTGACATATTGAAAAAATAAAGATTGGAACAAGATTTTGAATTTCTTAATTTTCAAAGATAGGTGCTATGCTAAGTGAAAATTAGAATGGAGGGATATCAATAATTGCATTTTTTTTGGGGGGGGGGGGGTTTCTTGAAGAATTTTCTTATTTACTTTATATATTGTTTATAAAGCAATGAGAGGAGTCCTCGATTTGTTACTTCGGGTCCAAAAGTAGTTGAATTTAGGGTATATACTATAAGTTGATAGCCACATACTATTTGGAAGCCCCATGCTATCTCATCACAATGACCACTACAAGCTTTTGAGGAGTAAATGAAAGCAAGGACTGCTCTCCCTTAGAAGGGATGCAAATTGGGAACACCTCAAATTTGAGGCCTGTGTAGAAACATTCTCAAGGAAGTTCCACAAAATGTTGCAAGAAGAATATGAAAGTACGAAGCTTTCAAGAAAATTAATCATAGTGGAATACAATAAAAATAAATAATATATAATAAATAAACAAAAATCTCAATTCCTAAGATACCAAGTATTTACAATCTACAAATTTCAGGGTAACAAGATCTAACAGTTCTGCTTTAGAAAAAATAAATAAAGATAAAAATAACATCTCACAATTCTTTTAAAGACCCTTTAACATCTCAACTTGCCACTATGGCCAATACACACGATTTTGAACGTATTTGAAACCCTAAATGAGCCAACCTTGCCCCGAGGTGAACATTGATTTTGTATTCGTCACATAATCTATCCATTGACATATTCTCCTCTCATATTAGCGCATCCAATTGGTCGGTGATTCAAAATACCAAATTCAGCATAGGGTCTAGAAATCTAGAGTTCAATGTTGAGACCCCGAGGAAATACGGTGGGAGGCCATTAGTCCGTGGGTCTCAAAGATTCCCTAGAGAAATTTCAAATTTATGTTGCACCTCTTCATAAAATAAGTATATCATTAAATGCATTTCAACGAAGATATCGTGGGCTAATTTTTCTTTGAAACCCTTCAAATATTGATGAAGAGATGACATTAACCAAACTGGAATATTCCTATGGAAACTTGGGGTCCCGCCAACATCTTCAAATGACAAAAAATTCAATGTTATTGCTTCACCTTTTGATCAATTCTCACTACGTTACCACCACCTCGACAAGGCTCCTCGTTCCCTGAATACCGTATAACGCACGCTTTTACAGCAGAAGATCGTGGCCGCCACACGCCATGTGGCCCACCACCCTGTCATCGGAACCGTCCGATCCACACATCGCTCATCCAACGGTCCCAGCTCCACAGACAACACACGCCATGGACGAAGCCACGTCCAAGCGGGCGTGCGCTTGGCAAGATCCCGAGTTCGATTCCGCTTGACCTCGCCCTCACACAATAGTTCAAAATGTATTGCGACCCGAACTCTATAACATGCTACGTGGTGTTCATTCAAGGCCCTTTTTCGGCAGCATTGAGGCAACAGAAACGCTACATGGTGTGCATCGATGTTGCCTTCGATCAAATGCAGTTGCCCAAGTTTGGAGTTTCATGCTGTCGGTATCGATCGCTCATGGGAGGCTTCGGCGCTAAGGGTTCGAGCTGGCGAGTTCGGGGGCCGGCACTTGCAGTGTGGTCATCGGCAAGCTCGTGGGATACCGAGAATGTCGGTATTATAATCGACCTCCAGGTACGCCGAGTTCCGATCGACTCATGTACGCCATTCAGACTGTAGTCGAGTAAGTCGACTTTCCAGCTTGTCACTCTGCACATCGTTTTTAAGCTTGCGAGAACCACAAGCTTGGTAATTTAGCCTCCAGATAATCAATGAAAGAACTTCTGCAGTATTACTTACAACTACACTTTATACAATTCAATTGACCAGAATTTTAACCAGACCTCAACTCAGTACGTTAACGTGAAGTTTTAGGAGTGAAAGTGGTTATGCATTCATGTGTAAAATCTAAAATTATTTGGCTACTTCTTGTCATACGATGCAGAGCAGATTACAGTTTCACTCTTTCACTCACTTTCTGATGTAGGACCCACCAGATTTTCGTCTTTTGTGCCATCCCTCATAATAAAGTGCCAATACGTGTGGATATCCCCACATTTATGATATTTCTGAATTTGAGACATGTGCGGACACTGCTCAGGTGTATGTGGAGGGGTCGGAAGCGCGGACACAAGAGATTGCTGCCCAGACAGGGCTCCTAAAGCGGATGGAGGACACCAAGCCAGGATATGCGAAGGATCGACATGGATACCGACTCACCGACATCGACAGGCGGCCGCAGCATTCCATTCCTTTCGGAGGGCGTTGCCCCCATCGATTCAATATTGGCATACGCATGAGTACTTGATTAACTATGCCTCATGATGCCCTGAGCACTTATGTTGTAGTGCTGTTAACTCGACATGTTGGTGCTGTCAACAATAGAACAAGTTGTTGACAGCACCAACATACACTTGGTTGGCTGAAAAGAGAGATGTGTCCCCGTTAGTCTTAGAATAGGTCTTAGTAAAGGTTTGACAGTAAAGAACTTTTGGAAAGCCTTGTGCTCACAAGTCACAACAGAGTGAGCCGATGACAGCAGTAATGAGAACTCTACAATCATTAGATTATGCTGTATATTACAGAAACCGATGCTACTCGGTGAAGCCATCGCCTACTGCTTAATAAATTTACAATGATAGCCCCACAGTGGCATACTAGCAGCTCTTCAAAATCTTTCTTGCAAGCCTCCTTCCTCTATTCAAGCGTATGATACATCGCCGAGCGGATTGAAGTTCCGAATCTGATGACCCTTGCCCCAGAAGGTTGCCAGCGATAAACCCATCACAGCCATCACCACCACCGAGCAAGCTGGTGGAACTGCATGACTTCCTCCTAGAAACTGGGTCGCCAGAAGCATCGCCAGTGTGGAGCTTTGCATGCCTGTGCACAGGCTGATCGTTCGTGACACTTTCTCATCTTGCTTCCAGAATGGTAGTCGGGGTACCCAGTATCCCAACACAAAAGCGCTCACGTGGAAGGCCAATACGGGGAAGAGCAGCCGAAACCCTTCCATAGATATGATACGACTTCTGTTCAATGCCAATGGACTTCCAATACACAACGACGTGCACACCATCGCCAACAGAGGCATAAACGCCCGGATCTTGTCCACGAAACCCTTGGCGTAAGTGTTCAGGCTCAGTCCAAGCACAATGGGCAGAATAACCACCTGAAGGATAGATTTGCCCATCGCAATGACGTCGACGGGCACCACGGATCCGATCATAAGCTTCGTCAACAGAGGGGTGATGATAACAGATGTCACTGTGGTCAAACTAGTCAGGATGATGCTCAAAGCAACGTCGCCTTCACTCAGAAAGGCAGCATAGCTTGAGAGTTGAGCCCCAGCAACGCACGACGTAAGGATGAGTCCAGATGAGAATGCTGGCGAAACATTGAAAGCCGCACATATCAATACTCCCAGGAGAGGCTTCACCATGTACTGAGCGACGTATCCCACGAGCACAGGTAAGGGCCTGAAACCGGACCAAACAGAACGTGTAAGCCTTTAAGTGAAACATTATGCTTCTATACGAGATCAAAACCGTCATGAATCACATAACTTGGTGCAACAGATAATCACAACACTATATACAATGGTACGAAAACAATCATCAACTTTATCGAGATTGCATACCTTTTCAACACCAATGCGAAATCGGAAACAGAGAGCTGCACACCGATTGAGAGCATGATTCCTCCAAGGGCCGGAGCGTAGTAATCTTTACTGACCCTGCACAGAAGAGTTGATGAATGATGAGCTCTCTAACCGAAGCAAACGTTGAGGCTATCTATCGGACTAAATCAAGGGTAATAAATTCAAAATCTCCGTAGAACTAAGAGAAACAGCTTGATTGTTTCGTTCACTCATTAGCAATCAGACAATCACTGAATGCAACAGCGAGAAAATGATGTGAAAAATTTATACCAAACATCGACGGCCACTTACCAAGCGAAAGAGGCAGGTTGCGTCAATGCAGCTACTGCCGTTGCTAAAACAACGTAGGGAAGCATTTGAGAGAGTGACTTAGTGAGATCAACTTTCTGTCCCTTCTTGTCACGTTTGACTTTGATTCCGAACGAAGCCAGTGACACGTTTCCTTCACGTATGTAAGTACCAACTCTGCCTTTATGGCGGGCTCTGACCATCTCAATAGATGCCACCTCCTGTTGTCCCTCGTAGGAAGTAGAGGTGCGTGAGCTCTTGGAGCATGGTTCCGAATTGCTGGCATTGACATCTCGATGGCGCTTGTTCTTCTCAGAATACTCTTTGTGATTGCATGATCTGCTATTGTCCCTAGGATGACCTCTATCTGTTAAGCAGATGACATAACAAAATTAGGTCAGATGAACCTCTCGAGGCCTCCGAATCATCACCAAGCGTTTAATCTGAACACAAGATGTACCCCCGATACATGAAATAACAATTTTCAAAAAATAATGAATGTTTTGAATCAAAAGATATCAAGAATGTAGTAGAGGAACTCACAGTTGCCGCCACATTTCACGACATGATGATACAATTCTGCCCGCCTAATAAATCCATAATAGAGGAGATCGTGCTTGGGAAGACCAGAGCCGAAGAAAGCACTGCTACTGATTGGAGATGAGCGGTTGCGCGTTGCCTTGCACCGTGTGGAGACCCCGGGTAGTGCAGGTAAACTTTGAATACTATATACAGGATTCGCAAGACTGGTAGCCATAACTTCCGACCACAATGGCGGCCGTGCAATTCCGACGGTAAACGTCAGACTTTATTCTCGCAATACAATCTGTCAATGGAAACCAAAGAACATCAGTAAATCATATTGTGCCACCCACGAACTTCCTACTGCTTTTTGATTCCTATGGAAAGAACACAACATGATAGGGACTGCCGATCGTACAGTCGCCATTGAAAAGTCGAGTTGATTAACTAACTTATGCAGCAATTTCGCACACAATTCTGGACCATTTCCAGCACGGTACACAGATGCTGCTATCGGTACTAGGTTACAAAACTCCTTCCTCGCCATTCAGATAAATTTATCTCTCCGCTACTTGAAAGACCGTCAACGACAACCTGAGCTATACGCGATCCCACTCTACACTACTACTTCTGGCAGTCATATTCACGTCTTCCGCAATGTGGTCAGTCTTGTTTATAAGCTCGAAAACATAAAATGGCGATAACAGCCAGGTGAGGGTCAGCTTGGCCTTGTAGAGATTTCAAGCTGGAATATGAGATAGTGTTCGCCACTACATGGATAGTAAATCCTGGCGACACCTAAGATTAGAATATTCAATTACTGTAGAGTCAGTTGACTAATATTCGTCAAATATCTCGCCGAGTAACACAGTCGTGCGAAGCCTACATTAGAGGAAAGCGCATATCTGCTCCACGCACACAGCCACGAGAACAGCACGCTTCACAGCGTCGTATATCAAGGGCGTTCTCACTACAGAAAACAAACTACCAGACACGTCCTCGAACTCTTGAAGAGAGGAAAATCAGAAGTCTGCTAAACCCCTGACTCTGGTACACACGACCATTCAATTCTCAAGCCTAATGCACTGGCACTTCAGGTAATCGAAGGCTGAAAGGAGAGGTACAATGGAAGAACCTTGCGAAAAGACGATCGATTGCACGAGCAGGGAGGTAACAAACGCAAGAACGAAGACATGCAGGCAAGCTTGCCAATCAACAGCACAGTACTCCAGCGACACGGAACAACGTAAGGAAAAGTGAAAATGTCACTCACCAAACAAACTTACGCGCGCTCAACAATCCACCGTACTCTTGAAAATTCCGAACGAACATGCAGCTGGAAAGAAAATGCGGCGCTCAAAAACCACGACAATAAATTGACTCAAACTTGAACGCCGTTCGCTTCGCACCAAATTCCACAGTAAAATCCCTACATAAAATTTTCTGGATACTACTCCTTCAATTTCCGACACTCCTAACACCAATGCAGATAAGAGTACCACAAGCTGAGCCAAGATTGATCAACGCACACAAACGAGAAAAAACTCTCGAGAGAAAAATAGTCGACGAGGAAACTGTCTAATTGGCTATGAAAGACTACTTCCTCGCTACTAAGTTCGAGGTTGAAGTGGTTGAGAAGGAGGGGGACAGGAAAGGCTCCAAAGGCCAACCTGCGCTACGGCAGAATGAAGCGATGGCGCTCCAGGGACTTTCCCTTGATCAAATTGGAAGAGACACCGTATCCGTATACTGCCGTATACCAAACCGTATGAAAAGCAGCGTATACGGATTGGGTAAAGACAGGGACGAGGTTAGAGGGTCCCGGTGTTAGGGCTCCCTAGCAGCTCCTGCTACTAGGGCTCCCTACGAAATAGCGTGTTTTTTTATTAGTGTGCAATTTGTCCACGTGAGGAATCTAAAGCCTCTGTGATTAAATTAGTGAGGAATTGAGGAAGATGAGTTATGGTAGGTCATGTGTTAGATATTCGTTTCTTATTCATGGTTATCAAATTATACTGAAAATGGGCCCATTTTGGTCTTCTTGGGCACTTAGAGGTTAATTGTTCAAGCTTAAAACTAGGTTAACGTCTTAACCTAGTTTTAGCCAAAAAACACATTTTCAAAAGAGGTGTCATAGATGAAAATGAAGATAAGCTATTAGGGTCTCAGCCATACAAACTTGTAATAGACTTGTTGTGAATCACGTGGACCAAGATTTGAGTTACGGGGTCTCTTAGATCGGGAGATCATAACATATTAGTAGTAAAAACAAACTGCAAAATTTCATCATTTTCAATTTGAGGTGGAAATGCTACAAATATACCTATTGCAATGAAAAAATCATCAACTCACAAGATATTCACCTTCATCTCAATTTTCGCCCAAAAAATATTTATCAAAATAATTGCTTGACTTAAATGATAGCCTTGCAATGGTGAAAATTGCCAAAAAAATTAGAAAGGGAAAATAGTCCAAAACTAGACCCTTTGCACTCAAATCCATGCCTTATCTCCAAAACATTTTTGATATTATCAAGGTTTCTACCACTAAAACTAGGCTCTAATTGGAAGGCATCCCAAAACATAAAAATGAAATTTGACAATAGATGAAGGAGATATAGCTCCTCAAATATCATCCAACTTTTCACCTTTTTCATTGATGAAACATCATTGCAAATCCAATAGCAAGATTATCTGGATCAAAAAATATCCAACTAGAAAGTTGTTAAGAATCACTCTTAGATGATGTTCATGAAATTAAAAACATTAAGTATTTTTGATCTCACATAATTGGCTTGCAACGTGCCCCATCTAAGGAATTTCAAAAACAAGAGCTTTCTTCACTAAAATGCATGTCATTAACTTACAATTTATTTTATGGATCTACAGTATTTGCCACACAAACTAACCTTGATTTTCAACCCAATCCAAGTGATTTCATCCAAAACGAACCTTGGATAAAGAAGTTATGGGTCTTTACAATGTTGCCTTCCATCCAAAATGTAGTTTTTCTACATTCGGCGTGTTTAGGGGTTAAGCAACATGAATATTTTTGTCAATTGCTTTAATGTTGTATAACTAACCTCAGAAGCCTCTTAGAATCTTGTTGTATAAAATTGAAGCATGACTTAAAAAATATTTATTTCACCCTTGCAATCGTAAGATCTTCAAGTTAGTACACCTGTTTATGAAATTGAATTGCTAAATGCTAAAAAGTATGATACAAGATGTATACAACAAGATCATATTCTTTTGACTTCCTCCTTTTGGATGTAAATTAGATCACCGAAAGCTTCCAAACCTCAAGGCATAAATTAAGTGCCTTAAGGTTGTTAGCAAAATTCGAGCTTAATTAATGAATGATAGAAGTAAACGTAAGGTACATGTTGATAGCATTTCTCATCTATTGGTTATCTCTTTAAATATTACGGCAAATAGTTTGTTTTGTTTTGTGACATAACGATCTTGGGCACCGCCGACCGGATCAAGGTACATGAGGTGTTGTTAGAAGCAAGATTTTTTGAAGAGGTGCGAACAAATTGGGTCGACGGATCACAAATTGGGTCGACGGATCTCAAGATATCGAATTCCAATATATTTAAGGCCCCAAAAATACTAGAAATATTTTAAATGACTGTAGCAGCGCGACGCGACTGTACTAGTGTCTCTATATATCAAGGCAGGTAGTTTGTTTTGTAAGTGATATTATGATCTTGGGCACCGCCAGTTAGATTGAAGCACATGAGGTGTCCCTTGGAGGCAAGTTTTATTGGTAGAGGTGGGAGCAACAATCATATTGCAACTCTGGCCGATGAATCCCGAGACATTGAATTTCCAAGTATTTACAGTCCTGCAAATATTGGGAATTATTTGTATGGGCGTGGCAACACCGTGAGGGCGTACTAGTCATCAATGAATTAGTGACCAAAAAGTGTCTCAAAACCACATTACACAAGATGCTCTTCGGCAACTAAAAACAAATTTTCAAAGATAAATAGGCACAGAAAAGTAATAAAAAGTTTCTCTTCACGGTCGTAAGGCCAAGCGTACACATGAGGCCAGCTAATAGTGTGTACGGAGCATTAAATTACCTATAAACCAGGCATGAACAATCATTAGAGAACTCGGTGGATGGTTGCAAATTAAAATGGCAGCGGCAATAGGGTCCACAAACCCAAGCGGTGTCCGGCTCTCCACGTCCCCTCAATGGCAACCGTTCGATACAGACCAGGGATGAATCCACTCGTTTGAAAAGAAAAAGACAAGCAGCTCTAGAAAGATGGCTCACCGACGGTAGCTCCCATCTTTCGGGAATCCAGCCCCGCTTCTTTCCAGGAACACCGGGATAAGGTAAATCCTGCATACCACTCGTTGCATGGGAACACTGGAGGGGAACGGGATCCTTGGGAACAGGATATGCTATTGCTAAGGAGCATCCACGTACTACCAACCAGAGGTAGACAGTCGGCATTGGCTCGGGAACTCCACTAGCTTATGGCATTTTTCTTTAAAGCCACAAACACCCCCCCCCCCCTCCCTTTGGCCAGTGTGAAATTTGAATTTGCTCTTGTGTTCAATCATTGTCATCACTAAAGTGGGTTTTACAGTATTTGGTTGCATGTGGATCGGTGCCAGCTTTTTTCGTATACAGCAGGCAAAGGGGGCGCAACTGGGTTTCCACGTCAGATTGAGAGCGGTCCACGTCATTTTCACAAGTGGCAAGTGCCAGTTCGTGTGCTGGAGTTCCTTGTTGCATATTCGTCATATTTGACCCCTCGCTACTTCGGTGTTATGAACTCCAAGTTAAACCCTAACTCTCCAAATGGGTTTTTGATATTTGCATAATAATTTGGCACGATAGTTTTATTGTATGCTCCTATACCGCAAGGTGTATGTGGTAAAATTTGCAAAACCAACTTTCCATTTTAGAACCTTCATTTCCAAAAAAAAAATGATAGGTTGAAAAAGGGCAATTTAGAAAATTGTGTTTTTAACTTTAATTTTTAAAGATTAGTTGATTATTGTATCACCATTTAATTAGTAATGAAATAACCATACCACTATATACTCATTTTCCAAGAGTGCTCAATTTAAGGTCTTGGAGTTTTTAAGAAAAGGTTTGCTTGAAAGGCACAAATTCATAGAGATCCCAACTCACCAATCATTTTGCTTAGTTTTCTTTCTTCTTTTTTCTTTTTTCTTTTTTTTTCCTTTTTTCTTATTTCTTTCTTCTCTTCTTTTCTGTTATGCATGTTTTATTGTTTCGTTGTTTTTCTACCTTCTACCAAGAATTAAATTGCATGAAGGTTCAAAAAACGAAATGAGTCTATGATAATTATGTGTGACCAGAAATAAACCAAGTAAGCTACATGGGAAGAATATGACCAAAATGTTTGGGTAATAATCTATTAGGCCCCCTGTGCACCATGGAGACAATGCCTCGCAAGCAATGCCCAAAAAACCTCTTGCACAAACTTTCGATGCTATGATCTTGCAAATGATATACATCCAATGGTGAATTTTTGGAATAATGACAATGAAGAGGCTTATGTAAAAGATCTGACAATTGAAAGTCTGCATAAAGTAAATCTCTTTGGTCCACACCATCCGGAGTGCATAGAGGTAGAAAATCACAATTTTGAGGTTTGAAGCTCCAACAAACACAAAAAAAATTAGAGATTGAGAAACTACTCAAATTTTTGAGTGTCAAGTTCAATGGGAAGGGGCCAAGTGAATCACTTTTGGAAAATGTGCCAATCATATAGGAGATTGCACCAATTGGAATTATACACTTAGGATTGAAATTGAAATAACTTTGAGCTTCGGAAGTGGAACCCGCAGGTGTACTTAAAACCAACCAGTCTCAAATGTGCAGTGTGAGTACATCAAAATTTTAGGACGAGAAACTGTAAGTTCATCGTACTTGAGTTGGCCTAGTAGGTTGTGGTGTGGTGTGTTTTGAGCCACCTACCATAAGCTCAACCATAGGATGTAAAATTCAGCTTAACCCTTAAACGTCAGACCGAGCCCGAGGGGTTGGGTTTTTTTTTGAGAGAATCTTGCTCATAACTTACACTCCATTATACCAAATGGAAGTTTTAGAATTCCAAACTGAGCACCTTGAAGAGATCTATACTTTCTTAGAATAGAGCTCAAGCAAATTAAAAATAGAATAATGCTAAAAATGGAGTTTAAAAGAGATTTTGGGTGTGGTATCAGGAAAGCATATGACGTTTAAGGGTTAATCTTATGCTTACAAACCGACATTTAATTTCAAAAACTTATTTTTGGAATTTCAATATCTTAGAATTCTCTTACATGATCCTCTTTAATTTGGCATAACAAGGTTTCGAAAGGCTTACTCTTTATTTTATTTCATTTCCTCGACCACAAATAATAGTGAATCTGACTGGTAGTTCACTGGTAGTGTCACACACCATCGTCACCCTCGTCTGAAAGGCTTTTGAATGACTCAATAGGCATTTAAAAGGTGAAGCGTAGCTGAATATTCAATAGTTTCTTAGTGGATTTTCAAAGCATGGTGTTTTTCATGCATGGAGAGGTGGAGAGTGCTTTTGGGCAGCGTGTGACATGAAAAGGGAGGTGATGTGGATTGAGCACGCTCATGCATTGCTTGCTTGAATGATAAGATACGATGTTTTATTTTATTATGGTAGCTTAACCATTGTAGCCCGTATCTGCCATGTACAGTAGGCATCTGGAGGTGTGGGCTTTTATGGCACAGCGGCCTCTCAGGCTCACACATTCACACAGCACAGGAACTGACTGCAGACCGACCACAGAGGCAAGAAAATTGATTAGTAGACCAGTTGGCGGGTGCAGGTTTTACTCTTCTGCCTTTACCCTCAAAACTGTCAAAAACTACCCTCGTCTGATTGCAAGGTGAAACTTTTTGAATTTTCATGATTTTTTAGGTCTGTAACCATAGGATCTAGTAACTAACTTGTATGTGTATATGTATATTGAATCTTAACTTCATGTTCTCTATGGTTTGTGAGGTCATATTGTACAAAATTGAAGAAGAAGTTATTTCCCCTCGTTGCAAAAGGGTAACTAGATTTTTTAAGGGCCAAAAAAACTAGTTTTGGTAGAAAATTTGATATGAGACACGTCAAATTCTTGTTCCTCTGTCAGTTAGAAACATGTCTATGCAATTCTTACCCTCATGCGAACTATAAAACGTAAGGAAATGCTTGATTATTCGCATGGAGGTAAGTTGGAATTCAAATGCAAAGACCAATCTTTATGTGAGTTAGTATTATCTTTATGCAATTTTTACCCTCATGCAACATGTAAAACCTAAGGAGATGCTTGATTATTCACATGGAAGTATGTTGAAATTCAAATGCAAAGGCTAGTCTTCGACAATAAAGATGGCATGTGAAGAATAATCGGATAGAATTTCTGAACATTGAAATCATGCCTTATAACCTTATTTACATGTACAAAAAAAACTTTGAAATCTTAATCTTAAAATCCTAATTAATGGTGAATTGGTGAAAATTTGAAGTATCCATTATCTAACTGATTTTTGGGCATATTTTGAGAATAAATGAGCATATACCGCAGTTGGAGCGATTTTAGGAAAATCTTGAGAATAAATGAGCATACACTGCAGTTGGAGAAATTTTGGGCAAATTTCAAATGATGTTTTCAAAAATTGACCTCAAACATCTAATTATGAGGAATTTTGAAGCATAAGATGACTTTTTGGAAAGGTATGGAAAAACTCTACAATCTGCGAAAGGTTTCAATTTCATGTGATCTAAATATAGTAAATCACATGCTCACCAAATCATAAATTACCCAAATTGGGCCATAGAAGCTGTTTGATCCAAATGATTTTGCTATTGGATTTACAAGGATGTTTTGTCAACATAAAAAGTGAGAAAATGGATGATATTTGAGGAGCTATATCTCCCTCATCCACCGTTGGATTTCAACTTAATTTTTTGGGATGGCCTCCAATTAGAGTCTAGTCTAAGTGGTAGAAACCTTAACAAGATCGAAGATGTTTTGAAGATAAGGCATGAAATTGAATGCAAAGGGTCTAGTTTTGGACTATTTTTCCTTTGTAAAATGTTCAGTAGTTTTTTCCATTGCATGGCTTTTATTTGAGCCAAGAAATTTTTTGATGAATTTTTTTTGGGTAAAGGACTTATTAAGATGAAGGTGAACATCTTTCTAGTTGGTGATTTTTTCATTGCAATAGGTATACTGGTAGCATTTCCACCTCAAAGTGAAAATGATGAAATTTTGTAGTTTGTTTTTGATATTATATGTTATGATCTCCCGATCTATAAGGCCTCATGACTCAAATTTAGGTCCACATGATCTTCGATAAGTCTATGACAAGTTTGTACGGTTGAGATCTTAATAGCTTCTCTTGATTTTCATCTATGACGATTTCTAAGGAAATGTGCTTTTCTGCTAAAAATAGGCTCGGGCGTTTAGGGGTTAAGGGTCAACCTGAAGAATGTTGAATTTAGATTTTGGATGTTAAGCTAATTCTTTGAAGAGCCATTTGTGTAGTCATGTGAAGTCATTTTAAGACAAAACTTGTTGGTGAGAAGATTGCATATTCATCCAAGGTAGTATATGTTAATAAAATTGCAAGCCCTTTAGCACATGTATGTCCCATTTCTACTTGTAGGTTAGTAATTCCAAATTAGCCTAAGGATCCTTGATGGAAAATTGCCTAAAGTATAAAAACGACCTTTCACTTCTTCAAAGTGCAGTTTGATGTTCAGTTTAATGGGTATGGTATGTGGCGTTAGCATTAAAGTGGCGGCTCCGCTTTTTCGTAACAATTGGGAAGAGAATGAGACCAAGGTAACGCCTCAACTTTAATGACACTTGCGTCTCACAAGTAATGGAACTCAACCAATCTTGTATGCATTCTTTACCACTTGTACATTCCACAAGACACACAATTATCATAAACCGATGGTAATATGTCATCTCCTTCTCGACTTCTGCCAAACATAAGGTTACAGTGACAACTTTCTTACTAAGTAAATATTGGAACTATTTTTAAAGACTTAAAATGTACATTTGATAAACTATAACTTGTTATAACTTGTCTTATAGGACATGAAATGAAAAGTGATTAGTCCAATATGACAACGACGAGTAGGAAAAATTTAAGGCCAAAAACTTACCAAGATTGGTTGCAGAAATCAATTTAGGCTTCACTTCAACAGTGTTAAGTAATCATCAAGTAAAGATTGAGCTTTAGCCACCAAAGGCATCTAAGAGCGTATATAATTTTTTGTGGAAAGCCCAAAAATAATTATGTTTTTTCACGGTTGTCTTGCATTTTTGGCAACTCCAATGTATTGTTGGCCGCCACGGCACACTGCAAGGCTCAGATAGCTCCGGCCAATTGTAGAGCTAGTTCGGCCATAGTCTACAGAATTGGGTTACGATTGTTGCCTTCCATTGTTTGGGGCGTTGCAGCACCCCACTTCGTTGATACTAATCTCGCAGGTGCTGTAGAGTGACAGTTAGTGCGTTTACACTCCCTGCCGTTCCTGCTGGGATTTACTATTTTCAGCTAGAAGATATGACTTCGCATTAGCTGGCTAGCAGGTAGCCGAAGTCCTGGGAGCAGTTGCGCGCAGGCAACAGACCCGACAAGCTACCGGATAATCCAAAAAAATTGATTTGATGCTTTTGCTCTTCCACATGCTTTTGTCTTTCCACCTACCAGTTGAGTTTATGTTGACAACATGGATTGGATTCTTCAGTAAGCATTACGAGGAGGATTAGTGGACGGCACGGCAGACAGTGGAAACGAAACGAGCCTGCAGCCTCAGCAGGCCCAACATGAGCGGCAAGGAGTGTAAACGCTGCAAGTGACCGTCCTTGGCATTGTGATTCTGTAGGAGTAGGGACATATTGAATATGCGCCACTAGTATTGGAGGTGCCCCTACAATAGCACAACAAATGCATGGCCTTGATTGCTATGTTGTCATCCCATCTCCCTCTTTCAAAAGCTCAACCAAGTTACTAACTTGTCGGTGTCTATATATTGATACTAGTAGAAAGTGGTACTAAAAGTAACGTTCGTAGTGACTTGTCTCTAGTAACGTAGAGTACTTGTTTTTATTGTGCTTTTAACGACATCAAAATAATTAATATATTTGTTATTTTCTATGAATTATTACTAAACTAGTAGGTTATGGTATGCTCATTCCACCCAAAAAAATCTAAGATAAAGTGATACATATAATGATATATATTTCATATCAATAGAAGCACAATTAAAAGAGGCACTTTGCGGCATTAGGGACAAGTCACTACGAACATCACTTTTGGTGCCATTCTCTACTAGTGTGAGCAAGTTGCATTGTTGCCACGGCGGTTTCCAATTTCTGCCTCATACTACCTTCTTGAGTCATAGTGACGTGCTAAAAATGATATTCCTTATAAACAACTAAAATTGAATCCAATAAAGATGTTGAGGAAAAACAGGCATACACAACACAACAAGCTCGAAGCATAAACAAAAGATTCGAGGAGTGCTAAGAACTAAAATTGGGCAAAGTTACCCTAGCTCTCCACACAAAAATCCTCCACGCAACTATAAGAACAGGCTCGACCAACTAACCACCCAAAAACCCCTTGATCTTGCTTAACCCCTAAAAGCCCAAGCCAAAACGGCTTGAATTTTAATGCATTTTAACAACCTTGGTTTTAGGGGTTAATCAACCCACATTTTATTTTATTTTCAAAAATCAAATCTAACGACGTTAAACCCTTATACGCCCAAGATGTTGAAAAACGACATTTTGGATGAAAGGCATAAGCTTTGAGGAGCCATACCTTCTTCATTCAGACTCTGTTTTGGACAAAAAAACCACTTGACCAGTGTCCCAAATCAAGTCCAATTTGTGCAATAAAAATTGCATACCCAAACAATAAAGTATGAAACAATGGCATGCATTTTAGTGCACGCAACTCTTCTATTTGGGTTTTCAAACATTGAGCATGTTTTACCATTGCAAGCCTATTATGCAAATCCAAAAATAGTTTCTCATGAATTTTATTTACATAATCATGATTTTAAAATGAAATCTACTAACATTTTAGTTGAAAGATTTTCGATCCAGATACTTTTGGTATTAGATTTTCAATGATGTTTTTACAATGAAGAAAGTGAAAAAGTGAATTGTTTCTGAGGAGCTATATCTCCTTCATCCACCTCTGGATTTCAACTTTGCTTTTTAGAATAGGTTCCAAATAGAGTCTAGTTTGAGTGGTAAAAATCTTGACCCAATCGAATGTGTTTTGAGTGCAAGGGGTGTAGATTTGGACCCTTTCATTTCTAAACATTTTGGGAATTTTCACCCTTGCAAGGCTATTATTTGAGCCAAGAATATTTTTTTGATGAATATTTTTTGTACAAGAATGTTGTTGACATGAAGCTAGGCAACTTTGTAGGTGGTAGATTTTTCATTGCAACATGTTTGTTGACAGCATTTTGACTTCAAAGTGAAAATGCTAAAACTATGTGATTTTTTTTTGTACCAATATGTTACCATGTCGCAATCTATGAGGCTTCATAACTCCAAATTTGATCTACATGACCTTCAATAAGTATACTAGAAGATTGTACGGTTGAGATCTAAATAGCTTGCATTCATTTTCATATAAGACACTTTGCAAAAAGTTGTGTTTCTAGGCTTCAGACCCCCCCCCCCTTGGGCGTTTAAGGGTTAAGCGATATGTGGAGCTAAAGAAACATTGGACACTACTATGTATTGAAAGAAGCTGCATAAATACTATTCATCCAACAAGAAGGTTCCCTTAACCCTTCACTGATAATGAATCTGTAACTAAGAAGCTTAAGATATGCCATGTGAGCTCCAAAAAGCTTGCAGGCGCCGCTTTGCCGGGAGTCGCAACCCCACCCCAAGCTAAGAGACAAGGTAGAGGGAAATGCCGCTCACCAATCACATTTGCTGACAAGCCGGTTATACTAGAAGATATTTTTCACCAACAGTCTTTGCCACATGGCACTCTTCCATTGGGTAATAGGGACCCTAAAATGTGAATGAAGATACGTGATAACTTGGAGTTATGGTTTCCAAGAATTTAGGAAACGTCAACCCACTTCAACGAATTACCGAGATAGTGTGTAGGCAGGGTTCCTCAGACTCCAAAGAAGGCTCCACTCTCCGGTCCACAGTGCTGGCTAGGCATGCTCTAAGTTTGAGACAAACCCCGTAGCCGCACCACCCACAAAACCCTTTCATACTAAGTGAGGGGTTGGCATTGTGTTGAGCACACAAGCGAAAGAGAACCACTCATGGAGACGAAGACACAATTGATGATTGGGAGTTGCAGTTGGAAACAGACAATCACTCACGTGACGTAATGCCTTCTCAGCACCAGCAAAGCCAAAAGAGGTGGTTGTTATAAATAGAAAGCAGTGTACTGTATTGTACAGGACAGCACCACTGCACACCAGTCAAAGCTCCATGGAAGACTTCTGTCAGTACATGTAAGAAAGTAAAGGACAAGCGGGAACTGGTGCAAGGCAAGGCTATTGGGGAGGGGAATTCTGCATCACATGAACAGATTAATGTTCGACAGTCAAGCACGCAGCAGCAGTTCAAGCCCTCAATCCTCACTGATCTCCTCTCCTCTGCACTGTACATGTACACTTTTCTTGCTTTTTGGGGTCTTTGCGGTTTACTTTTCTCTAAACAACTTCTGGAGGTGAGTACTTTTGATGTTAGGCCTCATGATAGCTAGGATGTGAGCAGTGGGGGGCACAACAAACTCTCAACATTATGATGACGAGGTACACTGCACCACTGCACTCGCAAGTGATGAGGTGAAAAGACTTGCATGGATCAGAGCATACTTGCATGCTTCTAAGGTAGATACATCTATATCCGGACGCTCCCCTTTAATTAGGAGGGCCAAATATGGTCGTTTGGACTTTGGTCAGCCTCTTAACATACTTTGATTAGTTTTTTTGAATTTCAAACCTTTTGCAGATAGTAGAGTTTTTACATAGCTTTTCAACAAGACCATTTCTGCTTCGGAATTCCTCATACATTAGGAGATATTCACTCTCAAAGTTTGAGAACACTATTTGGCATGTTGAAATCTAACTAAAAATGTAGTATATCCCCATACATTCTCAAAATTATGCCCAAAAACAATTAGATCATAATAACTTAAAAAATTCACTAAAATTGGAGATTTGACTTTTTTTTTTGTAAAGTTGTTTTTTGTATGGGTAACGAACGTACCAAGCTATGTTCTGAGCAATTGGATTATTTACATGATAATTCTCCATATGCCTTCTTAATTATCATAAATAGGCCTTTGTATTTGAATTTCAGCATATCCTCATGTGAAAACTCAAGCTTTCTCTCTATCGAATGAGGGTAAATTCTATATAAATATTCATCTAACTTACCATGGAACAAGAATCTGAGGTGGCTTAGACCATATTTACTTTCAAGATGGTTTTTTGGACTCCAAAGCAAAATGGAAAACAAGGTGAAAAAACTAATTTTCTCAACTTTGAATGATCTGATCTCACAAATGGTGAGGAATTTAAGTTTGCAATTTGGTGTACATCATTATGCACAAGTTAGTTACTAGATCCTACAGTTACAATCCCCAAAGTACATTATAGAGTGAAAAATCTTGGCTTGCACCAAAAGAGGGCAATTTTGAGGGTATGATGCTCAAATTACGCCTTGTAGCTTTAGGGGTTCATCAAACAACCTCTTTCTGAGATTTCCTCACTTGTTTCTCAAATTAGCCGACCCTTGCATGTACCTCATGCAAACATATTTGAAGTGTTCAGTTATAGATAACGTTATACTAGGCTTTTTCTAAAATTTGCATTTGATTATCAAAGTCCTTAGAAATATCACAAAAATGTGGAAAGATTGTTTTTCTGTTTGCGAATCACAAAAAAATAGTAAATCACATGTGTCATCACTCCAAGTATGGTGAATGGCTTAAGTGCCCGAAGGTAGGTGTACTTACCCTATTATTTGATCCCTCAAGTTTCAAGGCTTCATTTCCATGCTTTACCCTCATAACTGCCCTCTTCCAATGCAAGGAGGATTTTTTTATTTTACAATGTATTTGAAGTGTGCAACTCTAAAGTCTAGTATCTAACTTGTACATATTTTTATGTATACCACATCTTGATGTGAATTACTTCACTATTTTTGAGATCATAATGTTCAAAATTGAAACAAGTTATTTCCCCTTGTTATAGAAAGGAAAAGCAATGTTTTGAGAGCGAGTAACCACTAGCCTCATGCAAGCTTTACAATCTTATGAATCATTCACTTAGTAACTCTACAGGCAAAATGTGCTTAACCCAGATTTTGGGTAACATCGCAGTTATACGATCACGATCGAATTAAACCGTGTTTTTGTATACAGACACCACAAGCCTGGGCTTGGTGGTTAGGGCTTAGGCCCCCAATGAGGAGGTCGTGGGTTCTATTCCCCATGGGGCGTGGTGCTCACCAATATAGTCCACCCAACTATTGTGGGGGGTCTTTGGACCTTGTTGTATGGGTACCTCAAAGCCCTTTGGGGGGATACTATGTCAAGTATCTTCAAGGCATTAGTAACTAGGCTAGAAACTAGCGTAGTTATAGTGTCCACCCTCGAGAGGGGGAAGTAGTATTGTTCCAATTTCCCCTTGTCCGGTGGCCATTGGGATATTAGCATTACGAACGGACACTTCATTCACGCCGGCCCCTTAGAAAGGGACCGGAGTTACTATCTACCTATCTATCTGTTTTTGTGTAGTTGTTTTTACATGTTATTGTGATGTTTGCGGATTCACCCGTAGGTGGTTGGAAATTAGAAAAAAACAACAATGAAGCTATTATTTTGAATACATTAAATGACAATTGGGATGACCACGAAGGGCGTTATTGTTTTCACCCTAATGAGATTATGGATGGTCGTTATCGTGTTTTGCCGTCACATCATGGAAGTGGTGTATTTTCAACCGTGATTCGTGCGCAAGACTTAAAAGCAAACAAAAATGATAATAATGAAGTCGCAATCAAGATTATTCGCAATAATGACTTCATGTATAAATGTGGGCTCAAGGGAGTAGAGATTTTGAAAAGACTAAGTGAAGCTGATCCCAACAACAAGAGACATTGCGTACATCTGCTTGCTAGTTTTCAACATCGCAATCATTTGTGTTTGGTGTTTGAGTCATTGCACTCAAGCCTTTGTAGAATTCAAAAGAAACTTAGCTACAATATTGGGATAACCCAAGCTTATGCAAAACAACTATTCATTGCACTAGATCATTTACAAAAGTGTGGAGTTTTGCATTGTGACATCAAACCTGACAATATTCTGATTAACAATGCAATGACAACATTGAAGTTGTGTGATTTTGGATCTGCAACACGGATTGGACCTCAAGCCGACATCCAACCATACCTTGTAAGTTGATTCTATCGGGCACCTGAAATCATTCTAGGCCTACCTTACAACCATGCCATAGACATGTGGTCGGTAGGTTGTTGTTTGTACGAGCTTTATACAAGCGACGTGCTATTCAAGGGAACAACCAATACTCACATGTTGCAATTACACATGGAATTAAAAGGCCTTTTTCCAAAAAAGTTGTTGAAAAAGGCACAATTGAAAGACCACTACTTTGACCAAAATTCAAATTATACATCGTCGAAGAAGATTCCATCACAAAAAAGCCGATGAAGAAGATTGTTAAAAACGACCATTTTTCCAAACCTAAAGGTATAAGACATTTTATCAGTAGCATAGGATCACAAGATAAATGGACAACTTTATTTATAGATCTATTAGATAGGATATTTATTTTGGATCCAAATAAGCGATTAACCGTAGCAGAGGCATTACACCACCCGTTTATTTCAGAACAATAAATTTGTATTGATCAATTGACGATCTTGGCTACTTCCACTTTTATCATAGCCAGCCTTAATTTCTCCACTGTACTATCATACTGATACAATCCTTATTTTTTTCATTCCTAAGTCTGTTCCTATGTTCTTGTCATCACTCACTTCAATACTCCAACCATCCATGCCCTTGCATAGACTTCGCTTCTCTCTGTGGTTCGAGACTGCCGGTGTTGTAACTTCTAAGGTTTCATGTCTCAAATTACTCATAGAGTTATTACGTAAAAAGCCGAATCTCTCGATCTCAGTCATCAATGCTAGAAACTCTTGTTCACGAACAGAAAAACTAGAAATCTAAATGCAGAACTGGCTAAGAAAATAGTAATGAACTGGATGTAGAAAATGACTTGTTGCACTCAATCACGTCGTCATCAGGGATGTCAATATGGATGTTTTTTGGGGTTTTTTGGGCGGACGTCTGTCTGGAGGTCCGGACGTCTGTCCATGGACGTCTAAACAGTAAAGGGACCATCGTCTGGGGGGTAAATCGTAATTATTTTGACAGTAGTAAAATTTTCAACCGTTAGATCTTTTCGCAGCTCGCATCTAAGCCGTTGAAATCTGATCTTCTTGAGAGCGTGTCGGATGCCATGTATCTACGTTGTCTTCCCTTACACGTTTATTAGTGTAATACCCGTGTTTAGGTTGTCGGATGCCATGTATTCACTTTATCTTCCCTTACACGTTTGTTGGTGTAAAACCCGTGTTGAGGTGACTCGTGTATCGTTCCAGGGATTCTGTGAAGTGACCAAGACAAATAGTGCTAGAACAACCAAACCCACAAACGTTTCTAGTCCCAACTTATGTTTTAGCCTTGCATGGCAAGGGTATCCCTTTGCAAGAGGGGATGCACAAAGACTCTTTCCCTTATTTTTACCGTGGCGCGCGGAAACTTCCACACTTAGTCTCTTCTCACACACACACATACTAAGGCACACATTACGTCCTCACAACTAATCCGTCCTAGCCGTCCGAACTAGCAGGTGACGCAGGCCGTCCTGGTTACCCTATCACACTTACTACAATGACAGACTCCAAGAGCTCCGAATCCGGCTAGAAGACGTCTACACGTATTCCGGTCACGTACTGTGCTTGATCCGTCCTCTGAGACTACAGAGGAACCCAAGTCCGTGGCAGCCGGAGGTCGGATTGGAATCCGGCCTCACACACTCTACTCCCAGACCCTCCCAAACCGTAAAGTGTTTACCACAGCAGTTTCCCTCTCTTAGACACCTAGACCAGTTCAAGACACAAGGCACTCAAGAATACGCCCAACTCGACCTCAACTCCATAGAAACGATTTAACAAAGAATCCGGACTCCTAACTCCCAACTCACAACCCAAACAAGGTAGATCCAACTTTCCAAGCACTCAACTGAAAAGGAGACAGGGAAATGATCACACCGAATATGCGCATAAGAAGGTTTGATTAACACTTAAGCAAGGAATGTTTTAGGTGGCCAAATTTCCACCTATAAGTACTTCTAAGTCAACGACTTAGAAACCTAACTGAATTGCAGCGCTGGCCAGGGTTGTCTTATTAAACACAGACGGACGTCAGATAGACACGACATGTCAAACAGACATTGAGTCTCAGAATGTCTAATAGAATCTACAGAATCTTTTTTTTACCCTGGATTTACCCTGTCCACGTTGCATCCTACGTCGCTGCCACGTAGTGTGTACAGCTCAGCAATACGGTTCGCGATTGCGCCACGTAGGACTGGACCGGCGGTCGCGTCATCTAGACCGGCGGTCGCCTTGGCCAGACCGGAGGTCGCCTTCTCTAGAGTGGCGGTCGCCTTAGCGACCGACGATCGCCCAGGTCGACCGACGATCGCCCAGGTCGACCGACGATCGCCCAAGGTCGACAGACAATCGCCCATAAGCGACCGACGTTCGCCCCTAGGCGACCGCCGATACAGCCGATGGGCGAACGTCGCTCAGTAGGGCGACCGCCGATCGAGGTGATGGGCGAACGTAGCTCATAGGGCGACCGGCGGTCTACCCTCTTCGAACGAAGCACATGAACTTTGAAGAGCCATAACTTTTTCATTCGGACTCTGTTTTTGACGAAATCACTTGGGTTGGGTCCCAAATTAAGTCTAGTTTATGTCGTAAAAATTGCACACTCATACAATTAAGTATGAAAAAATGGCATGCATTTTAGTGAAGGGAGTATTTGTTATTTGGGTTTTTAAACATTTGGCATGTTTTACCATTGCAAGCCTATTATGTGACATCAAAAAGGTTTTTGCATGATGTGTATTAGACAAGTGTGATCTTTAGATGCATCCCACAATTTTTGTAGTTGGAAGTATTTTGATCCAGATAATTTTAGTATTGGCTTTGCAATGATATTTCTACGATGAAAAAAGTGAAAAAGTGGATGATTTTTGAAGAGATAGATCTCCTTCAACCATCGTTAGATTTTGAATTTTTATTTTAAAATGGATTCCAATTACAGAACGTTCATGGGCGATCGCGGGTTCCGCATGCGCGACCGCGGGTCCCGCATGGGCGACCGCCGGTCCCGCATGGCGATCGCGGTCTCTTCAGCTATCGAGCTTGGGGCGACCGCGATCTGGGAGGGGCGAGTGCAAAAGAGCTTCCGCTCTTGCTCTTGGATCCTCTTTACGCAATCCTCAATCTCTCATATTCAAATTTCAAATTCACCGCTTCAAGCATCTTCTCCGTTCCCCCTCATTTCCCTTAAATCTCCCTTCATTTTTCATTCTCCATCTTCTTCAAATTTCATATTCTCCGCTTCTTCACATTTTCCATAATGAAATGAAAATGATTGTCATGGTCATGGCTTTTGGCCAAGACTTGGGAGCATGATAAATGAAAAATGAATTTTTGAGTGCCTTGGACACTCTTCTGGTGCAAGATGGATTTAGACATGTACAAGTTTAATCTCAAATTTAAAATAAAATTCTCATCATTCTCTCTTTTACCCTCCTCTTTTTCTTCATTTTCTTTCTAAATAATTGTACTCTAGCCAATCAATGATTTTTGAGCCTCATGGTCTCCTTGATAGTAGTTGAGTTGAGGCATTTACTTCCACTCAACTACAATCAAGGAGACCATAAAAACATTATCCATTATGGAAAAATTAGCATACTTTGGGGACTTTGAAGTTAGTGATCATTCTCCTTTCATCAAGGTATTGTAAAGCCAAATGGTCAATCTTGAGGGTCCACAATGTAAAGTGAGCCTAAGACAAGTAGAGTAAAGGTACGCTTATTTCAAGTTCCTATAATGTCTTAGTAGTAAATACAAGTGTTGAAAATATCTCGACTGTCATGATATTTAAGTTTGATTTATTCATCATAATATGGGCAAGTGATATCAAATACTTGCACGTCATTCACAAATAATGGGTTAAATATTACTATGAGTAATTGGTTCATTAGAATGTTTGTAAATGGTTATTGTTGTCGACTTATAATATTTACCTTCATATGGTGGTCACTCAATTTTTTACCAAATCTATAATATGTTATATATCACCCTTTAATTTGACAAGCAACTTTTTCCCTCACTTGTAACTAGGATATATGCACGAACCCCTTTCTCTTAATTGTATTAGAAGGCGTTAATACTTAACCCGCCAAAATTTTCAAATGCCTCCTGCCAATGCCTCCCCCGACGATCGCCCATGAGCGACCGATGATCGCCCATGAGCGACCGACGATCGCCCATGAGCAACCGACGTTCGCCCCTAGGCGACCGCCGATACAGCCGATGGGCGAACGTCGGTCGCTAGGGCGACCGCCGATCCAGGTGATGGGCGAACGTAGCTCATAGGGCGACCGGCGGTCTACCCTCTTCGAACGAAGGACATGAACTTTGAAGAGCCATAACTTTTTCATTCGGACTCTGTTTTTGACGAAATCACTTGGGTTGGGTCCCAAATTAAGTCTAGTTTATGTCGTAAAAATTGCACACTCATACGATAAAGTATGAAAAAATGGCATGCATTTTAGTGAAGGGAGTATTTGTTATTTGGGTTTTTAAACATTTGGCATGTTTTACCATTGCAAGCCTATTATGTGACATCAAAAAGGTTTTTGCATGATGTGTTTTAGACAAGTGTGATCTTTAGATGCATCCCACAATCTTTGTAGTTGGAAGTATTTTGATCCAGATAGTTTTAGTATTGTGTTGAATCAAAAAGTAACAATCCAAGGAAGATTGTCACTTTTCTTGTACTATAGTGGAAGGGGTTCGTTCTCTAGGAATTTTGTAATGGAATAGGTAAGAGAAGTCATGAAATTGAAAAATTATTTAAGCCATCATCAACTTTTAAATCATATAAAAACAATGCAATTTGAAATACACTTATTCACTTGCAATACTCACACAAATCAACTTTCCAATTAGCCCAACATTCTCATTCCATATAAATTCACTTACAAAATAGCAACTTGACTCACTTTACTCATTTGCTAGGCCTTGCTTATGTAGCTAGCTCTCAATTTCCTCAATTAGTCTACCCGCTCTAATTGTCATTTCTCTCTTTCAATAATATTAAATTGAAAATTTAATTTCTCTTTCACTTTTCATATAAGTCACTTGCACTACCCGTGCTACTTGCAACCAAACATAAAATAATTTAACTTGCACTCAATTAGATAGTCCTACCCGGACAATCACACAATAATACAAACAAATTGCAAGTCAATCTACAATTCAATTACAAAGGTTATTATTACAATTTGAAAAAGATCAACAATACAAATAGTTTCTATGCAAGTGAGCCATATACAACTCAACATGGACTAAAAACTAAATTGTTAGACCTGGACTTATAGTCCTAAAATTGGTAAAGACAACTCTTTCCTGAAAGTGTGTAAAGACACCTTGACCCTTCCATATCTTATCAACTTGTTGCTTTCATATCTGTACAAAGTGCAATTTGGACTTCTATACAACTATTTAACTACTTCACACCTTACTAATGGAAATAATGCAATTAGATAACTCCATTTACACACCCATGGCTAAATAGTCATGGATTTCAAAAAAACTAACATTACATATTGGCTTTGCAATGATATTTCTACGATGAAAAAAGTGAAAAAGTGGATGATTTTTGAAGAGATAGATCTCCTTCAACCATCGTTAGATTTTGAATTTTTATTTTAGAATGGATTCCAATTAGAGTGTTGTATTGGTGATAGAAACCTCGATTCATTCGAAGGTATATTGAAGATAACGTATAATTTGAGTGCTAGAGATCTAGGTTTGGACTATATTAATTACTTTGTAAAATATTTGGCGGTTTTTATCATTATTGAATCATCTCTTCCCTCCTTTTATACACACACCCCATTTCAACAAATTTAATTAATCCTAGGTATTTAATAGAAACTACTTACCTTCATCTTATACGCCAAAACTTTTAATCATGTTTCATATAAAATACATAGGAAAAGTATAAATACTACTCTCCCTCTCTATTTCCCTATACACCTTACACTTCCCTATGGCTCAAATAGTAGTCTTGCAATGATAAAAACTGCCAAATAGATTACAAAATAATTAATATAGTCTAGTAATAGACCCCTTACACTCAAATTATACCTTATCTTCAATATATCTTCGAATGGATCGAGGTTCCTATCACCAATACAGCACTGTAATTGGAATCCATTCTAAAAAATAAATTCAAAATCTAACAATGGTTGAAGGAGATCTATCTCTTCAAAAATCATCCACTTTTTCACTTTTTTCATCGTAGAAATATCATTGCAAAGCCAATACTAAAATTATCTGGATCAAAATACTTCCAACTACAAAAATTGTGGGATGCATCTAAAGATCACACTTGTCTAATACACATCATGCAAAAACCTTTTTGATGTCACATAATAGGCTTGCAATGGTAAAACATGCCAAATGTTTAAAAACCCAAATAACAAATACTCCCTTCACTAAAATGCATGCCATTTTTTCATACTTAATTGTATGAGTGTGCAATTTTTACGACATAAACTAGACTTAATTTGGGACCCAACCCAAGTGATTTCGTCAAAAACAGAGTCCGAATGAAAAAGTTATGGCTCTTCAAAGTTCATGTCCTTCGTTCGAAGAGGGTAGACCGCCGGTCGCCCTATGAGCTACGTTCGCCCATCACCTGGATCGGCGGTCGCCCTAGCGACCGACGTTCGCCCATCCGCTGTATCGGCGGTCGCCCCGTCAGGAGGGGTGCGCGGAGGCTCGCGGACACTTTCTCCTTGGTGCTTGCCCATCGCGTAGACCGCCGGTCGCCCTGTCAGCGTCGTTCGCCCATCGGCTGGATCGGCGGTCGCCCCATCAGGAGGGGGTGCGCGGAGGCTCGCGGACACTTTCTCCTTGGGTGCTTGCCCATCATGTAGACCGCCGGTCGCCCTGTCAGCGTCGTTCGCCCATCAACTGGATCGGCGGTCGCCCTAGCGACCGACGTTCGTCCATCCGCTGTATTGGCGGTCGCGCGATTTGGAGGTTTTGAATGAAGTTAACACCAAGTATCCTATACCATGCCAGGGTTGAATCAAATTAACACCAAGTATTTCCTTCCATGTAAATCCAAGTTCCATGTGGCTTCTTTCATGATTTAATATATTTAATACGGTTAGAGAAAATAATAAAACCACCTCCTCCCGCCTTTCGTATAACTTCCTCTATTACTTAGCATCCTACAAAGTCAAAGTAAATCATAACATGTAGATACGTTTCTCTTACGTGAAATTTTGTTCTTCCATAATTTTTATAAGGTATTTTTTAGTCAACACAAGTTTTAAAATCGTTATCCCTTTCCACAAATCTATTTTCCGTATATCATTCAATATTCTACTCATTCAAATGACTTACAAGTAAATGATGACCTGTAGATGACATATCCCCACGATTTTCTAAATAACACCATCATTTCCATAGGGTCATCATTAGGTAGTCTAAGGGTTTAAATTGTCCCCTTACCCCCTTTATCTATTTTTTCTTATTTTTTGAGGTTTTGGTGTTTGTAAGTGCTTGTAACCAAAATCCACTCTATAGATCCTTTACTCCAACGATTTTTTTTTTATAGCTCCATCATGTTCATAAGGTAGTTATTACATAGTCCAATTCTTTTTTAAATATTTTTTCTCTCCATTTAACTATTTTTTATCTATTATTTAAAGCTCTACTTACTTCGAAAATTCTATATTAATTTGGGAAAAATAGTACAGGTTGTCCTATAATATTTTTGATGGTTCCATCATTTTTATATGATCCATATTACCTACACTAAATAGGTAGATTAGTGTTAGATACACTAATTTACATAAATAGGCTATAAGTTTTTACTATTAGTCAATATTTGTACCCTCTACAATGGTGAAAATGGGGATCCTTACATAGTATTGGAATCGATACTCTTGGTAAAAAATTTATCCCAAAAGTAAAAACTTGTAGCATTTTCAAATCTTATAAAAATCTAACACTAATGTACCTATTTAGTGTAGTCCAAATGTTCAAATTACATTCCCCACTTTGTTTTCGTATGCATGTACGCACACCGCCTACTTTCACATGACTATTTAATTTTTAGAAATTCGGAAAAATACTTTCGTTAGTCTCCGTGCCCCTAAGATTTATACCATATTTTTACACAATATGAATCACCTAGGAAAGTTATCAACACCCCTTCCACTCCCTTTTTGCTTATATATTTACATATGCCCCGTGCTTCAAACCCCGCAATTCAAATATCCCCATATAAATTCAACCACATAGGCGATCGTCGGTTGCTCAGCGACATCACCAGTCCAAAAAATATAAATACTACTCTCCCTCTCTATTTCCCTATACATCTTGGACTTCCCTATGGCTCAAATAGTAGCCTTGCAATGATAAGAACTGCCAAATATTCTATAAAGTAATTAATATAGTTCAAACCTAGATCCCTAGCACTCAAATTATACGTTATCTTCAATATATCTTTGAATGAATCGAGGTTTCTATCACCAATACAACACTCTAATTGGAATCCATTCTAAAATAAAAATTCAAAATCTAACAATAGTTGAAGGAGATCTATCTCTTCAAAAATCATCCACTTTTTCACTTTTTTTATCGTAGAAATATCATTGCAAAGCCAATACTAAAATTATCTGGATCAAAATACTTCCAACTACAAAGATTGTGGGATGCATTTAAAGATCACACTTGTCTAAAACACATCATGCAAAAACCTTTTTGATGTCACATAATAGGCTAACAATGGTAAAACATGCCTAATGTTTAAAAACCCAAGAAACAAGTACTCCCTTCACTAAAACGCATGCCATTTTTTCATACTTAATTGTATGGGTCTGCAATTTTCACCACATAAACTAGGATTAATTTGGGACCCAACCCAAATAATTTCGTCAAAAACAGAGTCCGAATGAAAAAGTTATGGCTCTTCAAAGATCATGTCCTTCGTTTCTAGAGGGTAGACCGCCGGTCGCCCTATGAGCTACGTTCGCCCATCACCTGGATCGGCGGTCGCCCTACTGAGCGGCGTTCGCCTTTGATTGCTATCGTCGGTCGCTCAGCGATCACGGCCCGCCAAAAAAGTATAAATACTACTCTCCCTCTCTATTTCCCTATACATCTTGGACTTCCCTATGGCTCAAATAGTAGCCTTGCAATGATAAGAACTGCCAAATATTCTATAAAATAATTAATATAGTCCAAACCTAGATCCCTAGCACTCAAATTATACCTTATCTTCAATATATCTTCGAATGAATCGAGGTTTCTATCACCAATACAACACTCTAATTGGAATCCATTCTAAACTGAAAATTCAAAATCTAACGATGGTTGAAGGAGATCTATCTCTTCAAAAATCATCCACTTTTTCACTTTTTTCATCGTAGAAATATCATTGCAAAGCCAATACTAAAATTATCTGGATCAAAATACTTCCAACTACAAAAATTGTGGGATGCATCTAAAGATCACACTTGTCTAATACACATCATGCAAAAACCTTTTTGATGTCACATAATAGGCTTGCAATGGTAAAACATGCCAAATGTTTAAAAACCCAAATAACAAATACTCCCTTCACTAAAATGCATGCCATTTTTTCATACTTAATTGTATGAGTGTGCAATTTTTACGACATAAACTAGACTTAATTTGGGACCCAACCCAAGTGATTTCGTCAAAAACAGAGTCCGAATGAAAAATTTATGGCTCTTCAAAGTTCATGTCCTTCGTTTCTAGAGGGTAGACCACCGGTCGCCCTATGAGCTACGTTCGCCCATCACCTGGATCGGCGGTCGCCCCAACAGGAGGGGTCCAGATTGGCTCGCGGACACTTTGTCATGGCCCCTAAGGTCGCCTAGAAGCGGTTGCCAGGGCGACCGCGGCCTCTCATCTTTGGACCGCCGGCCGCCTTCACAGGCAGACAGAGCGTCGGCGATCGCGAGAGGCGACCGACATTCGCCCGGTGCGGCCGTCGGTCGCCTAGCGAGGTCGCCCACCCGCTGATCCCACACGTGACGTGTATTTTGATTTTCCACGTCATTATCAACCCTACGCCACGTAGGAAAATAGCTTTTTACCTCAAGGTAAATCTCAGCCAAGTTTTTACTATGTAATTTTTGGTACGGTCGACATTTTCGTCGACTCGACGTCTAACAGACATGTCCAATACGACAAATCAGACAGACATTCCGAAAATTGTGTCTAATAAGACAACCCTGGCGCCGACCTACAAAGCCTACTCCTCAAAAAGCGGCACGCATTCCCAAAAAGAAGATACTATACTGGCCTAGGCCGGATCTCAATCCGGCTTCCTAACCCTGGCCGTCCTCTAGCTGCCGACCTCTAATTACGTCCTACCTCTTCCTCCGCGAACTAACTCCGTCTTTCGGCCGCTTTAGTGGCGAGGCTGCGATACGTCCTACCTTGACCCTCTTGCCCGTGTCCGTTATCATGTACTCGTCCTCGCCGGAGTTTGTGTCGTCCCCGCTCTTCAGCTCTTCTTCTTCGGAGTGCTCGAGGCCGATGTCGTGAAGCTTCTGGGCTCTAGGAGACTTCTCGTATTCTTCGGCCGTAAGCTTCCTCTTCGCGGTACGGGTATTCTTGGCCGGAGAATCTGCTGGGCCGGCTACGCCTTCCTCCGTCTTCACCATTCCTTTGCCTTTCGTGTCGGCTGGACTGGAGGGTCCAGCATCCGTCCTCTGCGTATTACCCGGATCCGGCCTCGGAGTCTTGGCCGGGGTGGAAGTGAAGGCCGGAGTTACTACCTCCTTCACTTGCTCCCGGACAGCGTCGAGCAGCACCTTGACTTCGGCATTGCTTTTCTCAATCTTGGTGGAGTACGTCTTTGCTGCCAGGAGGAACTTTCGGAAAGTTTCCGCTTTGAAAACCTCCGACTCCAGGATTCCGGCCTCGTACAGATTGGCCTTCTGAAGCACGTCGGCCGGAGTCTCGCAGATTTCGACGAGTTTTACGACCTGCTCGTTCGCCGTGATTACGGCCTGCCGTCCGACCAGGAGTTCTTCCTCTCTTCTTCTTACCGTCTCCCGAAGACGTCTGTTCTCCAGGATGAGTTTTGTCACTTGCTTCTCCATCTGCCGGAACTGCTCCTCGTCCGGCTTGGAGTCCCACTTCTGCTTCACCTCTAATAATGTCTGCACTCCAAACTCTTTGCACAACTGCGCAAGTAAATCTTCGTAAAAGAAGTACTGACACCGGACTTCCGTAAAGTGGTGCCATGCTCGCCTCATCGGATCCGGATGGTTGGCGGACGGACTGAGGGGTGGAGGAAGTCTGGGGTCGTTCGGATTCATGGGATTCACCCAGTCGGCCGTAACTTCCCCTTCATCCGCAACCTTCGAAGACTG
Source organism: Bryum argenteum (assembly GCA_037043015.1). Lineage (NCBI taxonomy): Eukaryota > Viridiplantae > Streptophyta > Bryopsida > Bryales > Bryaceae > Bryum > Bryum argenteum. Next base: position 15,093,911 of record CM073330.1, read on the forward strand.
TCCTTGCTCGTTCTGCGTTCCGGCCTCGGTCGGGTTCTTAGGAGGGGACGGGGACGGAAGGATTATTACCTCTGGACCCGTCCGCGGTGGAGTTGCCTCGTGAGCCGGCTCTTGTGGCGCATTCGGTTGGGCGTCTCCATCGTCTGATCCGACCTCGTCCTCTTCATCGTCGAAGTATACGGCCTTGCTATCCGCGCTCTCTTCCGACTCGAACACGCAGTTGTTATGAGATGATAGCGCGATCTCGTAGTTCGACTCCTCCTCCGTCAGCACTTCCTCCTTCTTGTACAGATGGTAGAGGAAAGGAGTGATCGGGCTAGGACGGGTTTTACCTTCGTTCTCCGCGAGCCGGGCGACTAGGTCTCGGATGATCATACCCCAGTCGACCTCCCGTTCTCCTCGCAAGGACCCCAGGACGGTGTTGGCGAGCCGGACGGTTATCCGATGCGGCTTCTCCGCGTGGATGATTGGCGCTAAGAACTTGATGATGGCGCGCTCCCTTGGGTCCTTGCAATCTTCCACCGAATAGCCGTTGTTCTTGTGCGGACTCCCGTGGAACGCCTTCTTCGCCCATTTATGTTTCCGGCCGCATAACCCTACCCCGCTGTTTACGACCAGGCCGTAAACAGCTCTCCAGTGATCGGCCGTCCAGGAAGCCGGCTTCCCTCTGACCGTCCCCTCGAACTGATTTGGCGCGCCGACCTTGATCTCGCGCACCATCGCCGCGTCGCGCACTCCCCACGGTGTGTCCAGCAGGCCGGAAAGTCCCATCTTGTCGAGGTCCTCCGCAAATGACTTCTTCTCTTCCTCGTCAATCGGTATGCAAGGGAGCACCAACTTGATCGAGATCTTAAGCTCCTCCTGCTCCTGAGCGGAAGCGGACGCCGATCCTGCCATAACCATAACATAACAAGTATAATTTGACAAACAATTTGAGTTCATGGTGGGGAATTCACATGAAAATAAGATTTGCACAAGCAAATGAGTCCATCGAATGACTACCTAGTGTTTGTCTCTCCGTTGCTTTCCTGCTGAATACAAGAAACTCATGAAGATGGCTATCAAGAGACTTGCTCTTGTACCGGTCTAAAGTATATAAACTCCTATCATGACTATGTAAAAAATGTCCAACCCTGACATGAATAGGGTCAATGTTCGGCATACCAAAGAGAGCCCATCCTGAGAACTAAAGTACAGCAAGATACAAAGCCTGTATATAAAACATGACTGAAAAGAAATGTTTTCCCACATCAGATGAAGCACAGCTTGGCGACAATACCAAGGGCAGAAAATTATCTACAGCAAGCCCTACAATTTCTCAAAGTTTTACATATTACAAAGCAAAGTACCCTCTGTTATGTATTCTGTATGGTAACAATGTACAGATGGGCTGTGAAGTCGGCCGACTTTCGATGGGTGAAAGCCGTTTGGGTGACTATTTTGTATCCCTCCTCGCCCTCTTCTTCCTCGACCTCTTCTTACTCCACGCCAGTCGCACCATTTGCGTCCCGATCTTTGTCTGGTGAAGCCTTTGAAGGGCCTCCTCTGCACTTGCTCTGAGATCACCCCAACACACCACCCATGTCAACGGTCGCCTGGAAAAAGGAACACCCACTTCATGGCGGACAATCCTGCGAACAAATTCTAACGCACGCCCTCGATGCACGGCTACTCACCACTCGGACACCACCACTCTCACCACTCCTGCCTCCTATTCCGTCAACCCTCTGCAAACTTCCCGAGCTAACCACACTCCACTTCCCCCAAAATTTGTCGTCCAAGATAGCACATACCGTGAGCGGGTGGACGAAGCCGCACCCTTCCCGGCGAGGATCTTGAATCAACCAGTTCTCCGAACTGTCCAAACACCTCCCTCAAGTCTTCGACGCCAACGGCTGGGTCCAGACCTCCAACAAATATCTGCCATCAATTCCCATGCGCACACACACAACACCACTCAGATATCCACTAGATACACACAACACTACTCAGATATCCAAACAAAACAACACACCGCCCAATACATCCAAAACAAACACTCACCGTTGTGTTGTTTGGCCCTCCATTTGGCTGAGTTCCCAACCTTCCCTCGCCTCTGGATAAAAATCTGGCATACGTGAGGGGGCCTTGGATCTTGGTGGATGTCAAGACCCTCTCCGTATTCCTGAACCTCCATTCACGCTCCAACTGCTCCTCCTTCACTGGATCAATCTTGAACAAAACCATCCTAATTCAAGGATCCATCATGAACAAAGCCCAAAAACGCGTATATACTACGCCTGCATACGGGTCAACGATTATAGTTTGCAACAGAGGAACTGGCTGTAGAAACAATCACAAACTGCGGTCTCTACAATCTACCGTGAACTAGCCCAATTCTGGACGAGTCAGCGACCGCCTCCGGCTCCCGGAGAGCTTCCATCCTATCACGTGGCTCTGTCAGGGAGGGAAGAGCAGCATGCTCTCGGCACGATGATCGCTCCAGCGAAGTCATCAAGCGGCACATGGAGGAACTGATCCCACCCATTGCGTATCGCCACTCTTCCCTCGTCGAAGCTCTACAGTTCACGAATCGGTTTGAAAATGTACTTGTAAAGCACCCGGGGTAGCATGCACACCGCAACGCAGAGCTTGCTACCGAGATTTCGCTGCAGCTCACACCACTGTAGCAACAGCCAATGCCAACATGAACGCGATAAAACTAATTCTCACGGCGAAATAAACCCACCAGCTGCACTCGAAACCCCAGAAACCGCCCGCTCCACGCTCTATGGCACCTCAGGACGACTATACTGTACTAGCTAGCTTGCACTGAGCAACTAACTCAAGGCAGCCGCAGGAGCTATGGCAAAACCTTCGGCGCTCGCCACCCGTTAATCGCGTGAAGTGCTGTGAGTAGGAGTAGAAACAGCAAGCTGAAGACTGAGGAAGAAGAAGGCAGCAACAAAACATGCCTGAGCAGTGAGCGAGTGAGAGAGCCAGCAGGAGAGGAGTGGCAGTGGAAACGAAGCTGAAGTACTGTTGTATTGGGCCAGAAATGGCCAAAGACAGAGGAGGCAGTAGGAGAAGTTTAAGGTCGTAGTTAGTAAATGACTCCTAGAATGACTCCTAAGCACTTTGATAAAAGCTTGACTTGAATGGGGCTCCAATTGGAGCCCCTTTCAAGACGAGCTTTCAAGACGAGCTTGTCCAACCGCTTTCTCAATGCCAAGTTGGATAGATCACCATGTTGGGTAGATCACCATGTTGACTATCACGTGAAAGCCTTGCATGCAGTCTGCGACAGAGATCCCGACGCCTTCCTCTAGACTGAGACAGTCAAAGAAAAGTGGTGTTGATTGATCGAGTTTTTTGTCCTGCAAGTAAATGTGGTTCGTGCTTTTGTACAGCCCGAATTCCCAGATCTCGCCGTTGTCGATTTGGCCGCTTGTCATCCAGTCTACGAGCACTAGATTAGATTCAGCTGCTAGATAAAACTCCTGCACATGAGCATCATCAAAGTTGGTGAGATGAATTGTGTCTCTTTGGAGAAACATTCGGAGTAATCCGATAGCAATGATACTAGACATTAGAAGTTGATTAAATGAGTGTCAATACTGCCGTGGAAATATTCACGATACATTAGGGCATGTGTAATGAGGTTACCTGCATGTACTTGGAGTCTTTGAAACATGTGATAGGGTCTGGCAACACAGCCAACAATCCCTCTCGGCCAACATACGCCTGGAGGATCTGCTCACACATCTTTCCTTTGACGGACTTGTAAATTTTTGTCGATGCTTGAGTGGTGATGACAGCCGAGCAAGAAGGCAAAACCTCCACTCTCTGGGTGACTCTTGCTTAGATTTATTGCTGATGAAGCCTGTTTGGGAATTGTTGGTGTGGTGCAGCAAGCGAACAAGTGGTTTCGATATGGCTCCTCTTGGTGCCACCGTTTTGCCGGCTGTTGCACTCCCAGGTATGTAAAGTTCGAGCACTGACTTGAGTTTTCAGACTTTGCCAAATTCACAAGGGTTATTCAAAACCAGTAGTGACCACATGCCATCTCATGTCAAATATGGCATAATCGCTCAGGCCTCTCAGTTGAGGATATGAATGAATAATCTCATGCGAATCCTGACTTACACAGCATGTCTCGGAGTAGTCGAACTGTTATTATGTTGTTTCTAGTGCTTACATAGCACTATTGGAATGGCACTTGTCACTCAAAAATCAGTTTGGGAAGACTTACTACATATGGTGCAGCATGAGTCGGTCGGAGACCAGACACGGTTGAGCTAGTGGTCTGTTGATATTGTCAGCCACTGGTGACTTTTAGTTGAAACCAATACTTATATTGTCCCATTGGGTTTCAATATAAGTATTGGTTTGATTTATTTCAATAAGTTGGACACTGAGGAGCTCTGTTTGCTGGTTTATGTGTTTTTCGCTGGATGCCCTTGTTTGTGTTTGTGTTTATGCAGGCGAGAACCAGAAGGTCTAAAGATACAAAAAAACCGCCTTTGAAAAGGGCTACAATCAGACCAATGTCAACAATTCAAAACAGCACAAACTCTTACCACATTACTAACAACTACAAGCGGCTCCCACAACAAATCGCGAAAGACGGAGAACAAAAAGCACAATGCAGCTCCGCCGATAAAAGAAACAGCCAAAACCATCTGCAAACCCTAATTCCGCTAAACACACGCTCCGCTGATCAAGCCCATTGAGACGAAACCAAAACACTACACCCTAAGTGATCAAGCCCGCAGGCTCAAACCAGACGCACCATCAAGCCACCAGCACAGTCGCAGCAACAAAAACCACAACCTCCTGACCACAATTGCTCACACAATCACGACCGAACACCCCGACCGCACTACCGACGCGCAATACCGCCAATTGCTCCATCCAACTCGAGAAAACTCACGCAATTCCAACTATCCCTCTCCCTCACCCCATCATCCACACGCTGACATCAACAAAACCGAACTAGAACCACAAATTCCACAAAACCATCCACCACCACAACCATGCAACAAAGCGACCGCACCAAAACCAAAACCAAAACGATGAATCAACTAACCGGTGCGCAGCAACCGATTCAGAAGCGAAAACCCGTGGCGTCGAACACGCGCCGCACGGTGAGCAGGTCGTTCCCTTGCACAATTTTAGTCAGTCGCCAGCAGAGGCGCTGCTCGTCGTTCGCGCCCTGGAGGAGCTTCAGGCACTCGTCCATGGCCTGATGAAGCCCCCGCTCCTTCCTTGCTCCCTCTCCTCCTCCCTCCTCCTCCCTTTAACTTACTCCCTCCCTATCTGTCTATGTGCGCTTGCTGAACCTCTTCGCTGCGCTTCTCCGTCTCATGTAGTGACTGCTTCGCCGGAGCCAAACCAGCGCAAGAGACGATGTATTGTGTACTGTATTTGTAATCGTATTGCACGTCTGTATGGATACTGTATTTGGCTGATATCTCTGGTGGATATAGTTATGATCCAGGTGAGTTGCCGGCATAATTCCCGGTTGATACTCGGGTGGTGGAGTGGGGTAGGTGCTGTACAGTACAGACTGTACAGTGAGTCGATATGCCATCGCATCATTACAACGTGCATCTAAACTGAAGTTCCAGTAATATACATGGTGAGGAAGATTGAAGTAATTTCTTATCAATAAAATTGATTACTGAACCCTAGTTCCTCACAAGAAAGAAGCCTTACAAAACAAGCAACATAATCAAGTATGTTACGGAGCTCTGTCAGCTTCATGTTGCACTACAAAGGGACTAAGGCAATTCAGCACTCCGTACCTGTTTATTCTTCTGCCACAGTCGAGGGGTGTTTTATAAGTTGAGGACCCATTTTTCATCCCGATGAGATTGTAGTGAAGAGTACGATTAGTTACACAAACGTGTGAACACTACAGGCATCAGCACGAGTCAGTTTCCAGTCGAGATCCTTCCACAGTTTTGCAATGAACACATGAACTTGAAGTGGAAATTGCTCACGTAATTCAGGCTCTCATTGAATCCTCAATGTGAGAATTGTTCACGTTAGGCACATGGTCCCACAACGATTCTGGGACCATGTACTGTATCTTCTACGGGTTCAATGAGAGCATTGTGATCGGAAACCAAACGATTATATACCCAATCTACGTAATTTCAAGCAAAGTCAAAATTCACAAACTCAGTTTAGAAACCGACTCAGTTTTATCAAGACTCACCCAGAAAGTAGAATGTTTAAAATTGTATTGTCAACCTCTGCGATGCAGCCACTGTCCAACACTGTCTCTAAGCAGGACTAAGTCGTAGTCTTTCAGAGGTTTGAGCCAAGCTAGGTTCCAAAAATCCAATTCTGCACATAACATAATTTGGCCAAATGAGCATACGCAATTGCATTTGGTGACTCTACAAAGCTTCTGAGATCTGAGTTCAGCTCATCTGTGTTGAAAGGTCGCCGATGACCTAGCAGCAGTGGATTTCAGAATTTTGTCTAAGAAATAACTATCTTACGTTGTTTGTAACTACGGGATTGGGAGGATCAAGACTTCATGTTCTCCTAGAGGACATGGGTCTTCATAATTGGAAGTATGGAGGTAGATTTTACATCACAAAAGACGAGCTTACAGCGGGCAAAACTCTTGAGTAGAAAAATTTAGCATGGCAAGTGAAAGCTTGAACAATGCAAGTAACTAGTCTTTAGACCCCACCAAATTTGTGCGGGGACGCCTGCTGAAACAACACTATGTAGTTTCGATCTATTGACGTCTATGAGAAAATGCAAAGATGAACTCATTTGCAGTACTCGATAAATTCCATAAGAGCGTCTCTATCATGAAAAATAGAGAACTGAGCATTTATATGGTGAGACTCACCCAATCTTATAAGAACGTGATGTCTACGTACAAATGAAGAGAGCCATCCTTCTTCATGAGTACGCAACCATGAACCATCATGGCTGTGATGTCATTGAGAGTCTCGTAGCAAAAGTAACGCACCTGTATACTGCTGAGGCCAATGAAGCTCCAAAGCAAGGACCGAACCAGTAGATTATGTGAGCTCGACCCCAATGTCCACTAACCAAAGCAGGGCCAAAGCTTCTTGCAGGGTTCATGGATGCTCCTGTATAGGGTACCCCTACCAGATGATCCACCAACACAGCAAAGCCAATAGGTATCGGAGCGATGACACCTGCAAGAGAAGGAGAACAGAGATACCTCTGACAATCTTCACAGTTCACTTCTGGGAATTCTTCTCGAACAGCAGCAGACTGACGGAGACGAAACAAGAACACGGCAAAGTTGATTCTCAATGGAACTTGTAAGGAACTAACCTGGTCCACGACGGTCAACAGCGACGCCGAATATGACAAATATGAGCATGAACGTGAGCATAATCTCCATCAAGCAACCTTGGCTATCGAATATATCTCTGCCAAGGTCATGGGAACCCAACCCCTTCTGCAAGTAGTCGGGAGTACAACCTCGTATCAACAATGCTCCTATTACTGCTCCCCAGAGCTGCTCACGCGGCAGCACAATTTCTCAGTGCAAGTGCAAACTATTAAGGCTAAGATTCAATAGTAGTCAGACAATTAGATCTGATATATACATCTCAAAAGATGTGGCTCTTGTCCCCAAAGATTTCTAGAAAACCTAAAACAACTCCCAATATATATTTAACCGAATGATTGACGCTGGTGCAATTGATATTCTCGGCATTGTGTGCGATCCTCAAGAAAACAAAATCAAATCTAGACCCAAACGCCAGATTTCTCACTGTGCAAGAAATAAGGTTTATTAAAATCAGTTGAGAGCTTGATGATTCAACTGGAAATTGATTCTACATGTACTCCATTCCCATTCTGACATGGCAGGTGTACAATCCGGGTTCCAGCCTCGAACTGGAGAACAGCAGGATATGAGAGGATGTTACGTTGGATACCTGAGCTCCTACATACAGGGCAGCACGGATCAGGGTCTCCTTTCCAGCCACAACGAAAGCCAGTGTTACAGCAGGATTCAGATGGCCTCCTGAAATGGCTCCGGTTGCTCCTGCCAAACAGCAAATTGCAACACCATGGGCCACGGCTATGACGACTATCCTCGCACAGGTCATTTCTCGCGAAGCCATTCCTGCATCACTCTCAAGTGTTAATCTATACGAACTACCGCATGCCCCTTCAGCATGTAACCATGATCTTTAATTCTCATAAACTATATTTTTTAAAATTACAGTAATTCTACATTAGTGTGAACTTTTCGTCCATACTATCACAATGAAAGCTTCAAGACAGGTGCACAGATAAATGCCTGATGCAATCACAGACCCACATCCAAGAAACACAAACAACATGGTGCCAATGAACTCAGCAGCCGCAGCACGCCATAGCTCCACAGACCGCAAGGTTTTATGATCACCTAGCTCAACCTGTATATATGATGAGAAAGATTACAATCTTCAGTAGGACATTCCCAATTCTCTTGTTTGGAGGTGTACGAAGCTAAATATATGTGGACTCAAAAATCATCTGTTCCTTGGTCTATCCCAACGTAGTATAGGTAAAGGCAAATTACCTTCATGAAGTTCAACATGGTGACCATTTTGACCATTGTTTGAATGGCTTGTGGTTGATCTGCAAGAATTCCTCCACCCTCATGAAGCTCCACCACTTCATGATCGGATCGTCCCACGGGGTGCTTCTCGTGTTCATCATAAGGGGGTGGATTTTGATCACTCATCTTTAATGAGGTGAAAGGATCCCTCTTTGCTGGTTGAAGCTCGTAGGGTGAGGGAGTCAGTTTTTCGGAAGTAGAATTTCCAGAAGCGTTATTGGTGCCAGGTCTCGATGCACCTGTTCCCTGTAGATTCATTTGACTAAAACCGCCCGATCCGGGAGTGGCTCTCTGTGGCTGAGCCCGAACTGGATTCGAAGAAGAAGCGTCCAGCATTTGGACGCTGTACGGACTAGGTCTTGGACCGGCCATGTCCAATTGTGACTTCTATATCGTACGAAAACTAAGAATGAGGTCCCTCCATAGTCGGGTGCACGACCTTGAACGTTTTAGGGTTCCCTGTGCATCAAGCTTCATGACCTACGGCAATGCAATTCTGCTCCGCCTCGCAGTGCCTTAAAATGTTCGAATGAAGCATGGCTCGAAGGCGATTTGCGCCGAGGACAATCTCCAATGAGTTTATCGCACGCAATTGTGTCAAGCAACTGCTGAGGTCTCGTGATTCCGTGCCATGGAGGATCCGCAAGGGTTGTAAACCTCAATGTACAGAGAATGGAAGTTAATACGGTTAAGAGGTAGTGTACGAGACACATGCATATATACCGTACCATTGACATCCATCCAGAGAAGACAAATGAGAATGAGCAGAATCAATAGGCAGAAGAGCGGACAATCTTGCGTTTGTACAAACGCAAGATCGTCATGCTCCAGCTTACGTTCTCTCCTTCCTGATCGAGTTTGTTCTCTGCATGGAAGGAAAGATATTAGCATGCCATGAGTAGTATCATTGAATGTCGGTCTTGGTGTTGTATATCTTCATACAGAAGTAGTTTCAGGTTGAGGTACAGAGAATGTATACATATCCACTACCTCATGAGTGAGCTGTTGATACATTGAGTCAGTGGACGAGGTCATCATTTGAGTGACAGAATGAAGCATGGACACACCTGGTCCCACTGTCAAGTTGGCCGTCCTTCAAGTCTATCACTACCGGTAGTCTGCCGCCCTTTTATGAAACAAGCGGGCTTCTCCGTCCAGCGCCTTATCACAATTATATTGAAAGATATCTCCCAAAGCACAATCAGCTCTGTTACAATGAAGCCAATCACTAGCACCATCACAATTTAGTCAAACATTTGGAACATTCACCGGAAGAAGTACCTTACGCGCTGCTTTGCTTTGCAATCCGTCTCCGATTCGAGAAATAAATTCTTGAACTGCCCTACACCATACGGTGTCGAGATGCACCAATAGAAGTCTCCAGAACCGGAAGATGGATAAAGTGCGATGGAAAGAGCTTGTTTGACTTGTGAATCTTGATTCAATTTATATCTTTAGCTTATCACAGTAAAGTTGCGGCCATGATGAAATGGCCAGAGAAAGCCAAGCTCACGTACGTTACTGCCATCCTTAATAGAAAGCTCGATGGATAAAGCTTGTTTGACTTGAGAATCTTGATGCAATTAAATTCTTTCGCTAATCATGATCAAGTCGCGACCAAGATGGAGATGGCCACAGACAGAGAGCTACGCACGTTTACGTCTCTGATATCCTACATAAAGCTCGATGAATGAAGCTTCTTTGACTTCTTGAAAATCTTTCGCTTATCATAGTAGTCCGCGGCCACGATGGACATGGCCAGAGAGAGAGAGAGCTACGCACACTTACTTTCGGATATTCTCTGCAACGTAGTCGTGTTTGTCACTTTAACAGAGTCAACGTCGTGAGCAATGCTCTGATTCTTCTCGCAAGGAAGACGCTGTTCGGGCAAGAGAAAGAGACAGCAATTACAGTGTTCAGTAATAGAAAGAGAAAGAGTTTGTGTTATGCTCGTGCTTGTGCAAACTTGCGGTACGATCAACTGATTGTAACTGTGTTCAGGGAAGAGTATTCAAGCTTGATCAATTCGACATTACTTTTCGAAAAGGACAGAAATCTGAAAGGGCATAACAGGGACGTACGGCGCATTTCGTCGTACCTGTAGCCGCACATGTGCTTGCTAGCTGACCGTGACGATCGAGGTTAGGTTCATGAAAAGATCGCTGCACAACTTGAAAACAGCTGACTCCAATTTTCATCAATAATAGCCCGCTAGCTCTATTTCTTGATTTCTGAACCTCAAATTATGTCGCAATCCTAGAGCTGTGGTACACTACGCTTTCTCCAATCACATGATCATCGTACATGGCCTCTCACCTAAACAAAATTTTAACGAAGCTTTCATCTCTCACCTAATGTCATTCAAAATGAGCTCTAATTTATAGTTCGCAAGCAAAATCTCGTCTCCACCACAGCAGACTACCTACTTGATCGTCATGTGAGAGACAGCCGTCCGTGCATGATAAAGGATTCAAAAGCAAAGGGTGGATGCAAGTGGACAGAAGCGAGTCACGAGGCACATCGACTGAACCAGGGGTTGCACGTGAGCATGGAGCAGTAACGTAATTTGGCAGGAAGTGGTCGAAGCGCAGCTTTTCATACTTCCACCAGCATTTCACCTCCCTGCTGCAAGCATCGCCCTCTCATCATCCATCATTTAGTACTTCGATCCAATTTGCAAAAGCGACGAACACTGGCTAACACGATGTACGTGCATTATTGAGTTTAAGCTTTTGCGCCTGCATCCTTTCTCCATCGCCATAAGTGAATGACCGAAGAATTAAAGCGGAACCCTGGTCGTGGAGAAGACTCGTTGCGTTTCACGAGGGCCAAGCCAATGGGAGGCAAAATCCAGCCATGTGATCGGTCCATTTTCTAAAATTAACTTAGTGCCGTACATGAGGAGTCAAGTGTCATTCATGTAAACAAGGGCCGGTTTACATTATAGTGGAGAAGGCCACTGGTTGTTTAAGAATTTCATTTTCAACCAATCACATTTGAGATTTTTTCTTAATTTCTTGACCGGTGGACTTCTCCATTGTAGTGTAAACTAGCCCTAAATGCCCCCTATGTCCCAAAATGTTTGATCGATACACAAGTTGTTTATTCTTTTGGTCCCAAAATCAGAATACATTACAAAGAATGAGAAACAAGTTCAAATGCAACACTTTATTGAGCCCTTCCATCACCTCACTACAACTCATGGAGTCCATTGATCACCTCATTACTGTTCTACTCTACTTGTTTTACTTTTGTGCTCATCATTTACAATTTGAAAAATTGAGTTCTCAATGCCTAGCGGCCACTAACATGACACGAACACCTCATTTTTCAAAATTTAATTTAATTTATCGCCTACTTGTTGGTGAGAACGACATGTTTTGTTGCTTGAGCAACTTCTCCATTTATTTCGTTGACCTCCCATTGACATCAATTGAACTCTCTCTGGAAAAATTTGAATCAGTCAAGTTTTGCTCTAGCTTTCGTACACCAATCGTATTGAGTATTGTAGCAAACAATATCAAATTATATATTGTTGCAAAGCTCTAAGCAAGAGTTTTCCATCCGGCCGAACTAATACCCATGAATATCTAAATACACCTTAATCCAACCAAATTTATAGTATTAGTGAGTCATTTTGGGACAAAGGGAGTATAAGCTATCCACAAACTCACTAGAAAGATCTTGTAATAAACCTTTGATGTCAGGTGTAAGTTATCTTGAATCACATGGATCAAGTTTGGAGTCATGAGATCTTGAACATTTTCGTACTCGTATCTTATCATAATTAAAATTTTAAAATTCTTTTTTTAAAAATTTGTTTTGAAGTAAAAATATTATCTACAAATTTTTGCAATAGACATGCCTCCAACTAACAAATTGTTTACATTCATCTCAATCCCTTAAGGCGTGAGGGAGTAGGAAACTTTCTCCAAAAATGAGCACAATAATGTATGAAATTTGAGGTTTTTTATGAGAAGGTTCAAGAAGTTGTAACCGTAAATTTTGTATAGCACTAATATGAGAAGTTTGAATGAAAAACTTAAATTTTTTCATTGCATAATTAGGAGATTCATATACTTGATGCAACATAGGCATTTGTTAAAAGAAAAATGAATAAAAAAAATAAAAAAATCGGCACTTGGTTTTTGAGCAAGCATCACGACTACACAGGACTCTTAAACCCAAGAATGGCCTCGTACATGTCCTTTACCCTATACAGAATAGAATAGTCTTAAAAAATGTACTTCTCCGCGTTGAACGGTTTCAAGGAGTGACCCGTTTTTTAGTGGCCTCACCTGATGTCAACATAAATAAGGAAAAAAAGTGAACCCACGAAGAAGAAATCTGAGTGTGTATTGGAATATAACCGAATTTGAAATTGGGGGTGGTTTTTTGAGATTGGTGGAAGAGCCTATTATGAGGGGGGTTAATAATGAGGGAAGCTGCCCCTGGAGGAATTCCGGGTCTGACTAGGTCCTGCCAAGAAGTTTTACTAAGAAAATTCAATTTCATTCCGGGCCAGCCCGTGCAGTCAAAAATGGGGTACAGTACACCGCCATGTTGCAGACCGCAAGTGTAGCTGGAAGCCACGGTCAGTACGTGCATCATTAGTACTCAGGGCGGCCACGGTCATACGGTCATTCAGGGCACGGTCATGGGGAGCGGGACCGAGCTATGCCTGCTTGCAGGGGATAGGCCTTGACTGTGTTGCTCGCCTGGCCTGCCCTGGGCTTGCTTTGCTCCCCGAGGGTTCCGTCATCGTTTGATGCCCCTCCTGCCAACCTCGTCTTTGCCCTCTCCATCCTCGGTGCCGCTCAGCTTCGCCCGTCCCTTCTCCGTCTTTTGATCCCTAAATCGCGCCATTTGGTTCTGTATCGAGTGCGCACGGTGTAACCCTAGGGTAGTCTCGATGGTGCGCTTGCTCTTTGATGAGGGGAGCGTTGAGTTGACGGCTTGCCATGGAAGGTGACCGCGAAAGCCGCTCTTCCGGTGTAGTGAACTGATTTGAGATTGAGTCCGTGTTTTGTGTTGTATTGAGAGGGTTGGTGTTTAGCGGTTCGATAGTATTGGATCTTGGCCGGATCGAGCAGTGCGCGAATGTGGTGATCGGGGCGGTATTGCAATGAGGTATGGATGGTGTCCGACGAGTGTTTGACGGTGCGGGGCCTCCGTGGATGGCTGAAGGTGTGGTTGATGCTGCTGAAGAGAGCGTTGGAGGGGATTTGGTGTGAGGTGAGTGGCGAAGGGGTTAGGCTGTGCAGGTGGAGCATGTCCGGTGGCCAGAGGTCGTCCTCCTCCATGATGCCGCTCAAGAGCCTGATACGGGAATTTCAAGAGATGAAGGGCGGTAGTTTGATAGGGAGTATCTCCCGCCGGAGCTTCGAGCTGAAGTTCCCACACCACCACAGAGGGAGGTCTAGCGGGATGGTGCTGGACGAGTCGCAGTTGCGCCCGGAGCCGCCGGTGGAGCAGAGCTGCTGGGCGAACATGCCGCCGGAACTTCTGCGGGACGTGATACAGAGAGTGGAGGCGAGCGAGAGCGCCTGGCCTAGCCGGAAGCATGTCGTGGCGTGTGCGGCCGTGTGCAGCTCGTGGAGGGAGATCACGAAGGAGCTCGTCCGGACACCGGAGCAGTCGGGGCGGTTGACATTTCCGATTGCTTTGAAGCAGGTAGGTTACAAGAGTGTCTGTTGAGATCATCGAATATGAATGTACGATGTTATGGTCTTGCAATTAGACTAGCGAATGATGCATGATTGATACGGTACGACATCGAGCAAGGATTCTCATATCCTCTCCTGAAGATGCGGCTTTCTCAGTCTAGCTTCCGGCCGGTGGGTCCGATTGTAAAGCTGTTGTCTTGAGCTAGGGTTATGGAATATGTTCCGTTGCTGAGATTGAAATTCGCGAGGGAGATCAAGGTTATCCACTTGATTAGACAGATCTGTTCCTAGTTTGCACTCGATATGCTCTATGATGTAAACGTCAGTAGATGTACATAAACTTTTTTTCTCTCTGAATGTCTATCAGAGATGCAGAGTGCTGTTTACATTGAGATCGATTGCTGATAGCAGGCTGGATCGCAGTCGGTCTTATTATTACCTCGGATATGTCTCAGTTATTACAGACAGATCTGATAGGAGAGGTTTGAATTCTACATGCATGTACTGACCTGTCATCCCTGCCGTTGCAGCCTGGACCTCGAGATAACACCGTTCAATGCTTCATAAAGCGCGACCGGACCACTTCAACTTACCAACTCTTTTTAGGGCTTCCTCCCAGTAAGTCTCTCCTAAAATCAGCTCCAACCGACCTGATTTTCTCTTGCAAATATTGTGTGATGCCAAAGCAGCCCCGGTTAGCCAGGTGGAAACATTGCGGGTACCACATGGTTATCGCTCATTAGGAAACTTTTATTTTGCAATCATGTGGAACTCTCGGCCCAACGGATACGGATGCTCGGGTCTGATTTTATGTAGTTGGCCTGACCTGTACCAAGGCCGGACGCCAGTGTTCTTTATTTGTGGTCGTGCCTGATTCCGCTTGCTGTTGATCACGTAATACACAGTTCGGTTTGCCTAAGCCGTGTGTTGAATGCTTGGATTGACACAGCTCTGGTGGAGAACGGGAAGTTTCTCCTGGCCGCAAGGAAGTTTCGGCGGGCAACGAGTACTGATTACATAATCTCTATCGACTCTGAGGATATGTCAAGAGGAAGTTCTACGTATGTTGGGAAACTAAGGTAATCAGCGATTACTACGTGTTCTGGTCCGAACCTGATGTTTGTCATGTGAATACATTTGCATATAACAGGTTGCTAACCCTGTCTATTTTGGATTCCGTAGGTCTAATTTCTTGGGTACGAAATTTACTATCTACGATAGTCAACCTCCTCACAACGGAGTGTTGGCATCGAACCGTGGCACTCGACGTATCGGGTCGAAGCAGTTGTCATCTCGTGTGCATTCTGGAAGCTACAACGTAGCACACATAGCGTACGAGTTAAACGTCCTGGGCACGCGAGGCCCGCGACGCATGCAATGCACGCTCCATACAATACCGGCTTCTGCAATGGAGTTGGGAGGCAGTGCACCCACTCCAACCGAGTTTACATCCAGCACTCTGGAGGACACCCACGTCCCCTATTCCACTGTACTCTCTTCCCCTCGATCGAAAGCGGCAGTCGTTGACAGCAGCGCCTTGGAAGGCGAGTTTGTATCGGGGCTTCTGAGCAAGGATGAACCTCTTGTGCTGAAGAACAAGGCTCCCCGATGGCACGAACAGCTCCAGTGCTGGTGTCTGAACTTTCGAGGCAGGGTGACGGTGGCATCAGTGAAGAACTTCCAGCTGGTGGCATCAACGGAGACTCCTCCAACGACCTCGCAAAGCGATCACGACAAGGTTCTGTTACAGTTTGGAAAGATCGGGAAGGATATGTTTACCATGGATTACCGGTACCCGCTGTCAGCGTTCCAGGCGTTCGCGATCTGTTTGAGCAGCTTCGACACGAAGTTGGCGTGTGAGTAGTCGGTGGGTTGTACAGGCACTCGAAGACTTTGGTTCTCCCCAAACCACATTGGTGCAAAAGGCCATATTCTGCAGCTCTCTTTATTTTTGAGTGGTAGACGCTTTACAGGCAGGTATGAGTAAACTTTCGATGCAGCAGCGCTTGGATTTTGGGGGGAACTGCAAAGTATGTAGTAAGCAGCTGAGGGGTTTGACTACTTGGTTGAGTTCGTCAAGGGCAACTTTCTATCCAGTCTCCAGCCCCAGGTCAACGAATTCCTGAATCATCGTCATCTGAATGATTGAAAAAAAAGGAAGAGCATAGGCGGGTCCTTGACTTACTCTGGGTTTGTTAGGGTTACTCATTTGCTGCATAGCTTTAGCGGCATCTTGCTGTTCTGAGCTCCTCAAGACTGTAAATATGTCTAATCCTTGTTTGGCTTCTATTATCTGTTCCGTTTCCCTCAATGGGTCGTTGTCGTCTCCTTGATTTTCTTGTCAGTAGATTTTAGAAACGAATCTGCTTGAGTACTCTTTCGGGGTAGCCGTTGAAGAGATGCGGACTGCGTCTGATTTCTCGTTGGATGGGATGAGCAAGTTAGAATTTCCCTTGTTGGACGAATGTTGGAATGTTTCAAATGAGATGAATGAATTTAGAGACCCGCAATTTGCGTGGACGGTAGCTCTTTCCCACCCTCGGGTTCACGGACAGCAGAATTGTCTTGAGGCGAGGGTTGGTTGATCGACTCTTCCGCTTTTCTAGAACCGTGATTAGCGTTTACGTTCGTGATCGATGTGTTTTGGATTCGAAGAAGTATCAACGTGTGTAATCGGTAGTTCCACGTGCCACTGTTAAGCCACGGCTTCACTCCACAACTCCATAATTAGTGTTATGGGGAGATTAGTGTAATAGACAACTTTTGGTAAATATCACCACTTCTTAACATAGTGTCCACTTTGGGCTGCCACTGCAATCAATGTCCCTAGCCACCAAGCGCATCTCTTCCACCAATGTGTAGTATTAATAATATGTGGTCTTGATATGTGTTAATTATTCGATGAACAGGCCTATTACTATTCCAGAATCCTCGTGTTTGAGTGAATATAGGGAAGGTTTAAAATTCTCGAGAATTATGGATGTCTAATCTTCTTAGTAAGCTCGGTTAAGGTTTATCATTTTTTAAGAGTATTGGGGGCAGGAAGTAGCAATGGAGTATGGGCAAGTGGGGGCATGTGCTGTACGGTAGACCAAGTTGCGGGCATTTTATAATCGAGAATATGGGGTGGGCCAAGTGGAGGGCTTGTCGTTTGGCAACTTGGAACTAGTGAATTTTATAATCCTAAAAATAAAATTCACGGACCCCATCTGATCTGACTACTCAATTCCATCTGACTATCCATATCAAAAAGAATTTCAATTTTTGCTCTTTTATCATACCAGTTTGTCCTGGTATGTTTGACACTTATCAAATGAGTTTAATATTGTGGACCAGGAAAGAATTTCACATGTACATTCGGCGCGCTTTCCATGAATGTTCCAGTGAACGAAATGTCAAAGAGTTGTCATCTCACAAATATCTTCTCAAACGAAAGTTCAAAAAGTGGAAAAGGGAAAGTGAAAGTGACCCAGGATCCTGAGGCGCAGAGAAGATTCTGTTCATATTCCAAGAATCCTTCATGTGATATTTTGTTGTACCGTTGACATCTTGTACCATATTATGAGTATTAAGTGTTTCTAACCCTTATTTTTTGAAGAGTAGTTGAAATCTTAGATTGCTTAATGAGTAGTTGAAGCCTTCCGAATGAAGTCTAGTGAAAGGTGTTTAACCCCTAAAGGCCCGAGGGGTTTGAAGAAAAACTTAGATGTGTTATAAAATATGGATTTGGTAACCCTTATGAAGTAGCGCTCCAAAGATAGTATAAAGACCTTAAACCCTAAATTAGATCTATACAGTTAAATTTCCTAAAATAAGTAAGATTTGTTTCAAAATTAATTAAAGAGAGTAAAACTTTGAAAATCGATATAAAATGTAATTTCTATTATTAGTAATTGGAAATTTCTATGATTGGCTAAAATCACATATTATATGATAAAATGGAGAGAGGCCACAATTAACCTATGAGGAACCTTATTATTTTCCCAAAATAGTAAGTTTTCTTACACTAAGAAAACTTTGCCCTGTTTGTGTTGAAGGCTTATTCAGAACAATCTATGAATCCAAACAGGGTTCCGTAAATTGGATGTGGTTCCCAACTTATCAAACTTCTGGAATGTTAAAAAAAATTCCAAAAAAAATCTCTTTCAATCCATGTACAGCTCCTCAAAATTCGGGATCGACCATAAAATGGTCGATTGGGCTCTTTAGGGGTTAAGTATGTGAGAGTATTTGAATTCTTTGGGTAAGTACACCTATTTTTTGGACATTTAAGCCATTCGTCACAATTGAATTGATGACACGTGTGATTTATTATTTTTCAATCATTAGCAAATAGTAAAGATAAGGCTCCTTGTTTTTGTGGTATTTTATGAACACTTACATATTCAACCACAAATTTTAGAAGTGACTAATATAGGTACACCTATAGTCGTTCACCTTACTGCATGTACATATGAGGAATATACTATCCAAGGAAATCTTCATTCCATGCTAAGGAGACCTTCATTCTAGGCTATCTGATTATGGGGGGTTGTTTGGATTTAGGTTCCCTTACCCTAGCAGTCTATGAGTTACTCATAAAGGGCTCCCCCATGGACTTCTAGGAACATTTTGAAAACAAGGGTTCCTTACCCCAGAGGTCAAGCTGTCAATGAGGCCAATTCACGGTAAATGGGATTGGTTCATTTCCAACTTCATAGGGAGTCAAGACCAATTTTCTGAAATCATTCTAATGGGTAGATGACAAGTTATAATGTGGCCTATGCTCTAAAGTTTGGTAGTTACGAGAATAGTTTAATTCATTGCCTGCCCTGTATGGTTAGTTTCTTGGTTTCATTACGAAATTATTATCATACCAGACTTTAATTTTGAACAAATCATAAGCACAGAATTGGCTTCATGTTGATGTGCTCATTAAGCAACCCATTTGGCCAATGGGGCCCAAAATATGGTGATTTGGTTTGGAGATTTGTTGGGCTTGGAGATTTGTCGGCCTCGACTCCTCATGTAAAGCAATCAATGGGAGATCCCCTATCAGGAAGTACTATTTATATTTTATATATTATCCATGTTAAAATTCCATAGGTCACAACCAGAAGTGAAGAAACAAAAAATTTCAAATTTTCAGACACCCTGAATATGTCCAGATTAATTTTAGTATGACATAGATTTGTGAGCTCCTCCGAGAATTTCTAAAGAAGAAAGACCAAAACTCAGATCATATTACCATACATGGTCATCCGTGGCACGATATTGAAATAATCTCAAACGAATTTCAGCATTTATGAAATATACCCTTGCAGAATTCAAAATCTACAACTTGGATCTGAACAGCGTGTACGAACTATTTCGAACCATTTCAGAGACAAAATCCAAATCAGGACACGAATCAGGTCATTTGGGGGCGGGTCAGCAATGGTCTTCACTTTAGGATCCAATGAAATAGTTATTGGAATCTTTGAGATAAAAGTATAACTCTCTTCCATCATCCAGTGTCATCCGAATGTCAGGACCTAGCTCAGCTCCTCGGGCGTATCACCACAGAGCATCCAAGAATTCTTGTGAGGAGCATTTGAAAACGCCAACGGCGCAATAATTAGTATTCCATGGATATTACAAAGGTGATGGTTTCCCACTTATAGCTCGAGGTGGTTCAACACATCTTGACGGTCCATAAATGTCGTAGCGCCGGTGCTGCAAAAAACCCAGACACAAACCCATCAGTTCAGTTCTTGGATGCTAACTAGTACATATCTTAGTGTTTGTCCTTGTGGAGAATCCCTTTCGATAGCATGGCTGACTAGGTCAACAATACTTGCTTAAACGTGAACTTGCTACTGTCGGCATGTGAGAATAGTTGATAATAAACTTAGGATCACCTGTTCAATTGGCATCCGAAGCCTGACACTGTGTAGTACCGAGTGATCGATATCTGCAATCGCTAAGCCAGTCTGCAACTTGTCTGCAAACATTAAGGGATAGAAAAAGTCGGCCATCATTCCCAATCCATGAATGTTGACTTGTACGTCCAATTTTCAGTTTGAAGCCTGAATCTTCTATTTTACGCCACGTTTGACTAAGACGTAACGTGGAGCACAAAACAAGCTAAAACGTATTGGACAATTTCACAGGGAGAGAGAGGTGTACCAGGTAACCGTGCAATGACTTTGCCCCACGGGTCTATTATTATTGCATCTCCGTAGCTTTCTCTTTTCTCACTGTGCTTCCCAGCCTGAGCTGCAGCTAAAACCTGGAGTGCAGATAAAAGTTTAGGAATGACGCAAGGTCAAATGACAAGATGAGATGGTCAAATGCAAAACATTCTATCAATTAAGGCATAGAAATCAAAGCGGGATGGATATTCAAGGAGGAAATGGTCGTACATAACATTGCGTCTCAACTGCACGGGCTCGAAGTAGCAACTCCCAATGAACCTCTCCTGTGGTCTTCGTGAAGGCTGATGGTACTAACAGAGCCTAACAGTGCGATTACAAATCAGTGTCTTAAAAAGAGATTTAGCTATCAATGTGGAAGCTCCTGATACAATTTAAAGCATCAAAAGGTACGTGGCATTAGAACTAACCACACAATTCTCTGAGAATCTGAGGCGTTGATAGAGCTCCGGGAACCGCAGGTCGTAGCACACCGTCAGACCCAACCGCCCTGCTGGACTATCAGCCGCAACTACCTCCGTACCTGACAATTAAATGGCCCAACATTAATTTTCGAGGTGATCTTCTTCATGAAGAAAATGCAGAGGGCAAATGACATGAGCTGTTACATATACCCATCACCACAGGCAGCGATCATACCAGCTGCTGTGGTACTACTCTCTTGCAACACTGGACCTCCAGGCACATCCACATCGAATCTGGCACAAAAAGATGTATAATGTTATTGAAACGCCTGATAGCCAGCTATGTGATGGGGAGCTACCAATTGATGCGCTGGAACAAAGCAGTCTACCGAACTTCGTGAATAATACACGGGATCACGAAAATCACTCAGGAACAAGGTTAAAAGTGCTTTGATCCCGCACAGAACATAAGAGCACATGGTTTTTTTCGGTTGAGAGATTGATGTCATATTTCGAGAAGAATGAATTAAACACGATCTACAGTACGATAAGCTGATGAAGGGGGAAGAACGGACAGATGAATTTTTCGATAGGCACTACAAATGTTGCCCTTGTCATCAAGAAGCACATGTGTATTGTAGTGGTGATTGTCATCTGGTCCCTTTTCTTGGAATCCGCCAAGCGCAAGCCATAGCCCTGCCTCCCTGTCCAAGTATCTCTATCAGATCATGATCATCGTCCGAAACCTACTAATCTGCAGATAATCGATGACTGGAAACATGATAGGGGTCATATCAAGCATATAAGGTGCTAGTTCTAGCTAGAATTGAGGATATATGCCTTCAGAACAATAGACCTTTCCTAATAAAAGCAGCAGAAGTCCTCCTTTTCGAAGAATTGCATTTATTTGTTGACAAATCGTATATTTCCTAAACTAGAGAATCTGAAAGTAAGGTTTTACGTATATATGTAAACTTTATGATCCTGAAGACGGGACGAAAACTAGAAAATCAGATAGACACGTAAAATCTGATCCTCTCTCGTCTTCAGATTTTGCGTGTCTAAGTAAACTTTATGATCCTGGACGAGATAAAAAACATGCCTGGCAAGATTCTGGTAGCGTTTAATAATCGGCCCTGTCAAAGGCTCAGCAATTTTCAGTGATTCACCCTGCTTGGCCCCAATAAACGAGAACGACTCCGGAAGGGACAACAACTTCACGCCAGCTTCCGCTGCTTCCTGAATGACGATTGCAAGGAGAGTAGTAAGACACAAATCTAGACACTAGTGAAACATTACTATTCCGAAGGATAAAAGCTCAACAACAAGAGCTCTTCCACTTTCCAAGGATTCCCCGTAAAGTTCTCTCTAGATTTCACCGTTGACGGCAGTAAGCTTCCATGTAGAAACCCAACCTATCAAAGTCTAAAGTCCTCATGATGTCTTCTCAACTTGCGACCACCGATTCACAATCGGGAACGAATACGGAAAGTGACTCCACAATCTGATTCGACAATGAACCTCCAAAATGATTCATACATGACTCCACAACCTAATTTGAAAATGAACCTTTTCTATACGAAATACATTCTCCCTCTAGCTACAAATGCACTTCCACTTTCTGGAGTTCACGAAAAACATCACGAAAAACAGAACTTTCAGAAACCTACCTCTACCAGCGCTACAAAATATGAACATTCTTATCCTCGATTGTCTTTTGAAAGGTTATTTCATAGAACCTCAGTTAAGAAATTGGTTATTGAAGCACAAAGTTCAAAATAATCAAAATAAGTATAAATTAATTTATAAATTCCAAGTTTCTACATTCCTCCTTCTAACTGCTTAAAATTTCTATACCGAGGAAGAATGTAGCGGCCATCTCATTTCTGCCGAATTCAAAACCTACGCACGAACATGCAATTCGAAATGATCGAGGGGAAAGTGTGTAAACAGGTTCTTGAATGAAGCTCGATTAAGAAAGAGATTCGCTCCTAAACTGTAATTACAAATAGAAAGGTTAGAATCATTCAATTAAATATAAACCGTTTTCTAAACTCCAAGTTTCAACATTCCTTATGGCTGCTTGAGATTTCTGTACGGAACAAGAATGTAGCGGCCATCTCATCTCTACGCACAGATGTGTAATTCCAAATGATCGAGGGGAATGGATGCTAAGAAGTCATAAAACCTCATTGAAGCGATTCGTTCCTAAGCTGTAAAGATTAGAATTATTCAGACAAGAAGGAATCGTTTTCTGAACTCCATATTTTTCCGTTCCTCCGTCTGGCTGCTTTAATTTTCGATTCGAAATAAGAATGCACCGGCCAAGGGCTGCGAGCGAAATTGAAAATCCGAGTGAAGGGAGCCAGGGGGAAGAAGAATTGAAACCTGGACGAGGCGAGCGCAAGTGGCAAAATTAGCGTCAACGTTGGCGACGGCGGTCATCTGCGCTACCGCCACCTTCACCACGCGCGACGGCGTAGCCGTGGCCGCTGCAGCCATGCTTCCCGTCGCCATAGCCACTGAAGTAAGCTCTACAAATCCTCCCTCTACTTTGCCTGCTGTTTGCAAGGCTATCTAGAATCAATGACATCAAGGTTTTTTCATTCTATTTTCATGGCTGCACTATTTGATGTATTCATTGTTTCGTACAAATTTGCCGAATTACACAATATTCTGTGCATCTGTGAACATTTCTGACAATTTTGCAAGTTTATTTGTTCTAAGCGTGTCTTTCAATACTTTTTAACTTTTCATGTAAGGTGAGAGAAAGGGATTTCATGCAAATTTTTACATGATCTTATGGGAAGACTTTTTGTTCTCTCAACGTTAGAGGACATATGCAAAAAAAATTGTTAGTCAAAGTCTTACGATACTACTTCATGAATTCAATGTCCACTTGAATGGAAATTATACGATTCCAAAGCAATTTTAATAGGGCCCATACACGTGCTCAAAAATGGTTGCCCTCTATGAAAAAGTGCACGAAGGGATTGTGAAGTAATCCTCTCTAGATGCTGTTGTTGAGGGCTCTTTTACTTTTAACTCACCCTTATTGCTTGCTATTCAAGTTCTTATTATTTTAAGTTGTTCTCATGGAAAAGTTGTTACAAAGTGTTTTTGGTAATCACTATTCAATTACTTGACTTTGGATGTTTTTCACTTGTTTTAATACTAGCTTTTGGTAACCTTTATTTTAAATACCTGGAGGCATTTTCAACGGGCTAGCTAAAGGACTAGCTAAATGAAGTGAGGAAGAGAGGTTGCTAAATATAGCACCCCTTTGAACTTTCACCTTCTTTTAACAAATTGGCTAAATGACCTTGCTATATTCTTGTTTTCTACCATACCATAACAAAAATTCAAAAGCACTTGAAGTCCAAAAAGTCCAAAATTTTTGAGGTTTTCTAATAAACACCATGAAATCTCTCAAAAGTCAAATCAACTAGAAGTAAATGACGCGTTTGAGTGGGAGTTGGATGGATAGCAAGGATTATAGCAAGCTGATACTCTAGCGGGTCTCAAGTGCTTCTCTCGCAAACTGCTTAACCCCCATGTGCATAGCCCTTTTTTTGGCCTTCATAACCAAAAAATTGCGATCTTTTGACCACTTTGTACAAGTTTGCAAACTTTGAAGCTGGCTCTTGTAACTTTGAAGGCTGCCCTTGTAGAATTAGTAGGAGCTTGAACTTGGAAGTTTAAAAAATGACAGTAGTAGTATCACAATAATATTTCCAAAAAAATTAATTAAAAATAAATCAGAAAATCATTTTTTATTTTTATTTTTTTCTTTGCTGCCCTATTTCGGCTTTAATACTAAAATTTGCGTTGAAAAATATTAGTTTGGAAATTACTTTGCAGATTCTCACACACACACCTAGTAGTATAGGAAACATCATGTAAAAATCTTAGGGAAAGATACTAAATTTTAACCCTTTCATCTAGGCTACTCGAAACAACAAAAGCCCATGTTAGGTTGCTTAGGCCTTTAGGGGTTACGGTGGAGGTCGTATAGCTAGTTTGTTGGAAAAGAAAAATGACATTTGCCTTGCTAAATTTAGTAATTCTTGTCCCTTTAGCTAGAAATGCCCTTATTCACTATGTTTTGCATGTGCTATGTTTGGCAAGGCAATTGAGTGTAACGTGGTGGTACTACGGCTCTAAGAAGCGACAACCCATATGAAAAGTGTATGCCAAACTTCATTCAACATCTCTATAAAGAGTACAACACATGACAATGCTCTTGAAAAACTAAATAAAAGTAAGGTTTGTTTCCAAGATATTATTGCAATATGCCACATCCAACTAATTTTAGATAAACATAGTGAGATTGACACACATGGTGTTTTCAACTAATTCAATTTTTTCCAAAGGCTTGCTCTTTAAATCCATAATCTTTAGAACTCATGTAGCATTCCTCATGAAGTAATTATGAACTTCTGAATGTCAAAATTTCATTTAATTTCGGCATTAGGAATTTTTTACTACTTTATATAAGTAAGTTCAACGTGTAGATAGCATATTAAAGAAAAGTTTACATTTGATATTGCAAAAAACTCTTGTTATATATCTTTTAGGAAACCTCATCTTATTCAAGATACCTTTCTAGATGTAATATATTTGATATGAGACAATACACCAAAATTAAGAACCAATGTTTAGAATACACAAACCATGGTACTATTAGTGAAATTGAATTTCACAATTGTAATACTAAAGGCCATTTTTATGTTTCTCTTAGTTACGTATCTATGAGAAAACAAATAATACAAAAAAAAAAAATATTCAATGTCAACTCACCGTTTGTTGAGATATAACAAAGGTGTATAATCATTTATCTTGCTCAATTAGTTCCACTTCCTTCAAAAATGGTTCATTGCCAACGTTGCATGTGCAATGGGAATTAATATTCCTATTGTACAGCTTGTTAGGACTCAAAATTTACTCCTCAACCTCTTCTTATTGCTTCTTTTCAAACTCCCAAACTAAACTTTGATGTAAATTAAATGTGTCAATTTTTGGGACGTTCATACTTTTGGAAAATATGTGGATAAGAGAAAGAAATAAGGCTTTGTAGATAAAATTCCAAAATCTCAAGTCAAAAATTTCTATTGCGCACAATTGAAAATCATTTGAAAATTAATCTCTAAAACCTTGAACGCATTGGACAAACCTGTGAACAATCGTGGAATAGTTTTCATTTGGCCCATGACCATCTTTTTCTACTTTTATTTCTTCTGCATTTACTTTAAGAAAAGTTCAGGTAATGTGGAGTATGTGAACTTAAATTCAGGTTTTTCCAAACATATAGTAATGTGGAGTATCAAACGTGTGTAACTTTTGAAATAAGGACATTCATTTGCTCAAAGGATATCCAAAAAAGCTCTAAACTAATTGCTCTTCACAATAAGTGTGATATATTTGCAAATAGCTTTTTAAGATATAGACACTATTCACACCATGACATGATTAAAATTTCAGTGTACTTCTTAGATACAAGTTTCCATTTCGCCAAAATAAGACACCAACTACCTTAGGATACCTTATTACACCAATATAAAAGATCACATCTTGAGTTTTGAATGCCATCCTTTGCTTGTTATTGCTCCTTTTCCAGCATAACCTATACACATCAACAACTTTTAAATTGCTTTTGATAACAACGTATAAAAAATATTGTGAAATTACGTTTCACATGAGTTTTTTATTTTTTTATTTTTTTATTTTTTTAAATTTATTTTTTTCTTTTCATAAAATCCTTTTGTTCAAAAAAAGAGCCTACAGATAAACAAATTTTAATTGATGTGAAAAAATGTAATCCTTTTGAGCTTTGATTTAGAAATAAAATAAACTGATATGATCTAAGCTTCTTAGTTTGTGAGCAAGTGATACCTTATAGTAAGCTTATTGATATTAATTATACAAGAATTTAAGGCTCAATCCTTAATAACTCTTTGAGAATTATAAAGTAACTATAAGTTTTTTATGCCTTAGCAACCCCTATATATTAGTATACGTCTTATCTTATCTCTAGAAAGTAGATAGTTTTTGCGTATTTGTATTATCATGAAGGTTATTCATCATGTTTTGATAGTTGTTCCAACTTGAATCTAGTTTTCTATTCTTAAAATTACACAAAATCTCATACACCATTGTATTTCTACCATATAAAAATTGATGATGTAATATTTTTGAACTGGATTCATTATGATTTAATTTATTCTAGATGAACACTAAAAATATAGTAATGTTTGATGTGATATTGGAATTGCAAATGAATATTATACTTTCAAGAATATATTATAAAAGAAATATAAAAAGGAATATAAATGTCTATATTTGTAGTAATTATGTATACTAATTTATGAATATAAAATTTAGATCACATTATCTTAGGCTTTTTTGTCAACTTTTGTGTTTATATTTAGTTGGCTCAAATGTTGACCGCAATTGATAGATAGAAGTATAGAACTTCATAGATCTAGTAATAGGGGATCTTTAGGACCAAATATAAATTTTTCGCATGAATTTCTTGCAATATCTATATGATTTATTGGTTCGTTACTACATGAATTAAATTTGTTGTAAGTGGGTGGTGTATAACATTGTACAATTTCATTATTACTATGGGAGCTTAAAAAACTAAATTTCTTGATCGGAGCTCAGAGATATCTTTTGAAAGATCTAAATTACTTGGTGAATCTATGTCAGAATTTGAGACATGAAAGTTATCAGCACTCGGATCCCTCTTCATTACATTACTTCAATAATTGATTTATTTTCAATTCTTTCTTTAATTTCTTCATTTATTCACTACAATGTCCATGCAACCTTCATCAACTTTGGATTTAAAATCAGCTTCAAAGCATAATTCTCTAAACTCACTAGTTTCTTGAGATTTCCTATTCTCAGGTTTGCTAAAATTCAATTTATTTTCGTTACTATTTCCATCCTCAAGATTAATATCAAATGAACCTAGTTTTTTACCATCTTTACAATGACTTAACTCTACTTCATAGTATAAGCTTGATTTTTTTGGATTTATAGAAGCATTAGGCTTGCAATCTAATTTTATAGGATGTATATCTTGTTGAATTTTAACTCCATCTTTATATGCTTCAATTTCACTTAACAAAGTTCTACGTAGTACGCTATTCGGACAAGTCAAAATATTTTGGTTTGGTGTAAAAAATATGTCAAATTCATAAAGCAATGTATTCTTTGTAGCTACTTCTTTTTTAGTTTCTAGTTTTTTGTCCCCCGTTGCAACTACTTCACATTTGTTTTCACTAACTGAAGATTTTCTTTGAGTACTTGGTTCATTGATATTTTCATTGAGTTTTTTTGTTTCATCTATAGTTTCATCTAATGCCGGAGTAGTTTCAAACAAGTCTTCATTTACTATAGGAGTAGGTTTGTATATATCCTCCCTTGGACTAATGGGTGGACTTGACTCAATAGAAATTTTAGGTGGTTCAACAATGTCAATAGATTTCAATGTTTGTGTACCTTTTGGTGAACTTAAAACTTTTTTTTCTACGTCTGAATACGGTACTTGTGTACCTTTTGGTGAGCTCAAAACTTTTGTTTGCGCTTCTACATATGGTGTGTTAGACTTATCTGACTCAAGATACGATGAAACTTTGGAGGCACTTACATTAAGCCTTTCTCCATTAGAAAGATTTGCGTAGCAACAAAAATCAAAGTTTGTATTTTTAACAACATCAGGAGGGATGGTTGAACATTCTACAATGTGTTTAACTTTATCATTGCAACTTAAAGATAAATTATTATTTGAGGGTGTGAAAGATTTAACGCATGGAAATATCTCGTTTAGAAAATCTTCATGAAAGGAATTGGCATAATCACCTTGAGGATCACTATCAAATATATCTTCTAGATTGAATCCTTTTGGACAATTATCTATGTACAGATATTATTTGTTGCCATCAAGTGTCACCATATAAAAAATTCAAAAAACCTTACGAGTATATAAAAAGCACCCATTTATGTGTATAGGTAAATTACTTATATATATATGTAGACATATCTATAGAGGGAAATATAGTCAATCTTAACTAAAGAGAACTTCTAAGTTATCACAACCTTGCACCATATAAATGATAGACTTGTTAAAGAAATACACTAAATAAATGTTGCAACAAATGAAATTAAGATTACCATAATATCTGTAGAAGTTGTATCGTTGATCATTTGGAATTTTGTTGGCACCGCCACAATCTTGACCATTAGCTGTTGGATCATTCCCATTTGCGTCATAAACCTTCACTCTCATAGTATTGTCATTATTATATTTTTCCCGAGAAGCACATCTAGGAGGGCATTCCGTACTTGGGCGTTTATAAAGACCAATCATTTTACATTGACGTGGTCTTTGACGGGATCCATCATCATCATGTCTAAAATAATCAAGACATGTATGCTTTGTCATATATAATTCATGTGATATTGGTTTAGTATATATATTCTTCTATACTATCAATAAATAGACATAATCACTGATATAACATACATGAATCATAAATAATATCAAAGCATAATATAAAAATTATGGTGGAAGTGTACAAATTAAAAATGAAATCTAGGACGAACCATTATTAACTCCTAAAATTGGGTCCCTTTGGCTCAAGTGAAAAGAAATTGTAGTGTTTACAAAAAAAAGATATGAAACTTCAACTGGCCATATTTTAAGATCCGTACGATCAAATTTTATAAAATTTGGTGGGTAGACAAAATGGGACGTTTCAAACAATTTCCTATAGTTGAAAAATATGAAAATCAACTTTTAAAAAAATTTGAAAATCAATTCTTAAAAGCAATCATTTGAAGGTTGTTTTGGGCCACTCGACTTTAGGCATCGAAGTTTTCAATGCTATAAATGCCAACAACTTTCCACCAACAAGAGAATTTAATAAATGAATTTTAAATATTGTCAATGCAATAGTATAACGTGCCCTGGAAAATGATCACTTGTTCCGGTTATGCATTGGGTAGAATATGGTTTTGGGGGAGACAACCTTTTTACAAGTCGAGGGTGGTATTTTTTGATATGTCCCTCCAAAAATTGAGGGTCATGTAATTTGGCTCCATTGTACTCATTCTTACAAACTGAGATATAAGGGTTGGCATTTGGTGGACCCGGATTACTTGGACATTCACACTTTCCAATCTTTGGTGAAAATAATTTCAGGTTCAGATCTGACCCTGGTGGTAATATACAACCTACAAATACATATAGTAAACCAACGTTAGTTGCAATAAATGGTAGTGTTGGTATTAAGTTACCAAATGCAAGATCCTGTTTATAACTATCTAATTAGTCTACCTGCCAAATTTTAATTGTATTTCACCGTCTGGATCTTGAGAAACAGTCAATCAAAGTTTTGAATTATGTAAAAAGAGTACAATGTGGTCAAATTCAACTTTATGGATTAATCCTAGAACGTCAAAGGAGACACAAAGTGTCCGATGAACAAATTTGAGATATGATAGTGGACGATAGACAACGTTTTTTTCATCCAAAATCATCTTCCCAACTTATCATCCACGGTGATGGGCTCCAACGTTTCAGGGTTCAAATATCAAGTAGAATGATGATACAAGTATAATATCACATGTTTTTGGGCATGGTTCCCTTTTGCAACGTTGTGTCAAACATTCAAGTTGAGATTTGACATCTTCTAGTTCTTTCCCTAAAGCTTCTGTTTTCTTGGTGCAATCTTTGTGCAACGCTGGCTCCGGCACTCTTCTAACCTGCAATAACAAAGGACATATGCCTCTTGTACATTTACTACCTTACATTCCTATGTTTCTAGATAACTAGAAGATTGTAAAATTTACAGTCAGACTAACAAATGTTGAACTTTTTGGTGGTACCCTCCAATTCTAGAAATTAAAGTGGTACTTTCTCTACCGGTGAAAATAATGGATTTTGAAGAGATTTCACCAAAGTGCTCAAATGTTCGTGAATACATTATTCTCATAATTATTGAAGTTGTGGTTGTTGATAAATATAAATGATGTCTCCTTTTATTTATATGATCAATAAGATACTCATTGAATGTATATTCTCTATTATATGTTGAATTCTCCATTTAAAGTAAATTTTATCATGTTATATTTAGAATATGTTAAATATACTTTCATTCATAGATGTTTAAAATATATTCGATGATTTCAATAGTACCGTAAGGTTCATCGTGTATACCTCTTTATGAACAGAAACATAGAATTCTCCATATGCTGAGTTCGTTGTTGTCCATTGGGTGTTGTTGAAACAATTAGGATGCACAACAACTGTAATGCAATTTAGACATAAGTTTCCCAATCAAGTGAGCAATGAACTTTAAGTGACAAATTCTACAACATTATGGAAAGGGAAGAATACATTGCAAGCAAAATCTAGTTAGTTTAACCCCATTTTAAATAGATATCAATTTTCCAATATGATATATATAAGATTCATGAATGTGTCTTTTTTACTAAGAATAAATTGAGAGCACACTGCCAGGAAAACAACACTTTGTGAAAATGGATAAGTACCCATTGATGGTATCACACATGAACTTTGCCACTTGAATGGTCAGTGTTATTAAGCTATGGCATTTGCTTCACCTTCACTTATACAATTCAACATTTGACCATATTCAAATGTATAAGAAGCTAGAAGGTGCTCTACTCTGAGCAACATTCAATTAGAAAGACATCTGGTCTAAATCAAAATGCATACTAACTAATCTCTAGTAGCTTATATTGCCATTTGAGCAATAAACACTTGTAAGAGAAATATGTAGTACTGAATAAGGTCCATAAGGTAAGCAAAAATGAAGAAATCTACTAATCTATATCACAGTCCAGTTTTTGGAAACGAAACTACAAAGTCTCTTTCTTGACAAAAGACATTCAAAAGTAACTCTAATTTACATGCTATCACTAATTATAAATTCCTCACCAGTGAAGGTATGACACTAAGCTAATTGTTGTTGTACGGAGTTGAAAGGTCAGATGGAGAAAGACACATTGTGGAGGTATCAAGTGACGTGGGCGTACAATCAAAATGCTCCTTCAAAGAACAAAGCACGATACTAACACATTATTTGACCCTTCATAATTAATTTGAAGTGAAAAAAATTAATGTTTTTAAGAAGGTCCACAAACTCCTTTTCGCCCATAAAGATCTTGTAATTTGTCTCAAATCTACTCCTAGGGATAGATTCAAGTCAACCTATGAAATAGACTTCATAGGATAGATGGAGTATATTCATGAAGACTTTCTTTAAATTGACAATCATGCTTGTTGTAAACCACAAGAGATGATGAATCTCATACATAATAAACACTAATTCAACTCTAAAGATCCTTGATGCAGAATTATACTGAGAAATTACCGAAAATGACCTTTGTCTACTTCAAGCCCACTACTCAAGCCCAATCTAAGTACTCCACAGTACTATTTAGAAGATCTAACCAGAGGATCTTAAAGCTAACTTTCCTTTTTACTTGTATGTTAAAATTAAACCATTAATTCTATTCCATTTTTCAAATTTTTACGATCAAAGTTAGTTGAATTTTTCCGTGCAGGGACCCCAAAAAAGCCATTTCGGTTTTCTTGGTTCTTTACAGAGCTAATTAGAACTTTACACAAGAATAAGAGAAAGTGATAACTATTTACTGATAACTTCAGTTTTTATATATGAAACTAAACACCTTACTGCAAAGTTCACAAATCATGTCCAATGAAGATATGAGAAAAACATGTTCCGATTGGGAGCAGACATAAAGTTCAAAGTCTTTTTCAGAACGCAGGATTGAAAGGAAGAACATAAAGTACAAAGTCTTTTTCAGGATGCAGGATTGAAAGGAAGAAGATGAAGGAACAACTAACGCTCTGAACTATCCCGAAGACAATAATACAAAACTAATGAAGAATGTGAATTTTACCTGTCTTGAAAAACTATGTTACAGGTCACTCAATGGAATGCTCATGTTTATGCTACATTTGAACAATGTAAATCTAGGTGGGTGCAAGACAGCTCCGTGAAGGGTCTCTGCATGTCGCAATAAAGGATATTACTGCCACTCCGACACACAAAGCCTGAAATGCTGTCCACAGAGCCTGTCTAACAGCTCGATCCTTAGCACTAAAAACGTGCTCCAATGTTTCCGCAATATCTGTGAACACTTGCAAGTTTTGTACCTGCCCAAAAGAATACCCCAAACGTCAGCGAAGAAGTATATAGACATTCCTTGAAGTGACTAAGAAAAGAATCGGTTCTTACTTGGTGATTCAGGAGCCCCACTTTCTTCTCCGCCTCAGTCCTCAACTTTTCTGCTTCTTGCACTTGGTTTGCATACAAAGACTTCTGCGCATCCAACAGTTTTTCAAACTCAAGCTTCTCGTCGGACCATGGCATCGATGAGACTGGCAAGAGCGCTCTTTCATTATCCCCTTTCCCTCCGAGTTCTTTCTTCAACTCCTCCTGTTCCTGAAGCTGTGCAGTCAGCGAGCCAACTTGGTTGTGTAGGTCCTTCACTTTCTCCTCTTTCAGATGGGTTTCGCTTTTGAGCTCCTCGATTCTCTGTAACAATTCGTCAAGAATTCTGGAATGCTCCTCTATGGCTAGCGTGTGTTGCCGCTCTTTCCATTTCAACTTCTCTTCAACACTACTCCTTGATTCAGTCTCCTTTTGAAGCTGCCCCTCTAGTGAATCAACCTGGTCACGAAGATCCTTCATCTCCTCTTTGACACTACTCCTTAATTCAGTCTCTTTCTGAAGCTGCTTCTCTAGTGAATCAACCTGGTCACGGAGATTCTTCATCTTCTCTTCGACACTACTCCTTAATTCAGTCTCCTTCTGAAGCTGCTCCTCTAGTGAATCAACCTGGTCACGGAGATCCTTCATCTTCTCTTCGACACTACTCCTTAATTCAGTCTCCTTCTGAAGCTGCTCCTCTAGTGAATCAACCTGGTCACGGAGATCCTTCATCTTCTCTTCGACACTACTCCTTAATTCAGTCTCCTTCTGAAGCTGCTCCTCTAGTGAATCAACCTGGTCATGGAGATCCTTCATCTTCTCTTCGACACTACTCTTCAGTTCAGTCTCCTGTTCAAGCTGCTCCGCTAGTGAGTCGACATGGTCATGGAGATCCTTCAACTTCTCTTCTGCATTACTGAACATCTCACGAAGCACCAGCACATTGGCTTCGCTCGTAAATCGCGCATCCTGCTCCTCGTCAAGTCTTTTCGCTATCTCGTCATGTGATTGGGTTCGCTCCTCCAGTTGTTTCGTCTTCTCTTTCCAATCATCTTCAAGTTTTCTCCTTGAGCTTGCCTGCTCCTGAAGCTGGACTTCCTGGAGGTGCACTTGCTCAGATAGCGCCTTCAGCTGCGTATGAAGCTGCGTCTTCTCCTGCACATCATTCTCAAGTTCTTTCTGAACTTTGTCCTGCTCCTGAAGGTGGGCTTCTAGAAACTGCACCTGGCCAGTTGAATTCTTCAGCTTCTCCTCCATATTGGGCAACAATTCTTGAAGCTCCATCAGTTTCTCTTCGCTTTTTAGTCGCTCTTCGTGTTCAGCCTCAAGTTTACGTGTCAGCTCTTCACGTATTCTGATATTCTCTTCCAACTGCGTGTTGGAAGAATCTACTTGAGCTTGAAGGTCTCCAATTCTTTCTGCTTGCTCCAGCATCATCTGGTCGAGTTCTTTAGCACGTCTATACATTTTCTCCAGCAAGCTTCCTCCAGGTCCTGCTTGTATGAATTCTCTCAGTTCGGGATGCTCAATCAATACTTGAAGATCCGAGGCCAGCGCACGTTCTTCGGCAGTCGGCTCTGTGTTAGAGTCTCTTTCTTCGTCGTCTGCCAAGGCCAATAAGGAAATGCACATTCACAGAGGTTATAACTCATTGATCCGGCTCACAAGGATACTGAATACATCGAAGCTCTAGAATAAAACCGCTCTTATCTCCATATCCTGAATCCCACGATTGTTACAAGCTTCTGTAGTACAGAAATTCAAGTCACCTGCTGGCGAAGGACCAACATCTGGCTTTGGGTCCCGTTGCTCCTTTCCTTCTGTATCCATCAAGCTCAACTCATCGTTCGAATTCTTCAAATCTGCTATCGAAAATCACTACTATACATGAAAAATAATCTGTTTTTATAAATCAGCGCAGTGTACCAAAATGCTAACTAGTCATCGATTTCATATTCCAATAACTGCTGGGATGTGTAGTAACAGGCTTATGATAGTGATCCAATTGCTGTATCGTCATCAATTGTACATCCTCCGTTGAGATCTCTTAACCCTTCCGTGTTAGTGACCTAAAATCCTGCTGAGAAAGTCCTACACTAGTTCCAGATATTATAGGTAAGATAATGAGCAGTCAATGTTTCACAGAAACACCATAAAAAGAGATCTCACCAGTGTCAGCAACGTGATCTTTGGGTTTCTCAACATCCGTTGAACTACTTCCACCGTCAGGGCTACCGTTCCCTTTGTCTTGTTTCCTTTCCGAATCATCAACTACAGGCAAATCTGGCGGTGGAGCTCCAAACTGGTCGAAGTCAACCTCTTCATCGACAAAAACATGACTCGATTCCGGATCTAGGGGGTTCTCCTGATTACCTTTAGCAGTGTTTTCCGGAAGATTCTGCAAGTGACAAACGATTATGAGAAAATAGATATATAACGCCAACTCATTATTGTAAAAGAATGGCCGCAGAGAGAATTATCTTGGACTGAAAAGAGAAAAAGAAGTAGAGTATCAAAGTACCTGCTTGTCTAAATCTTCAGCCTCTGGGGGTTTCTCGATACCGGTGTTGTCTTCGAGATCCGGGTTCATACTTCTTCTATTTCCATCCTCTTGTTCCCCAATATCACCCTCCCCTTCACTATCAGGCAGTGAGCCACCATCTCCTATATCGACATCCATACCAACCCACTCACGGTTCCTGTCAAGCCAAGGAGGAAGTTTGGAAATCATTATTCGTCATGCCCTTAATGCTTCTCCTCAGATATTGTTGCTTAAAACAAAGATAAGCCCGGCTTAAGAACGAGGTTCTGTGAAATTACGATGAAGCTCCTATTCCG
Organism: Bryum argenteum; assembly: GCA_037043015.1. Classification (NCBI taxonomy): domain Eukaryota; kingdom Viridiplantae; phylum Streptophyta; class Bryopsida; order Bryales; family Bryaceae; genus Bryum; species Bryum argenteum. Next base: position 15,129,860 of record CM073330.1, read on the forward strand.
AAGAGAAAGAACAGAGTTCCGTCCCACAACCTGTTTCTGCGTCACATAAATCCTGATTAGCACGGCAAAACTAAAATGCTCAATAAGGTTGAAATGCTGAAGGTAAGAGCCGAGTTGAAGCGCTACTCGATGCAGACAATTACGTACAACACAGGTGATTGAAGATTTTGTTCTTCCACCGCTTATACACATGAAGAGGCTTGAAAGAAGCCCGCAGGGGCAGACGGAACGTCATAGTGAGGAAGAAGTAGGAGCGTTACGTGATTCAGCAACTAAATCGAGACGAGCACTCGGATATATCTCTATCCAAACCTCTACTAAACATTCCCCTTCGCGGATGAAAGAATATCTTCGATTATAACCTCACCTCCTCAACTATCACGTGGGGCCAACAAACGAAGAAAAAAAGAAAACGAGAACAGGTTCGTAATATCAGCAAGTACCTCCTAGACCTGTATCCAATTGTAGCCAAAATCTCAACATTTAGGGTCATCACTAATCAATCTCTAAAGTAAGCTAACCTAGCTCAATTGGCACGGATTCCACTTCATAGTTTCGAATCTAAGCGGCGCTTCAAGAACAAGCAGGCACGAATCCGCAAAACGGCGGGAAAATAACGGACACTACCTATCAACTCCTGTAAGCAATGAACAGAGCTGAATTTTTTAAGAGCCGAGACAAGAAGGCTATGGACCGCATTTCGGGGTGCGAGAAAGGGAACAGTGCGCATTCATGCCAGAGATTCTGGAAATTCCAAGAGTTCCAGGCCCTACAGAAATCGTTTAGCAAAGTGACTTGGTCGCCACCTCGTACGAGCTCAAGAAGCTTACCAGAATGGCTCGATCAAGTGCGATTCATAACCCAATGAATGCGTCCGCGACAAGGTAGCAGTGATATCACTGTAGGTGGATTGTCGGAAAGAGAAATTGCGACAGGGTCGTTTGTTCGTAGAGCTCTCAAGGGAGTTTGAAAATCAGTTGGAAGGGAAGAAGTATAAGTAAGTTGACGACGAAAGGGGACACCAGCAAATGCGCAATTTCAGGGTGGGCGCACAATAGTCGAGAGAAGGGAGAAAAGCCTTTTGTAGGAGAATGATCCCGCCATAGCTGAATGAATCCTTTGTTTCAGCCACTTGGCTGGCTGGCCTGTGTTTGTTGTCTGCCGCAGCCTTATGCCTGTCACCGCGCCACCGCCCCATTACCGTGATGCTCTTTATACTGACAATGGCATTAGCCTCAATCATCGGTGAGTCTGTTGACTGTTGAGGATTCTTTTCCAAGGTCCCTTTGGAGGGTTAATAATATCACAGTGTAACTATCGGCTGTATTGGCTCCAGGTAAGAATACCTATTATTGAATACTTAATGCATTCGTCATATTAGGAGTGATGACACGTGTAATTTACTATTTTTCAGTGATTAGCATATAGAAAATACAACCTTTTACATTTTGTAATATTTCTTAGCACTTAGATAATTGAATGTAAATATTAAAAAAATCCAGTATAGCATTACTTATAATCAATCTTTTTTCTTGAATTAGCCAACTCATAAAAAAGTCTCTTAAATGGTAAACATGCAACGATCAATTTTCAAAATCATACCTAAAAATAGTCATGAATACAAGATCTTACAGTTGGAATATCAAAAGAAAAGAAAGAACATAAGTTCACACCTTCGAGAGTAGGTAATTGCACTTTTGAGGTTTCAAGCTCCCAATAATCACCATGGTCGTAGATGAGTTAAGTATACATTTGTTGAGTTAAGTATACATTTGTTGTTGAACTAAGTTAAGTATACATTTGTTGTTGAACTAAGTTAAGTATACATTTGTTGTTGAACTATTTTGGACATTGCTAACGCCAACAATCCCTTATTCCAAAATTTACACTCCTAAAATTATCCCAAACTCCTTTCAGGCTACATTTGTGATTTTTTTATCCACATTTGTGAATTTTTTATCCAGAGTAGTCTTAAGCGTATTGGCTCTTGGTATTTTTGGAACCTAGATTTGGTAAATCAGTGCAAACAAATCCGTACTTACATTTGTGTTGAGCATATATTGGTTGTTGGCCTACTAGGTATCCGTTTGGTCCTTGTGAGAACTACTTTTAACACTTAAGTTTCAAAAGAAACTCATTTGGATTAATGTTGGGTGTACATAAGTTATTGGCCTACAAGGATACTAGTTAGCTACATATTCAAAACTACCTTTTATAGTGGTCATGGTTTTGGATGTGTCGCCCGCTCTAGATTTATGAGAAGATCAATCCTTAACCCCAATACAACCATGGTGTTTTGGAATCCAAATCCCAAAACCGCAATTTTATACTATGTTGTTAACTTTGGGGTATGAGAGATATTTTACACATTTTACAAACTTTCAAACTTAGGATCCTAAAGAGAAGTACCATCGGATTGGTGGTAGAAATTTCAACCATTAGATCTTCACCATTTAAAAAATCATAACATTCAATATTGACTCAAAACTTTTTTTCGGCCAACTTTGGTAGACATAGTCTACTTTGTGCAAAGGGGGACTTAATGATTATGACCTCAAATATTCTACTCATATCTTATTGGAGCATGCCCATGCACTAATTTAGACACTCATTTTGCTTTTTGAACCTTCATGCAATTTATTTTTTAGAAGAATGTTAAAAAACAAAGATTGAGTACAACATACGATACATTAAATGTAATTGGTCTATAAAAAAAACTTGAATGGTGAGTAGGTACTTTCATGAGTTTGTGAATCTTAAAATTAAAAAATAAAAATAAAAATAAAACTAAAAAATCAAAATTCTTGAACCTCAAATTTTAAGATAATTCAAAAGAAGAATATCGGTAAAATTCTTTAAAATTTTGAAACTAGCTCTTATAATTTTTGAAGGTTGCCTTGTAGAAATGGTAAAAGTTTCAACTTGGGCCACATGGAAATTTGAGTAGAAAATAAGTCAATAATAAAATTCGAAAGAAAAATCACCATACTAATTCCTACATCCTTGAGGAATTTTAGCCAAAAACCCATTTCCAATAAAAGTCTCATAGATAGAAATAAAGGTAAACTATGTAGATCTCACACGTACAAACTTGTAATAGACTTGTTGTAGATCATGCGGACCAAAATCTGACTCATGAGACTACATAGATTGGGAGATCATAATGAATTAGTGCACGAAAAAGACCACAAAATACCATAATTTTCAATTTGAAGTGAAAATACAACCAACAAGAGATTTGGAATCAAAAAATCACCAACTTGAATGTTGTTCATCTTCATCTCAAAAACACTCTTCTACCAAAGAATTTCATTCAAAAATTATATTGGCTTAAGTAATAGCCTTGCACCATCAAAAACTACCAAAAAAATGTACAATGGAAAATAGTCCAATACCAAATGTTTGAAAACCCAAAAACAAAAGTTGCCTTCACTAAAATGCAGTCCATTTATTCATACTTCAGTGTATGAGTCTTCAACCTTTTCCACACAAACTAGACGATTTGTGACCCAGCCCAAGTGATTTCATCTTAAAGATACTTCGGATGAGGGAATTATGGCTCTTCAAAGTTGTTGCCTTTCATCCAACATGTCGCTTTTCGATGGATGGAAGACAACAACTCTGTAGAGCCATGACTTCTTTATTTGGAGTCCGTTTTGGATGAAGCCACTTGGATTAGGTCCAAAATGAATCTAGTTTTGTGTTTACGAATTTTAAAACCATATAAGGAAGCATGAATTTATGGCATACATATAAGTGAAGGCAGCTCTTGTTTTTGGGTGTTCAAACATGGGGCATATTTTACCATTTCAAGCCAATTATATTGAATCCAATTTAATTTTATGAGTTCATTTTGCCTAAGTATATTTTCAAAGTAACACTCAACAACTTTGTAGTTGTAATATTTTTTATTTAAATGTTTTAGGTATTGGAATTGCAATTATAATTCTATACTAAATTGTTAAAAAAAAGCATGGTACTTTAGAAGTTGTTTCTCCTGCATCCACCATTGGATTTTTGTTTTGTTTGTTGGGGTGGACTCTAAAATGACTCTAGTTATAGTGGTAGAAACTTGAAACTCATTGAAGGTGTGAGGAAGACATGGCATGCATTTCAGTGCAATGGGCCTTGTTTTAGAATTCTTTTCCTTTATAAGTTTCAAGGCAAATTTCGCCATTGCAAGGCTATTATTTGGGCCAAGAATTTTTTTTGATGAATATTTATTGGGCAAAGGCAAAGATGAAAGTAAATATCTTTGTAATTGGTGATTTTTTCATTGCAATTAGTCTATTGGTAGCATATTCACTTCAAAATGAAAATGTTAAGATTTTGTGATGTTTTTTGAGCAGCAGTACGTCATGATCTCACTATCTACATGGCCTCATGACTCAAAATTCAACTTATATGATGTAAAACATGTTCACTACAAAATTGTACAGTTGAGATTTGAAAATCTTACTCTGGTTCCCATTTATGACACTTTTTGAAAGGAATGTATCACTTTTGCTACAAATGGGTCATACCATTTAGTGGTTAAAACACAAATATGAAAGAACAACGTCACTCTTTCAAAAAAAAAATAGTTAACTTATATAAAGTTTACTTTGGTGTTCTTGTTTTAACAAGGTTTTCATTGGTACCCTTGTATCAATTAGTTTCTCAAAAAAATTAGCTCATCTAAGGTTTACACTTTTTCTGAACATGTGAGAAACTTTGATCTTTTAAAGAAGATGAACATGAATGAATAAGGATTTCATCGGTATCCTTAGTTTTCCAATAAAGTACCAACCATACAAATTTGCTCATATTTCTATGATTATTTGCTTTTACTCACTCATATTAGAATGAGACCCTTTGCAAACTGACAAGGTTGAAAAGATGACACATCAGGTATCATCTTTGTGCAAAGAAAAGGTTCACACAGTGCTGTGGAAGTTGTTAAGTAAATGGATTACCAAGAGATGAATAGAAATCGATACTCATTTCTGATAGGGGAGTAGTGACCATTTATTCTCAAATCGAGAGTACAAGTGAGAGTGCAAGGAGTTCCATTGCTGACGATCGAAAGGCGGACGCGTTGCTCTTTTCGGCACGTCTGCTGCTGTCACTGTTTCTAAACAGAAAGCCGTAAGTACCTGACTCCATTGTACAATCTCCTGTAGGAAATTGCAACTAACACCGTCACCTTCAGCACTCAAAATTGACTTTTGCATGGAAGCTGAAAACAACTACGCAACTCACATACATGTCTCTCTCTCAAGCTCCATCTCTTGAAGCTTCTGGAAAATATTATTCGGGTCCCTGCAAGAGAACGTAGTTATGCGTGCGTTTTCAGGCTGTGGCGAGCGAGGTGCAAGTCACGTACTGTCAACTATGCAACACCTTATTCAGTCTCTTTGATAAATATATATATATATATATATATATATATATATATATATATATATATATATATATATATATATATATATATATATATATATATATATATATATATATATATATATATATATATATATATACCTCCTTTGCAGGAACTACTTTATTATCATGAGGATCATCTTCATATATCTCCCACGCTTATATCTCCGAGGCTTAGGAATTGGAATACTGGGATGCCAACTTCATGCTCACCAAGAACGTCCGGGTTAATCATCTGGTTGTAGAGCACGGGATGCTTCGATCACAACTACTGTTGGTTGCAACATTGTAGCTCGTGCTTAGATTGTTGTTAGGGCACTAAATTCGTAGCTTGTCGAGAGCAGTCTGCTCAGACATGAAATTTGTTTGGTTACATCCTAGTAAGACTACATAACAATGATGATAGCAAAGAACCCTCCTCATACTGAAAGAAAGAAACCAGTGATTGAACCGCCATGCCATGAATATAAGTAAAACAAGCTGAAAGTCTAAAGTGAAAAAAGTCCAACGTGGGTTTCAGTTTTATTTCTTCTAAGTCAAACAAAAGTATCTCAATGTTGTACAGAAGTCAGCAGTTCAGATTTCCCTTAAAATCTATGGTTTAGTGTACACTTGTAACTCAACAACTTCTGGATTACAAGTTGTTAAGAGCAACCACCCAAGGAGGTATTAGTGAGTGTGATGAATTTAAAAAGAAAAGAAAGGGGTTTTGTACAAATGGTGGGCTGAATCGATCACAAGATGGAATCCCGGAGCTGGAGGCGGAGCGAGTGCAGGCGTTTGTCGAGGTGGGGGCCAGAGTCCACGCTGGAACGGGGCGGCACGAAGTAGTTGGCCATGGCGGGGTCGAAATCGTGTGCCGTCACCGTGGAGCCACGGGCGACCTCGCGTTGCATCAGCTGCGCCGCGAATGAGCTCGTTCGCCACGCTTCGTCGCAAATGCTGAACAAGTCATCGCTCTCGTACCCTGCGGGCTCCCGCTCCCGGTGATCGATCGTGAAAAGCTCCTCCTCGTCGTCACTATTATTGATGCCTGCTGGTGATGGTGGTATATTCGCCGCCGGAGTGCTCGTCAGGGGCACCGGATTCGATCGAAGCGTTTCCACCCCGCCGCTCCGTCGTATGCGCGTCACGTCGCAATTGACGCTCTCCAAGTAGGACTTCCGCTGTCGCGAGTTCGTTTTTAAGCTTTTGTCCAGCACCAGTTGCAATGCGCCCAACGATGCCACTTCCTGCACGCAATCCCCAAATAATGCTCTTCAACAAGAGTCGGCGCTCATGCAGAATACCAGCACGAAATCCTCATCGACAACCTAAGTTGTTAAACAATCCGTTCCCAGAAAGAAATCGAGCGTCATTCTTGTTGACATAGATTGCAAGTCCTACTATATCCTCTAAGTGAACAGCTACATATATAACTGCTCAAAAACGTTCACAATGCTAAAGAGAGAGAGAACTTTCAGAGATTTGTTTTCACACTCTTGAGTGGAGCCCATAATGTTCCTGCAATTCTCGAGCTCCTTGCTAAAAAAAAAGGACGAAATCTGAGATTTGGGGTTGAATTCCGAGTATGAAGTGCGTAAGAATAATTCGTTGGATTCAATACTGGTCAGGACCCACTTCGGGCGTAATTGATTACATGAAAGAGTAATAGATTTGAACCAAGAGCCTGCACATGGAAAATGAGTTGTATTGATCACTGACCTGCACGATGACGGGCTGGGGGTGCGCCGCGGGCTTGACATTCACGACGAGCTTGACGCCGCGCGACTCGCAGAGAGTCTGCAAGCCGGGAGACGCGGACCACTCGAGTTTCTTGAGCGCAAGCTCATCGTGAAGGTGTCTGGCATTGGCGCCGAGCCAGGTCTGGTCATTCACCTGACACTTGTACCCGAGCGGTCCGCGCACCCATTCCAACAAACCAAGCAGCACTAGCACGTCCCCCGGTTTCAGAACATGCTGAAACGCCCACGCCGTGCCGCCCACCATGGCGTCACGCACGTTCGCGTCGAACGCCACCACAATTGCACGCTCTCCATTGCAATTAATCCTCCCGGAGGCAAGCTCGCTGCCAGCATTCGAGAGCCGGGACGCGCACTGGGTGATGTCCGACGACGAGGAGATCGAGTTCTGGCGACTCCGCAATGGGTGCTTCCAGGCTTTGGGACTGGCGGTGCTGGATGCAGGCGGTGAATCGATGCCCACGACTTGCGAGAGTTTGGGGTTAGGAGCGTCGTCGCGTCGCTGACGAGCTCCGAATGCTCTGAGCCTCTTCATGTCCGCCACCTCACTGTGGCCATCTCGTAGAGCAGTGCAGCGAGCAACATCCAAGTTGAGAATTACAGAATTGTCAGTGAGGAAATCAGGGCTGCTGCAGCTTGCAATGTGGTTGGGGAGGGAAGGAACGGAGTTGGGTAAATTCATGAAGCACTCGGAAGCACGAGAGGAGGAGGTACAAGCAGCTGGTGCACGGTAGCAGGCGGGGCACGAATTGCGCAAGAAAGGTGGAATGCTTTTTCTCTTTTATGCGAAAGGACGAGTGAGGGATTTAGTGGCGATGTTCCCGTCATCCCGTGTGATATTGCTTTGACGAAAGTCGTCGCCGACGGGGGCGTCGACTCCGTCGAGGGGGCCGGAAACGAGGCGCCAAATCCAGCAAAGGTGCCGCTGCCGCTCCCTCCACTTTCACACACGGATTCCGCCTCCGTGAACATAACTGCACGTTAATTACTCCATCATGTTACCGTATGCATTTTGGAAGGAGCCGCTGATGCATCATCACTTAAAACACATCAAACCAAATAATCTATCTATTCTACATAAAAGTTTTCGATCTTGCCGAATTTGCATGAGGTACAAAAATATTTATCCTTGTAGTTATTCCTAATAGACGATAATGATTTATCGTGTGGGTTATGATCTTGAATAATGACTTCATCTCATAATACCATACATTTAGGGCATGTCATTATACCAATTATGTATATTTAATAAATTAATTTTGGTCTTTATCAGAATACATCTGTTCTGTCATATTAACTCCTTTACTATACCAATATATAACTACTGTATATAAATTATACACATTTAACCTTCCTAAAATTTTCCATCATTTTTTAGAATTATTTCTGCATGCCCAGCCATTGAAGTATGGTATATTTTAATGTAAAGGCTTTATTCTCGATGGTTATTTGGATTACTTTATTTTTTTAATTGACTCCTTGTGTTTGATATGCTCAATCTTATGCGCTCAAGTAAAACTAGAAATAGAACATTTCCTTGATTGACATAACTAAGGAACTAAAAACCATGTCAACACAAAGCTTACGAGGTTGAAATGTTCAACTACATAGCCAAGATTGATCACCTCTACTTCCAGGCCAAAGCAGATACAAAAGAGACAATAAAATAAAAATAAAATAAAATAATTACTAGAAATTGAGGTTAATTTGGAAACTTTAGATGATAAAGGTGAGCTCTTCTACAATAAAAAATGTACCGACTATGTTTTGCTATAGAACAAATGTATTTTTTCAAATGATATTACATTGATTAATTTGACAAAAATAAAAACTTGTGTTTAGTATATCCCATTCAGGGCTACATAAGACTTTTAGCTTTGGCTTTTTTAGATACATTCAATAACAATTCCAAAACACTATTATGTAGTATTTGTAAGAGCTCAATCAAGGTAAGTCAACACACTACAAACCTTCAAGGAACAACCAAGCACTTAGTCAAGGTAAATTTAAAACACCCAAAGTTTGGAGAAACAACCAATCTTACAAAGAAAATAGCTACTAAATGTATATTTAGAAGTAAAGGTAAGCAAAAAGTTATAGCTAAGTATAGTACTAAGTTTGTATGAATATCAAATTGCTCATATATCAATTTAGAGCAAATAAAGAAAATAAAGGAGGAAATGAACTTAAAACAGAAAAAGAAAAGTGTACCAACTACATTACCAAGAGGTTGCTCTGGAGCAGTTACCTACTCCAGAATGAAAATGATCCTAACTAAGGCTGTAGATTGGACGCAACTCATTTTTAGGATATGGCTAATCATCGAACACCTACAACCGCCCCATGCGGTTCCAACACCCGTGCTTCATGTTGACTGGATCCTTCAGGTCAATCATGTGTTATTGATATGAAAAAAAAATTAAAACGTGGAAAACACTCACTTGCTGTAAAACAAAAATTAAAAAATAAGAAACGTGAGCACAAAATAATCGAGGTGTTTTTTTTTTTTTTTTTTTTTTTTTTTTTTTTTTTGGTTGAATTTTATGAAAAGCACGACATGTTCAGCTGTCTTGAGAAGAAGATTTGCCCAGATTATTTTTTTAATTTTTACTTTTTTTTTCCCCCAAAATGGAAGAAGAATGTAGACAATCAAGTAAATTTTATCAATGCGAAGAGAATACAAAAATATGACTAAAAACACCTATAGTCACTTATCATATACTTCCTCTGTCTCTGAAAAAAACCTATAATTTGCTATAAATGGTTGGATATTCTTTAATGGTTAGGATCATTCAATAATATGGTTGTATGTGGTTTGGATAGTTTGGATTCTTGAAATCTTGGTTTCTTTGTGAGGCGAGGGTTTATACCAACCAATCATGGTTTTTTTTGGAGATAAAGGGAGTATGATAGTTATTTTTCAGCATTTGTATGTGATTTTACTTGCATGTTGTAAATTGTAATACGTCAGAGCATGCACAATGTGCATTGGCAAGAGGCTTGTGAATGACACTTCCAAGGAGCACCTGAGTTCTTGTGCCCCAACGCAACCACCAAGGCTCAAGTTATTTTTGCATCTCTCGCCAACCAGCTCCCAGTCTTGTCAAATTTACCTCACCTGCCCTGAGTTCTTGCTCTCCTTGCATCGCCAAGACAACAAACCCTCATTTGTCTTGTTGCACATGAAAATTGCCGCTTTCTTGAATAGCTCTCTTGTTTGTCGAATTGGAGTTCGCGAAGCCGTTGCTTGCAGATTGTTTGTGAGTCTCTCTCCTTTACGTTAGGACTTTTCCCCCAACTCCACATGCTATTTCAAGGGCCTCACCGATGCCCTTGCCAATTGGGCCTTGTAGGGTGGTTTAGGAGAATTCGATAAGGGATGCTCTAAATGTTGACTAGAAATTGGGGCAAGTAGAGAGACACAAACCCCCACTGACCCGCCCTTGGAGCACCGCCAATCTGCCACCATGCCCGTAAGCACTCAATTTGCACGTTGTAGGCATGCATTTGATATTTATCGCTCATCCATGTGCTAAATTCCCTTCGCACCACCTCAAAACCTCTCACATCCCGTGACTATTCCATTCTTTGATTACTTATATTGTTGCCTTGATTTGCTCATTTAAGCTTACTTAAGCTTGCTATTGTCATTGGTTTAGATATCCCGTTGGTGTGCGTTGTGTGGGGGATTGGTGGACACAGAACATTGAATAGCAAACAGAAACAAACGCTCCAGAGTCGTGGGTTTAGCAGATGGTTGACTATGCTCTTAGTGGCGATCCTGGAGCCGTGTAAAAGAGAAAGGGGAGGAATATGCTGCAAGGGTTGCCCCTTTGGCATGCGTCACCTCCAATCCCACCCTCACCGAATATTATTATTGGGAGTTGAATCTTGTACTAGTGTTGCCAAACAATAATTTGGAGTCACCCATGGCCATCACAAGTCAAACTCCCAGCCCACGGGTGCCGTGGATCCAATGATACTTCCCAGGGAGGCCAATGATCCGCTCTCCCTTGCAGCTCCTCGACATGTGCTGCAAGCCCAGCATATTCCGTTTACAGCGGGACGTGGACACAAAAGTGACTTTAGCAAATTATCTGGTAAAACTGAACTCAAACGATACTCAACACAGTCATTCTGAGTTCTCCACAACGAGCTTGTGATGCTTACTCTCCGCAAGATGAGGGAAAAAAAAAACTCAGTGCAGAATTTGCATTAGGTGGAAAACTGTGTGAAATCCACCAAGCTATATAGTGACTTATTCCTCTAGAAGTTGATGAAATAAGACATTCTTGGTGAGAATCATGACAAAGAGTTTGGTGAAAACTTCACATGATGTTAAAAGCGCACTTTTGTAAACGGAATAGTCTAATATGTAAGGAGCACCAAAAAAATAAAATTGAGTCGTTCAAAATGAATGTTGAAATGATTAACCCCTAAAGATCCAAGAAAGTCCACATGGCTCTCAGAGGTAAAAATTGAGCCAACTCTAACCATTATACTCGCTCAAATGAAAAAATAAACTATTGTTCAAATTTTACATGCAAGTCAACATTAAGATCCTACTGTTGGATCTTAATCTTAAAACTGATACTTAGATGAACCTTTTTTTGGCCTGAAGTAGACAACCGTAATTTTGTATAATCTAGGCAATTTTGAATCAAGGATCCCCACGAGTTGACATTGACATAATATTTGTTTGAGAAGAAAGTGGGTGTTGAAATGTAGCAAGACCTAGCGGAGATATTGGCAATCCTGGCTTCTCACAATTTCTGGAAGGCACAGCAAAAGGTAGATTACTACAAGAAGATGCTTGCAACATCATCATCATCATCATCATCAACAGTCTTAAGTTAGTGCACAGGAGCCCAGTCTTTTGCAAATCAGGAAAGGCCATGCAGGAAGCTGCATTGCATTGGGCTGTATCGTATTGTGGGGGTTGGTAGCCATGGCCGGAGATGTGCTCATTTGTGAAACTGACAAATTTGGCATTCTTTGCTATATATGTGCGATTGAGCAGGTCTTGGCCAATTGTCATATACTTTGATCCTTCATTACCCTCAGCTTCTATCATTAGCTCACAGGAATCCATCATCATATCCATGTACAGTATGGATGGATCCCTCCCAAGTGGAGAGATTTCAAGGGTCCCAAATCACGAAGAATGTTATGCTATTGCCAATAGTTTTGGTTTTTCACGAAAGGTCACTCAGTGGGGTTGTAGTCTTTGTTCAAGTTTTAAAAATTTGGAAAGTGAAAAACTTTAGAGTCCTACTCTTGGAGTCCTACTCTAGCTGTTAAAATGGAAAAAAGTGTTCAAAGTTTTCTATCTACCCAATGGTTTATGTCTTCAGGGTTTGTTAGAAATGGAGATCCTTAACCCTTTCATGACCAATCAACCAAATATGGTCGCTGAAGTGTGGTTATTCCATGATTGAGTAGAATCCGTGTAGAAACAACAAAATGTTAAAGAACAACGTCGGAAGAGGAGTGCGTACTGGATCTACTGCACAAAACAACAATGCATTTGGACTCGTACTCCGCCTGGTAGAGTTGTCTATACATGGTGATGAGTATGCGATACGGTAGCTGGTCTGGAAAGAAGTGAGAAAGATTCAGGAAATACGGCTGTCGAGGACACATGACACCAATTCTAAGGGTCCCTTGGGAACATGGGAACATGGGGGTACTACTCAATTGGCTCCGTCGACAAAAGAAGAGTTGATTTCGTTTGGCAACCCAATACCGTCTATCAAAGCGTATACGTTTGTACAACCTGAAATCCTCTCCAAAAAGAATCAACCACATGTTGTTTGCACACTGATTCTACGTCAAGGCTCGGCGTCTGATGAATGTGACCATGTCCGATTTTTCAATCTGACCATATTTGCTACGATATCCCATGTATTTCTCGTACGCTACCGTATACAAGGAACTCGGTTCTTGATCTCTTTTCACAATTTCGGTTTCATAAATGCTCGAGATGCAACGCTCATGGTGTTGTTGGATAGATCTTTAAACTCTCTACAATATTGACCACATGTGTTCTGCCCAAATCTGGATATTCTGGTCTCTAATTCTAGTAAAAAGCTTCGAGGTCATGTATACGCTATCTACTACACTTGACTCAGAACATCATAATACTCTAGTTCATACGGTAGATCTGACCCATGTTTGGCCACTAGCATGTATACAAAGTTTACTACACATTTATACGGTCGGATCTTAATTTTGACCCTTCATTTGTTTGATGCATTCCAAAATACATCCAGACACCTCAAAAAAACCTCGACTTCCAAATCAAGAGTGGTCATGAAAGGGTTAAAGGAGTTATGCACTAAAGTGCTGAAAATATTAGTTGTATAGAAAATATACATGTATACAAGTTGAAGATGTTCATTGTAACTTGTTCGTATTAACTTGAACAACAATAGGCAAGTCATAAAGGACACATGTGACTGGTAGTTTTTTGTTTGAGTCATTATGAACAAGTTGTCATTTTTTAGTAACATATACAAATATAGTTTTGTAATCATCCATTTACTCATTTGTTGAAATTGCCAGGAGAGGTGGAGAAAATAGCCTCATCTGAGAGATTCTTGTCGCTATGGCATATGGTGTGATTAATCCCCAGTATAGGGAATTTTCTCAAGCCTCGTGGTTTTAAACCGTAAACGACCAAGAAAGCCAAATCAACATTTTGGGGTTTTGGTCACACTCAATGAAGCAATAAAAAGTAGAATTTGGGACCGCATTTTTTCGATGGAGGTGGGGAATATTACAAAGTATGTGTGGTAATAATTGCAAGATTACATATGCAATTTTGAGGTTTGAGGAGCAGTGTCTTGTTTTCAAATCGAAGTGGGGCATTTTAAATTCAACTTTTTTTGAGATTATAGATTTTTTTCAAATATTTGAAAAACTGGCGCACATTCAACCAAGCGTCCAAGCCATATAGATAGATTATTTTATTTTATTTTTAAAAAAAAATTATATATATAACTTTTTTGTTGGAGAATATGTCCATCACCGAACCACTTCTCAAATTTTCAAGGTGACTTAAGTTGAAACCCTCACCAATTCTACAAGGACAACCTTTAACCCGTATAGGCATTTGTGAGATCATGTTGTTCAAAGTTGAAAAAAGAAGTACTTCTCATGTTGTAAAATGGCAAAGTAATGGTTTGGGGGCCAAAAAGTCCATTTTTGGTAGCTAGTATAAGCTCTTCACATTCTTCTTCCTGGGTGAGTTACGAACATGTCTATGAAATTTTTACTCTCATACAGCCTAAAAAACCTATATAAATGCTTGATTATGCACATGGAGGTACGCCAAAATTCAAAAGCAAAGGCCGGTTTCCAACAATTTGAAAGGCAAGTAAAATATTATTGGATTCAAAACAGAAAGATGAGATCATGCCTTACTACCTTGTCTACATGCATAAAAAACCAAACCTTAAAAAAGTAAAATCTCAAATTTTGGTAAAGTTTTTGAAGTTTCTACGTTTTAACCATTTATGGGTAGATTTTGAAAATCAATGAGCATATATTGTAGTTTGGGCAATTTTGGGCAGATTTTGGGAGTGCTATCAAACTGTGACTGCAAATATCTCTTTAAGTATAAGGAATTTTGGAGCAAGACATGACTTTTCCGAAAAATATGATAAACTCCACAACCATCAATGCCCAAGATCATATTAATGTTACTCACTCACTCACTCACACACAAAACAAACTACCTGCCTTACATAATAGATGTATCCATTCTTTTACAGTGTCACAGAAGCGCAATCGGAAAAATATAAGACCAAAAAGTAGCGAGAAACATCAGAAAGGTCAGCTGGGTCAATGGACAACACCTTGAACAACATGCCTAGATTGTCCACCATTACATGTGAGCGCATCATTACACAAACAAGCAGCAATAATCATGTGACATATCCACTCCCTATCGAGAAATTGGTCATTTACGATATCCAGTAGAATTCAAAGAGAGTGTGCATGTCTTGTTTCGTATAGAGAAACGCAGAGGAAAAAACAAGCAAATGATTGGAAGAGAGCTTGGAAGATTGACTTTGGAGAATCGAATGCCGAGGTCATCAAGAGCTGCAAGAACGTTAAATGGCAATTCCGTGAACATGGTTGTATCCTGTAAAGAGGGAGGCGACAAGATTTAAAGAAGAGATTTAGGATGAGCCTAAGATGATTCATGAGTGTCATCATTGAACAAAGGTTATATTATAGAGTGCGATGGAACTATTACAAGTGACACAGCTTTTGGAGTGACGCTTGAAATACTGCTATTTCGATAGAATTGCTCATGGTATGCTCATGCAGTAAGGTGATTGTGGCATGACTCCACTGTACTCTGACAGCAGTCGCCTGGAAAAGTTTAGTTCCAGTTTGGAAGTTACGATGGTAGCCATTGCAACAGAAACATTCAATGAGCAAGAAACAATCTTGGAACATCGTCATCGTCGACATGAAGTATATTCCAATGAACTAAGATCACAGACTGTATTCAACCATGGCAGATGAATAGGAATCTCATTCTTATTTAGGCATCCGATCGATCGGATGGCTAGCTACTGTTTGCATTGACGGCACAGCCAGCACTGGCGGTGTTGATGTAGAGCATGTTGTTGACCCGGAATTTCAAGATGTCTTGCACGATGTAGGCCGCCATTACGTCCACAAGCAGCATCCCCGTGCGTGGCATTCGGCGCCAGAGTGATAGTCTCCGGCATGTTGGGTGCCATGGCTCCAATCGTCACGTTCAGGGTCTGCGTCAGGTTGTTCGCGATCGTTACGTTCACCAGAGTGAGCGAGGTGCTCGCCAGAGTCCCTCTGCCCGGACGAGGGCCTCTGCTCGGATGGGGCGAACTGGCTGGGTGGGGCGGATGAGGCGGACGCATATGGGGTGCTTTGCTTGAATGGGGCGCTCTGCCTGGATGCGGCGGGTGCGGTGCTCTGATCGGGTGGGGTGCGCGTCCTCCTTTCGGGGGGCTCGGGTACTACCGGCCAGGCCTCGGCTCCCCAGACTGCCATCACCATCAGGTGCGCCACTGTGACGCTAGTATTGAAGGACGCCATGACTTCTCGGTGGATCTGAGCGTGCAGTGTCGATTGAAGAGGATGCGACGAATTGTGTCCGATGTTGTTTGCCTTTTATGGGCTGGAGGCAACGTGAGACCATGCACCTTTCGCACTATGAATTGCGTCAGAGAAAGTAATATCGGTTCATAGCGCCATCGATCTTTGAACGTTGAAGTGAAGAAAATTTCTGGTCTGTCATGACGAACTACGATCGAGTCTCGACACCATTCTCAGATTGCATACCTGTGGTGCTTCACAGTTTATGAAATTGTGCAGTGTGAATCTGATTCACGTCATGACGACGGCTGGCCAAACATATTGACTCATACTTTTAGTTGATGATGATGTGCTCTGAAGTCTGACGCAGAAGAACCCAGCGGCTTACATATTCACCAAGTAACCTGTATGTTAGGCTGTTCAATGGAAATTGGCGGTAAAGTTTGTCAAGAGTGAACATTCAAGAACCGGAAAACAAAGTGCAACCAATCTCGCTTCAAAGCAATCCCATGTCAGAATGGCCCATATTATAATATAGCAAGTTTAACGAAATTGAGCTTAAGTAGAAAAATTATCTTGTGCACAAATTCTAGGTCACAACTCAGTGACAAGTTATTGATTTTCGTCACATTCTTGAGGAACCAGTTCTTACGATATAAGTCCTGCTACACTTCAGATAGAGACTAACGTATTTGAAGACAGTTTGGAATTGAAGACATGTTCAAAGAAGGAATTTCGAAGAATTCACTAATTACGTGGGTCGATCGCTTCGATCCATTCAGCCTTAGAAAGGGCGTACTAAGTGCTCAAGTCGAGTTTTCGATCAGAACAATCTGCTCACTGTGACGTAATCTCTGCGTAATGGTCGCACTTTGGCAAAAATCTGAAGACTCACATGATGTCACGTCGCCGCCCGACGAGCTCGAGGATCGACCATGTATCGCCATAGCAAAGGAATTTGTTGTATTTTGGCTGCAGTAATTATGTTAGATCATGCAATTAGTCAGACACGTTTTCTCATTTTCCTCGATCAGTGATCTACAGATTGATAATTAGCGAACAAAGTGCGATCGATCGAACATTGTGTTCATGAGCTTCTTCAAATTCTTTGGCCGTGGCCCTAGCTCGTGCTTCCAATACGATTGCAGATAAAGAAATTCTCATGTATTCTTCAGATTGGAGATATTCAAATGGACCACCTTCTTGAAATGGCACTTACATACCTTTGGTGTATATGCAAGTTCTAAATATACGACACATGCACCATTTCAAGTACATGATTCATTTTATGATTACTTATCTAATTACATGTGTCACTTTGACATCATGAAGTCATATGTAATGAGGTTTCTTGTAAATTTTTATGCCAACTTTAGTCACGCAAATGCCAAATCCCAACTTGTGAGTTGCTTACTCTTGCCTTGCGCCCTAAACACCCATTTGACCATTTTCTTGGTTGATGCAAAACTTTGAAGAATCATTACAAATAGATTGTATGTTCGTGTGTGGTGCATGATAGAGGCAAATTGCATGTTTGTGCATAGGTTTAGTAAGTTTATTTAAGATATCCTCAGGCTGTGTGCACTAGGATAGATAGTGATCATCTCTATCAACTTATCTGTCAATCAAGATATGACTCAAGGTCCATATCAAATGTGCTTAAAATTCGTGTCACTTTTTTATTAGTAATTTTTTAAATTTTTTTAAAATTCAAAATTTGAAGAGTCTTGAATTACCTACAATTTAGAGAATCTCACTCAAATCACTATTTTTAAAAAAAATTACAAGGCGTCAAACACATGCATGGAAAACTATATGCAAAATTCTCATATTTGTGCATTGCCATGAAATAGGTATCAAATTAAACTTCCTGGTGAAAGGTATAGAAAATTTTGGTGGAACTTTTCATGGTGGTGGAACACTTTCTCTCCTTCTCTCACTCTCACTTCAATCATGTATTAGAGTGAGAGATGGCTTCATAGACCAATCGCAGCTCCTCTTTTTAACTTGTCTAGATCACTTTTATGCTGCCGAAGCTCAAGAATTTCTTTATAATTTTGATTCCTCTGTGCACCCCATATCTACCCCCAAGGACTTATAAGGGTTAATAATAAACAAGTAAAAAACATCAGAGTTACAAATTATGAAGGAAAATGTTTATAAGCTTCGTTATAACAATTTCTTAATGAAAGTTGACAAGGCATAGATTTCTTTCATTAGCATGTACCCATTAGCTCATACAATTCTCAACGTTCTTGTTAGAATACAAAGGTAGCGTTTCAAGCATATGTACCGAAGGGAAGCTATTGCATTTTTCAATTCTTAGAAATTGACATAAAACAGATCTTTACAAATTTTTGCATGCAATCCCAACAGCAAATATCAATAACATCAGAGGTTACATCCATGAAAGTAAGCTGCCAATTCTTTCATCATAAAAAAAAGGGTCATATCAACAATCTCAAGCATGGATGTGATAATAGGCAATATTTAGGGTCAAACTAGCATATAAGTGTCCTTATACTTCATGCTAATCTAGCCTGTTTCTTTGTAGGAATTCCGGTAGGAGTTGCCACTTATCTCATATGCCATATTTGACTAAATCTGGACTCATTCATGAAATATGGAGTAACAAAGATTTTGGAATTTTTAGTTTCAGTAAATGGTTATCATGCTGATTAGAAATTTACTTCGGAGATTTGAGTATCTTTATATTCTTGGGGATCCCCGATTTGCATTTTTAAATTTAGTTCCTATCTTGTTCACAAAGCAATGGGGGGGCCTCAATGTCTTACTTCTAGAGTAGATGTAGTCCAAAAGTAGTTGAATGTGTCATTCATGCTAATTACACATTTTAACCCCTAAAGGTTAACCCCTAACTTTCCTTAAAACCCGAAACGGGTTTTGGAGGTTCCCGCACGAGGAAAAACCAGCCAACTTTGATCATTATAATCTCACAAATGAGGAAGAATGAACGGTTCAAATTTGGTATGTGAGAAGAATGTCAAGTGAACTTTGAGATCTTACGGTTGAATTTTTTGAATAGTTCTTAGATTGAGATTTTTTGAGCTTAATCTAAAGGAAGGTCAAATTTTGTGACTTACACCGTTTTGCAACAAGGAAATTTAGGGGTTAACGTGGCCCAAATCACGTCTACTGGACTTGGTGAGCATGTGACCTATTACTTTTAGATCGCATTAAGTTGAAACCTTTTGGAGGTTGTAGAGTTTGCCATAGCTTTCCGAAAAGTCATCTCATGCTCCAATAATTCTCATGCTTTAACCCCTAAAAATCCAAGAAAATCGATTTGGTTTTTTGAGATTTCGGGCAGCTCATTTTAAGAAGATAAATTGATATTTTTGCCTAAGATTTTTACTGGGTGCTCCCCATACTGTAATGTGTATGTGGTAAAGTTTGCAAAGCCAAATTTTAATTTTATAACCTTCATCTATAAATTTTAGGTTTCAAGTCCAAAACAGACAGTTTGAAACAAAAAAAAAATTAAGTATTCTTTTTTGGAAATATGTTCATTACCAAATTACTATTCAAATTTCAAAGTGTCCAAAGTCAAAAAGTTTACCAATTTTACAAGGGCAGCCTCCAAAACTTTCAAAAACAATCTTCACAATTTCTAGTAATTTTACAATTTTTTCTTTCAAAGATTGCCAAAATTTGAGATTTTGGAATTTCTCCAAGATTTTTTTTTTTTCAAAATTCACATTCTCTTAAATGCACCTACTCACCGTCCAAATTTTTCTCAAACTAAATATATCATATGTGGTGCTTGTTTTACTATATTGTTGTTTTTAGACCTTCTTTCATAAAATAATTTACATTAAGGTCAAAAAGTGGAATTGGTCTTTAAAATTTTGCATGAGCATACCCAACTTGATTACCCTGCATGAAAAAAATGATGGAAAAATGTTTGGAGTAACAATCATCAAGTTGCCCTTGGCACCATTTAGACAATGCCTCTCATGCAGCGGCAAAAAAATGTGTTGGACAAACTTTGATTGTTACGATCTCACAAATGACAAACATCCAAAGGTTGAAATCTTGACCAGTTCTTTGTATACAAGTTAAGTACAAGATCTTACGGTTCAAAGTCTAAAGCCAAAAAGAAAAAGTTTCTCCATTTCTCCATTTCCCAACAAAGGTAAAAAAATGGCAGTTTTTGGTTCTGGAGATCGAGGAAACGCTTGGATTTTTAGGGGTTAAGACATATTCATAGTCAAAGTTTGAAATTACTATTTAAAACTGCCCAAATTGTAGTATATGCTCATTTATTCTCAAAATGTGCCCACAATTGATTGAAACACGGAAACCTCAGAAATTCACCAAAAATTGAGATTTTACTTTTCTCAAGTTTTGTTTTTTTCACATGCAAAAAAGGTAGTAAGG
This sequence comes from Bryum argenteum, assembly GCA_037043015.1. Classification (NCBI taxonomy): domain Eukaryota; kingdom Viridiplantae; phylum Streptophyta; class Bryopsida; order Bryales; family Bryaceae; genus Bryum; species Bryum argenteum. Next base: position 15,150,517 of record CM073330.1, read on the forward strand.
CATGATCTCTCCATTTGGATTTCCAATCCAATAAGTAATTCTATGCCCTTCTGATTGTTGAAACTGGGCCTTTGTGTTTCAGCTTCAGCATACCTCTATTTGAAAAATCGAGCATTTCTTCAAGTTTCATAGGTCCCATTAGGGTAATAAGTACATAGATATATCCCTTACTCACCTAGGAACAAGAATTTGAAAAGCCTCAAGTCAAATTGGTTTTTTTGGCCCCCAAAACTTACTTTGCTATTCTGCAAAAACAATTTCCCATTTTAAGCATTATGATCTCACCAATGGTGTGGAATTTGAATCTAAGATTTGGTGTACATGTTAAGTTTGAGAACATACTTCAAAGCTTGTCATAATTCAAAAATTTGCGGGAAATTTTGAGGGTTGTTGGCTGCTCACATGTAGGGATTAAAGAAAGGGATGTGGTAGCTTACTAGGAGCCTCACAATGAACATTTCAAAAAAACCACACTCACAGGCTTTGGAAGTAGCAATCAGTGAAGGGGCATGATACTCATGTATAGTGTGACTTTGTCCCCACCTGTTGCTATTCCAGCGTTGTAGTCCTGGAGCAATGCTTTTCATTGGTATCTTACTGTGGGTACAATTAGTATATTTGGCTGGTGCGTAAAAGATCCCCACAATGGACTTGCCATGAAATTGTCAACAACATTCATTCTTTTGTGGGTTGCCTCCACATTATAAACGCCTCAATTGGGCACAAAAGTGTGCGATCCATCTCACTCTAAATGCCCCCATGTCAAAATGGCTATCTAACAAACAAGGTGCTCCTACCTTATCAGAGACCAAGTAGACTCTTTGAAAATGATCCGGGACCGAGGACGAAACCTTGTCAAGTGATTGAATCGGACATCCAACAAACACCGCAATGCAATCACACCTTCAAGTGCTGCAATAAAGAAAATCGGTTGGAACTGATAAAGAATACCTTCATTATTATCCAACCATGTATCCTCAAGTACCTACAATATGCTTGCGCAAGTACACAAATCATCACTTAAAAACATGATAATATTTGATGAATCAAAAGTCATGGTCTGTATTCTTGCATCATTGTAAGTATAATGGTGGGTATTGTACCCAAATTGTCCATTCAGCTATTGATGATTATACAGTGAGTGTGTAGAAAACATGAGTACCCACTTTAATTTGGAATGTATTGAGAATTTGAGACCAGCTACAATGATTTGGGGACTTTTAACATGTAGCATAATGAAATGCACACTTGGAATATTTTAATATTGGTGAGAAATGATCAATAATGATGAATGAGTTATAAAGTAAAGTAGTTACTTGTGGGATTGGACACTTTAGTTGTGTATCGTGATACTCATTTGGACTACGAAAGAACATGTCATATCACTACAGTTTGAGACATGATTAGGGTTACAATATCACATTTTTTATGCTCTTTACGCAATACAGTAATATACAAGAACTCAAAGGATGATTTATTTCTGATTTGTGATTTCTTTTTCTTTTGTAACTTTCAGGCAGATGGTGTATTCATCATTTGGGGAATACATCTGAACCCGAGTAAGCTTTGACCAGTCAGTCTTTCCCAATTCAGTAACTTAAGCTGACATGGTCATAAGGTATGATAGAGGAGGTACCATGCTTACTGACCTCTTTCTGAGCGGACAAACCCAGAAATTAATGGCACCTGCGCTAATATATTCTCATAGATCTCATACATGGAATGAATTTCAGACTGTCTGCGCATCTATGCTTGTACATATCATTGGGTACATGTATAAATTGTACTCTATATCTACAATTCACAGTCGGTTTGTTGTCTTGTGCCTGTGTTGTTATTGTAGAGATAGATTGTTTTCAAATTTAGAAAAACATGCGAGGTCTGAGAGTGGAATCTAATATGTTCTTCAAAGGAACCTTACGAGTGGATTCTCTGGTCAAACTCGTTTGGTGACTTAGCTCTTTTTGTTTGTCTCATGTTGGTGGCTTGTTTACATTGCAAGATCTTCTGGCAAGAATAACGTCAATCCATTTGGGACTGACTTTGCTAAAAACTTGCAAAATCTCTGTTCCTGCAGCCAATCAAGCTTAAGTTTGTATACATGTTTTTTAGAGATGAACTAAATAATTGTCACTGAAATTGACATTCATTTCCCCGGAGCGAATATTTCCCGTAGTACATGGCTAATTAGGACTTATGGATTGCTCATTCATATCGTAGTCTTTCATGCGCATCCTTGATTTGCGAGGGCCAATTTCCTCCTCGTTGGGGATCGCTCTGTACAAAACTAGAAATTACTTCCAAATCTAATCTCCGCTGGGAAAATAGCTTGCTCTTCGTCAAGGTAGAAGAAACTTGTATTATACCTGTGATAGGCTGAGTGTTGTAGGAGAACACGTGCACTTCATTTAAATGGGTCCATTTAAATTTATTTTTTTGATATCCTAGTTTTGTGACTTGAGATGTTTTCTTACAATTGATGTAGATTTCAGGACGGTGAACATTGTCCTCAGCTTTAGTGTCATGATCCAGCAGAAACCCGTCAATTTTGAGTACAAGCTCAGAGTGTAGTTATACTAAAGAATGGTTGTGTTATTACTAGACAGGAGATGCCTCTCAGCACAAAGCACAAGAGCGAAGGTGGGCTGTCCATGGGCATGGCCATGAAGCCCCAAAATACGGTTATATTCAATCCCTTCATAAGTATTAGCAGATGTCAGAGTGATCATGAGCTACATCACTTCGGTGGAATAGGGACGAGAAGAAATAAGTAATGGGGATGGAAGTTAATGTACTGCATTTTGTGGTTTAATGGAATTGCATAGCTGTTGGAGAATGCCTGGATTGAATGCAACTGACCATTGTTCAGGACATGGGCGTACCTGATCTGCGGTTTTGACCTCTAGAAAAAATTGACCATTTCCAATCCAAGGTTACTGGGGGTCCTGCCATAGTTAGCCATTGTGAGTGTCCAATGGACATACTTGGATTACCTCATCTGGTTAAATGTACAAAATGCAAGTTCCATAAAAATATACCTTTGTTGCTGATTGTAGAGGTCTCCTCACCCTTCAGAGATTTCTACTATAAATTGGAGTACACACAAAGGGGTTACCATGCACAAAGTGTACATCTGCACTTGGGTGAGCCTTCACATAAGCATGCTTTGTCCTAAACTTACGTGATTTTTAATTATTATTTTTTTTTGTTGTAAGGGGCTCTTTTTAACCCCTATAAATCCTTGATACAGAGATTGTTTAAAATACAACAAATGACCTCATTCTATTTCATGATCAAAAGAACTCATTCCCAGCATTATTTAGAAGATTCAACCATATGATATTTCATGATCAAAAGAACTCATTCCAAGCATTATTTAGAAGATTCAACCATATGATCTTAAAATTAACTTGACATATAACAAGTATACCAAATATGAACAGTCGATTCTTTTTCATTTGTGAGATTATATCAGTCAGAATTTTGTTCCTGCGTGAACCCTCAAAACCCATCTTCGGTTTTAAGAATTTTAAAGGTTAAGGGGACACAATCTGCTGAATGCAGGAAGAAATGAACTCAGTACATTAATTATAAATCATCATTAAATCCAAGTGCCACTTGCTATGACATCATGCAAGCCTGAAAATCAATAACCATGGAATCCAAGCCGAAAGTTCAAGTTCTCAAACTTGGCCTTCAAGCTTTGCATGGATGAACCTTGTACAGTACATGAAGTTGGTGAATCAGTTCATCCAACTTTAGTGATTTGGCTAAGTTATGATGATATATTCTGACCAGCTTGATGCCGATAACCTGCCTCTCTGTAAGTTATCATCATATATCTGGGTTCATTTTCACCTCCAGTTTCAGTAGACTTTTGACAAGAACAGTGCCTGCCTACAGGAGCAGTAACACATTAGATCATTTCGACATACTGATCAATGATAGGGGTAGTTTGAGAATTATTTTTTTGGAATTAGAAAACATACTATACCGACGGCAGTGTGGGAGCAGCATGATCCACGAATTGTGCCACCATTTCACTTCAGTCAAGTCCAAGTGTGTGGGGGTGACAAATGATTAGAGGCTATCTATCACAGTTATTCTACACTATCTGCCTGCTTGGAAAAGATAAACCTCTAACTTAAGATAACCCAAGCCAAATCATTCTTACACTTCTATGCTTATCTTATAGTTATTCATTCTTATATTTTCAGATCCATTTTTTTTTAGTCCCAACTGCAATTGCTTAGTACAAATCTGACGACCCATTATGAGAGGTGTTTTAGGACCAGAGTGGAGAATAAATATATAAAATGAGGAAAATCTAATCTCTGGGAGCCCAGAAGTGGAGGCAGTAACTCCCAGAGGCTGCGCTGCGGAGGCCAGAGGTTATCAATGAGAGGTCATGCACCCTCCTCCATTAAAGACCCAGGTTAACTTCTAATTGCCTCGGGGCCCTTGTTACTTAATCCATTCAAACTGCCTTCATTTGTTGTTGGATTCCTTTCCTTTCTTTCCCTTTCTAATTACTGAGGGCATTGCCATTAGGATCATGGGATCATAAAATATGGAAGCCAATGGCCATTAGAAGAGGCACAACACTTCCAAGAACTCAATAAATGAGGTGTTTACTGCTACCTGCAATGCATATGTGCAATTTTGTACAGGAAATTTATTGCTTGCGAGATAGTGGGATGCAAGGAACCTAAAGCTCTGAGGAAGGTGGAGAAAGTTGCAATATGATGCGACAAAAGCTGCGATGCAGTACAAGTTGCAAATGCAAGGAGGCTAGAGAAAGTTGCAGAAGTAACAGTTAGTTCGAATGCCTTCGGCTAAGCAACAGAGTCTTGAGGCCATAGCCGATTTGTTGTTCCTCTTTCCCGTGCCTGAAGTGAAGATGCCATCAAAATTGGAGATGGTATCAGGATATGTGGAGCAGTCACCATATGCCATTTCCAAATTCATAGATAAACAGCAAAGCCTGAAATATGAAAAAACAAAAGAAGGAAAACCAGTTGCGAAATAGGTTGACAGTGAGCACCCAGGCTACAAAAGCTGGTAACCAGGATGTCAAGGCTAGTGAAGTAAGTAAAATGAGCAAAGGGAGAGAGTACATAGGCTAAGTTAGTGAGGTGAAAGAGGCACATCCATGAAGAAGGCCGTCTCTCTCCCCTAGTCTGACGGCGCCCTCTAAGGCTCTGATGGTCCTGGCTAGTGCCAGTTGTGGAGCCTGCGCTGCCTGCCTGACTGCCTGCCTGCTGGGACGTGACACTCGACCCGCACACTCTCCATCTCCGCTGCAGCTATAAGCAGCTTGCGCTACCCCCTCGTCTTCCTTGCTCTCAACGCCCACTTGCAAACGGTCCATTCGTATTCTATATACACTCACAATCACCCCCCCTGAGCTCATTTCCATCCATTCATCCATGAGCTTCGCCCTTCGCACATTGCTCACTCAATTCCTTCCTCACAGTTTCTCGATGCAGTCAGTTGAATTGCATTGCAGCTGAAGCTTTGTTTCCATGTCTACAGTTTCTATTGCTTACGAGTTGGCGCTCTCTCATCGGGTAAGCTTTCCGCGCTTTTACTGCCGGAATGAAGCTGAACAGACGAGTATTGCTTGTGGGTCGTGCAAGTCTGTTGAATTGAAGCGTTTCTTCTATGTAATCAATTGGGAGTACGTTGAAGCTGTTGGCGATGGTAGACTGAGGTCGCGCTTGGGTTTTGTCGAAGGAGTTCTACGATCGCTTGCTGTAGTGGCCTTCTCCTCTCACTCCTCTAGGAGATCTCCGAATTGGATCAATTCTGAGTTATCGTTTCTTCGATTTCTGTCATGACGCTGTTTCTGTGTAGTTGATATTGCTTGCATGTTGATCGTTGTTTTGAAGTTCAGTCATGCGGTGAGTTCCCCTCGCTTTTAATGCTGGAATTAGAGCCGATCGTCTCTGCCAGGATATATGTCTGCGGGAGTTAATGCAACCTTGTGAGTGGTACAATTTGTACTTTTATGCAGTTTGCCATGCTCGGTCTGTTGTACGCAATCCTCTTGTATCTCGTGGAAGGACTATGATGATTGCCTCTTCTGATTTTTGTCTCCTCTTACTTCTGTAGGTCTCAGAATTGATTCAGGTTTCCGCCTCTCATTGTTGGTTTAGACTGCAATTACTGAAGATATCTTCGACGATGAAATGGCAGCAAGCTGGGCGCTCACGGTCCTATTCCATTGAGTTCACTCACCATAGCTGTTGTTTTCTGTGCAGAACTGAAGCAATCAACCTTAAGGAGGAAGCTACAGCCGCTGATCAGAAATAGAGTGCTCGATATGGCAATGTGGCAAAATGTGGTGGTGATACTTATGTCGCTATTGGCATTCCGGGAGGCGGATGGCCAACTACTGCACCCGATCGACATGATAGCACTCCGCACAATCAAGAGCAGCATGCACGATCTCCCCGGCAGCAACGTCCTCTCCACATGGGTGTTCGCACTCCGAGTGAATCCGTGCCAAGCCTTCACAGGCATCCAGTGTGTCAAGATCGGCAGCTTCAACCGAGTCTCCTCGCTCGCCCTGGGCCCTTCTGGCGGCACTTTGCCTCCCTCCCTTGCCGCCCTCGCCTACCTGGAAAGCCTCACCATCGCCACTGGTGAGCTTTATGGCCCCATCCCTGACCGAATTGGAAACCTCGCCAATCTCAAAACGCTGAGTATCAGTCCGAACTTTCTCAGTGGCCAACTCCCCTCCTCGATTGCCAGTCTCTCGAAGCTGGAAACCCTGCAGCTCAGGTAAGCAATCAAGCTCGAGCTCCTGCCACATTTCATGTTATAGAAAAGCAGAGTTGTAAGTTTTGAATTGCAAATAGTATAAACTCTGACAGTTCGGTTTTTTGCGCGACAGGAGCAATCAGCTGAGGGGGCAGATACCGGAAGGGATTGGGAGCCTGCGGGCGTTAAGAGTGCTGATACTATCCGAGAATTGGTTGTATGGGCCCCTTCCGAATTTGAAAGGAACCTCGCTGATTCACTTGGACGTGCACAACAATGAATTGTCCGGGGCGTTGCCGGAGCTCCCAGTCTCCGTGCAGTACTTGTCGGTGACGAAGAATCGACTGTCCGGGGAAGTAAAGGAGCTGGAGAATATGCGTGAATTGACGTACTTGGATCTCAGTTTCAATGCATTTTCTGGAGGTATTCCGAGTGTGTTCTTTGAGCTACCACTCTCGTTTCTGTTGCTGAATCACAACGAGTTTCGTGGCGCTGTCAGTGTGCCGGGGTTGGTCACAATTTCTGTCGTGGATTTGAGCCATAATCATCTCCAGGGTAGCATCTCGCCGTACTTGGCTGGTGCCCAGAACTTGTTCTTGAACCACAACTTGTTCATCGGCACTGTGCCTCAGGTACTGATCCACATCCACATTCTCCTGTCTCATTTCATCATTTCAACTGTTTCTGTGAATCTATCTCATATCTTACCAATCCTACTTTGCACATTACATGCTCACATATTCTCTTCCTCATCGGAAACAGAATCATAATAAGTGTTTTATAAATTTTTAGTTTTTTACTAGTACTGTAAGGTTTTATCCATAAAATGGTGAATCTATGCTCATTTTTGGTTAGTATATGCTTCTCTGTAGTCCTTTTCACATTACATGTCCAAACATCATCACGAGCTTGTTCACTTCCTCATCGGAGAGAGCATCAGAGTGAAAGTTTAGATGTTACATAATTTCTCATTCGTACTCCAGGTTTTCATACAATGGTCAATTTGTGGTTATTATATGCTTCATTCTCGTTCAGAGCAGATGATAATGGCATGTGGTGGATGCAGGATTTTGCGAACAAAATGCAGGAATCGACGTTGCAATCGCTGTACCTGCAGCACAACTACCTGACGAACAGTGGGGCGCTGGGAGACGCGTCTCTGCCACCGAGTGTGGCGGTGTGTTTGCAATACAACTGCATGGTGCCTCCGCCGCAGTCGCTGTGCCCGCCCAACGTCGACATGCCGGCTGTCAGACCCGGCGACCAGTGCGTGCAAGCCGCCACCACCACCTTCACCGGCTCACCAGGAGACTAGACTCGCTTTTAATCCCACCCTCAACACCACCACCACCACCACCACCACCTTCTTCCTCGTTTTTGTGTTCAGAATGGAAGCTCGTGCTCAAGATTAGAGAGAAAAATGAAAAACGTCAGTCTCACTTTTCGTTTTTTCACATTTTTAGTGAAACGTCATTGCTGAGAATGATGAGGACTACCACAATTTCAGTTCCAGCAATGAGCAGCATTGTGGAATGTGGTCCTTCAACTACCACCTTACTCGTTTTTGTGTTCAGAATGGAAGCTAGTGTAGCAAATAGAGAACAGAAAATAGACGAACTTCAGTCTTAGTTTCTGAACTAACGCTTTGTTAGCTTAGGCTGTTGAAATATGATAAATGAGAATGATGAGGAATACCATAGATTCAGATACTTCAGTAAGCAGCAATGTGGAATGTGGTGTCTCGTGGTTTGACGGAACAGTAAACAGAACACAATAGTCTCACTGTCCGTCGAATCACATTTTTAGTGAAACGTTGTTACTGAGATTGAATACCACAAATTTAGTTACGTCAATGAGCAGCAATGTGGAATGTGGTGTGCTAGTTTCTTGTCCAGAGAGAAGCGCGTGATTAGACTCTGAAGAGAAAAGAGACAAACGGCAGTCTCACTTTCCGTTTTCTCACATTTTTACTGAAACAGTCATTACTGAGAATGATGAGGACTACCACAATATTAGTTCACTTCAATGAACTGCAATGTGGAATCCTTGTGCAGAGAGAAGCTCGTGTTTAGAAATTTTGCTTATTATGTTTCTGGTGAATTTTAGGTTTTTTGAAACTTCATTAGGTTTTTTGAAACTTCATTACTGAGAATGATGAGGAGTACAAGAAATAACAAAAACGTGATCTTGTCCAAGCGTTGACCATAACGAAGCAATGCCTCTTTGCCTCTTCGGACCAAAAGGGACAGGGATAGTGTTCCTAACTAGACGTTGATCTTAACCCCTAACTTTCCTTAAAACCCGAAACGGGTTTTGGAGGTTCCCGCAGGAGAAAAACTCAACCAACTTTGATCATTATAATCTCACAAATGAAATAGAATGAACGGTTCAAATTTGGTATGCGAGAAGAATGTCAAAGATCTTACGGTTGAATCTTTCGAATAATGCTTAGATTGAGATTTTTGAGCTTAATTTAGAGGAAGGTCAAATTTTGTGACTTAGACCATTTTGCAACAAGGAAATTTAGGAGTTAACAAAGTGGATCTTATCCAGGTACCACTATTATATCACAAATTCAATGAGCAGTAATATGGATTGTTATGGGCTGATCTTTTTGTAAAGAATCACTGAATAAATAAATATATGTATTACGTGCAGGCACTATAAGCCTTGGCTTGGTGGTTAGGGCTTAGGCCCCCAATGAGGAGGTCGTGGGTTCTATTCCCTATGCCGGCATGGTGCTCACCACTGTAGTCCACCCAACTATTGTGGGAGGTCCTTAGACCTTGTTGTATGGGTACTTCAAAGCCCTTTGGGGGGATACTATGTCGAGTATCTTCAAGGCACTAGTAACTAGGCTAGAAACTAGCGTAGTTATAGTGTCCACCTTCGAGAGGGGAAGTAGTATTGTTCTAATTTCCCCTTGTCCGGTGGCCATCAGGATATTAGCATTACGAACGGACACTTTATTCACGCCGGCCCCTTAGAAAGGACCGGAGTTTCTATTTATCTATTTCGTGCACAGAATCTGAGGTTTCTAAACTTCACTGCTGAGGTTCGAAACACCATGATTTGAGGATCGTAATATGAGTTCATCGTGCATTTTGTAATGAAGAATGATAATGTCTATACCTGGTGCCGCCTTGCATGATATAATTGTAGAGTGTGCTTTTATAACAATCTATGTTGCATGTAACGAACGGAATTTCTTGACATGGATCCACGTTTTCTTGTGATGAAACCTCCATTAAATCATGAACTAAGAGTAACACTAATTTTGAAGCTGCTATTGACTCACAAATGAATGAATACTTATGATGAATGTCTTACGAAATGAATTGAAGGATTGATACCATGGCATAATTACACGCACGGATGCACCCCAAAGAACCCTATTGGTTATGAACCTTACAATAGAGAGAAATAAGTTCTCTTACTCTCTTATCATGAACAAATGATGGACTTTTCACAAAAGCATTCCATGCTCACGTGTATTTAATTTTTCTTAATTTTTTTTAAATTTTTTTTAAAAAAAATAAATAAATTATTATGATCTTGAACTACATGTACTATTATAATTATGGTTTTTCTTTTTACCATATGGGTACAAAGAACACGGAATCGTGAAATGATATATATTAATATATAGTATTGGATATCTATATGAGAATCATGTTCATTACTATGTATATCAATCCAATACAATATGTGCAATAATATATTATTTTGTGATATATGTAAGTGAGTAAGATTCAATTGAGAAAGATCTCAAATCATAAACATTTGCTAAGATTTTGAACTTCCCCAAAAACATCAATCTTCACATTTACAAATTGAACATTGATGACATTATTATACAACTAGACCTTTCAACACCACATTGTTGCAAACCCTACCTAATTAGGAGATTTAAGAGCCCATTCTATTTGGATAATCAAACTATCTAACTTTTGTTGCATCATAGGCAACAACTCAGTTAATTCATGTAAGATTTTGATCAATACATTTCCTTTTGCTTGTGCTTCTCTAAGGTCTTCACTGAGTGACTTCTTTATAACAATGCCTTTCCATTTATTGTTTTTGAAGTCTTCATGTTTTTTAGCAAGACGTTGATACATGGCCGTAGCCAAAAATGCTTTTGATCTTCCCTTAATTGCTTCCCTCAATCTCATCCTGTACACAAAAATGTTTGATCATCAAAATATGACTTGAAAAATAGTAAACTAAAATACAAGTCTAAAATAAGAACAATATTACTTAGCTTAAAACTGAAAACAGAAAAGTAACCTGCAATCATCTTGTTGTGATAACGCCTCGCTTAGATTATCATTCAACATTGCAACTTTTTCTCTAAGAGTTGTTTTTTGTTCTTCAAGACTTAACAATCTAGTCAAAAGTATTCAAAAGACACCAAAATAATATTATAATATATCTAAATAAGATGAAGCAAAATGTGTTTCCAATAATAATCTTGGAACTATAATAGTTCCTATCAACATTGCAAAATTGTCATTATTTCTATTTCAAAATCTAGTTACCTAAACTTTAAATGATAATAAGTTTGAATTAATATCTTAGAGGAGGAACTATTTGCGGAGTATTCAAACCTTTTATCACACTCAACAACGCTTTTATCAGTATCCCTAACATTCTTTTTTAGATCTTCAACCCCTCGTACTAGACCAGCTTCAAATCCAGTAGGACCAGGGATTCCTTTCCGGTAGGCCGATCCCTACAATAAAGAGATTTAAAGTAAGATCATAAAATGTATGATATCTATTACAACACTGATAATATAGCATCTACACTAAAATTATAGTAAGTCTAGGACTCAAAGGTTTGTCTTGGAAATCAATAAAAATTTGAGTTATTAATGGTTGAGAGTTGATTTGCTTGGCTTCAATCACACACCGTGCAAGGTGATATTCCTCACATTATCACGAATTTTAAGGAATCTAAATGTAGGATCTTGCACCTAACTTGTACAAAATGTTAGAACATTCCAATCTTGGAATCCCAATCTTGAATTCGAATTTGGGAAATTATATTGTTAAAAGTTGTAAAATAAACTCCCTTCCTTAAAGAGGAGAGCAATGCTTTGCATGCCAAAACTTAGGACTGTGGATCAAAAGTTTAGAACTTTTGGTGCTCAAAATCCATTTTGGAAACTGTACCAAGCTATGACCTCTTGATATATTCTTAAATTCAGTTTTGGTCTGATGAGCTAATATATAAAATAAAGTCTAGTTATTTTGTCAGTTGATACGCACTTCAATCTTAGCAGTAATTATTTTACGGTTGTCAACTTTTGATTCCAATATGTTGATTAGTTTCTTCCTTTGGAGATTAAGACTTTCAAGTTCAAATTGCATTCTATCAACAGATTTCTTAAGTGCTGCAAGTTCTCCAGCTCCAGCATTTGGATCTATAGCAGCCTATATCATCAACATTAACTATATTAAATGTTTGCAAAAATGTGAATACAAATGTAAGTACAAACTTAGTGCAATATTATTTGTATACTTGAGTATTACTAACTACGTTTTAAGTTATTAATATCTTTAAGTTTACAAACAACCAATTTTGAGACTCTATCTAACTTCAATTATACTCATTGTATTCAGAAACCTCGAAAATGAGCGCATGATATTTGTTGTTGATTGCGTCAAAATGGTTCATGCGAAAACGTCGGAAGTGTACTGAAACTTTTGGTTCTTAGAAAAACATTCAAGAACTATAATGAAAATATAATGAAAGAGTGACCTCATATATTTACTTACTATAATAGTCTGCTCTATTACTTTCTATATGATTGAGATGTATTACTTGAGTTTCAATTTCAAATGATATTTTGTATCTCCATAACATCACATGGTGCTCTAACTCATCTAAGTGTTGATTTGCATGGGCTTTCTCAGCTATAAAATTGTCCAATTGACTTTGCAATTCCATTGTTTGTGCTGCCAAGTCTTTAAGGGCCAAATAATGTTGAGTTTGCATATTCTCTGTAATATCATGTAATGAAGTTTCTAAGCTTTTATTTTTACCAATCAAATCGTTCAACCTATGTAAAAAATCATTAAACAATTTCATCTAAGTTCTAAACAATTGTGATTAGATTAAATCTAGATGCTTAAAAATGTACACAAAATCTAAAGTACTATTTTGATAGCTAAAATGAGAATATTATTAAGGCAATGTTATTATTGAGAATTTCGTTTTTCAAGAAGCTAAAGCCAAATTACTCTATGATTACTCCATAACAATATTAGAAAAAAAATGTAGATTTCACAAGCTTTGCAAATTAGTACTCAAACTCATAAGAGGTAAAGAAGGAAAGCTAAAATCAAGTTGATGGAGACAATACCTGACAATATAATTTTGTTTCTGGCGTATTCCAATTTGTAAGTCTTTTATTGCTTTCGCTAGCATGTTGTATTGAATATCAACTCTATGTCTTCTTTGAGTTAATACGCCTTGATCATATGCTGCTCGTTGTGCTTTTTCAGATAAAGTATTCACATCATTTTGTAGAACTACTTGCGAAGTTTGCAAGGATAACCATCGCTTTTGAGCCTCATTGGATTCTTTCATTTTTTGACTGATTTCTAACTTCAAACTGTATAACATAGCTTCCCATGGAGATGATGCACCAGCATCGGCATCAAAGTTTGCTGTCAATAGTTCATACTTTCTATTCAATCTTATAATTTCCTTAGTTTTTATTTCTACTTCTCGGCCTTTTTGTTTGATCTCAGCATCAAATTTGGATATGAGATTGTATTTTGCAGCAACATTATCATTTACGGCTTTTAATGCTGAAGCAACATCTTGGTTATATGCTTGAACTGCAAGAATGTCGCAACGGATTCGTGAAAGTTCATGGTTTAAACCAGTGGCCATCTCGTCTTCATCTTTGACTAACCTTCTCAACTCAGTGATATTAGATACAAATGCTTCAGCTCCTTTTTCTTCAAGAATTACTTGCTCTGATAACCTTGTTAAAATTTTAGTTTCAAGTTCATGTATCTTTGTTGTTTCTCTTCTATATTGTATATTAATTTCCTAATGATCAACATCAAGATATGTGAGAATAGTGATTTGCATCATTGTGAAATAGTTTTATCATAAATGGAATTACATAATGTTAAAATGATGATCATATCACACCTTAATTTCAGCTTCCATTTTCTTGATTTCCTCTTCAACCAATTCAACTTTGCCTCGTATACTTTCAACCTTAGCATGGATTTTGGCATAATTTTGCTTTACTTTATTACGTTTCCCTGCAATGATCGCTATATACTTGTTTGTTTCCTTCATGCCGCTATCTATTTTTAAAAATTGAAATCTGGCCCTCTCATTTAAATATGACCATGCTGCAGTGTCCTTTAAGTACCTTTTCTTCTCCGTTAATATTCCAAGTTTTGACTCCCCTTGTTGATGGATTGCCGTTCTTAGTATCTAATGCATTCAATTGGAATTTTGTCTATTTGAGATCATATCAAGTAATATAAGTAATAGTTTGAGACATTCTTTAGCATTTATTTTAAAGATTTACTTGAGTATTTTTTTAGTTTATGCATTATATTGGTTTTAGAGAGAAATATGTAAAGAATCTCTATAATATTAATGTATATACATCAATGAAATCATAAATGAGATTTGAAAATTGTACATTTATATGTACCACATTTTTATGTTTTTTTAAGCTATGTTTTGTTTGTAGACTCAAGTAGAGATTAGTATGTAACATATGATATGGCAGATAACACTTCAATCAATTGAAGTTTGAACCTTCATAGCATTATCACATCGAATCAAAACAACCAAAGTGGAATTCCATTGAAATGTGAGTTGTCTCTTTTCCGCATGTATCGAACCCATTTCTATATCTGCTTCTCTAAGTGCAAGATTTGCTACATTTGTTTCCCTTTTCTGAGCTGAACAAATATTTCAACATTCATTTCATTCAAAATTAGTTGCATGATTTCATATTTTTGAGAGTTTTTTTTTTTAAAATTTTGTGAATGAAATGCATATGTATGTATATCTTCAAAATAAAAAATTGTACTTGTAAACATGAGAATACACCCCATGTCTAATTTTATTACTTTACTTTAAAGTTATGTTAAGTCAAGACCACTAATGATGAGATACTAAGGATTATATACATCATACATGACTTTTTCTCGTATATTTGAAAAGTACCTTCATATTGTGCTTTAGCCATGGCAACTCTATTACTAATGATCTTGATACGATCTTGACATTCATCAATGATTATATCTTGCTTCTTTTTTAGAACTTCTATCGCAATCACTGCCTCTTCTGTTGCATATGTAGCACGCCTATTTAATGCAACATCACCTCTAAGGGTTTCATTGTGACGCTCAACGACTTTCAGAGAATTTGTAATATTATCAAGTTCTTCTCTAGTCTCCGTAGTTTTTTGTATTAGGTTGGTATGCTCCGTAAATCGTAAGTTCCAATGCTTTTGAGTTTTGTCCATATCTTCATTAGCCTGTTATTTAATGATGTTTTTTTTAGTAACATGTAAGTCTCAAAAAATTGTAGGACATAAATGTTATTATCTCTTTTTTAGGTGTAAATTCATTCATAACAAGGTTGTTTTGACCTTGGCATGACCTTGAGTTGCAATTGCAAGAGCACTGGTTGTTTTGTTCAAGCTTGCATGGAGACTTGAGAGATTGCATTGCAGATCATACAATTGTACTCCTGCTTCTTCGCGATCTCTTGTTGCGCGTAGCAATTGTCTCTTTTGCTCATAAATTTTGTCATCAAGCTCATTTTTTCTATCCAATAATTGTTTCTTGAGCTTCTCTTGCACTTGTGCCAACACTTCATTTTGGCGCATATGATCATCTGCGCTACTCGGTGGATTGGTCTCCGATAAGGTTTCTGATTGTTCAATGTCTAAAGGATTATTGCTACCAGCATCAGTAGCCATGGCACATCAATTTATCTTTGTAATAGAATCCAACTTGTTTTTCATGCAAATTCTATGTTATTTTTGAGGATGTCACTTGATTCAATCCACATTGTGTATTTAATCTTGCACCAGTAAGAATCTACATAAACAAAAGGATATGTTAAGAATATCAATAGAATCATTTGTAGAATTTCAAGCATGATGGTTTTATCAGAAGATCTTATTACACCAAAGAAAACCTCCTTTTATTTTTGTGTATTTTTTCATGAAAAGCTACAAATTAATAAACACAACAAGCTATGATTCAAGGAACCTTCTTATTGTCATGAAGTTTCCATAAAAAATGTAGAAATATATATTGTTATAGCAACAAATGCAATCTCAGATTAAAATATAGTTTGAAATCTAAAAAGATTAGAAACCATAAATTCAAAATAATTGCATTTATTATTGCAAGCACATCACACTCTAATAAGTATGAGCTAATTTGAGGTTTTTCTTAACAATAGTTAGGATAAATGCAAGAACCTTCTTATCATGAATTGAATTTATATGACAAAAGCTGGTACGGTGGTACATTTATACACTTAAAAAGCTTATGGTGAATTTTATATAAATGATTGATATGTCTATTATGAAACATGGTTTTCAAATTAGATTCAATCCCGATGATCTATAAACACACTTGAAACTTGAAGCACAAAAGCACTTGTATGTAAAATAATAACTTGTGCATCATAGACCTTTTTTCCTTCATCATATCACCAAATGCAAGTGTACAAAGTTGGAACTTTTGGCACCTTGAAGAAGAATCTTTTGATTAGAATGACTCACTGCAATCACTTCAAGACTCCAAGTATCATCATCTCATTATTCGTATAAACTAGAGCTATTCAAAGACTTTTGAGCACTGGACTTATATGTATTATTGGGAAAAGTGAAACTAATTTCAAAAAATGAGGTACCCAATAATCATGAACTTCATTCATTATACGTATATGTAATCTCTAATTTTTCCAAAAGGGTTGTTGAAAAGAGCTCAACAAAGTGCTAATATCATTAATTTTTATTTTGGTGAATCACTATAATGGATTAAGTTGATATGGTCAATGACAAAACCCTAATTTCATTTGTTATGCAGTCAATGAGGAGAGAGCATGTCTAACAAATGTTTAACAAATGAAGGCATGTTTTTACTTTGCATAAGTTTACTTCATGTTGAGTATGTTAAAAGTGTTATACTGTATCGTTCTTTCTATTAGGTAGACTTTAAATAATCCCCTTGTTCGAAGATAGTATCTCATACCTGAAAGACATTCTCGTTGAAGTTTGTACACTGTAAATCATATTAAATTATGTAAGCCAAGATTATATTCTCTTTGTCAAATGAATTTGTGAACCATATTGGAACAAAATATGTTGAACCAACTAATGTCAAATCTTTCAAGTTGAAAAGTCTAGCAATAATCTTAAGATTTGTGCAAGAGGTGATTCATCTTAATTTATTTTATTTCAACTCCTAGACAAGTTGTGATACTCCTTGCCATTCTCAAATTTCTCTCTACATTTTTACATTTTTAGGTTATTGCACGTTGCTCAAGTGCGCAATATAGTGAGCAACTTGGGCCGCACTTACTATCATTTTCACTGATAGAAAAGCTCTCCTTTGTCACTTAAACCATTTGACTAGTTTATGGTTGTTTATATCATAGAACATGGTTTTTCTACCAGTATTTCAGCTCGCTCATACGGCTATATTTTGAAATCCCCAAACATGTTATTATTTTCTATTTTGAATTTGATCTTAATGAACCCAACCATGGAATCTTTTTTAGAACTCTCCAATTAGTCTATCCATCAATTTTTATCACATTTGAGTGTATGGATCTTAAGTTACATTTAGACAAAGTTTTCATTTTTGCAAAAACAACATATTTATGGCCGAATTCAAGTTTAGGGGTTAAACTTCCCAAGGCAAATTTCAAGCTTGTTTTCTTCTCCCTTACAAGCGAAGACATTGTGTAGGTAGAGGCAAAACAATGCACCAAGTGACCCATCAAGATAAAGCATTCACATTCATCATCAATGGCTACATGTATTAAATTGATGAAATGCGGTTGTGTAGTCAAGACAAAGACATGTCTCTAGATGTTATAGCACACTCTTGTTGAAAAATTAGGCTTTAAATTTCCTTGATTTGTCGAATTGCGAAGCTTTGTGCAAAGTCACAGGGTTAAATTTACCAAGACAAAGAATATTTTAGAATTGGGTGATAATACTTTTCCATGATGTAACTTCTTTCAACCATAGTCAAGTTTCTATATTGCTGTAAAATTTCTTGCTAGAGATTTTGCTTTTCTCATACTGACGTGCACAATTCAATTATTTTCAAGAATTTGCTAGCAAGATATCTATGGAGCTCCATACTCTCCTTCTCCACAGACGAGGAATATGTGCACAGAGATACACAAACCAAAATGTTACACTTTTGAGAGGCAAAGTTTTTTACAAGAACATTCCACATTTTGATATAAAATGTAAATGGTCATATTAAATATAAAAATATATTCAACCAAAAGCAAAAATAGGGGTAAAACATTCAACCCATAAATACCTTATTACACATTCCTATAACTATCTAAAAGGTTGAGCAAGAAAATAAAGTATTAACCCCTTGGAATCTAAGCGTGTTTTGGAACTCCAAAAGCTAAATCTGAGATTTTCCACCACCCCAATGAATTAAGGTATGGGCAAATGTTTTAATATAGTTGTACACTTTTAACCATAACATCTTAGCCGTTAGATTTGTGCACCATTTGTGAATCTTAACACTCAAAGCTGATGCAAAACTTTTTGTGGGCATTCTTTGAAAGACATTGTTTACTTTGTGTTAGGGAAGAACCAATGTTCGTTACTCTAAACATTTTGCTCATGTATTTCTCCATGTAGATTACTAAGTTGAGCCTACCCTTAGAAAATCTATAGACTCTTTTGACTTTTTTATCCTTCATACGATTTATTTTCTAAAGAGAATCATAGAAGCAACAACTGGGTAAAATATAAATTATGTTAATTGTATTTGATTTAAGGAAGTAGGAACAGTTAGGAAGTGCCTCTATTTGATTTTGATCTTGAGGCTCTTCTCTTTTCTTTTCTTTTATATATATATATATATATATATATATATATATATATATATATATATATATATATATATATATATATATATATATATATATATATATATATTTATTTCTAATTTTTTTAAAAATAGATTTGACAGATTGTGAAGGAAAAAAGATACAAAATTACAAAAAAAAAAAAATTGAACTTTGGACTTGTAGAATTCAAAGAATGCGCTTGTGCAACTCATGAAGGTTTCAACTTGGGTCAATTGGAAATCTGGATAAAAATTCGGTTTTGAACATTTTGAAAGAGAATATTAATAATATGTTCAAAGTGAAATCTTCCCCGAGTTTAGGCTTTGAAGCTAATATTTGCATTAAGGAACTCAGAAATTGGATATGAATTTGAAGTTTTTCCTCATACACCTTGTATGATAGGGAACACCCGATGAAAATCTAAGGGAAAAATATGAGTTCTAACCCTTCATCTATACTGCTTGAATTAGTAAAAAGTCATTTTGACTTTCTTAGATTTGTAGAGTTGAACGATACATAGAGGTCTTAAAAAATACAATGACACGGTGCCAAGATTGTAGCATGCTTGGTACACGAGAAAGCTATTAGAATCATCAATAGTTGTATTTGCATGAAAAGAAAGTACTCACATGATTAAAAAAAAATTACTCCTTAAATGGGCTAATTCTTCTAAAGCTCAAGAAAATTTATTTGGATACTATCAACTCCTAATCTTCCTCTCTTGTTTTGATATTCTCACACTCTTATGATATCAATTGCTACATTTCTGCATATACTTTACACATTTTCCAGAATTGATTCCGTTGGTCACTTCTAATTGAGCTCCGCATTCTAGAATTCGAGCGGTTACTGAGCTTCCAACCTTATCATTGATTAGAACCGCTTGAACATGGGTCGATGGGGCAGTCTTCGAAAAGATGCTGACAGAAAAGCCTGTAGCTTGACTACAACATTGTTATGGGCATGTGTCGAAGCAGCTGCCAAGTACCAACGCAAAAAGCAGACTAGTCTTTTCTGCCATGTGGACCGCCTATCTCGCCACCACATGCCGCTTCCACTTTCATTAGTCAGACCTGCTGATTCTTCCGCTTAATAGTGTCGTTCGAAACACCGCACTCCATAAGATTGATGCCCTTCCATCTCTCCGGATTCTACATTCAACTTCTACAGCTTGTCAGAATTACATTGAGTTAGTACCTTGCCCGCACCATGGCCACCATGTCGATGACTACGCTCTCCGGATCAGCCATGGCTACTCCTGCTACCACTCTTTCCTCCTCTTCTACCGTCGCCTCCAGAGCTTCGAAAGTCGTCAGTCTGCGATCCCCGGCGAGCTCGGATGCTTCAAGAATGTTGGCAGTTCGAGCCAGTCATGCCTCTGAGGTGAGAATCTGGGACCCAGAAATTGCTCTCATTAACAACTTCACTGAATTGCCTTGTGCTTGCATTGCCAGGAGCAATGCAGTATGGGATCGTAGAAAGGATAAATTGTACTGAAGAGTTATATTTTTGACAGGAGCATGTCTCGAAGGTTCGTGTAGCTCTAGTAGCCACTGGGGCAGCAATTGCGATGAGCATGGGTTCCATGGGAGGATCCGCCATAGCTTTGGACATCAACAGTCTGATCGACAACGTGAAGGATCTGTCCAGCAACATCCAGAGCTCGGACGGGGCCACGGAGTTAGCAAAGCAAGCAGCACAGCGGATGGCAACGAGCGCGGCACGAGACCTCACGTCCGGAGACGCAGACACCAAGACCAGCAAGCTGCTAGACAACGTGAAGGAGCTGGCGGGCAACTTATCCAACAACCAGGAGGCCAAGGATGCAGCCATGGACATCGCTAAGAACAGTTCGAGTTCCGATGGCAACACTGTTGGTATGGTGGTGGACGCCATCAAGTCCGGATTGGATGGCCAGAACGCGGTGCAGAACGGGATGCAAAACGCGGCTGTGGATGCCGCCAAGGGTGCCGCACGAAATGCTGCTGGTGAATTTGCCAACAATGCCAAGAACCGCATTGGAGCTGAAGCTGGCAAGGCTCTCTTCAATGTCTTCACAGGCAGTGGCGATGACAAGTAGAATGTAGGCAGCTTGTATCATTCTGTAGATTGAGCCGGAGTGTGTGTACAAAGTGAGTGTATGTATAATCTTCCTGGACTACAATTTTGTTCAGTTACCTGCCGTGTGGTGAAGATCGTTTGGAAGGTAGATGGCCCACAAGCCACAAAACCCGCCGCACCCACTGTAAGCTGTCGTCTTGGACGGCGTATTTGCCTCTTCAATGGATCCAACATCTCTGCCATCACCTAAATTGATGACTTCTTCTGACTTTTCTATTTTCTTCAAGTCAGAAATGTTGAATCGTTTCATATCCATGATGAGGAGCACAATGTGAATTTCTCATCTTTGTCGCCCCTTCATATTTCAAGAGTCTCATTTATAATTGAGGTAAATAGCGAATTACATATGACGCTACACTAAGCGCCTCTAGCTACTTTGAGATAATTTGCTCAACACTCAATACACTGAGCAACCAACAATATTTTTTGTAAACGTACTAATTTTAAGGATGCAAATAAACTTTATGAATTGGTAGAGTATTACTATGTGCAACATCTCACTATGGGTCTTATGTATTAAAATTTATTGATTAGCATGAAATCATGTAGAAAATCTGATAATGGAAGCTCATTGATGCACCATGTTCAGTACACCCTAGATTTCAACAGAACATTGTTATTATGTTACCGTGGATGAACGAAAGCTTAGCACATTCATCCGTCTGCGGGGGCTCCCTTTGGAAAGTGAAGAAGCACAAGCTGAAGCAGAAGAGAAGAGTTGCCTCATATTATGAGTTGCCGTTCTTTCGCTTCAAGGCGAGCGATCTCGGCGCCTGCTTCTTTCGAAGGTATGTCATCTCGTTATCCAGCTTCTCAATAAAATACCAGAAATGCCAGGAGACACTACGTTTCTTCCGAGTGTTTTGAGAATCTCCATTTCATTCAGTGTCTTTATTGCTCAACTGAAAAGTAAAAGCAAAAATGTATTCCAATTAGAAACTCACCTTCAAGTCTTCTCAATAAGAGCAGTAGAATCTTGTAATTTTAGAAGACGAAAAGACTATTTACTAATTTGGTGAGTTTCCTATAAGCAATGGAGCACTTTGACATTGTTCAGTAGATTGCTGTTTTCAGTGCACGATCACATTTTCAGAGAAAAGCTGGCATTGAATTGGAGTGTCATTATCTCTTTCGCGTACACAATTGTTCGTCGCTTTTTTCCAGTGATCGAGCGGGTACATGCAGTAATGGAAGCATTACTCTATTTTGTAGTTTTGAGTTTGCAATTTTAGGTCAGTTTACTGTAGAAACGGAGATGGAGTAGCTGGAGACTTTACAAAGTTTTACGTACTTTCATGCATAAGTGAACGAGCAAGAAGATTTCGATTTTTAAGAGTTTCTGGCGTCGTATTGTAGTATATTGTTTGTAAAGATCGACGCTGTTCGGAGAATAGACGATGATGTGCTGAGTGCTTCTAATTTTATTCTGAGTGAATGGGGGCGGGAATAGGTTGAAACTTTTTCAGCCATGAGGCAATGCTACTGTCAGGAGTCTTATTTTCACAGTTGTAAGGTTTCATGATTGGTCATACTGTGATCGAGGGTTTTTGTTACAGCGCGGCCAGTAGATTCATCGTGCTGAAATGGGTGCCATTTTTTAAAGGAGCAGCTCCTGTGATTTGATAGATGATGCCAGCTAAGAAGTTCTGATCACATGTTCATCTCATGATAGGGCAAGATAGTCCTTTTGCATCTTTTGATATATGTAGGGGTGTAGAGCTAGGTTACACGCTTCAGAGACGGGAGTCAAATTCTCTTGGAAACAATCGTCTAATTCAGTGATATTTAACAAGCTAATGCTTTGTTCCTGTGTAAGCAAGAGCTCAACGTGTTGACAGATTTTTGTTGTTGCTGACAGAAGATTGGAGAAGCAGGAAATACGGTTTGTGTGGATGGATAGAATCAGAAGTTGCTCACTAGCACTTCTCCTCGTTTTTCCATTTGTTAGAGAGGCTTGTGATCCAAGACAAACAGCTACCTCGTCGCTCCTGCCAGTAAAGAGTCCGAAACATCTTTGAAATGTTTTAGTTTGGTTGAAGAATACTTGTAGTTATAACCGAAATGGAGGATTTCTGCCTCAAAGAGGATGAAACGGTTGCACAGCTCATGTCGATGGGATTTGAGCACCATCTGGCGCTGGAAGCAATAAGGAATCCAAAGCTGCACTCTATCGGTGATATGGTGGACTACTTGTTAGCTGGAAATTCGTCTTGTGGTGTGGAATGTCCTCTGAAAGAACAGACGAGGGATTTGCAAGAGAGTAACTGCAAAAGCAGGGTGAACCCTGATCACGATGTCTGTAATATGTGGAATTTCAAAGAGAAGGTGAAAGCGACCTGTAGTGATGATGCTTGTGTAAAAGTGGAGACAGGTAGCATGAAAACGTCAATAGAACCTCCTATCGAAGTTGCGGAGCATTCTAGGGAAAAAGGAGGGGTTAACAAGCAAGGGTTTTGGGTTCAAGAAGCTGGTGCGTGGGGAGGCTTTGACGATGAAGTCTTTGATGACGAGGAACATCTTCAAGGAACTGATACGGCGGAGGAAAATATCGTTACTCGTGTTTGTGTGCCAATTGTACCGAAGAAAAAGCTGGTCATAGGGCTCCAGTCTGAATCAGGCCGTAATCACAAACCACCTTTGAGAAATGAAGCAGGAGTTTCAGGAAAACATAACCACTTACATGGAGCTGATATGCCTCGAGATGAGAGGTTGATTGGACAGGAGAAAACTTCCGTTGACGCTGGGAAGTCGACATATGGCGCAGGGAAGCTCACATATAGACTAACAGGAAGAACATCTGGTGAAACTCAGGCAAGTGCTCGTAATGGGCACTTACTCGATTCTCTGCAGGAATTTCCCAGTGGCTCTAATAGCTGCCAAGAGTTCCGGGTTGTGCAGCGTGGACCGGTAAAACCTATTGTTACAGACGGGAATAGTCCCCAATGTGGATCAAAACGGTCCCCTGTGAGTGGCTCTCCTACCTCGAATTCATCCGAATCTGCCCGAAAACGGTGTGCAGTGGACCGACCTGCCGCTCCCGAGGTTCTCATACCTGACTATTCCTCGACCGGTTGCAGAGACTCATCAAATATTTTCAGCGTCAAGCCGGAACCAGAACAGGTTGTGAGCCTTGAAAGTGAGAAGAGTAACAAAGCTCCACCCAGCAATGCCCACAGGTCTTTTCCTCGATGTTAACGGATAGGTGGTTTTTGTCAGTTTTTTGAATCAGCTTTGGAGTTTCAAATTGTACGCCTATTGATGTTTCTGGCAACTGTAATGTCTTTCATTTCTCAAAGTTAAAGTAGTAGTCTGGAGCTTCAATATAGGAGTCAGGAAACAAATAAAGCATATACCTTGACACGCTTTCACAACCTCTTAACCGGTCTATTAGTTCTCATTTCTGGATTTCCCGCATAGCTACGTGAGTGAATTTTGGGCTGTCTTGCAGGTATTCGAAACCGGTGGAGTGCAAAGTAGAAACTGGATATGCTGAACTAGCAGCAGATGTGAAACCTGTTATAGAGAGTAATGATTCCCTTGTTTTAGGAGGAAAGATCCCAGTGTCCAACATAAAAAGGTCCACGAGGCTCAAAAATGTGGTGGAGACTGAAGATGTGGTGCCACAAGGTTTAAGACTTTATAAAAATCGTCATATTGACGAACAGGTATTCCTCTGCTGCGTTAGCATTTCATGACCTTAAATTTTTTTTTTGTATCCTACACTGACTCGTAATTTTTGTACTAAATTGACTTTTGTGTTTCTTAATTGTATGGTATTAAATTAATCTCTCATTTTGTGCCCTTAAGCCGCTTGTTTTTGTGAGCATTTGGTTGGTGTCGTGATCATTACCTTAAGCAATTTACTTGCTAAAGTGTTGATTTGGTTTCAGGACATCTCGGGCTTGAGGTTTTAACTGCTGATAGTGCATGGTGATCCATCAGGAAACTGTTGCTCGGAAAAAGAGGAAGCAAGGAATTGTGCAAGTGAAGCCTGATCCAGATGGTCCTCGTGAGGGTGCATCAACTTATATACTAAGCAAGTTACATGGCGGTTCCACTCCCAAGCTTGTGGAATGGGAGAAAGCGGCTCTCACTGCTTTGCGGAAGTATTTTGGCTACCAGGAGCTAAAAGCTTTCCAAAGAGAGGCGCTTGAAGCATGGGCAGAAAATCGTGACTCTTTCGTTCTTGCTGCTACTGGCTCGGGTAACGCTTCGAGTTCTTATTCATTAAGTCTGTTAATAGTTTCTTCTAGTTGACCTGTTGACTTGATGTTTACCGCATTGTACGTAGGTTTGTAGCAGAGTAATCTTACATGAGTCCTTGAAAGATAGCGCTCACCACCGCAATTATTTGTCGAGCACTTGGCACCAGCATTTAGGTGGTGTATCGTTTTTGCAGTTGGTGACTTAAGACATTACTCAATTTTGTCTAATGGTGCTTGCACCTGATCTTACAGATGTTATGTATTGTAGGCAAGTCCTTATGCTTTCAGCTCCCAGCGTTGATGACCGGAAAGGTAGTCATTGTGGTTTCCCCACTCATCAGCCTTATGCACGATCAATGCTTACAGCTAGCGCGGCAGGGAGTGTCTGCTTGTTTTCTTGGGTCCGGCCAAGTTGACAAGACAATTGAGCTAAAAGCCATGGCCGGAATTTTTAACATTGTTTATGTCTGCCCGGAAACTCTTCCAAGGTAAGGCTGCTCCCTGATTCATCAATTTGTTGATGTACTTCACGAACATATGGCGACGCATAGAACAACTTTGTCCTGAGGAGGCTTTTGGGCAGGCTGGAGAACTACTTGCAGGGTCTGGCTCGAGGCAAGGGCATTGCTCTCTTTGCAGTGGACGAGGCACATTGCATTTCCAAGTGGGGGCACGACTTTCGTCCAAGCTACCGGTACACTCTCTTTTAGATGATTCTGATCGTTCGAGTAATGTTCTGTCAGCATAGGGGAAACTCTTGACGAAGTTTTTAGAAGAAACTGCCCAGCTATTTATGTATTTGTGTTTTTAGTTGAAGTTGCTGTACTCGCTCTTGATGAATTTCGGAATTTGATCACTAACTAGTAATATTGCGTCTACTTTGCATTTTATCTTATCCGAGGTTTCTGTTTTTTGTAGACAACTATCCATGCTTAGGGATAAGTTCAAAGTTGGCTCCATTCCGGGATTGAAGCATCAAATACCCATTATGGCGCTGACTGCCACTGCAACTCCTTGTGTTCGGGATGATATCTTGAAGTCCTTGGGAATTGCTGGTGGGCATCCAAGAATTGTGCTCACAACGTTTTTCAGGCCAAATCTATATTTTTCTGTAAGTGGAGTAGGCTCTGGTGATTCTAACAACATCTTGATGCTGGTTTAATATTGCACTTAGGAGCACATCATGTGCAGTACCTCAGCAGTCTCAAATTTGAATTGCAGCGATGTCTGCATGCATCAGAATTGTACGTAGTTATTTTTCTCATTTTCCTACAAATTCATCAACGTCAAAATTCGGCCATCTTGTTTTAGGTACACCACAGTAAGACCACGAAGGAATCATCTTATGAGACTGATTTTGCATCTCTTATCAAGACGTATTCCAAGGATGGAATTGGATCTCAGCAAACAGCTTCTCGATCAGGAGGGAGTTTGCAACAAGGGAGCAATGTTTTCAGCCTTAACCAGGATAACCGTAATTTGCAACCGGGCCTTTCCCAGTTAGGAGAAAGTACCCTAAGCAGTCCAAGTGTTGCTTGGCCTAATATTGATGGCAACAAGGCCCTTGGCAAAGAATTGGCTTCTGACGACGATGTGATCGTCTTGAGTGACGAGGATAACGAAGAGGACTCGAGTGGGGAGGGTGATGAATTTGAGGAATATGATGACGATGGTATTGAGCTAACAGCTCAGTTCTTGGAGGATGAGGATGAAGACGAGAGGCTTGGTGGTGATTGCTATGGTAAGCTTCAGTCTTCTATCCAATTGCTCGTTCTCAGTGTTGCAGTTTCTGGTTAAACGATGAATCAAAATTTTTACTTAACCCTAACAACCCCTTGATGCAAAATTGTCAAAATTACCAAAAATGAGCTTCTTTTACTTCAGGTTAAGAAATATCAATCTAAGCGTTTTTTAGAATATCTAACCGTAGGATCATTGGAGTTGACTTGAGATTTTATTAACGTGTCAAATCTGAACCGTTCACTCTTCTTCATTTGTGAGATTGTAATGGCTGAATTACTTCCTGCGGGGATCCTCAAAACCCAAACCCATTTGGGTTTTAGGGATTCTCAGGTGTTAACGGATTGTTTATTCTTGAATTGCTCCTCAAGCCTCAATGTATGGACTCTTCATCGTACTTAGAGGAGTCTGCCTGTTCGAGATGACTTGACAACTTTTTGTCTTGTAGATAGCATCATGAGTTATTGTAACTCTCAACCTTGGCTGCTCGCAGCTGAGAGTGGAGAATTTAGCGGCCGTGGTGCTGCAGTGGAGAAATCTGCTGGTCAACATAGTAGCGGAGCAACGAATATGGGAGATGGTCCCACCATTATATACATGCCAACAAGAAAAGAAACTGAGGCTGTTGCAAAGTTTCTATGCAACCATGGCGTTGCTGCTGCTGCTTATCACGCTAAGGTAATATTACCGAGAAGAGGAACCAGTGCCTGCTGATATGGCCAAGTACGACTTGTGTTAGAGTATAACCTTCAGTCCGAAGCGTATGGATACTGAATTGTTACGTTCCTATCGCTTCTTGTGCAGTTGCCTAGAGCTCATTTAAGGCAAGTACACGATGGATTTCATGGAGACACTTTACAGGTCTTGTTACCTTGGCCTCTTTGCAACCTTGTCTTGATGTTGTCACGTCCTGCTCCTGGATCAGCCAGCAATTAAATACGTCTGTGAGCTCCCTGGTTGGGATGCACTTCAACTTGTCCTATTCGCATGTCCGTAACTTGTGAAGATATTCTTTTTCTTGCAGGTGGTTGTTGCCACTATTGCATTTGGAATGGGAATAGACAAGCCAAACGTAAGGCGTGTGATCCATTATGGGTGGCCTCAGGTCGGTAACGATCTCTTTCTGACTTCTTGGTGTGAAGGCTTGTATCCAATTCTCTTGTGAATAGTGCAATGTTCGAACTCTGTGATCTACTTTGCTTTGTAAGACTAAATGCGAGAACATTGCTGAGTTGGTGGCTAAGCGGAGTCAGACAGTCGTCTACTTCAGTCATTAGTCACTGATCTGGCTGATATTTTATCTTCAGATATGATATGTGAGTTGCCTTGGCCTATATCAAAGAACTTAAGTAAAAATGTAAACATTGACGCAGAGTTTGGAGGCATACTACCAAGAAGCAGGTCGAGCTGGTAGAGATGGTGCTCGTTCAGATTGTGGTACGTGTCTTTGAACTCGAAAGCGATAAGAAGTTACCGAACTAAGTTGATAATTCGCATCTTTCGGACGTTTGGCTACTCAGATCAAACGTGAGCATATCTTGATTTTTAGTTTGTAGTGTTATTCTATCCACCGAAAGTGGTCTGCCAGTTCTTACGAATGGTTAGAATGCATCTGCAAGTGGCAGTCACTGAGTTGCGTCTGGTTGATGTTCGACGATACAGTCTCGTTTCTGACGGGAATCTATTCCTCCATTTTGTAGTGCTCTACGTTGACATGACAGTTCTGCCTTCATTGCTGCCCAGTCGCCGAGATGCTGCGCAAACAAAACATTCACTGGAGATGCTCTCTCAATGTTTCAGGCATTCACCGTCCCTTGCCATGTCCAAATTTGACGACTTATTTATCTTGCCATGAAGAATCCTCTCTTAGCGCCTTGTCAGTGGAGTCTAGTCGCAACTAGCCTTCCTGCGTGCATGCATGTGCATGATTGTACATTGTGTTGACTGACTCAGGTTTGGCAAGCAGGTATGGTATTCATCAAGACTGTTGCAGGGTGCATGTTATCCTTCAATACTTCGGCGAAGTGCTGGAGAGTGGCCTATGCAATATGTAAGTGTCACTCGCTCGATTAGCACAACCTATCAGTCACTCGTTTTTTCATGATTATCAAGAGATTTCTTTTATTTTTCTTCCGTCTAAGTTTGAGGTAGAACTTCTTGTTGATGATGAATTGCACTGATCGTCAGCACGTTGGTCTCTCGGCAGGTGTGATGTATGCATAAATGGCCCACCTCCTACTCAGAACCTAACCAGAGAAGCTGAGTTGCTACTGACGGCAATTTCTGCCCAGGCTCAGGTGATCTTTAAAGCAACGTTCGCCGGCTATGCATTAGAACATTCAGTGACCAGTTGTTTATCAGAACATATATTAGGACCTTTGCTTCTCCGAGAGCCATTCCTCACAATTAACTTGAGCCTGCGTTAGGGCCACATCAAATATATATTATGGTTGATAGTTGTTCTTAGTATAGTCGAGTCTTTATGATGGTGTGGACAAAATGCAGAGGGAAGGTGCCTCGGGAGTACAACCAAAAGAGCGAACATCAAGAGGTAGAGGTAGAGGGAGAGCTGGTAGTCCATCGACGAGACCCACAGGGCCAACCATAAAAGATGTTGTAGAACAAGTGGAGAAGCAGGTGGGGTGTGCTTTACCGATATCTAACATGCTTTCCTAAAATGAAAGAAAGGGATCTCTCGAGACGGCATTATCAGTTTTGTCATTGCTTGTCATCTCTTAGCATCACTTCCGTATCAAATCGTCGTGGTGACATTGTGCAGGATCTACAGAAGGATAGATTATGGTGGAGGGGCTTCGTTCGCATTCTTGCTGACCGTGGATACATTCGGAATGCCGTAAGTGCACCTTCTGCTCACACAATCGTAGATTGCGTCCATTTACGGCATCACAACTCTTTTTCTAATGATCGAGCTCTCGTGCAGCTTGGGTTGCAATGCCTTTGGAATAAAATAATAGACATTCTATGTGCATTCATGACAATTATCAACTGTACTCGTTCTGCTTCACTTGTTATCTTTATGCTGGTCAGTGCAAGTGATTTATGTGTAATATTTGTATCAATGGCATTGGAGTGTGTCTTGTTAAGCTAACGTCAGTTTATCAAGCTAAGTTTGTCAATGTAACCTTACGGGGTTCCTTTGGAACTCTAAACCAACGCCATATACGTTCTTTTCCTGAACAGCCTCATCATCCTCGGATTGGGAGTTCTAATCACATGGTTGATGCAACTAGTGCTATGAAGGTCGTTGTTTTCTAATTGAATCTTGATTCCACAGACATCAACGATCACGAACAAGTTGTTGGTACCCACCATCAAGAACCCTGTGCTCACCGCCAAAGGCCATGAGTTCCTGCGTACGCACAGGAGCAGCTTGTCACAGGATGGTGGATCCAGGCAACCTTTGTTGGTGCACTTAGAAGGTGACATGGTTCAAGCGTTGCGAAGCTTTCCCAGGACCGGTAGATCAACAGAAGAAGCCAGGAGTTGGGGCAGGGGTTGGGCTGACCCCGACACTCGCCGTCAGCGTCTCACAAGTAAGCGTGGCAGAGGTAAAGGGAGTCGAAAAGGTACTAGTCATAGGGGAAAGTCTCGAAGACACAAGTCTCACCGCACAACTGAGATGAAGACCGGCGTCTGGGGTCGCCTTGCAAACAAGCTAGGTATGAAGAGATCGTAAAAGACTAGGTATGAAGAGATCGGAAGAGCACGGGCTTACAAGAACTCGGTCCCATTTTTCCTAGTCTATTTAGGTATTAGATTATTAGTTTCACATCAGGCAGGCAATCTTCAACCCGTGGATCATATCGCTGGGTTTATCAGCAACTCCCATCGCCGTTGGCTATCGAAGATTCAACAACTGAAGTCCTTATTCTGACGGTCTTTCCACTGTCTCCTTTCAAGAGTAGAAAAAGAGTAAGCTCAGCTCCATTTTACCTCATTTTACTCTTTGAAGTCGAATGTACGAAGTCTTAGCCGAAGTGCTCAAAGCCTTGGCAAAGTAGGCTACCTATTTAGTGAAAGGGTTTTAAAAGAAAGTGTGTGACGTTTTGCTGAAGTGCTCAAATGTTGATGTAGTGATGTTTAATACTCGTAAGTGTAACATTGGTTTTTGAGAGATGCAATGTTATTTGGGACGGGGAATAGACCTCGGCAATTTGGATTTTAGTGATGTCACTCATGGTGTAGTTGAAAATATAGAAATAGAGATGGTATATGTGCATCACCTTGATGGAGGAGGTTGATGTATATGACTTCTCCACAATTGTATTCACCTAAAATGAAGCTCATTTAATATTTCTCTTACACACAACTTTTTTGGTTTCATTTTATTGAATGGTTTTTATTTACAAGTTTGGGAGGATGCGATACAAATTAGAAAGGAATATGCACGATTCATGCCAAACCTAAAAGCCATAATCTTCAATAGATAGAGAACTGAATAAAAAATTCAGCTTAGTCCATTATGTTATTTTGTTGTATAATCTAATATGAGTAAAATAAAATAAAAAATGTTCCACTTATGCGGAGAACAATGAGAACCCCTCAAATGCATAAGTAGGCTAAGGTGGACTACTTAATAACGACACAAATTCGACTATGGGAAACATGGAATGAAGTTGATAGTGCAAGCACTTTGTGCATGAGCATAATAAGTGAAATCCACTAGACCAAGTCGAAGTGTCATTATCATCTATGAACTTTCCTCCAATTTGCTATAAATTTCTGAAGTTGGACAAGCAAGTATTTCTAAAATAGTACCCTAAAACAACGCCCTACGATGTTCACTGTGAGTAATAGAAAACCCAACTCCAAACTTTTATGCTTAATACGTCTAGTGAGCCATTATTGTACTTGCATCGATTTTACCATAGCTGACCTTAAAGCAGTCAAAGCATAGAGGAATTTTATCACCTGGAGACTTCTACGCTCTTTCATTGATTCCCTGCCTTCCATAACTTTGCACTTGCACGCCCACATCTGTCACACTCATACCATGCCACAAGTTAGAATGAAGAATAAAAAGGTAAGTCCAAATCACAAGTGTCCTCAAATGATAACAGTTCAAAGGAGAATGATGGTCTCCGATCTGGTTTGACTTGCCACCCCCTTTGTCGATTGATGCTCCTTATTACAAGCTCAATCAAGGCGAAATTATGCCCTTGTAAGTCTACGTTTGCAGTAAAGAAAACGCTCATATATCTGTACCAAAAAAATGTAAAAAATGGAAACAAAAGCATAAGTTAAGTATCCCAGACTGTAGACATTGGGATTGACGAGTTGACAGTAGCAAGAGGATAATATGGTAAGTGAAGGTCAAAGAATTGTGGTGCCCCAAGTTACCTTACCTGGAGCTGATGCCGCTTTCCCTTTGCTTTACGTTGCTTCACGCTTGATATTCTGCAATTACACTGTATTCTCTGCTCAGAGTCCATTTTCATTTCAGTTACTCATTCATTCCAGCTGGGCACCACGCTTTATGTTTTGACACGTTGGATCTGTACTTTGTTTGCCATGCTTCCCATGGTTGCTTTACGCTATATCTTCTTCCATGTTAAATTGCTTACCTTACCTTCCACTGCTCAAGGCGTGCATCACCTCGAATGAGCTGTTTTACCGCTTTTTCCGACTACGGTGCAATATTCGCTCACTCTCGTTGACAAAGGCAAATTTACCGTGGACATTTTCTGGTTGGTTTGCAGTGTCGAACTCTCGTTTGTTTGTTTGTTTCAAGTGCTCATGCCACTCCTCGCCACTAAGGACGGGACAGCGAGAGGTATTGTTCAGCCAACTAGTTTATGTGGTAGACACCTTGACCTCATCAAAGGTGTTTTGACGATAAGCCAAGTGTTGTAGTAGGAAAGTTGAAATTTTTGAAATAAATATCTTTGGTACAAGAGTGTTGTAGTAATAAAGTTGAACAACTTCCTAGTTGGTGAATTTTTCACTGCAACAAGTTTGTTAATATCTCCAATTCCGTTAAATTGGCATTATGCCGCTAAAATGGCACACCTCAACTTTCTGAACTGCAGCTCAAAAACCATGTGATATAACAGAATTTGAAGGTGATATTATGGAAAATGAGTGACAATGTACATAAAGGAGTGATATTATCAAAAAAATTGTGATATTACAGAATACACCACTCCTTGTGAGTGCATATGTAAGATTTGGTGTGACAAAATGGCACTTGTCACAGTGCCATTTTAACAGAATTGAGGTTTAATAGTATTTTCACCTGAAAGTGAACGATGAAATTTTTTGAGATTTTTTGAGTACTAATATGTTATGATCTCAAAATTTGTGAGGCATCATGACTTCACAGTTTACTCACGTGATCTAGAACAAGTTTACTACAAGATTATCTATGATACCTTGAAAGAACTTGTGTTCTTAGGCTTGAAACCCCCCTTGGGTAATTAAGGGTTATAGATTCTTCATTCAAAAATTTGATCCTTGGCTCTGCTCTGCCCAACTGTATAGAAAATAGATAAATTATGAGAATTCCTAAAAACCTCATGTGTTCATTCTTTAAACAATGTATGTGTAAAAAATTCCACTTTCAACAAATTTCCCCTCTAAAATATTTGCAAAGAAAAAAAAGAAAAACCTACATAGAATTTTCCAAGCAAAGAACATGTCTTGTTTGTTATCCCCTAAAAATCCAGGGGTTTCCTCGACCTCCAGAACCAAAAACTGCCATTTTTCACCTTCGTTGGGAGATGGGGAAATGGAGAAACTTTTTTTTCTGGTTTTAGACTTTGAACCGTAAGATCTTGTACCTAACTTGTATACAAAGGACTGGTCCAAATTTCAACCGTTGGATGTTTTTCATTTGTGAGATAATAACAATCAAAGTTTGACCAACACTTTTTTTTTGCCGCTGCGTGAGAGGCATTGTCTAAATGGTGCCAAGGGCAACTTGATGATTGTTATTCCAAATATTTTTCCCTCATTTTTTTTCATGTAGGTAATCAAGTTGGTTATGCTCATGCAAAATTTTAGAGACCAATTCCACTTTTTGACCTTAATGTAAAATATTTTATGAAAGAAGGTCTAAAAACAACCATATAGTAAAACAAGCACTACGTATGATATATTTAGTTTGAGAAAAATCTCGACGGTGAGAAGGTGCATTTATGATAATGCGAATTTCAAAAAAAAAAATCTTGGAAAAAATCCAAAATCTCGAATTTTGGCAATTTTTGAAAGAAAAAATTGTAAAATTACTAGAAATTGTGAAGATTGTTTTTGAAAGTTTTGGAGGCTGCCCTTGTAAAATTGGTAAACTTTTTGACTTCGGACACTTTGGAATTTGAATAGTAATTTGGTAATGAACATATTTCTAAAAAAAAAAAAATTAAAAAAAATTATTTTAAACTGCCCGTTTTGGACTTGAAACCTAAAATTTCTAGATGAAGGTTATAAAATTAAAATTTGACTTTGAAAATTTTACCACATACACATTACTGTATGGGGAGCACCCAATAAAAATCTTAGGCAAAAATATCAATTTAAATGCTTAAAATGAGCTGCCCGAAATCTCAGAAAGCCTGATAGGCTTTCCTGGATTTTTAGGGGTTATGCATGACTGGTAAAGTCCCCGTCTATGATAAGCTCTTTATATGTTTCTTTTTGAAAAGTATTCTATGTTTACCATTATTATTTTTTTATCATTATTATTACTATTTTTAATCCAAAAAACATAAAAGAAGATAGGTAGATAGGTTGGTAAGTTCGTAGGTTGGTAACTTTGTATGTACTGTCTCGACGAGAAGCTCTTTATATGATACTTTTGAAACAGTATCCCGCGTATACCATTTCCTTAAACAATATTATGTTTATTATCTTGATATTATATTTATTTTTAAAAAAATTTACAGAATTCAAAAAACATAAAGGAAGGTAGGTAGGTAGGTAGGTATGTTCGAAGGTTGGTTGGTTTGTATGTTGGTATGTTGGTGGGTAGGAAGGATGGCCAGATGGACCCAATTCTGTTATATATAGACAAAAGTAGTAAGCTAAATGCATAAATCTCGGATGAAACTTTGTTAAAATAGCTTGGTTGTTGTCTTGATTTTGATTTCTAAAGGCATGAGGGGTAGAGACCTTTAACTTCTCCTCAAATGCGGAAATCAGTGTATGATTTTTTGGGTTTATAAATTGGTTTAAGATAATGTTATTGAAGGAACTTGTAAAGAACCAATATTAAATGTTCCACAATTTATCTCAATTTTTTACCGTAGAGAGTGAGAAATCCATGCATTTGATAATACACGGGTACTTGAAAGTTGTTCAAGTGCTTACTTTGAGGGAGCATTGCAACTTCATACTAAGCTTAAAACAAGATTGTTCTTGAATGTATCTTGCACAATAAAGTTAGCTACAATTTTTGTATTCATTACCAGTGTGAAAACCTATTATACTCACGGATGGAAGTCAATTTCAACTTGAGCACTTTGCTAAAGCCAACATTTACTCCGTTTCCTAGTTGTAATATTCCCCATGTCCATGTTCCTTCCTTCCATGTTCCCTTCATCTCCCATTCCCTCATACCCTATCTCCTGTCTCATCATCTTCTTGTACCGCCGTACCCCTAGTCACAAATAAGAGCATGTAGACGAACCGACACCTCTATAAATAGTATATAAAAATGAATGATTCAAGCCTACACAATCATATGGGAGGCTTGCAATAGGCGTAGGTACCAAATAAAATCTTTTTAAATTAAAATAAATAAATTTTATATATATATATATATATATATATATATATAGTTCATAAAATACATCAAATTAACATTAGAATCTAGGCAACATTCAAAATAAAGGATCCATGGGATGGAACCGTTATTTGACTTTGAAGTCTAACTATAAGTGCCATTGTATTGCACCTATGAGGAAAAGAATAGAAATGTGGAGAAAGGTGCTTTCATTGTAGTTGAATACATAGCTCCAAAATAAATGTCAAATTTCCGTGTATAAGATAGACCCCTGAAGGTCCCAGTGTTTTTTTGGACTTCCAAAACCAAAAATATCAAATTTGTACCACCTTGTTGAAATTGACCTATGGTTCAAACATTTACTAATTTTGTACTTTTATCTATAGGTTTTCAAACCTAACTTCTAAGTGAAATACTCTCTAAAGCTTGAACAGTTGGATCTACACACCATTTTTGAAATCATAATGTCGAAAGTTGGTGCAGATCATTTTTTGGACATTCTGTTAAAGATCAACTATTCTGTGAAAAGAGGCATTTGAAGCTTGTTACCCTAATATTTTGCTCACAACATGTTTCATGTAGATAAGCTGAGAACACCCATGAAAAATTTGAGAGACTCATTACACTTTTTGAACCTTCATGGAGACAAGTTTCTAAAGGAAGGTATAAAAACAACAATTTAGTAAAATATGCCTCACATCAATGTTCTTTGCTTAAAGGAAAAAGTGAATAGTCATTAGATAGTCAATAGTCATTATAAGTGGATAACTTTTGGGCAAATTGTTTTTAGAGAATTCCAAAATCTTAGTTCCAAAAGAAAAATTGAAAGAAGAAAATTGGTAAATTACCAAAAACATTAAGGCTTGTTGTAGATTTTGGATGGTGCCGTTGTAAATTTGGTATAAAGATTTAACTTGGGTGACTTGGAATTTTGAGTATTAATTTTGTTATGAATATATTCCAAAAAATATCTCTCAAGAAAGTATTAAATCAAAAGTGCCCTTCTTTAGCTCCCAACTCAATAATTGCCCTAGAGGAAACAAAAACGGAATTTGGCTTTACAAATCTTACCACATCCACCTTGTATGTGCAACACACACCAAATTACAGTCTATAAACCAAAATTAGACCATATACACGGTATGTGATATACTTTATAGTATATCAATGATGTACTAAATAAAGTCACCACCATATTCCACCCAACTATGGCGGGGTCCTTAGACCTCGTGGTATGGTTACCTCAAAGTTCTTTGGGGAGATACCATGTTGGATAACTCTAAAGCACCAATGGCTAGATAGAAATTGGCATAGTGTTTACCGCGAAAGAGAATAGTGGTAATACCAGTGTTGTTAAATGACCTTGAGGCATACATACAAGGATAGGTAAACAAACACTTTATTGACGTTCACCTCAAATAGGTTGGAGTACTTCTTTTCCTATTAAATATGGTGTATTATATAGTACACATCTTGTAATGTATGATATATAATGACATGTTGTTTTATAGTTTATACTATTGTATAATAAATTATATTTTCTGAGATATTATATACAATATATATAGTAGCACCAATTAGAGGTGTCAAATAATTTTGAGGGTTCCCACTTTTTTCTAGGTGTTTTCTCAAGACTATAATGAAAGTATTTGAAGGTGTTAGTTGCCTATGCGTGCATATGGTTATATCAAGCGATGCAAACCTTTGATGCCCACTAATATCATATAGGTTTGAGAATGTAAAGAGTGTAGTGATAAAAAAGGGAATTTTGATGATATTAAGTAATGTCTCATAGTGTTCAATATGTTGTTTGGAAACCGTCAGTGATTGTATAAATAATGATTTACATGGTTAAATGAAGTTTAGACAATAAAATTTTAGCTGATGTTAGTTTTCACCAATTGAAGAAATTTGACAAATTTATCAAAAGACTAGTTATAATTCTTAGGAATTAGAGGAGTTAATTACAAGATGACACTTTTAGATTTTATACAACATTTATTGGTTTTAAAAAGCATAAAATTATCAAATAATTTTACATCAAGAATGATCTTCACGCAATTGAATTCCTTGTTTTTACAACTATGAATGAGCATATTGATGAATTGGCATATGATATAACTTATTTGTTAGTAGTTTTGATAGAAGTTGATGACCCAAAACACATTTCACATAATAGTAGAATTGGTCAAAATTTTGAAGAATTTTTCATATTTAAGATAGCACTATTGAAATCAATTTTAATTAAGCAATGATTGTATACTAATCTACATAGAAAAGATTTCAGAATTTATTAGTGATATATTCAATGTAAGATATCAAATGCCAAAAATTTATATAGAGGCTCAAGAATCCTAGAGATTTTGAGGAAAAATAAATACAAGTAATCTATTCAAATAACTTGATTGATTTTAAGTTTTTTCTAATGAAGACTTTACAAAATTTCTTAGTTTATTTTTGATATGGTTATAAATATAAGCTTCTTGGAAGAATTTTTTTAAAAAATGATTACAATAAGCAATCAAACTTGATGTTAAAACAATAAAAGAAGTCTTATTTAGAATTTGATCTAAAATTTGAATATGATGAGAAATTATATTCATTCTTCTGTAGGATAACCACATTCTATGTTTGTGTGCTTGATGCACTTGTATTCTTTTACTATTAGAGAACGTAATTACTAGTAAATTGTTGAAGAAAGTTAAACATAGAAACTAATTTCTTAGTATCCCTTGTTGGTTTTATAGGTTTATCACAACATACCACACAATCGAAATTTTGTAAAGTTTTATGCAACTAATTATAATTATTATGTTTTGGTGCATTTCTTTATATTTTTAAATAAATTTTAAATAAATTTTAAATAAATATTATTGATACTTAACTAGATGGAATATTCATACATTATTCAAGTACATATTGTATGTA
This sequence comes from Bryum argenteum, assembly GCA_037043015.1. NCBI lineage: Eukaryota > Viridiplantae > Streptophyta > Bryopsida > Bryales > Bryaceae > Bryum > Bryum argenteum. The sequence continues at coordinate 15,189,130 of CM073330.1, forward strand.
AATTAGTATATTTTACGTGTCAAAATTTGATCCAACTCCACTTTTGCAAGATACAAGATTGGTAACAAAATTGAATGAATAATAAAGTAATACTAAATGACTAATGAATAACCTAAATAGTTTCCTCAGGCCCACCACAGAAAGTAACAACACCTTTATATATGAGAAATCATGTAACACACATATTAAACAAGTGCAATTCAAATTTAGCATACAAAATCTTATGGAAAAAAATAGATAAGCTCAAAATTGATGTAACCATCACTGGATATACATGAAAGCTTAGTACTAGAATAATGTACTAATTGGGTCATGAAAATAATTTCTTTATGCAGCAAAAAAAAAAATTAGAACATAGGAAGATTGCCTTGTTTAAATCTGAGAACTATTTTTTTATGCCTAATTTGTAATGTACATTTTGAATTTTATCACAAGGTAAAGAGAAGTTAGTACAAACTTCATACTCAAAAATCACAAGTCTAATAAGAACTTCAAAACATGACTTCCAACTCTAGATCTGATATTAGATCTTGGAGTTCAAATGATGTGAATGAATATCTTTTGAATAATAGTGGGCAGCTCGACCCATCTAAGGTTAGCTAAAAAGAAGCAAATATTATTATTAAAATAATATATCATATGTCTTCATGTGAGTAACAATTAAATTTTTGTGTACATTCATACTCAATTTTTTTTATATATCAAGAAGCTATTTATTTATTTTTATTTACCTTAGAGGAATAATTAATATTTAACTATTTCAATCATGATAAGCTAGAGTTTTGAAGTTGTTTCCCCTTGTATGAGGTTTTTGTTTAGGACTTGTCCTGTAGCTCTATGTTGTTATTTATATTGCATTATAGTGAAGTAACATTTAATAAAGTACACTAAAATTCAATAAACAGTAGTTCATTAATCTATCAAGTAAAAAAAAAAAAAAAAAAAAAAAAAAAAAAACTAAAAAGAAGTGAGGAGAACTTGGATTTGTAACATATGTCTTTGTATTTGAAGTGGTTTCCAAATAATCTATTAAATATTCAAAAAATTGTAACCAATATGATGTATTTTTCATCAGAAGTAAACATTTAAGATACTAATATGATAAGGTGGTATGATAAAGAATATTGATTGGAATATTATTTATGAATAGAATGTGGACATAAAGTAGTAAGTATGTAGGTAACACATAGAATGTTCTCATATTTTAATCTTTTCATAATAATTATTTTGAATATATCAACCACTTCTAAAGTATCAACTCCTTTCCAGAATCACCTAAACTCTTTATTGCCCATTGAGCAAGTTTTACCATCATCCCAACCATTGTATAAAACTCAACTTGAGCACACTTTGCCATTATTTAATTACTTCCAAAAATTGTATAATGAACAAACAAAAACTAATGATCACTCCAATGTAAGTAGCTCAAATACCACTACATCCAGAAGTAGCAATAATCAGAACGAAAATTTGCCTAGTGAACCTAACAGAAAGAGAAGAATTTCACAAACTAAAGGAAGAAAAGGTAGGTCATTTCAATTATCATTGAGCAAAAATATACATTATATGTATAGTTTCTTCTTATTGATCAAACGATAGTCTAACCATAAAAACAAGTGTATAGCATGTACTCCTTTTATTTTATATAAATTATCTTGTAGGTTGTCTCATATTATTCTTAATGTAATGTGTTAATTTACTAGTAATAGCCTTGAACAAAAAGGTTGCACAAGAATACACAGAAACACAACTTTCAATTTATCTTAATTTTTTCTAATGCATATCCACAAGCAAGTTGTATATTCGCTATTTTGATACTTTGAATTTTATTCCTAAATTTTTTTAATATGTGATACTTGTTGAATACCAGTAATAAAAACACTAGAGTATCATAATCATAATGTCTTTATTAGATCCTAGCAAAAAAAACAAACAAAATGCTCCAAGCAAAGCAGATCGAATTGTTAATGGCAAACTACTAGTAAATAAATCTCTCAATGAACAAAATAAGAAGACACTAGAAGCATCTACCTCCAAGGGTGCTCAAAATATAGTCCTTTCAACAAATGTAGACGAGAGAAGTGATACAAGAATGAATGATGATGAACAAGATACACCTATAGAAAATAGAGCCACCAACCTACAAAACATTAGAACATTAGAAGCATCTACGACCCTCGATGCTAGTACCCAAAATACCACTATTCCACCAGATGCTCAAATGACAAGACCATTCCAAAAAATACAACTAATATCTAGAGGAAATGGAAAGGAATTTTGGATGGCAAGGGTAGCTAGAGGGAATCAAATTCAATATTTAGGTGCACACTTGTGTCAGGAACTTGCTCAACACGTACGTGATTTGGCAACTCTTAAACTTGGCAATCCACTTAGCGATCTTTATTTTCCAGAATCTTACTACGAGTTTGAGAAAAAAGAAATGGGTCTTTGGAGTGAAAGAGATTACTTGTGGGCATTAAATAGACAATCGAAAGTATTTACAGCAGATGAAACTGGTTTCAAAGATGTTTTTCAACGTCAGATTGTGAACAGGGTATATTATGCAAAAGTTACGGATGTTGATGGAAAAATAAAAAGTAGAATTACGGATGGTGATGGAAAAATAAAAAGTAGGATAGGAACTGATCAAAGTATTTGTACGAGAAGATGTTTCGATATCGTAGTATCCGCAATTTGTAGTGACTTATTGAATTTGTATTTACGAGGACCAAACTATAACACCAATTATCGTCCAACGCACTACTCAGATCAACATATTGATGATTTTTTATGTCTTTTAAAAAAAAATAAGGACAATGAGGTAAAAACATGGCCTCTTGTAGGCAAAATAAAATCAGAACCACTCCCTACTTTTCTCCATAGAATGTATTTACGTCCCTATAAAGAACCTCCACTACCTTCCGAACCTTTTGATCTTACAACTCCAGTAAGTGAACCAAATGTATCAACTACAGTAAGTGAACCAAATGTATCAACTCCAGTAAGTGAACCAAATGTATCAACAAGAAAAAAACCACGGCCGCGACGAGCACCATCTGTACCATTGGAAGAGATTTATGAACAGGCGCGCCAGATGGCACCAAATGTACCACTGCACGCAGAATTTATGAGACGGCAAAGAGAATTATTGCAATCAAATACATCAGTGGAAAAAACTATGTCACTGCAATCGACACCTACTGTACCTTTGAACACAGAAAATATGCGCCGGCCGACACCAGATGTATCATTGCAGGCACAAGATATGAGCCGGCCAAGAGCATCAGTGCAATTAAATGAATCAGTGGAAAAAACTATGTCACCGCGATCGACACCAAATGTACCATTGCACGCACAACATATGAGCCGGCCGACACCAAATGTACCATTGCACGCACAACACATGAGCCTGCCAAGAGCATCAGTGCAATCAAATGAATCAGTGGGAGAAACTATGTCACCGCAACCGGCACCATTTGTACCATCGAAAGAGATGCTCGAGCAGGCGCGTCGGGTGGCATTGCAGGCAGAACATATGAGACGGCAAAGAGAATTAATGCAATCAAATGAATCAGTGGAAAAAACTATGTCACCGCAATCGGCACCCAATGTACCACTCAGACCAGATCCATACGAAAAAATGTGGCCCGGATCAAGAAAACACAATTCCAGGTATAGCCAAAAGAGGATTATTTTCAATAATATGTCAATAAAAGATTTGAGTATATTGTGTCAGAGACAGGGTTCAACTGAAATGCAACACTTGGACAACAAGTGGCTTGAGTATAGAAGTAGCAACGATGAATATGAGTTGCCATTTCGAGAACATATGAAAAAGCATAATCTAACAACGTGGATACCATCTCAAATGCCAATTCCTAAGAAGTTGGGATATATATTTGGTGCAGTTCCTTATTATTTTCCGTGTGTCATTGCTACAAATATCCAAGAAATCAGTTTGTATAGATTCATTCTTGGTGTAGAATATAAAACATATAAACCAAGTTTAATGGTGCCCCATCTTATAACGTCACAGGAGGGAAGAGTGGTGACTCCTTGGGTAAATCTTCCAAGTATAAGATATTTATGGAAAGGAGTACACAATGTGCTAACTTGCAATGGTGGACTTATGGTTGTAGAGCGTAGTTTAAAGAATCTCATTGTGACAAATCCTCTTACTAATGATATCAAAATATTGCCAGACACTCCCTTCGATCAAAGCAACCAAAAAGCAGCAACTCTATGCTTCGATAAAAGCAGGTGTTATTTCCGGTTATTTGTAGTAGCAGGAAAAGTGAGACCTTCCGAAACAGTGGGTCACCTTGTATTATTAGTGTATTGTTCCAAAGATTTGTTTTGGAAGCGTCGTGAAATGTTTAACATGGCGGTTCCACCACCTAAAGAATTTGGACACGCTACTGTTCTTGTTAATGGAAGTGCTCTTTATTATGGTGGTTCACAGGTACAGTCAGATGTAGAAGGCACGAGAACAATTTCCAAACCAGCTGTATTCTACTTAAACTTAGAATCTGAAATGGAACAAAATATAGTCATGGATATTACAAAAGTTGCGGTTGGTCTTAGTATGACTGCTGTTGAGCCTCCGAAACTTGTTCTAAATAGCAATGGTAAAATATATGCCGTAAGTAGAGAAATAGGATATACAAACAAACATTATAATATAATATTCATTGTTGAAGTAGTAGTTGATAGTATTGGCAGACCTGTAAATGTTAACACATTCAAAGAAGGCATCATGCCACCACAGTTATGCTCATTATTGTATTATGAACTTCTTTCAAGATCGGATAGGCCAATATTAGAATGGGAAGTAACATCGGCTGAGGAATATATAGCTATTCAAGTTTTTGGAATGATTCCATGTGTAATTGGTCTATTCAATGTTACACATGGTACTTGGCACTATTCCTATATAAGTTCACCTGAAACCACTGGTAAGAAAGCAAGATGGAGATTAATGCAAGGCATTTATGAACCTAGATGGATAGCTAGACCTTAGATCTCATATCTTGTGTTTTATTTCAGTATTCTGTGTTGGAAATCTAGTTTGTATCATTGTGCTCTAAGTACTTGGACTTCTTGTACTGTAAATTATGAGTAGTTTCAAGCTTGATAGTTGGATCCCATGGCCCCCAATGAGGATATAGTGAGTACCACTCTACACATTATGTAATGTTCACCACCATTGTCGACCCCAATTATCGTAAGGGATTCTCACTATAATTGTATAGGTACCCTAAACCATCTGGGGTTATAACATGTAGCTTCTCTTTATGCTACTAGTGGCGTGGTAGGTTGGACATTCTTTTTCTTCTATTTTATGCCATTTTCTACTAGTGTTAGAAGTGAATCCTATGGAAGGATCCCTCCGTTCCAAATAAAGCCAACAAAAAGTTGAAATTGATATTGTACCAATTCATCAACTTAATGGCAAGAGATATTTATGGTCTCAAACGCATCGCAACAAGGAGAACCAAGAATTCTGCCTTGCCAAAATGACAAATTTTAGTATGGCAGAGTGGTACTTGGGATATTTAGAAGTGCTTTACAACCTTGCAATCTATAAGGCCTAATGATACATAAAACATCCACTTTTCACATTTTTAGTGTAGAATTTGTACTTACTTCGTTTATATCTGATTGATACTACAAATCTCTTAGGATTAAGGTTAATTTTCATAATCAAAAGCTTTGGTCTAGTGGCATGGATACTCCTCTTCAAAAGATTTGTAATGATATATGATTTGATAATATTGCTCTAGTATTGTAAAGTTTTGGCGCTCCAAAAGGTTGAGCAAAAGTTAGGCATGTTCATGTTAGGATGATACTGTGAGTTAGGCAGGTTGATACTGTGAGTTTAATTTTGTTTCTTCCAATTATAAGTTGATCGTGCATAAGCATAGATCAAGTGAAGTAGTACCATGAGGTGATCAAAGGGCTCAATACAATATGGTATGAACATCAAAGTGCTCAATATAATGTTGTGTTTGTACTTCTTTGAAACCTGTCAAATAGTTTGGGACAAAATTAAAAGAGTTGTATCGATCATACATTTTGGAACAAAGGGAGTATTTGATTTCAAATAATTGGCTTCCAATAATAAAACACTATTTATGTTAAAAAACCCAAAAACAAGATTTGCCTTCACTAAAGTACCTGTCTTTAAATCATTCATCTTAGTGTTAGTCTGAAATTCTTATCACACAAACTAAGCTTGACTTAGAATTAACTCAATCAATTTCGTCAAAAATAAAGTTCTAATGAAAAACTAATGGCTCTTTGAAGTTCCAACTTGTCATCCAAAATGTTGCAAAACAACACTAGGCACATCTAGGGGTTAACCCCGAAAAATCTAAGAGGACCAAATGGGGCTTTTGCTAATTTAGGCAGCCTAGATGGACGGGTTAAACGTAATATTTTTGCCTAGATTTTTTACTAGGTGCTCTCTATAGTGCAAAGTATATGTGGAAGAATTTTCAAAGCCACATTTCAAATTTGAGTCTTCTACAACAATCCTTGGTTTGCGAGTAGAATTGGGGCAGTTTTGTTTTTTTTTTTTTTTAATTTTTTATAATTAAATAATTTCTTAAGTTCCAAAGGGTCCCAAGTCAAAAAGAATACCAAGTTTACAGAGGCAACCTCCAAAAGTGTCAAAAACAACCTCCAAAAGTGTCAAAAACAGTCTTGACAATGCCAATAAAATATTGGGAGAAAAACTTTGGATGTTGTGATCTCTCAAATGGCAAAACATCCAACGGTCAATTTTTGGAGCACAAACAAAAATAGTCTTTGGTACAAAATCTCACGGTTGGAAGTTCAAAAAAAAAAGAAAAAGTAAATTGTTTCACACCCCCCGCAGTGCATAGAGGTAGAGAATCGCAATTTTGAGATTTCAAGCTCCCAAAAACACACAAGAACCTTAAGAGATTAAGAAACAGTCATGTATGGTACATATTCAACAGGTATTACACAAGTATTTATCTTAGGTAGAGTAATAAATTATTCATCATAGATAGAGTTTCTAGTAGTGGTTTATTCATATTGGCACGATTGATTGGGAATCACATCAAAGACCATTGTAAGTGATTCATTAGAAGCATTGGTATGAATTGAATCTTGAAAGGACAACAATCAACATGATTCACACAAAGGGTAAAATGTAGAGTACGAAAGCTCGTGCAAGGGACTGTACAGTACTATATTGTACATGGAAGATCGCTCGAAGATAATCCAGGTAGAAGGAATTATTTTATTTGTAAATTTCTAAACAACAGGTAGAAAGAATTTTTCCTGATTATTGAACCACTTAACCCTTAAACGCCTAGCTATACGGTTTTGGGCAGCCCAATATCGGATCAGAGCATCTTTTGCACGTGGGCATGATGAATAGTGCACTTTTTGAACTTGGGCATCATGAATGATCCAATCAATGATGAGCTTGCAACCTCCTACAAGTATTGTACAACCCCAACCTACCTACCACAATCCTTTCAAAGCACAAAATCACTCATACAAATTGTGATTTGAATTCTAAAATTTCACTTTTTGAATGCATTAGAAGAAGGTGACCAGTTTGACATCAAAATATAAGTGAAAAGTTGAGTACATTGAGAGCTACAGAGGAGATTCTCTTGGAACATGACCCCTCGGGTCACCTTCGGCGTTTAAGGGTTAATGTATGAATCAAGTGAAAGAAATACAGACATGACCGGAGCAAAGCAATTAGATGGATTTCAGAGCAGCCACCGCTGGCCTTTTGAAGTGGATGTAAGAAATCGAATCAACGGCACTGAGTGTTGCGTTGTGGGATCGGCAAAGTGTCCACGAGGCTACTCGAGGAAAGCGCCGTTGAATTCCTCCCAATTCCTGCCCTGCCCTGCCTGTCTCGCCTTGTGGGCCCTGGTTGACTGTAGCCTTTCTCCAGGTCGTCGTCGTCGTCGTCGTCGTCGTCGATGTGTTGCCAGCAGGCCATTGCAGTGCCGCAAAAGCTAATTAATCACTTATATCCATCCCTCTCCGCCCCATCAATCACTTCATCATCCTCGACTCTACTCTCTTGCTCCTACTCTCCTCCCCAATTGTTCGCAACATCGATCGACCGGGTTTTAGTCGATTGATCAATTATACCGCGTCTTCTTCTTCTTTCATACAATCTTCTCGTCTTCAGTGTTGTGATACGAGTGCTCATTAAGGTGTACCAGTGACACCAGTGAGGGGAGCTCGATCGGTCAAAGGGGGTTCAGTTCATTTGCTAGTCCGGAATTTGATGCGGTAGTTGGGATGCATGGCGTAGGTGGACGATCGATCAACTAGTAATTTGTAGCACTTGGCAGTGCGTTTAGTCGTTGTCGACATGGGGGTCCTGCCATATTGCAATCTGAACCCGCCGTTGACGATGGAGGAGTTTCGACAGTACCTTTTGGAGGACGACATCGACAACAGTCTTACAGAGGATCATTTCTTACCGTGGAACACTATTCCTCATCAGGGAAACATGAGCTCAGATGTGTTTCTGAAGAGCCTGGTGTCGCCCTTGTCGTCGCCGCGAGCTAGCAACCAGGTGCATCACTCCATCTGGGCAGAGGCGTCCAGTCCACCCACTGATGAGCCTCTGTCTGATCTCCCGTCTCCGTCGAGCCACTGGACACCGTGTTCAAGCTCAGATAAGATAGAATCGTCGTCTTCACAGGACGAAGAGTCGGAGATCATGTTCGTGCAGAGCGTGTTGCAGGATTACAGTCCGGAGTCGGGAACCGAGAGATCGGAGCAAGAGCCGGACGCGACGAACGAGAAAGTGTCGATGACGTCGCCGCGGCCGCTGAGTTTCAGAGGTGTGAGGCGGCGTCCTTGGGGAAAATTCGCGGCCGAGATTCGAGACTCGGCCCAGAACGGAGCGCGCATTTGGCTAGGAACTTACGACACGGCGCACGACGCGGCCTGCGCTTACGATCAAGCGGCTTTTGAGATGCGGGGATGCAAGGCGCTGCTCAACTTTCCTCTGAGAGCCAATCTTTACGCTGCTAAGGCCAAGGCCTCCACGCTCACAGAGCAGGCGCCCCGAGCCTCCAAACCGACATCATCGCCACCAGCAGCCACCAGTCGCCGAGAATTCGTAGCATCGCCGGAGCAAATCCAGAATTGGAGGACGGCGTTGTGGCTGCAACGAACCATGGAGCCATTGATGCAGATGGCGCAGCTGATGGAAGCCCAACAACGCATTGCTGCAGTGCCCAACTACTACAACGATTACTTCCAGGTCCAGCAACTGCACGCTTTGGCCCGAAGTCAGCCTGGTCTCAAAAGGTCCCGCTCCTGCGCAGAGCTTTGGGAGGAGTCGCTTAAACGGAGTTGCCACTCGTGGTGATCACCTTAAAAGCTCTCATCACAGACACAGCTTTCGTCCTTTCATACTCAGACCCCACTGTTTAGTATACGATTGAAAGTCACAACAGCAAAAGCTAGTCATAGACATAGATGCTCTTCGACATCTCCAATTTTGCACTTGTGGAGGCCAATTTGTACGAGAATGTATAGTTGACTCAAGCATGTTCATGTATCAGTGGTAGAATAAGGTTCACTGCATCTCTAATAGCGATGATGCAGTTGTAGAATTTGTTCGAGAGTTCGACCGCAAATTTGGAGATGATGAGAAGAGTGCACTTCTGTATAGACAAGTTCATGGCAACCAAATAGGGTTTATGATCTGCGGGTTTGCTTTGATGCATCCAATTGTACATGAACTGGTTGAATCGAGATCTATTTCGCTCAGCCCAAACCAAGAATATTCCTCTGTTTTCTGTCCATCATAATGAGTGGCATATTTGTTGCTCGACTCTCTGTGTACTTACTTCTGATGGAAATTAACCCCTAAAGTGGACCAGCCTCAAGACTGCCAGAAAGTCCCAAAACGCCAAATCCACCCTCTTTTGAATTTTGATGTAAGATGAAAAATTTCAAATTTTAGAGTACAAAGCAAATGAGTTGTTAATTAGTGTTAAAGACGTTGATTCGGAATCATAACAATAAATGTCACATGTCACCATAGTGTTACAACATTAATCGTCACACCATAACACTAAATGTGAGAGCATACAAACTTTCTTGCAAGTTGAAGAATTTATTGAAAGTGTTGCAATTGGTGGCTTGAAAACAAGTGCATAGACTTCGACCCCAATTCTGAAACATGTTGATGGGGCAGTGCACCACCAACACGGGACTTAAAAATTGCCCCCAACTTACCAAATACAATATTCACTTCGTACAAATTTAACGATTACTGTATGAGTGCTTTTCCTCTGCCAGGAGGACTTACTAAACCGATGGAGGTACAACCCACTTTTCTACCATGAATGCAGCACGTTGAACAACTCTTGAGGAGCTTACTTTAGGTAGATGCACGAGGAGCAGTCAAAATGCTCAAATCATTGGGTAAGTTACAATAATCAACAGCTACCATATTTCATCAACTGGAAGTTTGTATGGGAGGCCGTTGACCTTGAGCAAGAGTTATGTAGAGCGGGTGAACATTTGATGACATGAGGAGCGATTCTTTAGAAGCATGCAAGTTTAGATTGTAGAATCTAGAATCAGTGTTTCCCACGTGATTGCACAAATTACTGCAAGTACATTCCTTGTTCAGTGTCAGCGACATACCTGGCGATTCTTCGATATCTACATAAGAAGCGTTTCCATTTCACACTTCACGGACGCCTTGCAGAATGTGGGAGCCCATGATTCATACTTGACGGATTTCACGCAACAGGTCGTGAAATTCGATTGCAACACCTTCGCATGCTTCACAAAATCGGTACCCAATGGAGCCTGAAAACCACTTCCACAATCTGCAAGCTGGAGCCCTGAACCATGCGCACCATCACAGGAGAACTTCAAACCTGTTTCGAGGTCGGCCTGATTGGAGTGTTTGTTTCACTTATCCTTGAACATATGCTAGGTCATAACATCAATAGTGAGACTACCAACCCCTCTCAAGATGAACATTATGCTAGTTCTTATATACTTACCGCACAAGAGTTGTTAATTAGTGTTACAAACGTTAATTGCAAACCAAAATTGTAAATGTCACACGTCACCTTCGTGTTAGTGTTACGACACTAATCTTCAAAACTTTACACTAATTGTGAGAGCATAAAAGTTTTCCTGGGAGGCAAAGTATCTAATTGGAATTGGTGCAATTGGTGTTTTGAAGAAAAGAACAAAGAACATAGATTGCAATGACGGCCAAAATTGAACATTAATCTCAAATGAGTTGAGAAAATGGTCTATAATGACCTCAAACCAGGAGAGGAGAGATTTAGTGACTCCAAGAGTCAACCATGGATTAGATAACCGGTCGAGCCGCGTAGCGGCGAGTCGGTTATCGTTCATAACCGGTTGTGCACTCTTTAATCACAACCCTTGATCTTCATGATCCAAGGGTGTAGGATACAAGTTGATAGGAGAGAAGGTTATGAGTTGTAATTTGTGATGGTGATGGGACGGGTTGCGCAATGGGATGAAGCCACGTAAGCATTGACAACGACAACAACCGGTTATGAGGCCTTTGGATTGACCCCTTGCAAATGCACTTGCCCACTTGATGCATATAAAACCCTACGAAAATCACCTGCTACTTGCCATGGGCTCTACACCCATGTGCAATTTGTTTTTTTTTTTTTTTTTTTCCTAAACGAAAGAACAAAAATACTAATAGTAAGATTGAGAAATAGTGTAATGGTCAACTTTTGTTAAAAAATACTAATCCTCTTATAACTCTAAACAACAACTTTTGTGTAGTCTCTTAGAGATAAGTAACATATTATTCTTTTGAAGGAGGATGCACTACAAACAGACAATCAGTGAACACCGAACCTCAATTTGTAACATTGGTAACATCGGAGCCAACTTCACTAAGTAGGTAGATTGGAGTTAGATTATTATAAATTTGAAAATGCTACAAGTTATCTACTTTTGACAAAAACAAAAATACCAAGAGTATTAAGTCCAATACACAAAACACCTCTTGTATTCTCGCACTTTGATACGCAGACCATCTCTTGTAGACCATCTCTTGTATACTCGCACTTTGATACACAGACCACCTCTTGTATACTCGCACTTTGATACACAGACTACCTCTTGTATACTTGCACTTTGAAGACGAGCTTGCATATATGATGGTCCAGTATACATGCAGTGGTTTGTATACTAGAACCACATATGCACTACACTAAAAATTCTATTTAGTGTTGGCAACAGTAAACTCGAACAACAACACCAATTGTCAACAAGGGTAGAATTGTAGCAACTCTAATTGTCAATTCCAACACCAATTGTAAACAATAGTAAGAACTAAAGAATTGAGGAATAAAGAAGTTAAAATTTAATGTTACATTCTGATTTAGTTATCCAACTTGCAACTTTGGCGGCTACAAGGGAGGCTGTCATTAATAAATGATGCCCCTCCAATACACTAATTGTCCACAAGTTGACCAATAGTGTTGTAGCATGATGGTGGTAATTACACCAATTGTCATACAACACTAAATATAATTTTTAGTGTACTGTGGAATGGAACAAGCACAAGGACAAGAACGGGTTTCAAGACAGGGTCGGGTTTAGGATAGGGTTGTAGTTTGGGTAGGATCATAAACAAAGTCTGAGACGCGGACAAGGAGGATGCATCATAAGAGGATTCTAAATTTCATTTTATATATATGTAAATCTTGTCAAATAATCCACCGATTCTACGCCCAAAAACTTCTGAAACTATGGAAAAGTTCTTGTACGTGGCTTAGAAAACATTTTCAATTAGTCTGAACAAGTGGAAAAATCACCTTTTTCAATTGTGCACAATGTCCAATATTATGATTGAGTTTCAACATTATGGGGATCCAAGGGATTATCCGTACTGCAAGTGGTGCAGCAGTAATAAATTTATTAAATGCTTTTATCTCCATGGAGCTCCCCCCCCCCCCCAAATGACTTATTTACGAACTCCCAAAACTCAAGCTCGATATCATAATATTTTCTAACAAAATATGTCTTATAGGCCATATCATATGCACCACACACTGTAGATGTTGACTTAGTAGAAGAAGACAAACTATTAACAATGCATCTTTTGCATCTCACATTGTGTGCTATTGTAGTGAGCATTTACATGTGTTCAATATATAATTGCACTCTTTTGTATTTGAGTACAATATTTGTGAAACGTACCCTCTGCCCCTTTTCGCACCATTCCAAATTCCCTCATCATCGAACCTCATCCCAACAATGCAATTCAACATTCTTGGTTTCAATTTCTCCTCTTCTTAGATTCGAAGAAGGTGTGTGTGTAGTTGAAGTGAGGCATCCTATGAAACTTAAAAAAACTCCTTCTCTTCTCTAAGAATCCTTGTTGGTTTTGAGAGCTTGAAACCCCAAAACTGCAATTTTCCACCTCTATGTACTTCTGTGCGTGTTAATTTAGTTATTTTTACTTTTTTTTTGAATTCATGACTGTACTATCTTATACTTAAGCCTATTTTTAATTACTACTCCAAAAATTTATAGTTGGATGTTTTTCATTTGCAAGATCGTAACACCCAAAGTTTGTGCAAAAGTTTTTTTGGGCATAGCTCATGAGACATTGTCCATGGTGCAAAGAGAAACTTGGTCCAAACAGAGCTTGGTCATATTTTTTCTTATGTAGGTAATCAGGTTGTGTACGCTCATGCAAAATTTTAGAATATTATTCAACTTTTTTGACCATCATGCAAATTGTGTTTTAGAGGAGAGTCCAAAAACAATGATATTAAAAAACATGACCACGTTATATATATTTAATTCTTAAAAAGTGTTAAACAGTGAGTAGGTATCTTTCTAAGTTTTTGAATTTTGAGAAAAAAAATGAAAAAATTCCTAAATCTCTAATTTCGACAAATTTTGAAAGAAAAAATTGTAAATTTACTTGGAATGCTTTTGAATTTTTTGGAGGCCGCCCTAGTAAAATTGGTAATTTTTTTGACTCAAGTCACTTTGGAACTTGAGTAGTGGTTTGGTTATGCACATACTTTTGAGAAAGAAAATTCAAAAATCCTTCCACCCACTTCTTGTATATTCATCGACTGCCTATTCCGCTGCTGCACATTGCCCCCATATGGGCACTTCATCCATTGATGCTTTTCTAGATCCATCCATCACTTCTTTTTTGGATTCGACCAGAGAAAACTTTCATTATTTGTCGGTTATTGAGGAGTGGTGTTACACACTCACGCCTATTCTCATTAGGGGCAGATGTGCTGAGCACTTGGTATGTGAGTGGTGGGTGTTTTCATAGGCCGTCAACAGACACTACTCCTACTACTCTACACTACTCTACTAGTGTTGGGGTGATCACAGACAACCTAGGATAACATTGAGTGCTCAACAACCACAAATCATGTGGGACTATACGGAGAACTGAAATGACACATAGTTCCGAAAAGAAGATAAACTTGATTGATCCGAAACAACAAAAAGTCCATTACTAAGACCCAATATTCAAAGCGGATTTGAAATTTTCAGGCTCAGAGAACAGAGAAGCTTTAGACTCATGGCGGAAAAGAAAAGTAGAACGGAGGGTGGGACATAAAAACGGAAGGAATGAGGACTGATTGAGTGGCCAGAGCACGCAGAGCAAGCTGGTGACGAAGGGGCTGGGGCGCTTTACACCAACCAAACTCACAGAAAAAGGAAGCAAAGGATACCAGGAATGCGGGGGCGGTAAGTGAGACAATCGTTGAGGGTGAGCCATTTATAGAGCGGAAAAGACGTTGAACCAGCAATTTAGACCGACCAACAGGTTGACCCTGGAACCATGCTCTCACTTTCAGCATTTTCGATATTCAATCCTATAAACAATTGCAGCAATTGCAGGCAAGGTTATGACAATGTCAACGTACTCTCTTTCTCTGTGTGACTCTATCTGCTGAGTCTGCTGTGCACGCTCCGTTTGTGCCACTTTTGGAATACACGAGCTTCCTACAGTGCAGTACCACTGTTGCGTTTTTCTTTCTTTCATGGCGATGCGGAACCAACGATCGATGCCCCCACCACATCGAGTGCTCCATGTGTTGCCTTGCCTCGATACATGCCCCTCCCCCTCTTCATTTCCATCAGCATCTTACCAATATTGTTAAGATGTGCAGTAAGCCAGGGGTGGATACTTGCTTTTGAGTTGGCGTCATTGAAATAGAGCTCCCTCATTGGTGTAGGAGTTGGGGCTAGTCCCACAGGTTTACACTAGGAGTGGGGGGCTATTAATATTTAAGATTTGTTTTATATCAAATTCGTTTTTTTATTAGCACATGAATGTTTTTGACATGCCTCTAATTGAAGGGAAAATGAAGTTCTCGAATGGTGTGTTCTTTTCATCTCCTTGGAAGCCATATCTGGATGGATCAATGTACTCGAGTCACTTCTTAATTCTTGGCCATATGGGATGGATTGGCCTTCATTCTCCAAGGGCCCTAGCCCTGGTGTAAACCCATCCTAAGATTAACTCGCAACTATTCTTCAAAGTCAAAACCGCTTTTTGCAATTTTGGGCAGCTTCGATGAAGATGTTAAAATTACTAATTTTGTTTAAGATTTTTACAAGCCATTCGCGGTACTACAAGGTGTATTTAGAGTAAACTTGTAAAGTCACATTCCAATTTTAGAGTTTTCTAGATGCAAATTTTAGTTGTCACACCCTAGGAGGACATAAAAGAACTTTTTTTTGTAGACTTTTTTTTGAATTTTTTTCCTTATTTTGTAATATGTTTAAAACCACATTCCTACTCATATTTCCAAGTGACTAAAGTCAAAACTTTCACAAGTTTGACAGGGGCAACCTACAAAATTTACAAGAGCAAGCTTCAAAGTTTTGAATAATTTCGGTGAATACTTCTACACAAACTTTGAGTGTTATGATCTTGCAACTCATAAACATCCAACTGTCTTTTTTTAGAAAAATGACTTAAAATAGGCTTAATTATAAGATCTTACAATTGGAAGTCTAAAAAAATTAGAATTCTTCACTTACATTCTTGAGAGTGTAGAGAAGTGGAAAATTGCACGTCTTGAGGTTTCAAGCTCCATAAACACACAACAGTTTTAGGGGGTATTTGTCGATCTTATTCATTCTGCTCACTCTTGTCATAGAATAGATTAGAACGGAAAGATGGAAAGATGGAGTAGAGAGGAAGAAAAAGTAACTTACATTTCTTTGAATACGGAAAGATGGAATACATAGGAAGAAAAAGTAACTTACATTTCTTTGAATACGGAAAGATGGAATACATAGGAAGAAAAAGTAACATATGTACATCTCTTTGAAATATCAAGTCATTTCTGTAAAACCGATCCGATAAGAAGATTTATTTGTTACAGTGAAGATTGATGGGGTCTAGTTCAGTTGTAGTTGTCAAATGAGGTACAACTCAATTTCACTTTGAGATGTTATGTTTCTTGTTGCATATGTACAATTTCTACTATGAATTTCATAATGGTCTCACGAGGATTCTCCAACATACATGGTCCAAACGAAATAAGATTCGAGAAGCAATTAGATGACAGTACTATACAAATACAACCTACATGTAGGTAAATAACATTGATGAAATTTCCAATAGTTTGTGTTCTATTTCAACCAATTAGTGTAATGGTAAACAAAACTGCATCGTTGACCTCCTCGCCAGTATCTCTCAATTGTCGGATACGAATTGAGTTGGTTATCACATTGATCTTGCTACAAGGCTAAAGCACAAATTACGATTCAGGGCATATTGTAGAGTTACAAGTTCTTGAACTCAGAAAAGAAGCAGCTCAACAAGTCATGGAGGCACCAAACAATTCGAAGATGAATTCCAACATCACATGAAACATGCAAGATCTATACCCTGTGTACAGAAAATACTTGATTTTGTTGGATTTGTGGAATAGGAATTGATTCCCGATCATGTAGAGTCTCGAGTTAAATTACCATTTTTCTTCTCTGAAGATCTGCCCATATTCGAGCTGTACCATCTCCAAAAGTATTCGGAACCTAAGGTCTACAGCAATCAAAATGGCAGGGCCAATGTAGCGTGATGCAATTCATTCAGGTTACTTACTAGCGACTCAAGCAACAGAATCTTGAATTACATACGTCCCACTAATCAAAGCCCCCAAAACATATTTTAAAAAGCCGTAGAGATAATTCCTCTCTCCAAAGCCAGATACAAGGTCTGCAGTAAAAAAAACACCTGAACACCCTGGTACACAATCTGCAGTACAACATTGCATAGATCTGCAGCTCAATACCCAAAGTAACATAAAGAAGATTCCACGATCTTCACTGGGTCCGCCAGTGATGTGGTCCTTACACCTCCACTCCTTGCGCCAAGCATCCCTCACAAATGCTGCTATTTGACTGCAGAATATGCCCATTTTCAACAAGGGTCTCTGTTTTTGGATGGAATACCGAGCTCATCTCCTTTCCGAAAGTCAGCCATAATTCAATTGTTACAAATAAAGAAGTCAACTATGAATCTCAACCAGTGCTGCTGTGCAATGAAACTCACCAAATGCCCGGGATGCTCGTCTTAAAATATACGAACAGGCCCTAGATTTTATTTTATTTTTTTTTTTTTGACACAGATAAAGGGTTCCAGATATTTAGAACTTGGGCAAGTTTACTCATTTGTGTCACGCCCAAGGTTAGTTAACAGATGTGCACTGATTCAATACGAGACGTAGATATTTTCCAATAGCATGTTCTCACTGTAGACTTCGTCATGCATATACTAAATTTGGTAGAATAGAAACATAAGGAAGCTGTTACGGTATCTTCTGATAAGCTGTCCCACACATGATGAACAGGAACAAATGTTTTATTTAATGAAAGTGAGAGCATTACAAATGTGCGTTCAAACTTACAGTAAAATTTCTCTTTTGGTTGTACGTTCCAACTTACAGACGAAATGTCTTGGCAATTTGGAAATCCGTGAGAAAGGTGGCGTCGAGACTTTACATGATGCCAAAATTCAGGCCTTCCGCTACAGTAACCTGACCGTCCGACCACCTAGGCAACATATTTCTGCAAGGCGGAAGTATCCAAAGCTTTGAACTCCTGCACAGCTCCAATGACGAACTCCCCGAGCTTCTTGGTGGCTTCCATTGACGGACCCTATTTGTGAAGAGACAGAGAACATGTCGGATAATGTAACAGGGCAGTACAACAACTTCAAAGTTGCTACGAACTAACATGAGAAGAAATAACGAACACCTTAGTACATAGTAAATAATTATAACACTATAGTCATCCATGAACTGACATACATCAAAAAAGGAGACTTGATAATGATCAACCACTATCTTAAGTGCATCACCACTCCCGAAGTAACAAATCTGAACAATATCAACTAAATACGATGCATAATCAGGGAGCGATCTCCACTCCCTTGGTACTTGATAAAGAGCGAAGCAAATTTTACCTCAATGTTCAGCGGCAGAACCGGGTCATGTAGCGATAATCGAAGTAAAAACCATCCTCCATAGCCAGAAACACGGATCTGCACGGTCTCACAACAAACAGCAAGACTTTTGTTAATGTCTGATCTCAACGTGCTGCCAGAAGAACCTATACAGTTACTAATGCATAAGGGAGAGTGATCTAAAATTGGAGCGGTACCAATGTGGAACACTACGGTTCTTCACTCAGAGGTACATAATAGCTTCTTCACCCAACAGTAGCATATACTTACAGCAAACTTTATAAACTTTATTTAGAAACACCTTCAGAAATCCGCCTTCATAGAAGAGTCCAAAAATGAGGAATCCACTTTGATTATCTTTTCACTTACTTTGCCCATGCACGAAAATTACTTGTGCTGTTAACTTCATTACACATTTCCTATTCTGAATAAATTTGAGCCATTATTGAGCACTCTCCCTTGGTTATAGCAGCATCTTAAACGTGCAAGTTCAAGCACATACCCCTTCATGGTTGACAGCTGCTTTCTTTAAGCTGGGATCTGAGGCCACC
Source organism: Bryum argenteum (assembly GCA_037043015.1). Classification (NCBI taxonomy): domain Eukaryota; kingdom Viridiplantae; phylum Streptophyta; class Bryopsida; order Bryales; family Bryaceae; genus Bryum; species Bryum argenteum. The sequence goes on from CM073330.1 coordinate 15,208,180, forward strand.
ACTTGATCAAGTTTGTCCAGGACTTGCTGTCCATATGCTTTGAAACCTCTGTCCATGTTCAAGTAGATAGTTAGTGCTGTATATGAGTGTAGCACTAGGTTCCATGATCAACCAAACATTAACGATCTTTATCCCAGGAATCCGTCGGACTCAATGTCTTATTCATAGGATTCACCGTAACAAAATTAACCAGTATCAGTTGAAGATCAGCTTACTCTGATCCCACATCAGCATGAGACTGATCAATCTTGAACCGAATCTCGGAGGAGATGGCTGGATCTTCAAGGTCTGCAATGAGGTCAGAAAGCACTTGGCTCCCAGAGGTTTCTCCTCCCACTTTAGCGGCAGCCAGTTTGATCAATAATTTCACCTGCGAAATTTTACTTGCCGTCAATTATCTTGATAGATGCAAAGAACCCTGATATTCTTGGTTTTACTAACTTCCACTAACAAATTGTCATTCTAAATAATCGATAAAGATTCACTCGAAGGCATCATAATCTGAGTGATAGATGGAGACTTTTGGCGAGGGGATCTGTACACAGATTGCAGGGAGTGTCGAAGTCGCTCTGGCTGCTAAGGTATGCTCAAGAGCCTCATAATCCGACATTTACAAAAGAAATCCTCACACTCTTGGCTATGATACAGAAATACCGACAAGGATCATCTGATATTGTTTACAGCTACGAGCAAGGATTTTTGTAATTACCATCAAGTATGCACCATCATCAAGCCAGTGATTTTCCTTGAGGGCGCCATGTCCACTCGTTTCGATGGCCAAGTGGGTCTCCTCTCCAACCGAGTTCTAAACCACGACAAGCATTCAGCCAAGGTAAAATAATGTATACCCGTCGAACTATCAACCACTAACATACATGAACATCTACATATGTTCCAAGAAACATGACTTCTGTAGTCCATCTTTCCATGAAAATGATTATATTACAATGATGGAGCACACTTACCAAGCGAATGCCTTCATCAATGACATTCTTGTAGCCCCTCTTGAAGCGATGATGCTTACCACCTATTCCAATGTAATTATGATGAGTAAACAAAATCTTCACTACAGTCGATGCTCAGACCGCGACATTGAACAGCTGTAAAGAGCTGAGGTACAATTTCAATAGACATCAACAATCAACCAGTAAAACTAAAGGCATCAAGGTGCAAGCATTTGTGAAATCTATCCCTTCTGAAACTATATATCATCAATCCTTGATAGAACAACGAACAATAGAAAGTTGACATACCCAGCTTTTGTTCAATGAAGGTAGTAAGACCATCCGAGGTCACGCTGTCGGTAACAATTGTAGTCCCTGGATGCTGATAGAAAAGCAACAGGGATTCAGGGGGTAAGCTTCCATCGTACAGTACTCCAGAGTAGGAAGAGATAAGGCTGGACATGAAATTAGTTCCACTAAAATCAAACTTTGGAGAAGTATTAGGGCTCCTAAGTCTCATTTACCTGCTCCAAGACGATGGCAGATAATAGAGCAATAAGGCGATTGCGATTCAACTCCCTGCCACTGGAGTCTACAGCAGCGGCCCTGTATATCAAGTACAGTAATAAGGCGATTCTTAAAGATATAACTTCATTTATCCAAAAAGGAGGACAGTATGAATACTGTGATGAGAACTGTCCAATTACGTCATGGATAAGTGAATCAAGCAAAATGACCTCCAGTTTATTACCTATCCACATCTGTGTCGAATATGATGCCTAGATCGGCTTTCTGGTCCAAGACCGCTTTTGTGATGGCCTCCATCGCTTTTTTGTCTTCAGGGTTGGGGATGTGATTCGGGAACATACCTGGTTCACACAAATTCACCCGTTCAATAGACGTAGAAAAATGCACAAAGCTACTAATACAAGCTCAAAATCATCTCAATGATAGCCAAGCGGCCCGGAAAAAGTAAAAGTCTCGGACACAGGTATGAACAATCTAGACATAATTGCACGAAGAGCTGCTTAACAACGAGATCTAGGTTGCCTGCCAAAATTGCAAAATCTCTAACAATGTTAAAATTTACTTCTCCATTGGCAAGAGAAAACTACTCCGCCATGACGAAGCGATTCATCTTCTGAATCAGCTCGAGTGCGACAAAACTTGTCAACGACCGAAGACAATGCAGTGTACAAAAGCCTACCATCAGGTTCCAGGAATTGACTTCCGGTCGTTACTGCTCCCAAAGGCTCCAGAACACGCCCCTGAAGATGTCCGAAGAAAATGTAACACATGCATACACATAGCAGGAACAACGAAATAGTTCAACAAAAGCTAATTATGGCTGTAATACTCGATTATTATGTTTGAGTGACTGGCTTCCTTACTGCAAAGAAGCCGCCTGCTCCATTTCCTGCGTCCACGACTATGTGAAAGCCTTCCAATGGTCGCTCTGCATATCAGATGATAACAAGATGAAAGTAAGTTTCTTTCGTGCGCATGAACCACAAGAAAACTTCCAACAAAAGCGTCGTTGTTCTGAAGTATATTCTGGACAAAATTTAGAAGCTTACCTACTCCTCCCGCTCCCTTGCGAACAGCAGCTACAAGATCAGCAGTATACTGCTCCATGTAATCAACAGAATGCGCAACTTTGTCTGCAACAGCTGCGGCCGCTTTTGTACTTTCTTGGGACATCACATGGTAGATTTTGTCTGCTCTTTCTAGAATGTCAGTGATGTCTTTCTTGCCAAGGCCTCCATCACTGGTGAAGAACTTCAGTCCGTTCCGGTTATATGGGAGATGGCTTGCTGTACAAACAACGAAGCACTAAAACGATCAGTCCGATGAAGAATCACATTCATAAGTCACTCTAACGATGCCATGTAGAAAAGAAATGAGATGCAAGAAGGCGATTTAAGGTAACAATCGGATTACAGTGCACTCGTGAACGTTGTCGATCAGCACATCCAACTCTTAATAAGGCCAAGACTTGATATGAGGACAATTAGCACCTGTGATCATGATCGCTCCATCAACAGGGCAGAAAATCTCTTTTCGACTAGTTAAGGTGCTGTTGAACATCGCCGGCGTTGATGCCAATCTGTTGAAACATCACAATCGTATTCGAATCAAGGCAAAATCCATACAGATATAAGAATACCTCATTTTATATGATTGTACTCGGTGAAAAGTACATTTTATATGATTGTACTCGGTGAAAAGTACCAGATGCACTTCAATTGTAGGTCAGAATGGCAAGCAAATTTCTTGAAGAAAACTTACCCATACTCAACGACTTCCAAACCGGCTCCAGCAATGCCCCGTGCTACGGCATCCTGTACAGATCAAATAACGATCGTTAGTAAGAAGCACCATCCATACTTCACGACTGATTTATCCGCATCCTTAACAAGCCAGAGATACTGCGAGGCAGCACAACTAATAACGATGAACTCAAGTCTTCAGCTTCAATACGTTAAAGACGTGAAAACCACTTTTCTCCATAGATGCTTATCATTCGCACCTGCATAGATTTCGCAGATATTCTTGAGTCGTGTCCAAGAGAGATTCTAAGTTTCGTCGTAAAATCAGATTCCTTCCTGTCGAGAAGCCACGCTGCAAATGCAGCACCAATAGCCTCGGCGACAGCCTCCGTGAGATTGACAGGCTCGCCCTCTACACCTTCCACTGCTACTCCTCGAATGTCACTGCACATCCACAACAAGGAATGTGGATGAATTAGCTGCCACATCGAATGGTTACATAACATCACTCAGCAAGCAGTTTATGCCCCGCATGTATGATAAAAGCTAAACTTGAATCTCAACTCTAGTCTCGACACTGAAGTTAGAAAATGTTACAAGTAAGAGCTAAGAATGCTCCAGAATATTACTCGTAAGCTAGTGCTTCGTTCCATTCCTCATGACATTCGGGCTATCGATCAAAAACCCCAGACCGATCCAATAACGTATAACAGACAAATATACACTATATCAGCTTCATCAGGGAGTCAAAATGATTGGACAAGGAAAATAGACTGATCGGATGCTGAAAGTGAAGATTGTTTTCACCTGCCGTTCTGAAGTTTCTTGAAGTCAACCGTCTTAGCCAATGTTGACTCACTCCCAGCCGATATAGCAGCTGTAATCACAAGAGAAGAGACCTTAATTGACGATACTAAGACTGCACAGTTGATCCTTTTCAACCAATCAATCCTTGAATACTCACATTCTGAATAGAAAAGCATTCAACTGGAACTCGTTAAGACCTTAGAAGAAGAATGTGTAGAATATATAGAAGGGGAAAGGCTGCGAAATAAATTCATCACATCAGATTAACGACAGAACGTGTAACCTATCAGTAAAAGAAATAACGAATGCTCCACATGAATTAACATCATGAATAATTTCTTACTAGAGAACTGGTTTCTAATAGACTTGTCAGTTACATTTTTGTTCATACTGTTTCTAGTACTATGCAATATATTGATACACACTTCAAACTTTGAGCTGGATTCACTGCTCAATTCAGAAACACACCTCGGGTCGCCATTGAATATCGAGATCGACGAGGTAAAACCGACCTCGAGTTGAAGCTGGTGTTAGCCTTAATGTTTGATCGCAAACCAAAAAATCCTTGAGGATGAAGCTTCTCGCTGCTGATTTTTCCGCTCACCTCGGTCTGACACACAGAAGCGTGCACCGGCAGCTTACACAACTGCCACACCGAAGCTGCAAGAAAATGGAAATTCAGGTGTCGACAACTCCACTTCGTAAAACGAAAAACGCATCCCTCACAATCTATCCAAGATCTCAATCTGCAGAGATCGATTCCAATTCTAAGAATGTAACCCTACTTAAAGGTATTAATACTAATATACTTAGTCCTTCGCACATAGTCACACTTATCACTGTCCAGAATATAGTAGCACCAGAATCTGACCACACATTTGACGATGAGAATAGAGGAAAAAAGGTGGTCACCAAATCGGTAACTAGCAACGGAATTGGGGATTTTCTAGTGCTAATCGAACGAGAAAAATAAGAGGAGTGCAATGAAGGGGAGCATAGAAGAAAACAGGAAGTGAGTAGCGACATTACAGGCCATAGCTAGCTCGCGCGATAGACAACAAAACAGCAGCGACAGCGTGCTTACTCTTCACTTTCAAACAAGGGCAGCTTCCGAAAACTGGGGAACATAAAAGGGAACTTAGGTGGGGAACAGGTGGGGAAAGCATGAGTTGGTTATGAAAATGAGAGGGGATCTTCGTTCCCATTCGGGGCACGTGGGTGATTTGCAGTGAAGATCTTAGGCTGCGCTTCATGTGATCCAGTTGGCAGGTTGCTATGTCGCTTATGTGGAATTTGATTGAGGCAAGGTGGAGGCTCTATGAAGGCCGATACAAGGTGGATACTCCTCCCATTCAGCTCAAAAACCACTCAATTTTCGGATCGGCTATCTCACTGAGGGTGTTGAAGAGGGACGCTAAATAAAATAATAAGGAGATCATACCGATTGGAATCATGGATCTTGAATCATTTAGCTCGGAAGGGGAACTCATAATTGTACCTAAAATCACTAAACCTGAAATTTATATCTTGATTACATCCATCGTCAAAGTTGGAGGCTATAATGTACCTCTTGCTTGTGAGAGAGTTGTTTGTGGTGCCACCTACTATCCTTCCTCTTTGTCTTGAACCAATCAAGCGACAGAATTTGCTTCGCCAACCTTTACTAAGTATAAGCACTTGTTTGCCATAATCCTTTAGCACCTTACCACACACCAATAACAAAAATAACCCAGACACTTCAGTCATCACCTCAATTTACTCTCACCTTCCCATAACCTCAATCTACTCTCACCTTCCCATCACCTCATTTTACTTACTTTCAACTTTCCATCAACCCATCTCCTCTTTCTATTCACTTCATTTTCATTCCTACTTCTAACTTATTTTTCTTCTTTCTCATTATATTTGACATCTTTATCATCCTATATGGCTTGATTGCTTTGATGATCATTCAACATATGCCAATAGAACACACATGAACATAAATTCACATACACATTCAATCATTTCTGCTTCCCAATTCATTTTACCCTTTTTTTTCAATTTTTTGCTAATCTCTATTTTTCCACATTTCTACCAAAACAAACCTTATATTCTTTATTCCTCAACTTCTTAGTGGAATTAAGGCCCCCCCTCCATAGCCATAGTGCCAATTTCTCAAGAAATATTGTTTTCAATTCTCAAGCTTCTCGACATGCATGAAACAATTCCTCCATGAAATGATTACTTGAATTATTTGGGGGAATGTTTTACCATCTCGCTCAAGGAAGTTTGACGTCAAAATACTATTCAAATATTGTCGTTTACATACATTTTTGTTAATCAATTGTTCCTCTTCTGACACCCAAAACAACACCAAGTTTAGTAAGTTGAAAACAAAAGACATGAGCAAGACAATGGTAGTTCCGCCAGAATGGTGCTATATCAAAAAGCTTAATCGGACGTTTCCAAGCATTACTAAGGTAAACTACATACCTCGAGGCATAGAATATGTTATTATGATTGTGAAACAAACCTCTATGTCTCAACCTCCTGTACGTATTGATAACAAAGACACCTAGATGCCAGTATCCATTGCATTGCAATACATCATGTTTGAAGTTCATGTTTTCAGCAATCCCAATTCTAAGTGCAATAAAGGTTAGTAATAATTATGTGGTTGCAACAAACTTAGTTATCCTATGAATATGCATCTCAAGTGCATGAGGTTAGTAGCCCAGACTTTTTTTCAAGAGCGATTTGTCTATTAGGCATAGACATTGTTGAAGATGGGATTGCGGTCAAACTTGATAGTTATGACTATGTTCATATTCAATGTGGTACTAGACATGCCTAAAGTTTTCATTATGGTTATTTTATTGGTCATATTGTTCATGGTCAGAAACCTCCTCCATCTTGTTTCCAAATCTTTGTGACCTTTCGTGTCTTCACGATTCTTTATCTTCACCATTGCTCATGTTCGTAGTGCCTATATTCATCATGAAGTTATTAATTTCAAGTACTTGATAATGCAATATAGTGAAATCTCAAGTACATGCTCCCTTTCACCATTTTTTAATGCTAATGTAGAAAGCTCTTCTTAGCATTTAACAAAAGGAAAAGTAGTCCAAAGCTACACCATTTTTTTCACTATTTCCATTAACCCCTAAATCTCCTTGGTGTTTTGTGGGAGCTTGAAACCTCAAAACTGCGATTCTCTACCTCTAAGCACTCGTGGGGGTGTGAACCAATTTATTTTCCCTTTTTAAAACCTCCAACTATAAGATCTTGTACCTAAGAATATGTTTGATTATTGTTCAAAAAATTGACCGTTGGATGTTTACCATTTGAAAGATCATAACATCCAAAGTTTGTCTCCCAAGTATTTTTGGGCATTGAGAAGATTGGTTTTGAAATCTTTGGAGGCTGCCCTTGTAAAATTGGTAAACTTCTTGACTTGAGTCACTTTGAAATGTGAGTAGTGATTTAGAAATGAACATGTTTCCAAAAAATAAAATAAAAAAAGTTACTTTTTTAAGCTGCCCCATCTCGGCTCGCAACCCAAGGATTGTCCTAGAAGACTCAAAAATTGGAATTTGCCTTTGCAAATTTTACCATGTACACTTTGCAGTATAAGGAGGACCCAATAAAAATCTTAGGCAAAAATATTACTTCTAACCCCTTCATCTAGGCTGCCCGGAATTGCAAAAACCCATTTCGGGCTTCAAGGAGAGTTAGGGTTAAAGAAACACATGGCAAATCAAGTACTAAACTATATCGATCAAAGAGCTTCCAACTAAAAAGTTGTTGGGAACCATCTTAAGACCATAATTTTGAAAAAATTCATGAACAATTTTGTTTGATTTCTCATAATTGGCTTGCAATGGTAAAACATGCCCAATGTATGAAATCTCAAAACCAAAAGCTACTGTCACTAAAATGCATGCCATCAATTCATACTTTATATTATGCATTTGAAAATTTCACCACACAAACAAGACTTGCTTTGGGATTCACTCAAGTAATTCCATTAAAAATGAATCTCAAATGAAGAAGTTATGGCTCTTCAAAGTTTCTGCCCTTGATCCAAAATGTATAAAAAACGTAGGGACGTATAGGAGTTAAACACAATAAACTCCTTACATGATTTTGTATCACTTATTCTGCAAAGTTGTACCCTATGCTAAAGATATACACTTGATTCTTTTTGGTATGTTAGGAAGTGCTCAAAATTGGGACAATATCAAAAATGACATACTAGAGTGTATTTTGCAAGAGATTCATAATACTTTCAGAAGTTGGTTACGAATGTATTCACATTCTAGACTACACTATTTTAGTATCCCCTACAGGTCCAACTTCAAAAATTTATAACACATTTTAGATGGGTCCAAATTTGATGATTCCAACATGATTAATCTTCTTAGCCCATGCACACAAACTAATAATACAAATAATTCGTCATGGTGAAATCTAAGCGATTATTGAGTAGCCTATTAGAATGAAATTAGAGCAGAATAACATGGCTCAAGCTCGACTCTTATATAACGAGAGTGAATTAGGTCAAATTAATGAATTAGACATTATGCAAAACATTTGTTAAGAAGGATTCTCTATATTGATATATCCTACATTTTTTGTATGCTATTAGTTCGGAAATGTTCCAAACTTTATTCCAATTTTTTTTTTTTTTTTTTTAAAATTTTAGTCCGGAGGACATAGGTACATTCTAGTATTCCAGAATGCACTCAAGCCAAGCTCTTTACCTCTACTGTTGCAAACTTTTCCATTTTCCTACCTCCAGTGCATGCATGCAACTTTGCCACAGGGATCAGTTTTCTACTCACCGATGAGCCCAAACGAATATTTATCATCCAAGAAGGCCAAACGTCATCCATATCCTTCATGGCGCCTTCTGTTCGAGCGGGTATGGCCCGAACTGTATAACCTGCCTTGCTTAAACCCTAAACCCTTGGCGCCGCTCCGACTTTCATCGGTCGGAACGCATCCCTTGACTGAGATCACGATTCGCCATTTTGGACGGATCGCGAACTTGCAGCTTGACAATAATAATTACTAAAAGAGGGTTGTACGTAGATGACGATATGCCGAAACGGCAGTCGTTGGTTCACTCGTGATAGAGCCTCTGTGCACACCTGAAGCGCTATAGCATTCGGCATTGGGACCGGTGGCTCTGTCATCAGCTTTCTTCTCAGGTCCTACACCTTGATAAGCTTGTTTTGTTCAGAAATCTGCCGACGACGAAGTTCTACACTTTGCTGATGATTTTTATCTCTGCTCGTTTGTAGGTGAATTTCGACTCTTGTTGCTTGCGCTTAAAGAATTTCACTTCCTCGCTTAATAAGTACTGGTCGCACCTAAATTTGGATTGAAGGCGCTGACCACATGACGTCTGGCATTTCTGAAAATTCAAATTAGATTTCCCGCCACTCAGCTTGAAGAAGCTGGGGAATATAGCCTGTGGATTCACGCTGGGTACTAATACATTCAGTTGTCAAGTATTAGTGAGGCCCATGTTCAGAGGATTTTTTGTTGTAAGCCTTCGGCTTGAATGGACCACCTTTTTTGCACTACCGCGTTAGCGCAGCTCCTCCTTGTAGGGTTCGGTGCTCTCCTCTTCTCTCGTCTGGACCTCTCATCTTTCCTGTCTGGCCGAGAGTGGGTGTCCTTTGAGGAAGTACTTAGCTGGACAGAGATCTGAATATGTGTACTGAAGCTTAACGGACGCCCTGGTCAAAGAACACTCTTGTGGTGATTTCCCTATTTCTCTTATTACATTTTTGAGCTCTTTTCACTCGTACACGTTTTGATGGAAAAGAATTGCAAAGCTTTGTTGATGAAGCAGATTGTCAGCGTTTATTGACACTCTTGCTGGTTATTTGTTGACAGAGATGAGGGCACAATGTGACGCATGTGGAGCTCAAGTTTGGTGCTAGCTAAGCAAGTTTCTCACTAAGAATCTCTACCAATGGCAGCCATTCACGCGATGGGACTCTCTCAAGCTTTGGGCCGATTCGGTCTAAAAGGAGAATACATAAAATTGGAGAGTGCATTTACAGGAGCAAAGTACCTCAAGGGACAAGGCCAGTGTTTACTTCTCTCGAAGCCTTTAGTGCGAAAAGAAGAGAACCGGTACACTTGCTACTCGACATTGAAGACCCTAGACATTGCAAAGGTTGAAGCGGGAACTGTGAAGAGGATGTTACAAAGTGGAGGAGAGAGCCACATTGACTTTTGGAGGCAGCAGCTGCAGCAATGTCGGAAACCATTGACGAAAGAGATGATGAAGCGGCTGAAATGGAGTAATCCTCTTGGCTTAGACGAGTCGCTCCGTGGCGGGAGTCTGAAGAAGGGTACCAAGAGTGCGGAGCTTCTTGAGACGAAAGCTCGATTTCCTCGTGAGGTTTTCCTGTGCAGAACAGGTGATGTTTACGAAGGTGTAGGGGTTGATGCTTGCATTCTGGTTGAGCACGTTGGTGTACCACCCATTGGACGGAAAGACTCGATACCGAAGGCCGGGTGTCCTGCTGTTAATCTACGACAGGCGATTGATGAGCTCACGCAAGCAGGCTTTTCTGTTTGTGTCGTGGAGGAGCTTCAAGGCACAGTAACAGGACGTGGACGTCGCAAAGAGCGGTTCATTGCAGGACATGCACATCCAGGAAGTCCGTATGTCTACGGTTTGGCTGCTCAGAACGTGGACTTGGAGTTTCCAGAGGCAGTATCGGTTGTTGGCATTTCACACAATAGCAAAGGCTATTGCCTTGTTTTCGCTTCGGAAATCATGCGCACTTATGCAGTGGAAGAGGGACTTACTGAGGAGGCCGCTGTTGCCTTGCTGCGTGCCAAAAAATGCCACAAGCTGTATACTCACATTTCCTTACAGGTGGAATCCACAGGTAATGGCAGCTGGGTGAATCGTGGTCTTTTGTGGAGCGAGTTTCAGAAGCTGCCTCACGAATGGTATGAGAACGATCATGTGGACGAGCTTCTCGTGAAAGTGCGCGACATTTATGGACTAAGTGACTCTGCAGAGTTTCGAGAGATCTTAGTTCCGCCAGGAGAGAGACCGCGACCTTTATACATTGGCACGGCGTCTCAAATAGGGATCATTCCTACTACAGGAGTCCCCAGTCTTTTGAACATGGTGCTCCCAGACGAAGCCAATGATCTGTGCGTTTCCTTCCTGAAGAATCTGTTGCTCCATCCTCCTCCTTACCGCGTTGCAGAATCCATACGAGGGGCCTGTGCGGGTTTAAGAGAAGTCACGTGCTCGGTGCCAGATTTTACATGCGTGTCGGCAGCAAAGCTTAAGAAACTTATAGAGGCGAAGGAGGCGAATCACGTTGAGCTGACGCGTATTCAGCGATTAGCGGAGGATGTGCTCTACATGAGCAATGACTCACAGTTGACCGGTGTTTTGGAGCTTCTACTTGAACCTGCTTGGCTTGCCACAGGTACTTCCACACCTCTTTGTGAATGATAGTATTTTTTAAGTAATCTTGGATTAGTGAAATAGCAAGGATCAGTTGAAACTCCTCACTATTTTTTTGGCACGACGCACTGATATTTTTAATGATTTCATGCAGTTTTAATGTCATAGCAAGATACTGTAGTAGACGTTCACCTTAATTGAAGTGTCACGGTGACAGGTCTTCGCATTGGGAGAAAGCAGCTGATTGCAGATTGTAAGTCGCTGTCAAGCAAATTGCGGAACATGTTAGCGTCTGAAGGTGACCTGGATCAAGCCCGAAGTCAGGGTGCAGGTATTCCTGATGAGTTCTTTCGAGACATGGAGGATACATGGAGAGGCCGAGTGAAGCGGGAACATGCTGAAGAAGTGTACAGGGAAGTAGATGAAGCAGCAAGTGAGCTGGTAACTGCAGTAACTAACGGTTTTCATCCACTTGTGTCGCATGACGATGCGAAAATGGAACTTAGCTACAGCTATGAGGATCAATCGGTGTGGCTTCAAGGGAAAAAGGTGTCAGCGGGGGGAAATGGTTCTGTGGACGCAGCTTTGAAGAGCCTAGTTCCAGCCGTGGATGTCAAAGGAAAAAAGATAGGGGAGGAATGGTGGACAACAAGCTCAGTGGAAAGCGCTTTGAGCAAGTACCGCGCCGCAACTGAGAAGGCCAGTGTGAGAGTCCTTGAGCTTCTGAGAGCCACATCCGAGGATCTACAGCCGAAGACGGAGGTGCTGATATTTGTGTCGACTCTGTGTGTGATTGCCAAAACGTTGTGCATGCATGTGGCTGAAGGCACGCGTCGGAAGTGGGTCGTGCCAACGCTGTCTTCCACTGACAGGCAGATGGTGCTTGATGACCTCGTTCCATATTGGAATGATCCCGCTCATGACAATGTGCAGCCCAACATGGTTGAAATGAAGTCCATGTACCTCCTTACAGGTAATGAGAGCATGGGCTAACAGATCTTACAATGTCAAGTGCGGATCAGACCCCATACATTATACACTATAGCCTTGTCTTTGCTCTCACTTTGTACTTCATAGGGGTTTAAGTTTTATTCCGTGACTCAATTCAGCTTGTTACTTGCATATTTTTTCAATGAGTCGGCTATTGTCCGACTTGATTCTACACTAGGATGCGTCGGACGAGATGCTAGCTGGAAGCAGCTATCTTTTGTCCTAGCAGGAAGTTAGTGACTGTCGGGGTACCTCCTTCCCTACTGAGTATCTTATTTGTCAATCAGGACCCAACGGAGGTGGCAAGTCTAGCATGTTGAGGTCAATCTGTGCAGGAGCTCTTCTTGCCACGTGTGGTCTGATGGTACCTGCGCGTGAAGCCTTGATGCCTCGATTTGATGCCATCATTCTGCGGATGATGTCCACAGATAGTCCAGCTGATGGCAAGAGCGCGTTTCAAATGGTACGTGCATTGTCTCGGCACTTCGTCACAACAATTTCTGATAGTATTTGACCTCATTTTGAAAAAGGGGATACTTTCGGTGTCACTGCTTTGGAACATGCTGTATAGTACAAATCAAGTTAGCTTTTTCTGTATGTTTTTGAATGTGTTTTATCTAGATCACTGCGTTGATCGAGTGTCGTAGATTTCTAAGCGTATATGCATATTGAGGGGCATTTGAGGTTCTAAGTGTGTTGATATCATCAGGAAATGGCCGAGCTGAAAACCATTCTGGCAGAAGCAACCGACAAAAGCCTGGTGCTGGTTGATGAGCTTTGTCGAGGAACTGACGTAGGAAAAGGTTCTTACATTGCTGCAAGTGTCATTGAGACGCTCGATCGCATTGGTTGCATGGGAGTCCTCTCAACGCATTTGCACGACCTTCTGGATATGGAGTTGCGGACAAGGTACGAGACAATGTGGTCATTTTAAGAAAGTCTTGCATACTAAGCATACCCGTTTCCGCGCTCTTTAAATACTTGCATTCCACAGATTGTTTGGGAATTGTGCATCAGTAGACATGTCAAATGATCCCTCTTGCATGGCTAATTTTTCGACCTTCCTCCTATTCTATGACTTACCGAGAGTGGTTGGTGGACTTTTTGTACTTCCAGTAACGTGGTTCGAAAGGCAATGGGTACGAGTGAGGTGGATGGTCGGTATTACCCAACATGGAAGTTGGTGGACGGTGCCTGCCGTGAGAGCCTCGCGTTCGAAGTGGCACGAAAGGAAGGGGTCCCTGCAGAAGTGGTGGACCGAGCTGAAGAGCTTTGTGTCATGAAGATGTTGTATCCGAATGGGGATATGACCGACAGTAATCAAGATGATAATGGACAATCTGAAGTTGGACAAGCTGAAAAAGTGAAAGTAGCAAAATTAAAAAGCGAAGATGAGAGGTACACAAACTCGCAAGCACCTCATAAGCAACGTAACTATTTATTCATTCTTAACGTTGTGTCATTAATATTGGTGATGAGCTGATCTGATTCGTGGCGTGTTGTCACCTCAGGATGACTGCCGAGAAGCTCTTCCTCATGATTGCACGATTCGTGATCAAGTTCGCCAAGCCCTGAGACACCCAATGACAAGATTTGTGTGCATTTTCAATGCCACTATAAAAACTCTGTGACGTGCTACTGCATCATTCGAATAGTGTTTACAGACTTATGGTAATGTGATGGGGGAGTTGTGTTTGTCGGGCCCAGTGAAGAAAAGGCTGAGCCTTCGCCTAGGTGCTAATACGAGGTATCTGGAAGTGCCAGGTGAGCTGCAGGCGCGCCACTGTTTACTTGAGGTAAGAAAGTAGGCAACACAACTGTAGTAACTACCCTGATCTGTAGCTGCAAATGGTTGCAGTTTTTGTAAGTCGAAGCAGTGGACTGGCTTGGACGCAGGATGAATGAGTGAGATTCTGTGAGGCGTCAAGTCTGCGCCAAGCTCAGCTGGGACACCGTTGGTTAGATTGAACATGCTCTAGAGAAGTAGTCTCTGAGTAACAATTTTGAGTAATCAAACTTAGAGTAGATATGTTCACGTGGATGGTAGCCCTCAGTTGGACATCTTGTACTATTCGCGACTGCTGAATAAAGTAACGGCCTTCTCTTGTATTCACCGTGTTCAAGTGTTTGTATGGAGCAAGACAAATGACTGATCGAATCAATTGAAGTCAGCAATGTGAAAAGTAGTGTTCGCAATACTGGATATGATTTCATCAAGCCTAAGTTTTACGAGAAGGGCTTGTGAATGGGCCGGCAAAACCACTAATGTAGTTCAAGAGGGAGCCTCAGCAAGAAGGTCCTCCAGCATGACAGTGGAGTGCTCTGCTATCAGCAAACTTTTGAGAGATTCTGTATCTGCGTTGCAGCAAAGATCACATTTTGATGTTTGTTCTAACGGCTAATGAATGATGTCAATTCCCTTATTTGTTTGCTCAGTGGATCGACTTACTTCGCCTCTGCTGTCCTGTGCCAAGGTGTTCAGTGACAAACCCTATGATCAGATTGTGAATGTTCAACGCCAGACAGAGTTGGTGTTTGTTCATGCTTTCTCGTGAAGCTTGCAATCCATGTGACTGCCCTTTGCTTATCTAAAACCTCATTCAATATTATGTTAATTTATTCAACTCTTGTGTGTATGTGGTCCAAATGGAGCGCTTAGTAAAATATATCATATCTTTGAACGTGCTGCTTGCTAGTTGTGAAGACCAGTCAGTTTCTCTCAGCCGTATTTGTCCATGTCCATTCAGTGAACTCGCCCACATCCTGAAAGCCCATTGCTTTCCAAGCAGCCGCAGCCTCCTCCGTCCAGGCGCTAGTGCCCACCACTTCATATCCCAGCTCAATGGCAACATCAATGGCATGGTCTAGCATCGCACGCACAATGCCTCGCCGACGCCATGGCTCCAGGACCCCCGCGCCTTGCACGTACGCAACACCCCGACCCACTCTTAACGTGAAGTACGCCACTGCCTCTCTCTCTGCACCTTGATTGCCAAATCGAAGTTTACTTGTAATCATCCCTCACTCAAAATCAAAATCAGCTTGCTGTGAAAGAAGAGTGTACCTTGTGGGCTTGCATACCAAGCCAGAAAATGACGATCGCGCGCCTGAGCTGTGCCGTATGTCATATACTCCAGGGCTGGTTGCAGCCGATCCACATACGAAGGCGGTAACTGAAACAAGGTGCTCTCAATTGTAATCTTCACAGCCAAGTCCTCGGGTGCCGTGACCTGCATATTACCAATAAGACGATGCATATGAACCATCAACGATTTCAAGCTTGAAGGGAATTTACCTCGCTGATGTGCACAGCCGGGGGTAGCTTCCCGATCTTTTGATAAGCGCAAGTTGCGAGAGCTGAAAGGATGGTGGGCTTTCCCGGAAAGAATCCGAGGTGCGGCAGGGCAGCGATAAGGGGTGGAATGAGGATTTCGTGAGCGAAGGATGGGGATACTGGAATACGGACGGATGTGAGGGTATTAGACTCGGATTGAATGAGGGAAGTGAGAGCCTGGATGATGGCGTCGGTATCTGGAAGTGTGGAGGCCAGGACGTGGAGGTTGCGGCCGGAGAAGTCCAGGAGCGTGTGGAACGGTGGGCCGAGCCTGTGGCGTGCCTTGGAGTGTTCACTGGGCAAGTTCATTGTGATTATCTCGTCCCACCAGATCGTTTGGGTAAGGACCGCAACGAGATTTGGCGAGGAGAGGGTTAGAGCTGGGATGGCGGGCTCACGCGGAAGGTGATGCTCAGACTCACCCATCTTCTCAACACAAGCTTTCGAATTAGTATCTGATCTAAACCCCAACGCTTGAGCTACTGATGTAAGCAGCCACGCATCGAATCACCGCTAACATGAAGATAACGGACAAATTAGAACAAGAAAACGGAAGGAAAGGACATTGCGAGCTCATAGAAATGCATCCAGACAAACACAATAGTATGATACTGGATGAGAAGTTGGACGATGCTCACATTTGTGACGAAGCGAGCGAATCTCACGAGGGTCTATTGAGAAGAGCGGAGTGTATAATTGATCGTGTCTATGATATCATGTTGTGCTTCACGATTGTGAGCTTGATGAAGTCTCAGCTGCCGTATTCCTTTGCAGGCCAGTAGATTTTTGGTGATATCGATCTCCACTTGCACTGACGGAAATGTACATTGCTTCTAAGCAAAAGAAGTTTGTTGACGTACACTATTACAGAAGAATTAATTTTTATGACTACAGGCATAGTCATATTGTCCAGAGCGATTAAGAGTAAATAAATGCGTAAATGACTGAAAATATGTTATGATAATTTGTGGTCAGTCACTCATGATATGTTATGAGTGTTTATAATTAACCTATGATTACGAATCATCAAAACATGGCTATAAGATGATTATCATTAGTCATATTTTCACTCATTCACTCTTAGTAGTAGTGATATGCTGGTGTCGTGCTCTGAATTCAAAAGTATTGTGGCAGGCCGGTCAGACAGATCACTTGTCCGTGATGCTGCATCACGAATCACGAAACCTGCAGTAATGGGGGAAAATGTGATAGTTGTTATTTGATACATGATATAGATATCTGAGAAGAATCCGTAAGCTCCAGTGGAGTTTATGACATTTCATTTCAAAGAACCAAGATTTCTGACGGCAGAGGCTGGGGAGAGCCATTGGGAGAGACTTTTTTGTTAACCATACAAATTTCAAGTATGAATAACGAGTATGTGCCCGTGTCCTCCAGATATCTTAATAATTCCAGGAGATAACTTGTTGTAAATTGCTAAAATCCTGATTCCACCAGTGTTGTCATTGATTGTAATGGTTCTCCCACAACAAAAAGTTATAATAAGGAGAATTGAACTCTACTATTAACCGCTAGATGTCTTGATCTATTTTCAATCAAAAAACACATTTTCAAAAAAGGAGTGATAGATGAAAATGAAGATAAGCTATTTAGATCTCAACTGTACAAACTTGTAAATAGACTTGTTGTAGGTCATGTAGACCAAAACTTGAGTCATCAGGCGTCATGGATTGTGAGATTGTAACCTATTACTAAGCAAAACAGGATATCAAATTTCATCATCTTTACTTTGGAGTAAATATTCTACCAACCCAAGTTCTCCGGTGAAGAAATCTTCAATTAGAAAGTTGTTCACCTTCATCTAAATATTAATCTCGTATCTAAAAATATCATCAAAAAAATTCCTTGCTCTTAAAATAGCTCAACAATAACAAAATTGCCAAAAAATTTACAAATGGAAACGAGTCCAAAACTAGACCTTTGGCACTCAAATCTACGCCTTATTTAGTAAACATTTCGATTTGGTCCAGATTTCTACTAATAAGCCTAGACTCTAAATGAATAAAGTTGAAATCTAGCAGAGGTTGAAGGAGATATAGCTCTTCAAAAATTATCCATCTTTTTCCACTTCTTTCATTGTGGAAACATCATTGCAAATCTAATACCAAAAGTTTCTGGATCAAAATTCTTTCAACTAAGAAGTTGTCAGATTTTGTTTTCTGATCATAATCATGAAGTAAAGTCATCAGAATCTAATTTAGTTTAACGTAATTGGCTTGAAATTGTAAAACATGCCTAATGTTTGAGACTCAAACTCATGAGTTGCCTTCACTAAAATTGCATGCCACTGAATCATACTTCAGTGTATGGGTCTGCAATCTTTACCACACAAACGAGACTTAATTTAGGATCCAACCTTAGTGTTACTTCCAAAACAGAGTTTGGATGATGGAGTTATGGGTCCTCAAAGTTTCTGCCCTTCATCCACAATGTTGAAAAATAACATTTGGAATGGAGGGCAAAAGCTTCGAAGAGCCATAACTTCTTCATCCGGAGTTCGTTTTAAATGAAATCACTTGGGTTGGGTCAAAAATCAAGTCTAGTTTGTGTGGCAAAAAAAATAAATAAATAAATAAATAAATAAATTTTAAAAAATAAATAAATAAAAATAAATAAATTTTAAAAATAAATAAATTATAGAATAAATGGCATGCAGTTTAGTGAAGGCACCTCTTGTTTTTGGATTTTCAAATATGGGGCGTGTTTTATCATTGTAAGGCAATCAAGGCGAATCAAAAATATTTTTATGACTTTTTTTTGCATAATCATGATCTTAAGATGAAGCCTCAAAAATTACTACTTGAAAAATTCTTGATCCAAAACATTTTGGAATTGGATTTGCAATGATGTTTCTACAATCACAAAGTGAATAAATGAATGATTTATTAGGAGCTACATCTTCTTCATCCACCAATGGATTTTGGCTTTCTTTTTTGGAATGAATTCCAATTGAAGTTCGATTTTAGTGATAGAAACCTTCACCTAATCGAAGGTGTTTTGAAGGTAAGGCAAGAATTTGAGTGCAAGGGGTGTAGTTTTGGACTATTATTCCGTTGTAAAAGCTTTGACAATTTTGACCCTTTCGAGGCTATGATTTTAGCCTGGCTTTTCTTCAATGTTTTTTTTTTTTTTTTTTTTTTTTTTTTTTTTTTTTTTTTTTGTTGCAAGGCTATTTTAAAGATAAAGTTGAACAACTCAGTACTTGGTGAAATTTTCATTGTAAATAGTCTATTGGTAGCAATTTTAGTCCAAAGTGAAAATGATGAAATTTGGTAGTCTGATTTGACAACTATTCCTTACGATCTCGCAATCTATGACGCTTTATGACTCAGATCTTGGTCCACATAGCCTACAATAAGTGTACTACAAGTTTGTGCGTTTAAAATCTAAATAGCTTATCTTCATTTGCACCTACAATACTCTTTTTGAGATTAGGTTTTTTGGCTAAACTAGCAAGGAGCGTTTAAAGGTTAACTTCTACACTCCCTGCCATTTATAAAGACATTGTTTTTTTGAAAGATTCACAAACAAACTTGAAAGTAAGTTATTCACATGTCAGCAATACAATCTTGTAGTACACTTAGTGAAGGTCATGTGAGTTGAATCCGTAGTCATGAGGCCTTCACTATTGTGATATCTAAATGCATTTGTACTCAAAAATAAATTATGAAATTTTAGTGTTTTCACTTTAAGGCAGACTTTGAGGTATACTATCAACAAAGCAATCGCAATCAAAATTTTACCAACAAGAAAGTTGATCACCTTCATTTCTAAAAAATCTTGAACCAAAAAAAACACTAAATGATTTTCTTGGCTAAATTAATAACCTTGCAATGGTGAATATTGCTTTATATTTTATTGAAGAAGAATAGTCCAAATCTTATTCCCTTGCAGTAAGATCCATGCCGTCTCTTCAAAACATATTGGAAGACACTTGAATTTCTACAACAAGAACTAGACTTGAATTGGACTTCAACCAAGAAAATAAAAGTGAAATTCAACAGTGGATATCGGAGATGTTCCAATTTTTGAGTCTGATATGCGTTGGGGTTAAGGGTTATATATGAAAAGTTCCATTAATTTTGATAGTACATACCTACGAAATTGGTAAGATTAGGACTAGGAGTTTTACTATGAAATTTTCAAATCTATATAACAAGTAAGTATCCATATACTCTAAACACACACACAAAAAAAAGGTGAAATTGATGTAATTTAATTCTAAATTAAAATTAGAATTGAGTGTAAAAGTTTTAAATTGGCTATGCATTGATAACTACTAAGGTTTTTTCCAACTTAGATCTAGATTTTTTCAAATAACAGCAATCTTGTTTCACTTTAATAGTTTTTATGTATTTATTTACAACTTGTGTCTGGAGAACATGAGCACATACGTGTTTCATATGAAGTAATTGAGATATTCTAGTATGCCTACGTGGTGTTGCTACGCTCACAAAACTATTTCGACCATGCCCGTGAAGGAAAAGGACAAGAAGGAAAAGAAGATTTTACGCTTGTAGGCCCACGTTTCTATTTTTTATAATTTTTGTAAGGTGTTTCTTGTGCAACTAGGTTTCTCTTGTTTTTCTGCTTGATCTAGTATTAGGTATTCTTTTGTAAATTTCCGGTGATATTTTGAGCCATCAATACTTTAAAATTCAATATTTCGGAATGCATTGACCTGATTTGCAATACAATTGTCGTACCCGCACCCGTATGAAAATACCCACTTGCAACGCATGTCATGCGGCCGGATCCGACCGGCGTCCTTCAAGATCATAATGTCACAAAACAAAATAAAACAAACAAACTACCTGCCTCATATAATAGATTTTCATGTCCCAGTTTCAAAAATAAGGACAAACCCTTCGTTCCGTTTACATGATGTTGCATGTGGACCCGCCGAGAGTGATCCTCACTTCGTTGCCACTCTCCTTCTTGCAAGGTGTTAGGGTTTTAGCGATGGCCGTGTGAGGCTCCCTCTGGCTCTCGTCCTCGCCCTTTCAGCTTTTCCCTCTTTCCGCTCCCGCTCATTTGCTTGCCCCTCGCTCTACGTTCTCGTCATCATTCAGAATCTCTCTTTTAGAATTTTATTGCTACAGCTCGTATTCCTTAATCGGAGAACTACCTCGCTATCAGTTTCTTGTACTCGGCATTAGTTTCGAGAGCAAGTTGAGCTTCATCGAAAAAAATATTCACATTTCAAATGCTTGTTTGGGATCGTTAAGCTGAATGGACGTGTTTAGGGTTAAGTAGGTTTCGACTCGAAATACCTCGGCGTAGTTGAATATTAAGCGGTTTTCGCCTGCATCAAAGCGCTTGTTCGAGATGGTGAGATTGACCGCCGATTTGATTCTGCGCTCGCCTCAGTACTTCAATGCGGTGCGAGAAAGGGAGCTCGACCTTCGCGGTAAATTTCAATGTCCTTTTTCCTCATTGCACCGTTCATTTTAATGTGGCATTGCTATGCGATGCTCTTTATTACCTAATATAACGTGTAGAGCGTACATTGCTTGACCTCAGAGGGGTTTTTGAATGATAAAACTGTGGCATAAATTTCGTTATAGTGAGTTGTATTTATATTCCTGTAACACATGCTGTTTAAATACGCCTAAAATCACGACTATTTTGACCTACGACGTAGGTATACCCTTGTAAGTGCTTAGTGTTCATGAGCACCTCATTCTAGTTCATCAGAAATGCCATCATGATTCTGTAGCTTAAGATGGAGATACCTTAGTCAGTTACGCTGTTGGTATAGGATTCTAGATGGGTTGGGCGTCAGAGTTTAATCTATGGTTATCCGTTTCCTCAAAGCGTGTTAGTCAAGAAATATTTGCTCATTGTCACACCTTTCTCAGTAGCTTCATCGACCCGGATTTGTGTCTGCGATCTTTGCTGTAAAAAAGCGTAGGTCTCCTCGAATAACAGTGCGTAGGATTTGCATTCACTTCCTCTGACCGAAGCAATTGGGATGAGTGTGCCAGTAGCTTTCATCAGTGGATATTTCTGATACTCTGAACG
Source organism: Bryum argenteum (assembly GCA_037043015.1). Classification (NCBI taxonomy): domain Eukaryota; kingdom Viridiplantae; phylum Streptophyta; class Bryopsida; order Bryales; family Bryaceae; genus Bryum; species Bryum argenteum. Next base: position 15,230,005 of record CM073330.1, read on the forward strand.
ATATCAAGTAGTGGCATCTGTAACTGCTGGTTAAATGACTCTGACCAAGACATTGTATGGGCTTGGACTGTTCAGGCAATAAAATTGGAGTTATTGAAAATCTGGGAGCCACAGAGGTAATACTCCCTCACTTTTGTATCATAAAAAATTGTTTTTCTGAGGTTTTGGTTTATCTGCTTAGGTTCATTGGTGCTCGACTGCTACGCAAATCTTGCTGTTCATAGAATGGAGTTTCTACCCGCTCAACATCTGGTTTGCGGATCTTGAGGTTTTCATTGCTGAAATTTCAGGACCAATATGCCAGCATTGACTTGTCAGACAACGAGATTGTGAAGCTTGAGGGATTTCCACATCTGAAGCGTCTTACAACTCTGCTCGTGAACAACAATAGAATAGCACGCATCAACCCTATTATTGGAGGTAATTCTCAGAATTCAGGGCGTCAAAATTCCGTAACCAATTGAAGAAAAATGTTACAAAATTTTTCTGATGCATGTTCATGCTCCGTTCGACTCTGCACGAAACTAATTACTTAGTCTGTAATACCACCCACGGTCGTTTGTCCTTTAAGTTGAAACTGAGTTTAGGGTGCAGTTGTGATATCGCTTTGCGAAAGAGAACCGTCTTTTGTGTTTGTTACCTGTTTAATACTTGACATGTTCTTCAATTAGGAATTTCAACTTTGAGTAGACTCAGTGAGCTTCATTGTCTCATTTATATGTTTCCTTGACGACTGAATTTGGGAGCAAGACGTTCGAGAATTCTAGACGACATTGTGCACCTTGGTCAGGACTGTCCCTAGTGTGAAAACTGGGAACTGGGAGTCTTATTAACATGCAATTGTATCTTAGCGCATGAATCATGTTGATATGGTGTGAAAGTTGTGTTTGTGCAGCGGCTTTACCAAAGCTGGAGACATTGGTGCTTACAAACAATCGGCTTTCAAATCTGGTGGACCTTGACCATCTTGCGACACTTGTGAATCTGCAGAATTTGTGCCTGCTGGATAATGCTGTCACGAAGAGGTCCAATTACCGGTTGTATCTGATTCACAAGCTCCCCAAGCTCAGGCTTCTTGACTTCAAGAAAGTGAAGCTCAAGGTAACATCATGCACCATTGGTTGGCGTAATTTTGTTTTGTCCATCAATGCTTGGAGACGTTGACCTTGCACTTGCCATCTCACAGCAGGGTAAAGGTTTGAAAAGGTAAATCGATTTGATTGGAGTCACTTACTGGGTGGCATGCAGGGATTCCAATTCGTGGCAATAAAATGCTCGGCTGGACGATGAGGGGAGGTTGTTTGGAATCAACATGCTGAGGATCTTTGTTCTGCCTTAATTGAATGTGTGGAAATATGCAGTCTTATTAGGATGTCATTGTATTGGTTCAGTTAACTTTCTTGACATCGTTTGCTCATAATTTTATTTTCCCGCAGGAACGGCAAGAAGCCAAGAAGTATTTTGCAACTGAAAATGGTCAGCATGTCAAAGCCCCACCTTCCCCAGCAAAAACTTTTACCCCCGGGGAGATTCCCGTTGAGGATGTCCCAGAGACTGTCCCCGTACCTGTAGAGGAACCTTCTCGAAAGGGGCCAACTCCAGAGCAAATCATAGCCATCAAGGTACCGCTCGTACAATTCCCGGCTTGTCTTCTCGTTATTTCTGAACCTCTCGGCTAATGCATGGCTGCCTTCCTTTATATTTTAAATTTTTGTTGTTGAATCTTTTACTGATGACCTTCTTTCCTGTTACCCAGACTGCCATTGCGAATTCTCAGACACTCGAGGAGGTTGCAAGGCTTGAGAAGGTATTTGCCTTATACACCTGTGTCAGGATTTCGAGACCTCATTGTCCTTAAGTTTCAAGTAGCGCATACAGAAAAGCTTGCGGCTATTCAGTGCAGCTTCGTGGTTGTACTGAGGTAAGATTCTTTTTGTGCAGGCTCTCAAACAAGGGCAACTACCCTCAGATATTGTGCTCCCTGGAGACGATACTTCAAAAGTACCAACAACAGACATTGACATGGGCGTTTCGGCGAACACTCAGCAACCAGAAGAGACCACTGCGATGGAAGAGGTATGTCTTGGAATGTGACGATGGCCTAGGAAGCTTTATTGTTCATGATATCAATTCTTTTGTGAAGAGTGATACCCTGACGTGCGGCGTTGCCTATTTCAAGCAGGGTTGAATTCGGCGGAGATTCTGATTGGCATGTGCGAGGAATCTATAGCATGAGCAATTTTTGTGAGTGTCTTGTTCCATTTTCAGTAGAGTGCAGCATGATTAAGTGTTTTGAGTCTAGCTGATTAGAGGCGATCAGCTGTTGCCATGTAAATGCAGATTTCGTTCACTGAAGGCTAGCCTCATTGAAATTACAAAGAATGAGGAGATTTGAAGAGTCAATGACACTCGAGTAATTTGAGTGAAAATGGCATGTTCTTTTTTTGTTAATTTACGGGGTGTCTTGCTCTGAAATCTTAAGTTCAAGCGTGGTGCACATTTTCGAAGAAATATTTCTTATACGAGCCGATGCAGCCCATTGGAGCAGTTAGGTGTGAAGGACCTACGCAATAGGGTCAAACCTACTACCCCCATGCAGCCGTCCTAGAAATCTCCAAAACTCTATCTCTTCCAGGGAAATTGTGTTTACAATGCATAAACTCAAATATCCATCCCAGCTGGTTGATGGTTGAGCATCAAACATCTCTATACTGCTGACTTTTTTTTTTTTTTTTTCTTCTTTTTTTTCTTCTTTTTTTTTTTCTTTTTTTTTTTGACACATACGACCTCGAGATTGAGAGTCGCAGCAATGGACTGACTCTGACTCTAACCCATGCGACCGGTTTGTTTTTCCGGAATTACAAGCACGGACATCCCATCGGGGTGCAAGTGAAGGTTGATCGAATGGCATCTTTGCCTCCACAGAGGATCGATCTTGTGACCTCGTGGGTTCAACCATAAGCACCTACCACCTGCACCCGTCTTACAGGTAGTTTATAAGGTCATTTCGGACCCATACTGCTGACTTTTACTTGAAAGTTATATCAATCAATTTCACAAGCACATCAAGTTGCATATCTCCACGTGATTACTTTTCCAAGATAATAGTATCGCTTGTTAGCAAGCTCATTTTAGCAAGATCTCTTTGGCCTTAGAAATTAAGAACTAATTTAAGTTGAAAGTTGAAAAGTCACATTCCATAAACACCTTCCAAAATTCAAATAAAAGAACTTTGAGGTTTTATTGTGAAACCTAGATTAAACATTTAAAACTCAATATATTGAGGGATAGGATCATAATAGACCACTATAACATTCTTATCATCATGCTTCAAAAAGTAAATTAAAATTAATCAACACAATTATTGCTTTGGGTTAAATCATCATCTTCTATCTTGATCCACTTTATAAATTTTTGATGAAATCTTTGAGAGGTTTCCTCCTCAAAAGAATTGATACTTTTGTGTTTTATGAGCTTATACAGTTACCACAATACCAATATTCTCCTTTTAGAATAGAAATGAATGTATAGGAGCATGTTGTATACATGAGAAATGCGAATATGAGAATAGATAGGGCATAAAACCTTTCACAAGGGTAACATAAAGGGGATGCTTATTACAAAATCCAAGGGGACTTTTCATACAAGGGAACATATTTGTAAAATATTTCCAAACTGGGGAATTTTTTTTAAATATCTACAAAGAGGGGAAGGAAATACATTTCATTGTAGCTCCAAAAGCCAAAAAAAGCAACTTCATATCACCTTGGATTTCATATCACCTTGGATTTGCTCAGATGTCATTCCTCTTTAGAAAATCTTAGATCTGCCTAAGTAGGCGCGCTGTGAGTGGGGGCACGAACTTCTATGTCGAAGGAAAAGCAGGTGCTGAAGAGCTCCTATTTTTAGTAGATGAATCGAATCATCAAATCATGATATGAAAAGTATGAAAGTATTAGGTGGTATTGCTTTCACACTCTTCTTTTTTGTAAAGAAATTGAATGATAGAGGAGAATTTGTTGCTACAGTCCTATCGTTTTTCAAACACAGTCTCGTTCTGAGAAGAGGAGAAGCTTCAATGATGAGAAAACTTTTTGTTCATGTTGAGAATGTGGTGTAGTTGGCGGCCATTTTAAAAGTTGACACCTAAAATTGAACGATAGGATTTGACTTGTACATGTATAACTTACTGTCTCCTGTTTCCAAGAAGACGCCGGTCTCATGTCTCCTGTCTCCATTTCACAGCTATGCTGTCCAATTTGGAAAACGGTGATCATGGCCGTAGTTTTGGGTGCAAGTGCTGCTGCTTTTAAGAGCCGGAGTTGAATGGGCCACTGTTCGTTGACTCACTGTTTGTGCTACAGTTCGACACATGAATAGGGGCTTTTGGGAATGGATTTCGGGTGCATGTCCAACACGGTTTTCTGGAGTCTAGGTGCTTGAGTTGAGGTGTACGTTAGCATGCATTTTGTGTCCTCATGTCACAAGAGTGGCGCCGCTCTGACTCAGTCAAGAGTGTCTCCGTACTTTTCAATTTGAGTGACCAGATTGTACAACATCTTTCACTTTTCATGGATTTTTTCTCACAATACTATCTGTTTAGTATTTGCCTTCATGACTGTCCGGTTGAAAATTCAATTGTTGTTACGCAATTGTGCAATCTATCTTATACCCACAGGAGTGGGTGCCGCTACCTTACGAGTAATACAAATATGAAGTGCTTTTGTGCGTCTAGTTCCCTTTTTGCAAGTATTTGTGATTGTTCCCCTAGATGAAAATATTTTTTGAAAGAGTTCCCCTCTTTGAAAATTCCCCAAAATTCAACCGTGACGAAGTCAGTGGATGATAGATATCATTATTGTATTGATTTCCAACCTACAGATTTGCACTAAAAGAAATATTAAATGACATTGACAAAATCAAACAATCAGACTGGCGTGTTTTTGCCGTTGTAGCCCCAGCAGCTTGTGGCCACACGGCATCGTCCGCTTCAACCTTTCGTAAGCGACCAAGCGTGCGCCCTAGTTCGATTTGGCGGTACACGGACGAAGGTGAGATTTTTGATGCCCCTTCCTGCCGCGACTGGTTTTGTCCGTTTTTTGGTTCGAAATCGTGTGGTTGTTAGGTTGAATTTGATCTTCAGATCCATTTTCGTTTCAAAGATGGCCTTTACAGCGTGGGAAGTGAAGGCTTAATTGCCGATCCAGGCTCAAAGAGAGCGGGTGAATGTTTCAGTGAGTGAATCTTATGATGGCGGTCGGTGAGTACGAATATGCTCCCCGATTTAGTATGGGAATCCTCGCTATTCAGTAGAGAGTTTAATTTTTCGCTCTGTTTGCTTTCGTAGGTGTGCGAGGTAGGGGAGCTTCTATAGCTTTCTGGCTGCTAGTGTGCGCGGTAGCCATGGCCGGAGCAGCTGAAGCTCAGCCAGGTAACCCACTGTACTCTTCAACTCAGAAATTTGCTGTTGTGCCTCAGAGTTGGTAGCTCATGTATCCTCTCACCTGGTAATCTTCTCTGATCCAATCTGCTGTTGGAAAACCCTATCTGTGCTGCAGTTTTCTACACCTACCCGCTTGCATTCAACCCTGCGAAGGCGAAGCTAGCTTTGGAGGAGAAGGGCATCAAGGTGAGAGATCCCATTCCGCTAGAATTCGTTCAATTCTCGCCGCTAGTACCCTCGCTCAGAGCCTGTTTCGTGGAGTGTAGCACATAGAGAAGAAGATCGATATCTTCGGCGGTCAGTCACTGGAGCCTTGGTACTTGAAGCTGAACCCAGCCGGATCGGCGCCGACGCTCGTGGTCGGAGGTGAGAGCATCACGGAGTCATCGGACATAATCCGGTGGGCAGACAAGCAAGGGGAGCCCCTGGGAGGATCTGCAGTTGACCGACCCTTTGTGGAAGCGTGGATACAGAAAGTAGACGCATGGGACGGGAATCTATTCGCAGCAGTGAACACGGGCGCGGCAGGAGTGATCAAGTTGAGCACCCAGTACAAGATCAATGTGGCCAAGGCACATGCGAAGCGGAACCCAGACATGGCCGAGCTTTACACGAAGAAGATTGCAGGTTTGGAGAGAGTGATTGCTGAGCCGAACGATGCAGCGGCTGTGGAGAGGAATCATAAGCAGCTGATTGTCCTGTTGGACGAAGCAGAAGCCAGGCTGGAAGGTAGAAAGTTCATCGGTGGTGATGAGTACTCTGCTGCTGATGCAATCTTCACTCCGGTGTTGTACCGAGTAAACCATGTGAAGATTGCCAAGCAGCTCACTGATCCTCGTCCGAATGTGAAGCGCTACTACGACGAGGTGCGCTTGCGGCCTAGCTATAAGAAAGCGTTCTCCGTCGCCGACAGTGGCGTGGGTACTGCCAAGACCGTCTTGCCTGCTTTGGGGAAGATCTTCATCGCTAAGCTGACCAAGAAGTACTAGGGAGCAAAGCAAGGTGTATAGGCTTATCATCGTGGTTACTGTGCATAGAAATTGAGGTAATTGTGGTGCTTTAGTCATGTTGGTTCAAATTGATCATACATATGTTCTTGTGTACATTCCAAGAATTTTCATATAACATTTGAAATTCTAGTGGACTATATTGATATTATAAACAAGGAGAAAGAAACATTAAGCTTTCTCTTGTATAGAGTTTTTAGAAAATATAGCAAGACGAAACTTAATAGCATGTTCACTATTTTTGATATTCAATATGTAGTTAGTCCATAGAGACTGCGATTGGACCCTACAATAGGAGTTGATAAGATAATCATTACCAGCACCATGTTAGATGTCAATCAATAAAGGCAAGTTGCAAATGTTATGATTGACAAGGAGAGTTGTGCAATGATCATAATTGACAAATAATTGATGTTTGAGCTTTTAGATTGAAACTAGTTCTTGAACTTGTCAAAATTTGTTGAAGTTGGTTTGATTTCATATTGAGGTTGAGGGTGCCCTTGATCTTTGTTTGAGTGTGCCTTAGGTTTACATGTCAAGCTCATATATATAGGTTATAGGTTGGACTCGTTTTTTATTACGTAGAAGGTAGGATAAATGATTGTTGTCTTGAAAACAAAAATATCCATTTTTTCACTAATAGAAAAATAAGTTCTCAAATTACTTAATGGCATTGACTGAGAGTGTTGAAAGGACGTTATTCAAAACGCTTCTTTTTCCACACCGTAAATTCCATTTGTATGACTAGAAAATGGTGTATTCAGGAATATCACTCATTTTTTATAGCATCACCATATTCTCTTACACTCCCAGCTCTTTCCCCTTTCAGATTTCTGCCTCTGCACTTACATTTAGAAAATCAAAAAAGTTGTTGATTCTCCAGGCACAGGGATGCTACGGAACAGATGTATTGTTTTTCGTTCAACAATACATTGACTGTCGAAAGGAAGAAAAAAAAAAAATGACCTGAAACAGACTGATTATAAATCGATGATACTATCTAGTCATTCACACTACTTGCTAGTGTATGGCAGAATAAGACGCATGGAAGAACCGAATATTCAGCAGAATATTCAAACGAAGTAACGAACAATCGAATCCTGCATCAATCCAAACGATCGGAACGTACTTAAGGTAACCATGATTGCGACCATACAGAAACTGCATGTGATTACGCAACACTAGCTTTACGCACAAACCTTCAATCGCATATGCCAATCCAGTCTTTATCAATCGAAATTGCTTTGTCGATCCCTCGATATATAATCCTCACCTCCATCCTCATTTAGCTACACAATTGTAACTGACGTCTCCTCGTTTGCTCATCGATCATCGGGTATCATCCTGTTGCAAGAACGTCTTGTTCTACTTTGCTTTAAGATTTGAATGCTGATCGATTGTGTTCGAGGTGGTGGTTCATTTACAATTTGATTGCTCTGGATTGCGCAAGATTGCATCACTTTGTGGTATTTACTGGATTGAGTGAGCTTTTGTTGATTCACCAAGTGATACTTGGTTTTTGTGTGGAATTCTGGGATGCTCATGTTTACAATCTGAGAAAAATGAATTGTTGCGTTGAAAGTTTAATGGTTTCGTGTCACTCAGTGGATATGACCTTGTTTTTCCTGTGTGGCAGGTTGTTGATGATGGCGAAGAGTAGTAGTTTACTGCTGGTGGTGCTGCTGCTGGCGACAGCAAGCGATATGGCATTAGCAATGCGGCACAGGCAACACATGTCGGTGAACATCTTGAACAATACTCCATACGCATGGGGTGCGCTGAGGGTGGAGTGCCGGTCGAAGGACGACCACTTGGCAGTGCAGTGGGTGCAGAGCGGACACTGGTATGGCTTCGGATTCGAAGCGAACGTGCTCAGCACAACGCTCTTCACTTGCAGCTTCCAGTCGGGACAGCGCTGGCAGTCTTTTATTGTTTTTCAAGACATTGGGTTATGGGGTAAACAGAAGCGCCCCTGCCGCAATTGCGTCTGGGTGGTCAAGGAGGACGGCTTCTACCGCTCCGAGAATCTCAGTCAACAACGCGCTGAGAAAGTCCACCTTTGGAAATAGATAGCAGCACATTTCATGCACGGTCTCTTCATCTTGAAAGCGGCTAGCTGAAGATTTCACATGTGACATGTCCAGCCATGGTTGGAATTGTAACTACCTGTAGTATGTTAATACAATTTCGTTTATAATAAATCGGGTCACAGCCGTAGTGTTGATTTCCGCATGAGTGATCATGACTTCTGCCGATGAGTTATGTTATCCAGAGTGTGGAATGATATGAAGCATTTAGCGACCTGTTTCTCCATGAGAGTGACCACATTGCTGTGAATTTGAAAGTCTCAAGTGGGATTGTCTTCGGAGATAATTGCTCCTGCAACACTGTTTTAGACCTCTTTATTGACATTGTCCTCGTCTTCCTGTCTTCTTTAAATGGAAAGAAGGAAGCTTACCTGAAGAGTGACTCTTCACTCTGGTGTTGCCTATTCGACATTTCGAAAGTAGCCATTGCGGAGGCAAGTAGCCATTACAGAGGCACGATGAAATTGGTACCTTTTGTTGTAAAATGGAGGACTTTGATTGGTACCTTAGGTTGCTTCAAGGTAAAGTAAACACCTTCATTGAATGTTGTCTAATGACTGGAAAAACCTTTTACGATTGCGTGGTTAGAAAAAAAGTGTGGAACAATTCCATAAGCTCTTGACAATTTTGAGAATAGAAGGGTCTCACATTAGTTATTGTTTCTCTTCAAGTTAAACCAATTTTAGGGAAATGCTTTTTATGATTCCATGCAAAATGACACAGTGAAGTGACACTTGGAATGACGTCAATGTAATGGACTTGGAAATCAAAACTTTTTGTGGTAGTGATATGCACACTAAAGAGATCACAAAAGTGGATCGAAAAACATTGTAGAGACGACTTGAGTGCTAATAAGGTAAAGTCTTAAGGTAGGAGCTGTGAAAACCGTTCAGCCCCAGAAACCGCACAATAGGTTCAGGGGTAGGGTCTGTAGAACTGTCCATTTTGGGAACCATCCACTGTTTTTAGCTCAAACTGGCCGGTTTTGGGAACCATCCACTGTTTTTAGCTCCCACCATGCATACTGAACGGTTTTAGACAACTCCTATGTCAGTTCGTGAACCTTTTTGAATTTGTTTTGGGACATTCAATCCAGTGTTTCCGGAATACAACCTTGCAAAAAAGCCAGCACTCTATGTTCGAGTAGTGGGACTCCTACGACTCCAGATTCAATAATTCATAGGAAATATAGGATTACTCAAAAAATGCTCTTCTTTCGGGGATGGATTTGCACTAGCTCTGCAGACCATCGAAAAATAATTAAAATTTTACACTATTATTCCAAGTATGCAAAGCTGAAATTCAGACGGTTTTCACCACTCCTACCTTAGTCCAACTCCCTCTCTTGAAGTGTAAAATGATCAAGATTAATTAATGCAAGGCATCACTCCCTTCCGTGAGGAGCTAAGAAGTGTCACAATTCACTTTTCTGGTCCAGCTAATTCGATGTTGTAATTAAAGGCCACTATTGTAACCTTGAGTTAGTGCAAACTTCAATCCTCTCTCAAGTACAGAGATTTCATTGATCATTGAAAACCAGAAACAGTCTGACTTCGAGCAAAAAACACTATCTGCTCTCTTCAGATCATCTGATGGTCTCTCTCTACTGTAACAGAAGCAAGAAAGAACCGAATATTCATTAGTATATTCAGCGGCAGTAACAACCAGCCGAATCCTGCATCTATCCACATGATCACAGCTTACTTAAAGTAGTCCTGAACGAGACCTTACATGCAAAAACTTACTGAAATCTTCAAATGATTTGTCAATTCGTGCACAAACCTTTCGCATATGCCGATCCAGTAGCTGTCAATCAGGCTGTAGGTACCGAGCTCGATAAGATGTTGAATTCCGCATCATAGCATCATGCTTTGTCGATCTCTCGATTTATAATCCTCACATTCCTTCTCAGTGAGCTACAGAATTGTGCCTGGAGTCTCCTGGTTTGCTGATCGATCATTAGGTACCGCCTCGTTCTGTTCAGCTTTTGGTTGTGAATGCTAATCGATTAACTTCGAGATGGTGGTCTTGTTAGGCCTGTTTCTTTAACCCACCACTGCTTTGGATGCAGCAAGTATACATTACTTTGTATCATTTACTGTTATTTGAGTAATTCTGTGCATCTGGAATCAACTTCTGGAAGTTGATTCATCAGAGTTTCCTGTATGGACGTCTGAGATGATCATGTTCTCAGTTTGAAAATAATGAATCGGTGTTCTGAACTGAAAATAACTCCGCACTTTCGCAATAGTGGTCTTAGAATGACCTTATTTTGTGTTCGAGGCAGGTTGTCGAAGATGGCGAGATGCAGTCTGCTTCTGGTGCTACTGGTGCTGGCGACAGCAAGCAATATGGCGTCGGCGCTGCGGTTTAAGAGGCAACACCTGTCAGTGAACATATTGAACGCAACCCCGTACGAATGGGGTGCACTGTTTGTGCACTGCTCCTCGCATGACGACGACTTGGGCGTGAAGATCGTGCCGAGCGGGCACTGGTACGGGTTCGGGTTCGAACCAAACGTGCTCGGTACCACGCTCTTCACTTGTACCTTCGCGTCGGGCGGAGGGAATACGGGACTGCACACGAAGTCCTTCATTGTTTTTAGAGACATCGGGATTTGGGGCTTCCACAAGCTCGACTGCCGCAAATGTGTCTGGGTGGTCAAGGAGGATGGCTTCTACCGCTCCGAGAATCTCACCAGCCAAAGATCCGTGAAGATCTATACTTGGAAATGAAAAGCCATACTGGTTCTTTCGTAGGCTCTTCGATCAGACTCGCTGAGATGTCACATGACCATCAGTCACAGCCATAGTTCGGCATTTGTGTCACTTAGAGTTTTACAACTTCTGGTTCTCAATTAATCAAATCACTGGTATTCAAAGTGACTCCGAAACTGAGTCAGTGTCTGAAAGTATCACCCACTGACACAGAATTGGATCACATTAGGATGATACATTACTACACATGAAAAAATTTAGAAAGTGAATGCTTCATTGACATACAGTTTGAAACTAGACAACATATCATATGTTGAAAAACAAGCCTTTCACTTGACTTCGTTTTGCATTTTAGTGTCAATAAACAGTGAATATGGCATTCACTTGCCATTTGCGTAAGTAATTCTCTCTTCATTCCATGACCTCAGAGAGCTTCTCACACTTCACAAAAGTGATATAGCTAAAGTCTCAAACACAGCACCGAGGTTTTTGGATAATTGTTCAGCTTCCTTCTTAGAGCTGCTAAAAATGTGCTCAGTAATTTATTTATTTGGTTTAATTATTATTATTTATTTATTTTAATTATTATTATTTATTTATTTCAACCTATCAATGTATTATCAATTGAAAAAATACATTTGTACAATAACAAAACCTTTGCATGGAAAATTAACAACAGTAACCTCTCTGCATTGAAATATTGAAAAGGGAGAGAACTCTAACTTAAATGTACCTAGAGTAGGTTAAGTGAGATGCTTCTCAAGAGCAAGGTCTACTTTATTAGTGTAAACATTAATAGGTAGTCAGTTCTTGTCAATTTTGAATAATACTTATTTATGTGCCTATGATTGGGGTGAATGAGATTAGTGGTATGTAGCCATGCACTCTTGGTAGTCTCTAAGAAGGTATCCTAGATCTTCTTTTCTCGAAAGTGGGCATTCCAACTCTCTTATGAAAAGTATATTGCATTCTTCTTTAACCCTTAAACGCCCAAGGTGACCCAAGGGGTCACCTTCCAACAAAATCTTCTATGTAGCTCTCACTATACTCAACTTTTCACTTATATTTTGATGTCAAACTGGTCACCTTCTTGTGATGCATTCAAAAAGTGAAATTTTACAATTCAAATCACAATTTGTATGAGTGATTTTGTGCTTTGAAAGGATTGTGGTAGCAAGGTTGGGGTTGTACATAACCTTGTAGGAGGTTGCAAGCTCATCATTGATTGGTGCATTCATGATGCCCTTGTTCAAAAAGTGCACTATTCATGATGCCCAAGTCCAAAAAATGTTGCGATCCAATTTTGGGTTGTCCGTTTCACACCCCATGGGCGTTTAAGGGTTAACCAAATTAACCAGAGTACAAAATCTTGTACAAATCTTGTGCATAGTAGGGTTTAAGCCAATCGATTGTGTGATTGTGTTAGACAATAAAAAGGTTGCTTCACTATTCAATTTCTCATTTGAATGATTGTGTGCTTAGGATAGTTGTCATGTTGGATAAGCACTGTATCAAATAGATCAATGGGGTACTTTGTAGAAGCACAATAGAGATGGACCATCAAGATCTCATGGTGTCCATGGTGAATCATTCTCTCTTCTAGGCCTATCATGATCCATACACTCCCCTTTTATAATTGAATCTACTATGGAAGGCGAGTTGATTGTGAATTTACTAATACCAATTTAGGGAATTACAACAAGTAGCCAAAGAAAACTTCACCAATCATGTAAATGTATTGTGATATTCCTTATAAAACATTCCATAGGCATCCTTAAACTTTATTACTTCTATGTTTTTAGGAATATATAATGTGCTTCATGTACTAAGACCCAAATTTTAAACTTCTATTGTTCCTAATATTCTCCAATATTTTGCAATAACTCTCCAACACTTTAGCATATCATATATGAAAGCAAGGTGAATTGCCACCGTGAATATTTTTGAGAAATTCTACTTGTAATGGGTGCTTATAGGTTGACCATATAGCCCTCATCATTTTGTACATGATACAATACAATATGGTAAGGACTCCCACCCTGATATTGTATGATTTGTAAGGAACCCAACCAAATGACATGTTCTTCTAATCAAGTTGTGCAGCTTGGTGATACCGGCCGATCATTATCGTAGTGTCTCCGCTTCAGCCACGATTATTCTCACTAATAGAAATTACACCACCCGAGTGCAACGAGGTCCACAATAGAATGGCTTTGTAGTGTTTTTGGATTTGCAGTGAGATAAATTTCATTACTTTTGACTTTGAAAGCCTCATGAGAGCTCAAAAATTAGTATTTTTCCATCAAATGTTTACCAAAGACTTGCCAATAAGTTATTTACATGTATACCAAAGTTAAAGTTCAAGGCCGAATGATTCATTGAGAAAAAATTATTCAAAATCTACCAGCTGTTGAAACTTTTTCACCTTCGCCATTTTGACAGCCTCTCAAAAATTGAGTTCTTCTGTTACCCATGAAATTCTTTGAACAAAAACCTCTTTACATTAATAACATTTGATTAAAAATTTAAGGCCATAGGATTAATACAAAAAAAAATTCCACAATCTATCACCATGTGTGATTGTGGGAAACAATGAGGGGAACCATTTCATTGCTTACCAGCACCAGTGTCTGTATGATGTGAAGAGTTCCTATCAACCAAGGTTCTCTTACAGAGAGAATGACAAGCACCTCCGTAATATGCAAGTTCTTACTTAACTAGCTTCAGGAGCAGATTCGGCGTTCTAAAGGCTTAAAATTTCGATACTCGCATCTGTAAACGGTTGACATGTAGAATAAACTTGACATCCCCGAGTTCTACTGATCACATCGTTCCAGAAATTGATAAACTTGCAAACCAAATGTGACCCTTGAAGAAACTCCCAATGAAGCAATTCTGACTACACCGTCACAATGTGGAGAAATGACAGAAAATTTGCATTTGATAAAATATTAAGTATACACACACATCGAAATTTTTCTCGACGATAATATGGTTTGGACCACGCAATTCTGTACAGCCATGTCGCTGTCCTTCTGGTCTCTTCTATGTGAGATGTCTACTGCGTGCACCAGCCTGCACACAGCAGGAGCTTAAGGGTCAGCTGCATTCAACATGTATAGTCGACATCACCCAACCAGATTATAATTTGTAACCCACCTAATAAATCTCGAGCCATCACAATATAAGTACGGCAAAGTGCTTGCTCCCAGTGTCAGCAAGACGACGGGATACATCTGGAAGAAAACATCTCTAGATACTTACTATAAATTGAAGGACTCTTTTTTAAGACTGAATATGTAACCATCTGCGAACCGTTCCGAAAGTGGAAAACTTACAACGCCGAGAGTGAACGAGCTGCTTTCCGCGCTAATAAAATGGTGCGCAAAAAATAATTTAACATCACTATTGATCAGAGTCGTTGGTCTTGTTGTCATTGCCTCCAAGCCATTCCAACTGAAATGCCAAAGCCAGGAATACACAGATGAGAACCTACGAGAAGAAAAAACCACCCTGACTTGCACAAAATTCACCCCGAATGGCCAACTTGGTGCTCAACACATAAATGTAGCCTTCAAACCTTGCACGTGGTATGTGCTGATCAGAGTTTAAAAAACTCCAACAGAGAAAACTCCTCATATGACCTACTCCTAAACATGAAGCCCAATTCGAGACTTCGCGGGTAAACATAAGTACCTTCCAGGCATACATGGCGAAGAAGGCGATGACGTCCGCCGACCACACTGCGGCAAAGGACTTCCACAGCAAAGGCAGGGTTACATTTATCAAGGGAACGGCCAGAAACAGGTAGTTCAGAGCCTCCTTCTCTTTAGCTGGGCAGTCACGAGCCCTCAAAGACGGAATTGCTGTATCAGACATGTCAACAAAGCCTGTCAGCTATGTATATGTCATACATACACTACAAAATCTGGTCTATCCTCCTCTCCCTCAAAGACAACTGGTGAAGTAAGAACACTTACTGAACATCCACACAGACCACATGCCCATGAGGCGCCATACGTCCGGGTGGTCAGAAGGAAAGAGCAAGTTGAATGACAGGATTCCGCCCACGACCATGCTGATGTACGCTTGTGTTTCGAAGATGGAGTAGAGAGTAGTGCCAGGCTGCGCAGGATTCTTGCTCTTGGCGGACGACGCTCGTGGTGCAAATGTCGCTGCAGTTTTCCGCACCACCTGCAATTTCATTACAACTTTTCAACATAAGAACCCTAAAAGCAAGATTTGACAGCTACAGCAACCTCGGGCATTAACGCCAGTTGAGCTTCTTCGGCTTCGAGCAGATTACATGCCATGCTACATCTCTTTGAATTCAAAGAATACCGATAAATTTGAGGTCACAAACCTAATACTGCACATTCGAGAATTGGCAGGTGTGGGGAATTTACCTTACTGATGTCTTTCTCAAAATCTACTTTCACGGCGACCTTCTCATTCTCCTCCGCTGCAGTTTCGGATTCAGGCTTCAGGTTTGCTAGCAGAGTGAAGCCTCGCGCTAATTTCAAAGAGAGCCCAGGAGTGCAGGGCGGGAGCTTGGAGCTGCGGGAGAATGCGGATTGGGAGGAAAGGTGGCCGGTGCCTTGAGCGAGCAGGACGCAAGGGGGCTTGGGCGTCCGCACCAGGCAATGGCTAGCGCAGGTGGTGGCCATCGCCGGAGAATTGACAAATCCTCCGACCTTGAAATGAACCTGGCAAATGGCGAATCCTTGGACCTAGACAAGCTGCAAATGCAAGGGCCGCAAGCAGCGCCGCTGAAATACAAGGAAGCGCAGCTTGAGCTCTCCGTGGCTGTGCATGCTCCAACTGGATATGCCTCCAAAATTCGGATATGATGATACTCTATAGGATAGCCCACTCAGGATAGCTAAAAGGTACAAAACTTTGTAGCTAGTCGACCATAAACCCCAGCCCCTTGTAGTAAGTGCCAGACACCCTCCAATCTTTGGTTTCGCCCACTCTGATATCAAACTTCTTACATGCTCAAGTTCTCTGAGGGAAGCATGTTTATCCCTAGAACGTCGGAGCCCATAACCGTGGCCTGAACTTTGATATGCCTTACTCTGAATCCTCCATTTCGCCACTTTACCTGAAAGTAAAATATTTTATTTTATTTTTCGTAGATGTGATCACATGCTTTTCATATGCTGTAAAAATTTCAGATTTTTTTGGGAAGATTTGAAATTCAAGTGAATTTTCAAAGAAAAACCAAAAATAATTCATATCAAATACAAATCACTTTCAAAAAATCTGAAATTTTTAGAATAAGGGGACATTGTAGTGAAGAATAGCATGGTGTAATCCTTGGTTTCGTGTCATGCTATATTTGAAAATTGAGAAAGAGACCCTATAGGCATGTAAACTTAAGGTGTCAGTAAATCACTAGATATTAGGAATTTCTTGAAATTCTAACTTGGAGTAGAAACAAGACTTGGTAAGATTCATTTTATGAATTGAGCTTGAACTCAAAAGAGATCATTTAGTTGCCTAAATTTGAGACTTAATAAAAGTAGGAAAAAGTTGCAGAAATGCACTGTGTGGTGATTTGTTTTTAACCATTCTTTCAACTTTCATACCACATGTGATCTTAGGAAATACCTTAAATGACCTCAAATGAATTCCATGATATGCTATTATCATTCATAAATCCAATTACAAAAATCATGAATGAAATTCATCCCGCAATAATAGGTTACAGTGAGAAATGTTCTGTTCATCGGACATAAAATGGCCGCTTCGACGTTCCAGGGTTATACATCAGTCTATACCAAAAACTTTCAGATTTATCCTGCTAAATTTTTGACTTTTCATAAATACTTAATGTAATATTTTCTACAGATCATCGAAAGCAATTATTTACCTCTCGAAGATGTTGATTGCCAATTTAATGCAAGTAAACTTTGAAGTACAAAAGAGATTTTTGTAGCCAATCACTGAAATGAATACTACACGCTGTCGATATAGAAACCTTCGCAGTGTGCATAAACTTTTAGAATAGAAGTTATACAAAACATGATATACATGATCCATTTCTTTGAGCGAGTAAACATGCATTTCTTTTGCGTGTGGTTCTTGTAAGACATTATATTCTTAATCTTATGAAATTAGCATTACCATTTGTCAACCAGAAGTTTTTTTTGATTGAATGGGTATTTTCAACAAGGAGTATTTTCAAAAAATCCATCTTATTCTTTAACTCTAAACTCCTTGGAAGCTATGAAATGTACTCAAGAATATAATCATATGTAAAATGTTAGTAACCCCTAACCATCCATGCTTTTCTTGGAAGCTTGAAACCTCAAAAGTGCGATTCATTACCTAGGGGTGAAGACAAAAAATTTTCTTTTTCTAAACTTCTAAGCGTAAGATCTTGCACCTAAGACTATTTTTGATGTTTTAATTATTGTTCCAAGAATTGACTGTTGGATGTATACCACTTGAGAGACCATAAGATCCAAAGTTTCTCTTCCAAGTTTTTTTGACATTGTGAAGATTGTTCTTGAAACTTTGGAGGCTGACCTTGTAAAATTGGTAATTTTTTTGAATTAGGTCACTTTAAGACTTATGTATTGATATGGGTACGAACATAAAAAAATCAATAAAAGACTAGATATTAAATGCTCTTTTTGGACTTCAAATCTAAAATTTTCAAATGAAAGTTTTAAACTTAAAATTTGGCTTTGCAAATTTTACCACACACACTTTGGTATAAGAAGCACTCAGTAGAGATCTTAGAAAAAAATATTACTTTCAATCCTTGAATCTAGGCTGCCCAACATTGCAAAAACCCAGTGTAGGCTTTAAGAATAGTTGGGGCTTAAACATCTTGTGAAAAAATTTCTTCTTGATTTATTTGAAGCAATTTGAAACTAATGAGCACATCAATAGTATGTCCATGGTCAAGAGGGGATAGTATTCTTTACACAACTAATGGAGTGTTATGTGCCATGAACATATATTGTAGACAGGCTACTTAGTGTGCACTTCCAATTATCGTGGAAAAGAACACACTTTTTAGTGATGATGAACTTTTCAAATTACTTTTTAATGCAATTTTTGTGTTGTTGCATACTCAATGTATTGGTAATGGTTATGATTTTTGAGAGCTTGAGAAGAAATTGGCTATAGAAGCCAACAAGTTGATTATAAAACTTCATGAACTTCTTGTGGCTAAAAGGAAAAGGGCTATATTTGTACCTCCCATAGTAAAGTATAATATGCACGCTTAGTGGATAATACATTGTAGACAAATTGGTAATCGTCAGATGAACCTAATTTTAGCAAGGTCACTAATTTTCCAATAAATTGTCATTTCAGTTTCCAATATACACTCATCTCATTTACTAATGATGATGCTAAAAAAAATAGTGAAAAACTTATACCCTCTTTGCAAAAAGAAATTTTGATATTCAATTGTGCACGGTGAAAAGCATGTCTACGATATCAAGAACAAGTCAAACAAACGATAAACACTAGCCTTGCACGTTTGGTGGTGTCTTCAATTTCTTCATGCACAAGTTCCACAAGGACATTAGGACGCTAATGCATAAGAGAGAGTGCTCAAAACTGGAGCAATACCAATGAGGGAGCACTGGATTTCTTGACCCAAAGGTACATAATAGCTTGTTCACTCAACAGTACCATGTACTCATGACAAACATTACATGATGCAAAAGTAGGGCACCATTTTAGAAACACCTATGAGACCGCCTTCAAAATTTCATAACAAATTGTAGAAGAGTCCAAAAATCATGAATAAACTATCACTATCATTCCCACTTACTTTCCCATGCATGAAAATTACTTTCATTCGAGATTGGGAAATCTGAATTTTGAGCCATTTTTGAGCACCCTCCCTTGGTTCTCAAAGCTCTCGCGGACATGGAAATGCGTGATGGATGAGGAGAGGGCTTCATCCAAAATGACATGAAAGGCGGGAACCCTTGTCGGGCCCCTCTCGCACCCCTGCTGCCGTTGCTGCGTGATTCTGCAATTGCCAGAACTGTCACAAAAACAAAATTTCATGTTACGCATTTCCACCTCCGCCGCTTCTTCCGCCCTTTTTCAGCTCACTTCTCTCACCAGATCACCTCCTTCCCTGTCTTTCTTGTATTTTCAGCATTTAATTTCGTTCACTGTCGCACAACTCACCAGCCTTTGCTCCCTCTAGGTTGTGGGTGTTTGTGTTTTCCCACCTGGCCCCTGCCATTGTCCCTTCTGTTACTTCCAGTTTTTGTTGCGGATGTCTAACTTAGTACCATCGCTCTTGTGATTATCGCGTGCATTCTGAGCCGCGCATTCTGTATCTAGTCCTTTGGCACGGCAAGAATTTGGTAGCCCATTTTGTTCAGTCCCCACATTTTAGTTGAATCGTTTCTATCAGAAGGTATGGATGGGGTTGATATTGATTGGTGGTACAGAAGTGAAACCTAGGGTGACGGTTTTAGGCGAACGGAGTAAGAGTGGGAGTGATCAGTATGGATCCAGCTGAGGCGAAAAAAGTGAGTGAGCTCGTGGAGGAGCTCGTTCTAGTATGTAAGGACAGCTCACAGTCGGCGGCTTTATTTCATGAAAATCTGCAGGAGCTTTGGCCTACATTGCAGGGTGCATCATCGCATACCTTGCCAAAGGTACTCTTGCATTACGGTCTTTTTAGTACGCCAGATAAAAGGTTCGGTGATGCCCAAATATTCATATTCTCAATGGTACGAAGAAAGGTCATGAAGGAATAGCAGCTGGATTTCCAGCGTTTGCGAAAAAGTGAAAAGGGATGTCCTTTTTTTTTACTTCATACAAAGTGCCGCTTGTTTAGTTGTATTGCAAAGAGTACATTTCAAGTTGTTCATATAAGTGCTTCTTGTTTTTTGATCTCGGCTCGTTTTGTGCTGCAGCTCCAGCTATTGCAAGAGCAGAGAATACTCCTGGCTTCATCTCAACATCCGCAGAGGTTGATTCAGAAGATCGAGGAACTGAAGGATGCTGGGTAATGATTACTATCTGTTTAGCCAGAGTGAAGGACTATCCAGAATTGCACTTCTGCTGTGGTGTCTGAAAGGACGTCACAGAGACAGAATTTCAGCTTTTTTGAACTTGTAGCAGTCTTACTACAATGTAGCTTAGTTCAGGACTTGATGCTGAAGGTTGGGATTACTGCTAATCAGGTCAAGGATTGGCTTCTTTTTATCGTTTTAATGCTTCTGTTCGTTTATATCTATCTTCAGGGTGCAGGGTATCGACAGGTACATTTGGCTAGTTGGTCAGATCATCACAGAGCCTTCGGTCAAGCAACTTTTGTCTAAAGAGCGCGGCTTCGATACTGCTGCTGATCAAGAGTCTGCGGAACCACGAACACCAGATTTTTCTGGATATGTATCGTCCGAGGTGATGCTTTCAAGATCCTTATCGCACTTTTTTGTTGCTAAACTGGCGAAGCTGGATGCATATAGGCAGACACTGCGAACTGTAATGTTTTCTGTAGCTGATCAGAATTGGGAGTTATGAATTTTATGTTTCTTTTTTTTGCACTTCCCTTCCGCGCATCCTCTAATACGTCCTGATCGATGCTTTTCAGCCACCTACACCCAGTTTTGAGCTCGATGAGAGCTTTCCGTCAAAGAAGATGAGGGAGTCCGAGAACATGTTTAAATCTGGTCCTGGCTCGAAGCAGCGGAACATGAGCGTTGACGATGGTGCTCAGCCGGGAAGTGCTAGCTGCATTTCGATACGCTCTGAAAGTACGTTGCGTATCATTAGCTGAATCCTTGTAGTGAAATTCTAGAAGTTTGTGTCTGAATTATTTCATGAGTAATGCTTTTCTTATTCTTTTCTCTACATTTCGAGTTCTTTCGATCCAGAGTCAATGAAGAATGCGCCAAGCATGGGTTTTGATAGTTGGTTATTTCTTGCAGAAATTATGGATGTGCCAAAGTCACTCATAGAAGGTGTATCCTACCCAGCAACTCCGAGGTGGAACATCGAGAGACCTTACCTCACTGGTCAATCGTTTCCTCAGGTACTTTATTACGCAATGTTGCTAGGTTATAACTACAATCTCGACTGGCTATTGCGATTGTAAGGTTTATACTGCATACCGATCACTTTCCATTACGCTTTCGTTTCGAGCGATCCATGCTGATTGCTTGCTTTCAATCTTTTGCTGCACACAGAGCGGAATACCTAGGCGAAGTCCATCTTCCAAGAATAGCCAGCTTGAGAAAGAATCCAACATGTACTTTTCCTCTTCGTAGAAGTTACCAAATTGCGATCTATGGAATCTTTCAATCTGTTTGTACAAAATTGAAGAAACGCTTTGGGAATCGCAAGAGCCCCATATTTTTTCGGAACAGACAGATAGTAAAAATAATCTTGGAGTGAATTTGAATTTGAGAATTTGAGGGAGGTACTCTTTTGGATTTCATTTTGATTCTCTACTCGCATCCCGCTAAACAGGTACATGCCTGATAATACTTCTGTTCTTATGTTGCAGCCATGGGGAAATGCTTAAAGCACTTTCAAGTTTTTCGCCATCTGTTCAGGTTAGTGTATGTGAAGGAAGTGACGATGGAATAGAATCTACCTGAGGTAGTAGTTTCAACTTTTTATTCATTTCTTCAATCAAATCAACAGACACAAGTTTCGGAAATATATAAGAGCATAACATAAATCTCTTAACATAAACAGCTGATGTTCTGCTGATGACAGGAGCTACTGGTAATAGAAGATTTATTGTCTGCAATGGTTGGCATCGAGGGTAAATATGTATGCGTGCGAAGGGGTCGGCATAAAGAAGGGAATTCTTTCTACTACCAGTTAGAGCCTTCTTTGGATGCTTCTTTAAGTGTAAGGATTTCCGGGATACAATATTGTGTGACCTTTTCTTTGCAGTGCTTTTTACGGCCAGAAATATTTGCACGCTGAGAGCTTCTAAAGAGAAATTAATGTAAAATACCATTTGAGAAGCACTGCTTAGGTATCTGCTGTAACTTTTTCTGGATTGAGAAGTTTACTGATCACAAAGAAGCTCAGAAGCTTAGGGCTGGATTTTTCTAGTAATTTTCATGAGTTGCATGTGCACTTTCGTAATAGACGCCTACCTTGGGATATGCAGGATCTGGCCAAAAGGATTCTGCCTTTGTGTGAGAACTACGTAGTTGTGAGCCAATTTGCAGAAGCTCGATCGCATTTCAAGCACGGGTTGGTCAATCATGCGTTTGCGTCTGCATTAAGAGCTATCTTGCAGGTGGTTATCCTGATCATATTGTGCTGTGAATGAATTCAAACAGTTCTGGTATTACGGTGTATTAATTTGGCTGATTGCTGTATTTGGATGAATTCACGTGTAAGCCTACTGGTGATCTTGAATCTGAGTCAGTGCCGGCAAGTCGGTGACTAATTCTAGCCGCAGTACTTTACATGATTCAGAAGTTTGTGAAAGTACTACACAATGTTACGTCATCCATGCAGAGCTCGTGTGCTGAGATGTCCATATAAGACTGAGTACATTATTGGTTTCTGTGTAGGATTACCACGCTATGACAGCGCAGCTTGAGCATCAGTATCGCTTAGGCCGCCTATCTCTTCAAGGATTGTGGTTTTTTTGCCAGGTGAACGCTCCATAATATGCATGAAACGTTTCTGATAGAATGTAATCTGGTAATTCGTGCACTTTGATAATTGCATCATACGCCTTGATTACAAATGTGATATATTTAGAATTGTGACTTTTGGAGCTGTTTTGTTGCTTACCGTGATGAAGTTGCGTCGATGAGAAAGACGAGTCGGTCATATATCTGATAGTAGTTATATCTCCTATACAGCCGATGGTTGCTGCTATGCAAGTTCTTTCTACTGCGGTTCAGAGAGCAGTCGTGCAGCATGCATCAGGTGCAGCAATGCTTAACTTGCTGCAGAAGCAGGTGAGTACTCCCCCTTTCCTACACCCTAGTGTCGGTCCATGTTATAGCAGTGACCGGCTTCGAGTAGACTAACAATGAGTTCCTGGATGTTTGCTAGTATTTACGATCTACGGCTTTGATACGATGCAGGCTATAGCCATGGCTGGTGATAACTCAGCTAGGTCTCTCCTTCAGAAGCTGATTCATGCTGCAAGTACGCCCTACTTCGGGATCTTAGAGAGGTATCTAACTCTTGCCTGAACCCTGCCTGCGTCTTGGATATTGCCAGTTTCGTAAGAATCTTATTTAGTAGAAGAATTCATTTCGATTACTGTTGTAGCCTAAACTTTTCATTTGGCTCTTACGGACATTCTGTGCCTCATTTGTGGTAATCAATTGTACGAAGCCCATCGTTGCGGCGCATGTTTGGGTATTTGTTTCCTAACTTAACATCGCTGGTGTGTAATAGATGGGTATATGAGGGCGTCATTGATGACCCGTATGGTGAATTTCTCATCAATGAAAACAAATCTCTGCAGAAGGTATATTTGTTCGTGGTACTGTTGAGTTTGCTTCTTATAAGAATTTCTGTAATCCCTTGAATGTCTAGTTGTTTTGTAAACTGACTAGCAAGTTTGATATGTGATTTGTTGCTTCTTTCAGGAGAGTCTTAGTCAAGACTATTATGCCACTTATTGGCAACAGCGTTACAGTCTACGGCAAGAGATTCCCGGGTTTCTGGCGAGCTACGCTGAAACCATCCTTACCACCGGGAAGTATTTGAATGCTATCCGCGAGTGTGGCCATATTGTCCAGGTAAAACTCATTGTAAAGCTTTTTTTTCGATGTACATTTTAAGCTGGATCATATCCGGACACAGTATGTTGCCTGTTCCGTGGCATCCTTAATACCCGAAGTTTCTAAAGCCTTTGTTACATTGAAGTGCCTTTCAAAAATCTGATCCCTCCTTTGAAGCCATGGTTCTAAGGAGGCAATGAAGGTTCTCACTCGGTATTAGATATGCAATGTATTTCTCATCGGGCGAGGCCTTTTTCCATGCTAACAGATTGTTCACATTGTTGTAGGTCATTCAAGCATGATCTTGCAGTGTTCTTGCTATCACTGGACTGTAGCTTGTTTCTATTTTCAAGAAATCATTAGGCTCACCATGTATCTGATGATCACAGACTTCTATAATTTTATATTTTAGATGTTGTGTTACAGCTGTATATGAAAGCATTTCTTGTCGCAGGTTCCGTCAGCAGAGAACGGCTCACTGGTGAAAGGGCGTGTACAACAGCCAGTTTTGGAACGCATCAATGTTGCACATGATTTCGCTAGTGCAGAGCTTCTCAACTTGATTATACATAAGGTAGCACTATGGCCAAAGTCCTTTGAAGTACTCCGTTTATTAGTTCCCTGATAGATTATTATCGTGTATCGGTTCGTTGTTTGATCTTGTACTGGAGAAACTAACTTCCGCTGGGTTCCCATTGTTGCAGTTCGACTTAATTGGAAGGCTTCGATCGGTGAAGCACTACTTCTTTGTTGATCAGGTGAGTGTATTGACTTGCACACAACTCGATGAAAATTGCTGTTGAGAGTTGATTAAAGCCTGTGTATTGCGATATTTATATGAGAATAGAACTCACGCTTCTTTTGTGTGTACATAAGTATATGTTTGAGCTGGGACTACATGAGATGAGGCTCCATGTCTGCACTCTTGTAAGTGTACATATGCTGAAGCTTTTTGTCAATTGTGGCCGAGCAGGGTGATTTTCTTGTCCACTTCATGGACACAGCAAAAGACGAGCTTACAAGGAAGCCATCTGCAATGTCCGTTGAGAAACTGCAGGTGATTTGTTTGATCCTTCTTAGCTGGGTCTTCAGTATCGCACGTGGTAGGAACTTGATAAATGTCAAATATATGTCACGGGCTGTTTATCAACAAACGTTGGTTTCAGGTGTTTTGGATCTTAACTCCAGGATGTGCTTCTTTGGTCGACAGTCTTTGTTAGAGTTGGCTCTACGAACTTCAGTTGCGGCTTCAGATCCATATCACGAAGACCTCGCATGCAGCATTGTGAGATCACCACACATTTTATCATTTGTTTGGCCTGCTCGTTGAAATATTTATTCTATCTGCAGATATTGTTTGGGTGCATTTGTGAAGCGCTCTGCCTACTTTTAAATAAAACGAAAAGTGGTATTTGATTGCTTACTTGTATTTGTTGATCGTAGTCAAATGACTTGCTAGCGGTATAAATATTCGTGGACGTCCTACTTAGCCATATAATAGTTGCCTTGATGCGCCGAAATACGCCGTTTAGGTCACTATTTCCGTGCATGTATAAGCCGTAATTATGGGGTTGCATTGACTTCAGGAGGAGTTGAGTCTTATGGCACAGCTGCATAATAT
Organism: Bryum argenteum; assembly: GCA_037043015.1. Classification (NCBI taxonomy): domain Eukaryota; kingdom Viridiplantae; phylum Streptophyta; class Bryopsida; order Bryales; family Bryaceae; genus Bryum; species Bryum argenteum. The sequence continues at coordinate 15,255,587 of CM073330.1, forward strand.
CGTGCGGAATGGAACTGTCACCTCGCAACAGATTGGCTCTGCAGAGAGTGCCAATGCATCTATGCTTGCCAGTGGAATCACGACAGGATTAGAGACGTTTACTCTAGAATACAAGGTAATTCATGAGATCATTGAAAAAGAGGTTATCTGAAAAGACACGGAACAGTTAATAATATATCTACTGCACCTAATGGTAGATGATCGGGGCTTACATCAGGTCACTACTCGTGGGGGTCATTTGATAGAAGCGCCAAGGAGATCCATTTTCTTCAGGAAACATGCACCTTAATTCATATCCTGGAGACTTAAGCCTGACTATGTTGAGATGGCAGGTCAGGTGGCCATTATCATTAGTGATCTCCAGAAAAGCTCTGACGAAGTATCAGCTCATATTTCGACATATTTTTCACTGCAAGCATGTGGAACGTCAATTGTGTGCGACTTGGCAAATGCACCAGGTAGTCTAAGCTCCACGAATTTCTATCAGTCCAGCATTTTCTTGAACCAACTTGACAGATATGGAATGGATACAGTATTTTAGATACATGTGGATTCAGAATTGCCTGTTGCCATCAGGCATACGAGCACCTTGAATAGTTACGTGTGGCAAGCATCACCTTACATCGAAGTTTTGCGTGCCTCTCATGTACCAGTCTACAGTGCGCACAGTCAACACCCTGGGAACAGCGATATCTCGATCTTATGTTGTTTGCCAACGCATGCTTCACTTTCTGCAGACTTTCCAGCACTACATGACATTTGAGGTGTGCTAAGTCTAACCAGATGTCCAGTTTTTGACTACAACGGTGAATACTATCATGTGTGTCATGAAGATTTGTTTTGAGTTTGCTATGCACATGGCCCGGTGAATGTGCAGTTTCTACCCTCCACTTATTGGCATTTAAAGTACTGAGGTAGTGAAAAAAAACTGCAGGTTTTGGAACCAAACTGGCACCTGATGCATGGGCAGCTTCTAAATGCCAAAAGCATCGATGAGGTAGGTTCTTTTAACAATCTCCGAAGCTTGGCACACGTACTTGAAGCTTGTAACGAGGCGAATGTGAAGTAAATTTATGTGCTGTCTATCTGAAGTGCATGCTAAACAACCTGGAAATCATAAAAATTTTCGAGCACTCATCATCTGGTGCTTTACATGGATCTGTAATTGTGTGTTGTATTCTGGCTGCAGGTTATGCAGCACCATGATGCATTCTTGGAGAAATGTCTCAGACAGTGCACACTTCTATGGCCGCAGATTTTGAAGGTGTGTAATTGCAGAATTGGTCTTATCTGTTCCGTATGCATCTGATATCAAACTATTGAATGATGGGAATAGGCTCCTCGCGAACGAAGTATGTCATTTCGCGCACTATCACACAATTGCCTTCTGATACACTGGCTTTTGTTCTCTACAGAAAGTGGACAAACTAAAGTTCATTTGCCTGAAATACGCCACTGCGACCCAGTGGTTGATTCCAGCAATATTTCGCCAAAATAACCATTTACAACCATCCGGCCCTACAGACAAGAAATCGAAAAAGGGTTATAAAGAGAGGCGAGGAAGACTGGAATATCCTTTGCAAGCTAGGCAAGCTGCTGGGGACAGCAACTTCAAACTGACAATAGGGTGATTACTTTTCATCTTCCTTGATGTTCATGCTTTTTCAATAATCCTGCACGTGGAAGTAGCTGCAAGAGATGATGGATATACACATTAAGCTACCATAAAATGATACGCTTGTATTCTTGAAATTCTCGTTCGTAAGCCATGAAAATGAAATGATGTTAGGGAAGTTGAATTTTTTTTGTGGCGAGATATAGAACTGACCACAGCTTTGAACGTTGGCAGGAAAATTGATGAAGAGTTTTTTAAAGAGCTCAAGCTCCTAGTGGTGTTGCTGAGCAATGGTTCACAAAGTGATCCGTGTTTGGCACATCTTGCCCAAGGCTTGCAAGGAATTGCGTGATTATGCATATCAATTGATTACAATGTCCGGAAATGTACAAACCTCGATATGTAACGCAGCCAGGTGCTGGGAAGCGTGCTGATTTTTTGCTCACAGAGCTTCTCCTGGAAGAACGTGTATGATGAATCCTACGTATGGGCATGATTCTGTGTACGTCCGGTGGACATTTTAGCCCCATTTTTATTACCATATGTCCTGCAGAGCCAGGTCTTGTTTATAAGGATTTATTGGAGAACTCCTCACTTCATTCTTCATGTTCTCTACCCTTCTATCACATGTATACTGTGCTCGAACGCCCATCCATGTATATGGGTCGTGCCTTGCAAATTACCTTGTCTGAGCAGCTTATCTTGTTTTAGAGATTTTTTTCACTGACGATGCATTGAGAATTCTTTAGTAGGTCACAAGGTAATTAAATCTTGAGCAAATGAATGCCATCATTCCACTTTACCACTGCTGTGAAGAATCATCAAGTGGGAAGCTCTGAAATTCTGGACTGAAAGTATCAACTTCTGGACATATTCGATGCTGAAGACATGCTCCATTCCGGAAACTTTTAGCTTTCTGAAGATTCTACTCAGACCTCCAAATAAAGAGTCCAGCTGAAGGCCCCTCCTGTGCGAAGATAGCAGTAATGAATAGTATATGCTACAGCTTCACTTTGCTGGTGATCACTGCCCCGAAACGCTACACGCTTGTATTTCATCTAAGACAATCTTGAGCAACACGTTCCGATTGTTGAGCTCCAATGCTAGACGGTGATCATCTAGGTCATGAACCTTCAGCTTTACCTGTGAGCAACAAATTTGTTATACGGGCGAGGAAATACATGGGCAAAAGCTGAGAACTCGACAAATTACTGGCAAACGTAACAGAGTCTGAAAGGGAGCCAGAGTAAACACGATTTAAACATCAAGGTGAGAGGCATGCAGTATTGATAACCTTGTCCGACGGTAGAAGTCTCGCCTGATCCACATCATGTGTCCATGTACCAGAGTGGACTGAGATCTTTGCAGGCGATGATGATACGGCTCCTAACAATTCCTTCTTGTAGGACTCCAGCCATGACAGAGAACGGCCTGGTCTAATGGACGATGTACTCAAATCGACCTGCACATCATAGCAAATGCACGCAACCCTGATTATCTCAAGGAAACCGTTATGCTCGTATTCCTCAACACGTCTGATAACTTCACTGCAGTGGAAATCTGCAAGTGTTTCAAATCATTAATAGCATCCCGACATGATACGCAATTCCACCTAGAGCAGAAAAAGGACGACCCTGACTCTTTTGCAGCCCAGTGACTAATTCATTTCAAGATTCGAAGAAAATAAAATGAAAGTTAGATGTCATCAGCTAAAGAATAATAGTATGCTCAGTTCCCATTAATTGCAGCACGGTGTCGATGTATCTTAATTGGAATGCACTGTACCTGTGGACAAAATGCGATAACAGCGGTTGCCAATGGGGAGAACATAAGAGCCGCACTGGCACCCATCGAATCACCCAGCATTATCACGTGCTTGTAAGGTCTCAATGCAACCTCCAGCTCTTGTCTGTAGTAGCTTCCGATTCCAGAACTACGACCACTTGCTCGACTAGAAGATGATTCTACACTTCGTTGAGACGATATCGCATCGTTTGAAGATTCCATGTCATCTTCATGTGTATACCAAGATCTCTTGCTATCAACAACAAAAAGGATGTCGAAGGTCAAAGTTGTTTGAATCTTCTTCATCTCTGCCTTGACCTTTTGTAGCAAGCCGGCCCTGCTCAAAATCAAAAAGCGCGAGTGCGGTTAAAAGTTGTCACGAAAAACGATCTTTCAACTACGTGGTCAAGTCAGTATATTTGGGCCTATTTAACAAACTTTGCATCTCCAGTTCGAATTACATGTGTCTGAGACACACCAGTTGGGAACAGCTGGAGCACTGCCGAAGGCCACAATCACGATGTCGGATTTCTTTCTCGAGTCCCATTGTTGAAGCTGGCACACATTCCAGTGCACCTCATCAGCCGACTCTATATCTATCTTTTCACAAATATTGGTCACGCAAGGAGCATACAAAATAATCTGAAGATAATGGATTCCAGGCAGTAGAAAAAAAAGTACAGCAGTTCATTATTACTTGGAACAATCGTGGAGGATATTCGGTTGACTATGCCATTCTTTAACTCTTTCTGCTCTGCTTTTCCTGTCACTTGTATCTTACATTTCCCGAACCAAGCACTTAGGAAGATTTATACGTAAAAGAATTCATGTCAAGACCTCATCATCTCCTAATACACATCGAAGGAGTACACTGGTGTACCTTGAAGTAACCTCCACGCTTTAATGCCTCACCGGAGCCAGTAATTTCTGTCAGGGACAAACCTTTAGGCATTGATGCTGGCACGGCGTTTAAAGAGACCTGCAATGTAACAATTATAAAAACATAATGAGTTGCGAGTGATGCCAATTCGAAACGATAAAACTTCTTTGCTTATGGGGGTACAACAGAGATCTACACAGATCCCACTGAAAGTGAAATATTCTAAAGAAGTACTTAGTAACATCTACAGTTTGATTTCGTAAATACCACATTGGAGCTGATACCCAGAGCCTTCAAGCTAGGGGGGAATGATGTTAATGCTTCCCAAAGGTGTTCGCTTTGCAGAGGATTCCCCTGCGAGTACAGCAAAGAGGTTTCACATGAATAAATGATCATCAAGCAAATCAAATCAGAAGGCTACATATGAGGGTCATAATTTATTGACCAAAACGATGCTTAAATGGTGAGAGATATTTTGTCATGACTTAGGGAAAGAGCCCACTGACTTTCACCTAACTAAGGAGAAGTCTGCGCATCATTCATGCAAACTTTCGTACATTGAGCAACAGCTGCCTACCTCTGACCATATATACTGAAGCTTTTCCATCGTCGCGAAGCTCCTGGGCAAATGAGCTAGCTTGTTACAATATCTGAGGATTGATGGGACATAACCAAACATCCGGTTAGCATCGTGCATCTCCTGCTCTTATTGAATGACACACAGTAAGACTCTGAATCAATACAAGAACGTATTGATTGCTATGAGATGGAGCAGGATAATTCATCGCTTCGGTCCATATGGATGGAGATATCAGTGAGGTTCTTATAATCAAACGAATGTTAATCATGGCATAAGTTTAGACATGACACTAACCCTCGCTTACGTCCCAATCCCAGATAGTACTTTTAAAGAACCGCAAATGCATTGAGTCCATTCCACAAGTTGATGAACGCCAAAATGTGAAGCTGATACCCACATCCAAAGAGTCTCCAACATTTGAAGCTCTGCAATAGAGTCGGGCAGAACTTCAAGTCGATTGTCAGCCAAAGAGAATTGCTTCAGCGAGCGCATATCCTTCCATGACGTGGGAAGAACCTCGAGTTTGTTCCCCTGTGAATAACACATGTCAATAACCTGAACCGAACCTTTTAATTCCTGTCACAACGTAATTGGAGCATATCCGTGGTAATTTTCTCACAACAGTAATGGATCAATAATAGTACATATGACTTTCTCGAAAATTATATAAACCTGAAGCCAAAGGTCTCGCAAGGATGCCAGCTTTGTCAGGCTTTCGGGAAGAAGGCGCAAGGCGTTCCCATATGCTGCTAAAACATTTAGCGCCTTCAGGTTACCTATGCCTGTTAAAGAGAAAATCTGATGTTTGAGATTCCTATTAGAGGAATATGGAAGAAAACAGAGTACAAAATTACAAGCTTACTCCAAAGAACGCAGGCAGAGGATGAAAAGATTATCGATCTATAATAACATACTAAATGTGATCGACTAATACTTCAGGCTAGAATTAATGAGGTAGACGAGCATCCTGTTGGTTCTAGCCGCACAAAATAAGAAGCTTGGTAATCGTGGCATATATTTTTGCATCTATGGTATCTTGAACACGAAATTACTTCTGTCACAAGGTTGAATCTTCCTGGGCTGGGGAGATGCCAATCGACGATTGATGTGAAGGATGCAAGACACCTACCAGGGGGCAGCTCACATAATTTGTTGCCTGCAACTGAGAGAACCTAGTAAGCAAAAATCAAGTGACATACATGTGTTACTCACGTATCATGATCCAAATAGTTCGCACCAAAATATACACCCTCATGCCTAATGCCACCAGATAAGTATATTAACTGGACAGAGAGGAAAAGTTCTTCGGATGTACTTGAAGATTCGTGAGGCCAGAAATAGACTCAGGAAGCTCAGATAGCTTGTTGCCCGCGAGTGCAAGCATGCGCAGCTGTCGTAGCTCACCAATCTGTGCATATGCATCAGTGATATACAGAAATTTATCGTCAGATAGATCAGAGAGCCCTCGATGGGAACCACATTTATTACACAACAAGAACGGTAATCAAGTAGTACACATGATGTCCTTCAAACGCTGTCAGATGTACCAAATGCGGAGGTCGACATGTTTTCTCAATAAAGGCATGATGGCTTCAAACCTGGGATGGCAAGGACTGAAGAACATTTCCGTGAACCCAAAGCCCCTCAAGACTCTGAAGATTGCCGATTCCTTCTGGCAGCTCCTGCAGCATATTGCCTGCTAAACCCAACCTGCGCAGCTGCTCCCGATTGCAGATGTCGCAAAACAATGAACAAAGCGAATAAGCATCGTCATACAATAATGCCTATATCTATCTACAATATGCGACTGCTGCTATGAAAAAACTGGATTTCAGAAGTCAATGAAGATTCAACACAGTCGAACATGTGAGGAAGAGTAGAACCATACAGCTCTCAAGTTTTTAATATCTTCCGGCAAAGAGGTGAGTCTATTTCCAGCAAGTGACAGATCAGTAAGGTCCGTAATCTCAAATACCCGGGAAGGCACTTCCACAAGTCCTGCAGAAGTGATAGACATTGGTAAGATAGCTGCCCTGGTACCAAGCCAACATCTCCTATTGCTAGCTACTAGACGTCAAGATCTCTAACTTCTCAACAGTAGTCCCATTTCATCTAAAAGGAAGAGTTTGCGGATTGGCTCTGACAAAAGACATCGCAAGAGAAATTCTAATCAAATTTTATAGTCTAGCGGTTTTTATTCTTCGCCAACAAAACAGTCAAATGTATAATATAAAAGCAGGAGGCAAGGTCATACAACCCACTTAGGTGTCCAGGACATGATCTGGAACGCTTCTAGTCACTAGCTGTAACGGCTCCATATAGAAGTGGACAAAGCATCTGAGACTTACGGATACGAAGATTTCAAACTGACTGCTTTCAACACAAACGTCAAAATGTAATGCAAAAGAAAATGAGGACATACCACAGTCACTGAGATCTAGTCGACCGGTGCTGGCTGCTAATGATATTCGAGCCTCTACATCTACATCCAAACCTGCATTGAAATGTTTATTCAGCAGAGTTAGTGCTTTGTATAGGTAAAAAGCATTCTCTAAGCATCGTGAACCTACTTTGATTGTGCTTCGTTGAATTCACTCTTCAAATTCGGAAAAGATTCCGTGTATGCATCCATATGTCTGGCAAAAGATGCAACCCTAGCTTGTGAGTAAGGAGGATCAATTCCAGTCGGACTATCTATCTCGCTGCCATTCAGTTTTCATTCCTGAACTCGAGTTTCATGCCCTTCTCTTCGATAGAAAGAAATAAATCATTTTACTATAACATCGTGCGAGGGTTATCATGATCTGACATATGGTGGCAGTTGCTGAGAGCTGGAGCACAGGGCGGAGTTAGGAGTGAAGATGAACGAAGACAACAAAATCACTGGAAAGGCTGAACATCATCCTCCTGAGGATAACAGAGGCTAACAAGAGTGAAACGCAACCACATCGCATGAGATCTGACTTGAGGAGCATTGGAAGCAATTAAAGAATGAACTGTTTCCGAGCTGATCAAATAGGGCAAGAAAGGCTTATGAAGTGAAATTTGAGGCCATGGCACTTACCCGCCACCGATGTTGCAGAGGCAGTCACCCTCCACGAACTCCCCCGTCGATCCCTGCCTTCGCAAGATTGTCGGCATGGCTTACACGACAATGCAACCGCCTTCCCATGTAAAGCACTGACACTTGCATTGCTTGGAATGGACTCAGACGAGTACCACAGCGTCGGGACGAAGTAACTCGAAGAGCATGAAGAGCGTGAAATCATGATGCCGCCTAATGTATCAGAAATTACTGAATCAGCAACGGAAGATTTCCAGAAATGCACATCGAGTCACGATAACACGTCGCTCTCTGCAACGCCTCGTGGTCACTTCTTTCCGAAGGAATTCGGCAAATGTAGGTTCAAGTTCAAGCCAGGAGAAGTCCCAACAAGATAACTTTGACTTCACAACTTGACACTTGACTCAATCAGCGACATTGCCATGCAGGAATGCGAGATTCACACCTCGAGATTTTTTCGAGCTCACACCTCGTTTTACAAGATAGAGCTTCAGTGCGAGTGCGCCATGGATTACTGTCACTAAAATTCCTTCGAACTCTTCTCCAGCTTCAAATTAAGACCTACCGGTCACAGTCCCTTTCTCGGAAGCATGAATGCTGTAGATACTAGGATGATAAAAAATCCGAGACTACGGCATTCTCAAGCCTCAATGAAACTCTCTCGCGTGCAGACCGCATGTTCTAGCCAAGAGGTGATAAACGACGACCAGTTTTCGTTGGACTGCGGAACGACCAAGAGAAGTTTGCAGCGGACGACGAAAAGTTTTCGCTGGCCTTTTGGACGACAAACGACAGGTCGAAAGGGACGTTCGGGGTCTCGGTGGAGGGCGCGGGGACGATAGCTTAGAGGTCCTGTTATCGTTCAAGGGGGACGAACGAAATCTAACACCTAAGTCTCGAGAGTTGAGAAGCTTAAGCGGCCTGCTGGAGCGAGTACTCAGTTTCAATCTTGCATTCGACGATGGTGACCATGCTGCGGCTTTCGCTCGCACTTCGTTCATTGAATTGTGATGCAGCTGCATCGAGACGTAGGTGTTCGGAGTCGTCTACATTATCGCAATGGAGGTCGAATGGGGCGTTCGAGAGGTTGGAGGCTCAATCTGCAGCAGGAATTGTTGGTGGTGGCGGGCGCGATGGGTTCAATTTGAGAGTGAGGACGTTTGAGATAATGGACTCGAGACGGAACAAGAAGCAAGGGCGGGGTCTTTGTGTGACCGCTGGAGGTGAGGGCGAGGGAGAGTCACAGAAGAGCCGGCTCGGGAGTATAATAAAAAATAAGCAGAGGATTCTAGAGTCTCAATTGCGGTCAATGGCGGAAGGGGAGCTGGAGTCGAGGTTGGCATTGACGAAAGCAGTGACCAAGCCATACAGTCTTCTTGATACCATTGCTCAGCAGATTATGGAGGGACGCACTGCCATTGTTGCCGAAGTGTCTCGTTTATCACCCGCGGAAACGCCCGAGATGCTTGCAGAGCGTTGTGCAAAGTACGTGGAATGGGGTAAGACTTGTTTCGCCTCCACAGAGACCGTGTATATGTGCATCTGCCGATTATCATTTTTGCATGTGATACAATATCCTCCGCATTTTCGGAATCAGGATTCTCATGAATATCTGAATCGCAAACATCTTGTCATAACGCTTCCTGTATGGACAGTATTTTCAGTTTATACTCCAAGGTCAATGAAGTTCGTTCGACAGGACATGGGCAGTAGAGTCCTGACTGCTAGTGGCTGCGTTTCAATGGCTCCGAACGCCGTGATTACGGACGTAAATCTATTGCGTTTTGATGACTAGTCACACTGTCACTGATCACGAGCTAGGATGTAGATGAGGTTCTATTTTTTTGTTTTGGTTCTTTATCATGCGGAGTTTGGTCTTTGATGACTGCGAGTAAGCATATACCTCGTTGCGGCGACTTCAACATCTTGTTTGTTTTCAACGACGGAGTGCAACATTGAAAGTATCTTCTGTTGCTGTGGATAGGAGCCGTCGCTTTAGCAATCTGCACGGATGAGGAGAATTCTCCTAATGGCTTGGCGGATTTAACTGCGGTTTGTGAAGGTGTGGTTTCCTTGTGAACCAACATTCTTGTTAATACAGCTTGCCTTCAATTCTGCCTGCAATTCTGCCTGCAAATCGAGAGCCTCGACTTTCCGATCATTCGCTTTCGTCTTCATCTCCTATAAGGATGTCGTCATCTGATCTGGGGATACCGCTTCATTTGCTTCTCGCAGCTGTCAAAGTACCTATTCTTCGGAGGGATTGGATCATCCATCCACTGCAGGTACAACTCTGAGCGTCTTAGGGTGAAGATAATGTTACTCTCTTATGTGATAATTGTTAAATGAGGAGCCATGAGGGAAGGTGTTCGTTCTCTTTGAAATGCTCTTAAGCATGCAAATTATTTGATGGGTCGATTCGCACGAAGTTGATTCTAGTCGATTCATCTAAATCGGGTCGTAGGTAAATCGAGATTCATCATGCTTAACCAGCCTCTAACGAGTACGATGTAACATAACACGGAAGGCGTAGCAATAGACTATCACTAAGACAGAATACAATTGACGATCAATCTTGTATTTTACAGATTGCAGATACTTGCGAGACAGGTGCTTCGGCCTTGACAGCAGTCTATTCTGTCCTCAGCAAAGGTGACAATCTGAACTTGTCATTACAAACCATTTGTGTATAAAGGGGATCCTCAATGGGGTTCTTGCGAGTCTGAAGGGTTCATCAAGAAAAGAATAACTTTGAAACATGTCACAAGAAATAAAATACGGGTCTTTTTCTCGACGCATACGAGGAAGAGACTTTGCACCTTCGCTCTCGGTGTCCCTGCTTCAGGTTGATCAGCAACAGTGGGGGGCTATCATCAGATTGCATATGGTCTCCAGTGTTGAAACAGGAATTGAACTGTGAACTGATTTCTCCGCAGGTTTGCCAGCCATCTTGAACTACGCAGTTTCACTGGGACTTGATGCTGTAGTTGAGGTCAGCGCACCCATAATTCCTTCCATTCCTTACTGCAAGCTGGTGACAGATGCAATATTACAAGTGACGCGACATTCTTGTATTCTAACCAACTTTATGTTCCAAGTGCTGTGGTTCGAGCATATTGAGAACCCTGAACACTTTATTCATACTGTGCATTATGAGTCAAGCTTTGGATGACCTCTGCAGGGCGAGGTTTATAACTATTTAAAATAGTACATATTGTCACTCAAGTTCTGATCAGTGTATTTGAGGTCTTCAAGGACTCTGGAATAGTCTTATAGAGATGATGATGGACGTTGTCAGGTAATCAACATGAAGGAGCTGCAGGAAGTTTCCACCCTTGGTATACCCATCTATGGTATCAACCTCTCGGTCGGTCTTGCGGTACGTGCGCGTTTGCACAATCTCTTGTATCTGTTCCTTCTTCTACATTGACTTTTACCTTACGATATCCCAGAACAACGTCAGCAGTTCTGTACTAGGATTCCAACTTTGATGGCGACGTTGTGCTCCATCTAAACGTTGTCTTGCAGATATCAATGCCATCAATAAGGCGAGACATTTCTAAGTCGCTCATTGGGGAGATCCCTTTTGGAGCTTCATCGATGGTGGTAGGTCTTCCTATCACGCTATCTGTACCTTAAGTACACAGCTTTTGCACTTCCTGTTACAATCTCTCGCTTGCAATAAAGTCATTCTACTTTCTTGTTGCTATTGATCTATCAGCTGCTTCTCTCGCAAGGTGCTTGTGAGGATGGATTATGTGTTTCTCTATGAATTGTGATCTTTTTGGGTGTTCCCTTGCACTGATTCATTTTGAACTTTCTCAGGGGGTTTACTCCATCGAAGAAGCAAGAGCAATGAAGGTAGCAGGAGCTGATGCTGTGTATATTAGACATGAAGTTTTACAAGGTCCCCAATCCAAAGAGCAGAATCCTCAAGTTTTTCTAGAAAGCCTGCGGGAGGCCATGTCGGGAGACGACTAGGAGACTAATCATTTTCTGGTTGTTGTACGATCAAATTCATGTACTTTACCTGTACGCTTCTGCTTCCGTCCACTAACTAATTGCCGAATTGTATCGAATTAGGCGCTTTGGAAATTCATGTCGTAGCGCTTCTGGACCCCTCATGGCATTGGATAATAGTGCGGACTCTGCCAAGACACACTTTGTGATAGAGCACGGCAATGTCATGCGAGATGATAAACTTGATTCATCATTGATGAGCATGCTTAGCAGTTTCATGACCTTCCTTGCATGGACTTCTGGTGCATAAATATTTAGTGCGATCTCCACCGATGTTTGCGAGGGTTGTCTCCCCGCGTGGTGCTCCAGTTTTTATATGAAATTAGTGTGGTTGGTGTTTCATTCGCAGCATTCTGACGCTGCAATTAGATCGAGTCAGTCTTTAGAGCATCTCCGGAAAGGCACCAATGCAAATTCTGTGCTGAATCTAAGTATGCACAACTTCAGATTCTCAGAACTAATTACTTAATTATCTAGTAACATTACCTAGTCTAACCCTCAGCTGGGAGCAAGTATGGTTCTTCGATTTGAGTTACATAGATCGACTTGCTTGGAAGTTTCTGCAATTTGTTGTCCACACCCTCTGAACACCAGCATAGAACACTATGTAATCAGCCAAACTTTCAGCTATTTGATCAAAATTTCAAAGGATGTAGTTGCTTCAACAGTTAAGTTACTGACCTGAAGATTGCATGGGGGAGGTTTGCTCTGCTGGGTACTTGGGTTTTGTGGAGCATGCTCAGGTTTAAGGAGCTGATTAAGCACTTCGAACTTGTCAACGGTCGAGAAACAGATTCATAAATTAACGTTCCACACCGGGTCGAGGGTGGATTCACTTAGGTAGAGCAAGGACCAGTTATAGTTGTAGGTCATTGGGAGGGTGGTGAAGCAGCCATCATACAAGTTGTACACAACACCGGCGTCCTTGGTGATAAAACAGATGAAATCATCGTGGAGGAAGCACTTATAAATGTTGGGAGCTCCATCGAGCTCCTTGCAGTGCTCTTGGGGGATGGAAAAAGTCTCGTTCCAATCGTTGGTTTGCAAGTCCAGGGTATGGACGATGATGCGACGTGAGGACGCATAGCCATACACGTCTTGCGCACCGACAAGGCAGAGGCGACCTCGGTGCTCCAGAAGGCAGGGAGGAAACCAGGTGCTGCGAAAGCTCCGAGGGAGTCGGATAGGCTCTCCGATCCAGACACTGTGTACCACATTGTACGCCATCACATGTCGCCATTCATTGTCGAGGCAGTAGAGACTGTTGCCCAGGACCTGAGAGGTGGTGCCATGGCCGCTCAATGACTGGGAATTGATGCCAACACTACCTCGGAGAGACACTTCGAGTGGAGGAGGTGGGCTGGGTTCCGCCCTCCAAGTGCTCGATCGAGAATCAAACACCTTGATCCGGAAGCTGCTGGGTCGATGCCCCAGATGCGAGTACTCGTAGCGGCCGAGAATTATCTTGTATGCCAATCCGTCCGGGTCCAAAACGACATGAGCAAAAGTCCAGGGGTTAAGGGCAGGCTTGAAGCCGTTGAGAGGAGGAATCTGGCGCCACTTTCGTGTCAGGAAGTTGCAGATGACCAACGACTCTGTGCATGCAAAGCAGAAGAGTCCACTAGCGCCGGCAATGGGAGGCACGCACATCATGAAAGGCACGAAGGAAATTGTGAACGTGGCCTGCCACTTCCTCGCTGCGGCGTTGTACACCGACACTTGACCATTTTCCCGTTCCCAGTAGAGAAACAGATACGCTTCGGGACTGGACCGATATTCACGTCGCAGACGGAGGAAGTGACATGTCTGCACCATCCGGTTCCACGTTCTGCAAACTGTCCGAAAGCGAGCTACACATGCCAAAGGCAATCTTGCCAGCACGTTCTTCACCAGATCTTGAGGCAAGTTGCTCCACCTCGTGTCCATGGCGTGTTTAGCCAATTTTCACCATGCATGCCCACATGGCCGCATGCATGCGGCAACTAGGGTACAGAGCTCTGACTTTGTGTGCTTTACCAATCGGGATGGGGTCTGAGAACATGGTCGCGCGAACCGGTTGGCTGTCGTCTTCTACCCAGAGGCTCTTGCATTTGCAGATGGTCCGGCTTAATGTGGATCACCACAATGTTTAAAGAATTCCGTTTCCGACAATCCTATCAAATCCGACTCGGCCAATTTGAAGCATCTTCATAATCGCGAAAATTTGCATGGCATGTTGACGGGCAGATGACCCACGCAATTGGAATCGTTTAGATCGTCGCCTCCCATGCAACTCACACATGCTGAGCGATGAGTAGGTCGTGCTGGGTTGTGTAATGACACAACTCATGAATTGTGGAACTCATTGAATCGTCAAAAGACATGTCTGTTACAAAAGTACAACTTCCTGTGTCACTACATGATCCCTTTCCGCAGCACCCTGTATATCGTTCTCCATGCTTCTATATTTTGAATCGCAGGGTCCTTGCAATGTACAATAGGGTGACATTCAAATTGGCCGTTTAGTAGTTCTAGGGATAGTGTCCTACACTGCTGCCAACTTTGACACCCTCCCCAAAGCTGAGAAATTTTTATTTTACCATGAAAATTTGGGGACAGCATCATCTTTATGTTGAAAACATGCATACCAAATTTCAAGTCCAGGAGACTTATACAAAAAAACTTATGCAAGATCTACCAACATGGGATAGCTGTGAGAAAAGTGTCACAGCTGCCAACTTTGACACCCTCCCAAGAATTGAGGAAATTTTTTTTGCCCATGAAATTTTTGGATCAAAAACGTTTTTATGTTGTTTGCATGTGTGGAAAATTTCAAGTCCAAAAGACCCATACAAAAAAGAATATTCCAAATCTATCAACATGTGTAGTTTTGAGAAACAAAGGGGAAAACCATTTTACTACTTCCAACTTTGACGCCCTCCTTAGGATTGAGTTTTTGTTGATACATAGTGAAATTTTTGGCACAAGATCATCTCTACGCTGGTAACATATGAGATAAATTTCGAAGCCAAAAGATATACACAAAAACGTTATTCCATATCTACCAACGTGTATGTCCTCCATTAGCGTCAATCACTGCTAGTAACCTAGAGGGCATAGAATGACATAGTTGAAGGAGCTTTGTACCATTGACTAACTTCCACTCTCTTTCAAGAACTACCTTCAACACATCTAAGTTTCTAGGGCATTGTTTGCCTTGTTGCACAACATCTTTTAACATCCTCCAAACGTTCTCGATTGGATTGAGATGGGGGGAGTTTGCAGGCCAGTTGAGCTTTTCGAGAAGGTGGCTTTGTCTCCATTCTTTACATAATTTGCTCCTATGGACGGATGCCCCATCTTCCATAAGCACTCCTTGTGGAATTTGACCCATGAAATGAACCAATTTGGCATCGTAAACCACTTCTATAAAATCCTTAGCAGAACGTTGACCTTTAGGCATAAAGACAAGTTCTGACTTTTGTCCTCCGGCAAATGCGCCCCAAATCATTAAAGAAGTCATTCCACTTTTAAAAGTAGGAGCTAGACAACTTGATGAATAACGCTCGTATGTACTTCTCCAAACATGAATTTGCCGAGAATTTTTTTCAATTTCAAAAGTGGATTCATCTGTCCAAACAACACGCTCCCACTCTTTTGCACTCCATCCACGGTACTTCTGAGCAAAAGCTAATCGTTGAGACATGTGACGAGGTGTCAAAAAAGGTTTTTTGACTACAATTCGACTAAAAATGCCATTTTTATGTAAGACCCTTTGAATAGTACGTCTACACACTTGAGTAGAACATGCATTGGTAATCTCTAAGAGTGAAGAGCAACGATGAATTTTTGAGTAATGCACAATACTACGAACATCTCTATCACTAAGCTTTTTAGCGTGACTTCCACCGCAAGGTTTGCGCTTGTAGGTTCCATCTTCTCTAAATGTTTTTACTGACCTTGTAACTGTTCTAATAGGAACTCCAATAGTAGCTGCAATTTGAACTCCTGTAAATCCTCCCTCACTCAAACCTATGATGCGAGCACGAATTTCATCTGAAATTGCCATCATAAACTTATAGAGTGCGTGATGCTAGCTACAGCAGTAGAGTAGGGATTAGAGTAGAGCAAAGGGGAGAGAAGGGAGCCAAGGTGCTGGAGGAGAGAGGAGAGAGAAGGGTCGCCAAAACACAAGCCCATATGCATACACGAAAAATCATTTTGCTCTTACTCACTCATCATGTATGCCCAATGTGAATCAACACTCATGCATCCCACACTACAACACTCTCTGTTTTGAGGATTGTCTCAATATTCAGTCTATTACAAATCACACACACCATTAAAAATTTGTCATGTGTCTAATGCACACTTTATAGCCAAGTGGATTCTTCTGCATGGAACATCTCTTCACTTCTTCATTTAGATGTTATTGATCTTTTTAAGAAGCATTTATGTTTGGTGGCTTACTCACATGATTGAGTTCAATGAAAAAGCATGAGGTGTCAAAGATATTTTGACATTTTCAATATGACCTTCAAATTGTTTATCATAGTTACACATGTTGATAGATATGGAATAACTTTTTTTATGTATGTCTTTTGGCTTTGAAATTTATCTCACATGTTACCAGCGTAGAGATGGTCTTGTGCCAAAAATTTCACCATGTATCAACAAAAACTCAATCCTAAGGAGGGCGTCAAAGTTGGAAGTAGTAAAATGGTTTTCCCCTTTGTTTCTCAAAACTACACATGTTGATAGATTTGGAATATTCTTTTTTGTATGGGTCTTTTGGACTTGAAATTTTCCACACATGCAAACAACATAAAAACGTTTTTGATCCAAAAATTTCATGGGCAAAAAAAATTTCCTCAATTCTTGGAAGGGTGTCAAAGTTGGTAGCTGTGACACTTTTCTCACAGCTATCCCATGTTGGTAGATCTTGCATAAGTTTTTTTGTATAAGTCTCCTGGACTTGAAATTTGGTATGCATGTTTTCAACATAAAGATGATGTTGTCCCCAAATTTTCATGGTAAAATAAAAATTTCTCAGCTTTGGGGAGGGTGTCAAAGTTGGCAGCAGTGTAGGACACTATCCCTAGAACTACTAAACGGCCAATTTGAATGTCACCCTATTGTACAGTGGGGTACAGTTTGCTTACAAATTATGGCCGCACTGCAGGACAGTGGAAAAAGTGGGAAACTTTAAAATGCAAAAACTTGCTCAAAAATTGTCCGATTTTGAAATTTCAAATTGCGTTGGAATGCAAGTGAAGTCTACTTTGAGGTTACAAAAAGTATATACATAAAAACTTGAAAATTGAATAAGCATTTGTATTTTCCTTCTACACTATCTACCACCTAGTGCTTCCACCTCTAGCAGAGATCACCGCGTTAATACGATCGGGCATAGTTGAAATGAGGCATTTCAATTGCTCTAAGGGAACCTCATCCCATACTTTACGAATGCATTCTATCAATTCTAGCTTATTTTGTGGCATGCTATGGTAAAGAAGCCAATCTTTGAGTATCTTCCAAATGTTCTGAATTGGATTTAGATCAGGTGAGTTTGAAGGCCACTTCAACTTCTTCATGCCATAAGCTAGTCTCCAATTCTCTGCCATCTTACTTCGATGCACAGGAGCTACATCTTCCATGAGAGTGAGGTCATGAGGATTATCCTGCATGAAATAAAACGTGCTCAAAGTGCTTTCATACACATTTTTCACAAAATGGCACCAGTTCTTTCTCCTTGAGGCATAATGACTAATGGACATTTGTCAAAATCTGTAAACGCACCCCACACCATCACGGATGTCCTTCCAGATTTGAAGGTAGGCGCCAGACATTCTGACATATACTTTTCGTAAGGTTTGCGCCATACTCGAATTTGACGAGAATTTTTTCCGAGTTCAAATGACGATTCATCTGTTCGAATGACTTTGTACCAATCTTGTTCCGTCCAATGCTTATATTTGTGAGCAAATGCTAACCTAGTTGCTCTATGCACTAGATTGAGGTATGGCTTCTTTACAACAATACGATTTCCAAAGCCCAGATTTCAAATATATTTTCGCATGGTATTGTGATGCACCTGATATTTTGCAGCAAGACTAGGGAGATGTTGGCGTCAATCTTGTTGAATGTCTTGAGCTAAGTTGTATAGCGCACGATCTGATATTTTGCAAGAGTTGTGTCCTCCACTTTGAGTTGTCATGCAACCAGATATCTTCCATTTAGTGATAACCGTTGAAACAGTGGAGCGAGGCATGCTCAAATGATTTGCAATATCAGATGGCCTCATGCGACCTTGACGGAGTCCAATAATAAGTGCCCGCTCCTCATCTGAAAGTGTGCGTATCCGCATCACACCTTGAAAGAAATGTTGCTCAATACAACTCAAGTTCAAGACTTAGCTTCAGCCAACAAATCAGCAGGAACCTCATAAAAGAACTCGAGCATCACATTAACAGATCCAATTGAACTCGTCCTTCTATGAAACTTCCTACACTAAGTATTTCTCGAGTAAAATACACATAAGGAAACAGAAGCTAATTGGCTGCACACCAACTTTGTGAATAGCAGCATCAATTGCAATCACATCGTAATGAACCTGCTTGTAAGTGCGCCATACATACTTCCCTGCCTCTGCAATTCATTGAAGATAAATCACAATCATGAGACTTCCATGCTACACTGATTCGATTCCCATAAACAAGTAAATGAACAAGAAGACATTACTTACCACACCATTGATCATCTCACGATGTCCAAGCATTATTTTGTTCCATGATTCTTCACCAAGGTTCTGCTTGACAACACAAAAAAATTTCAATCATGATTGGAATCGTCGTGGAAATTCACTGGATTAACAAGAACTCACATAGCCACCAGACATCAAGTTTCAAAGAAGTATATTCTAGTGCAAGCTATAAATCATTCCAAGAGTGATGTATACTAAAATTTGGAAACTGTCCCATCTACCTGGAAACTGTCCTACCAACACAGCTAGTGTCATGGAAGAGACTAAGTTCCTGGATAGTCTTTGAGAAGAATTGGCAAATGGAGAATCATGTAAATCAGCAACCGTTTGCTTTCTCTGGTCCCATAAATCCATGATGCCTCTAACACTCACCATGAAACACACATAATGCTCATTGCCTGCTCACGATGTGCTCACACATGCTACTCACTATGTTCACAGCCTTGGAGAATGCTCTTGAACCCTTCTTTGAAAAAGTGCCCTCTTTAAATATCTAGAGCTCATTACTTATTGAATGCCATGTGGCAAAAATAAGGCACCTTGATGATGAATGTTAGCCGCCAAAAAAATTGGTGGTGTGTGATGCCCAATTTCGTGCGACGTGCAATATTCTATGCAATGTTTTTGAGCCATTTTGTGGATGGTGGTGGAATTCTTATCTTTGTCATTAATGCTTCATGCCCTCATGCAAATATTTAATCTCCACATATTTGAAACATATTGAGGAACGTGCCCACCAAATTTCATGATTAAAAGAGGTGGAATCTGTGAGTTATGGGCCATATTATACTGCTTGAGAAAATGAAGCTCAAGGAGCTAAGGGCCAGAATTCGTAAGCAAATTGTACCCCTCTGTACAGTAGGGTCCAAGACCCCAAGATAGATTGGCGTTTTCGAGTTTGCAGTGAGAATTTGATTACTGCCAACTTCGAAAGCCTAAAAAATTGGTATTTTATGACTAAAATTTTACCAAAGACTTGTCTTGAATTTATTTACTTGTATGCCAAAAGATTTCAAGGCCAAAAGATTCGTCGAAAAAAATTTATTCAAAATATACCAACTGTTAAAACGATTTAAGTGGTGCCAATTTGATAGTCTCCCAAAGATTGAGTATTTTTTTGTTTTTTTTTCTTTTCTTTTTGCCATGAAATTCTTGGAACAAAAACCTTTTTAAGTTAATAACATATGATAAAAATTTCAAGGCCAAGAGATTAATTCAAAAAAAGAAACCCATCTACCAACAAGTGTAGTTGTGGGAAACAATGGAGGAAACTATTTCATTGCTTACCAACTTTGACACCCCTCTTAATGGTGCTGAATGAATATATATATATATATATATAATTATTTTATCTTTATTTTTTTTATTTTTTTTTTAAATTTTAATTTTTTTTTATTTATTTTTTAAAATTTGTATGACCTTGAGATTCTAATCAAATTTCATTAACCTGAAGAGTATTCTGCTGAAAGAAGAAAACAAAGAAGAAGAAAAAAAAAAAAAACCAATCTTTGGAACGTTGTCAAAGTTGGCAACAGTGAAAAATTTCCACTACTACCAATATTGGTAGAAATTGAATAACTTTATTCTAGTGAATCTTTTGGCCTTGAAATTTGGCATACATGTCTTTGACTTGAACACAAGTCTTTAGTAAAATTCGTAGTAAAATACCAATTTATGATCTCTCAAGAGGCTTTTAAAGTTGGCAAATATAAAACTTTTCTCATTGCAAATTCAAAACTGTCATTTTTTCTTGGACCCTGTTGTTTATGGTACAAAAAGAACTCAAACTTCCTTTAAAGGCAAGTTTTGAAAAAAAGTTTGAAATATGCATGTGTACTCAAAAATAACAGGAATTTGCAAATAAAAATGAAAAGTGTAATTGAAGCAAAAAGGGAGAATTGTCAATCGTATGGTGCATGTAAATTTATAGTTTTTTAAAGAATTTTAGAAAAAAAGAAAAAAGCAATATCTTGCAATGATGCAGTAAAAAACTCTGATGTGAAAAAATGAATGCTTTTTGAGGAAGTACATCACTTTCATCCACTGTTAAATTCAACTTTATTTTTTGGAGGTGGATACCTTTTAAAGTCTACTCTTAGTACACAAGAGTTGTTGATAAGTGTTACAGAGGTTAATTGCAAACCATAACCCTAAATGGCACAGGTGACCGTAGTGTTACAACACTAATCATCAAACAATAACACTCAATGTGAGAGCATGCAAACTTTCCTCCAAGTGGAAGAATTTATTGGAAGTGGTGCAATGAGTGGGTCAAAGCTGCGACAAGCGACATTGATTGCAATGGTCGCCCAAAGTGAACACTAATCTCAAGAGAGTTGAGAAATAGTGTTCTTTACCAAAAGTTACCTTTTACACTAACCTCCACGTAACACTAATTCACAACTCTTGTATAGTAGAAATCTTGACCAAATTAAAGATGTTTTTAAGTAAGGAGTAGAGTTGAGTGCAAAGGGTCTAGTTTTGAACTAGATTCCCTTTGTGAAATTTTAGGCAGTTTTCACCATTGCAAGGCTATTTCTTGAGCCAAACAATTTTTTATGATTTTTTTTGGTACAATGGTAGTATTGAGAAAAAGCTGAAAAATTTCTAGGTGGATCTTTTTTCATTGGAGTAACTTTGTTGATAGATTTTTCACTCTAAAGTGAAGATTATGAAATTATGTAGTTTGTTTTGCATATAAGTACGTTATGATCTTGCAATGTGTAAGGCCTCATGACTCAAATTTTGGTCCACATGACTTACAACAAGCCTGCTACAAAATTTGTACTGTTGCAGCTCGAATAGTTTATCATTATTTTAATTTATGACTTTTTTGATATGTGTTGTTTTGGCTTAATATAAGTTGGGACGTCACTATGATAGTTGAACAGATTGGTTCTTCAGACAATCAAGGGTAAGTCTGCAAGAGAAGTCCAGAGAGTATTTCTTCTAAGTCCTACTATTACATTCTCTACTGAAGTGAGCATGATAAAAGCCTTTGCAACTGCAAGGAGTAGAAATTAGCAACCAGGTGAAAATGCAAGTCATACCAACACTTCTTGCCGTGGCTGCGACAATTGTGTGAGCCAGCAAAGTCAACAAACACCACAGCAACTGTGCACGTGACAAGAGTAAAAAATAAACAAATATATCTCATAGTGATTTGTGTCTGCCTCAAATCCTCGTCGGGGTAAGATATCGGGAAAGAGATATTCAACAGGAGGTAAGATAAAGAAAGAGAGATCGAAAAAGCACCAAGGATTTGTGCAAAATCTCTGTCTGTACTCTGCTCTCTCTAAAGTTTTCGTTCAGAGTTGTAAGAGATAACACACTTTTAGATTTGAACTGACGACCATGTTTGTAGAATTTATCCAAATTGCAACTTATGAAGTACGTAAACAAGGTAGCGTACTTCTCTTTACCACTACATGAAAATTCTCCAAAACAAAGTGTGAATTCATTTGATAACTTTATTATCTTTTAACTTACTTTTTAATATCTATTTTGGCTCTTATGAAGACCTTCACATGGTGAGGTTTGGTTAGATAGAGAGTATTAATATCTCTTTAGGAACCTCTTTTGATGCCCTTAACGTACATGTGGCTCAATTTCACAAATATAGAATCTAGTTTGGGTAAGAAGTCATGACATGTCTCTTATTGAAAATGTTACATACACATTTTATTTGTAAACATTGCTCATGGATTTTTCTTACACATGAGGTTTGAATGATCATGGAAGAGATAGTTTTGATGACATTTTACTATATCTCGAACACTTTGGTGGTAGTTCATATAATTTGGTTGTTTGAAGTGGTAGTTATGATCATTTGAAGTTGCTTTTGTTTGTCACATGTGACACTTCATCTAAATTACAAGTCTAAAGATTGAGCTTCTTTGTGGGTTCAATTCATTTTTCTTCTAAAAAGAAGTTACATATATAAAACATGTATTGAAATAGCTTCCATAAGAGATTGTTGAAGTTTTCCATTGTGTCATGCCTTGGCAAAAGTAGCTTGTAACAAGAGCTAAGGGTGAATAGTAAATAACATGTTAAAAAAGTTGTATGTGTTTTATCTTACAAACTAACCTTGGTACTAGATAAGGAATGCGCATTGTGGTGTTCTCCCTCTTGAATCTATCAGTACATATACCGCACGCTGCTCAGTGTTTTCAAGCTCTTGAGCTCCTCTCCTTTTGCAATGCCAGAGTCGATATAGCACATTTGATACTCCGCTTGATTTAACGTGTGCATCCTCCGATTGACAAGCTCTTCCCACCCCTGCTTCTTCTTTAAAGCCGTGATAATGACACGAGTCCTCTAAGAAGGATCCAAGACAATCAAGTAGTCTTCCTCTTTGTTAGACCCTTCCTTCTTACATCGCTCAATGCCAACGATAGTGCGGGAATGACCGCGATGCTGAAAGTAGAGCGGCGAGCTATTGCTGAAGTTCCTGGAACCCTCTACATGGTTGATGCCAGCAGAAAAATAGTTCCATATCCAATCAATCATATACTTGTGATTCAAAGGAAGATCTGAAGCTCCTCCACCCCCACCACCTCCAGCACTAGAGTGTGACAGTCGTTGCTCTCTTGTAATTTCTGAGGAATCCCCTGTCTGCACCGCTTGTTCTTCACCAGACACGTTAGCTTCGCTGTCAAATATGTTATGCTTCCTCTCCTCCACACAAGAGAGACAAACATTAGGATCTCCGGAAATTTGTCGGAGGAAATGCAACTCCTCCTTCTGATTAGGGAAAACAATGACATGATTCTCCTCTAAAGAATCGCCACTAGAGTCGGAGGGAAAAGAAGCCCAATTCTCTTCCGATAAAGAGTTTTTATCATCCTTGGCAAGGTGGCCTTCACCATCGGCGACTAACATGCCCTTGAACTTCTTGGAAATTTCTTCTGTATTCTGATACAAGTCACACCTCAATAAGTGTTAACAATTGGGAACATATTTTTGTTGGCACTTAGACGATAGTAAGACTTCACTTATCAAAAGGTAATGCCAATGATTTGTAACACCCATAAAAACAACACTTAAAGTACTTTAAAAAGTAAATACATAATATTTTTAGAAAAAATGAACGAAATTATAAATTATTGATATATTATATAAAGTCCCTTCAAAGAATGAATCAATAGTAGTTTGGCAAGATTTTGCTACACACCAAGATTCTACTTCCTTTTTCTGATGTTTCAAAATTCTTAATAGATAACATGGTGTCATTAGGTCTTTGCTCAAAAAAAATTTCACAATGTGAAGGGCACTACTTATATCATTAAAGCCCACAACCTTTACTATATTGCGAGGATTAACATTAACTTCATCAAGATTTCAGTATCTTCATGCTCACTACCTTGTTGTTGGGATGAAAGTATTTCAATACTTTTTCATTGATGGGCTCATAAGGGTTATTCAGATCAAACTCAAGCTCATAATTTATGATCTTAAAAATACATGTACCAATCGTTTTTTTTCTACAATAGACTTCTAGAGTCATTTTTCACCCAGAAACTATTACTTGACTTCAAAATGATCTCCCTCCAAACTATGGTTCTTACAAAAAGTCCTTTTTTAGAAAGTTATCACTTATCGAGGTAAATTCAACAAGGTTGGGAGCACAACATTGCATAACCCTTAACACATAACAATTCCCTAGTGCTAATTTTAAAGAAGCGGAAGTCTCCATAACACATAGTTTTAACAGAGTACCACTAACCGAGTAATAGACCAACACATATAGTAACACTAATCGAGGTGTGACTGTAGCAGCGTTCGCCTTCGTCTCCACCTCCAAATTCGCCATCGTGGTCGCCTTTAGCACCGCCACCGCCACCGCCCATGCCCCCGCCCCCGTCTTTGAAGCCGCTGCCCTTACTCATTAACTGATCTCTTCCTCGCTTGCTACCGGCGGTGCAAGAATCTACAACGCGAGCTCGCACGCCAAAGGAGCGGAGTAATGCGGCACACTCTGTAGTTCCAATCCATTTGTGCGTACCCGAGATTTTCCAATCAAAATAGTCTGCACCCAAAGGGTCAAAACCTTTTAGCCACGCGATTTCCAGCCATTGCTGCATTGCAGGAATGTCCGGAACAAATCCTGCTGCACCAAAGAGTGCATCCTTGCACTCTGCATCCTGGGCAAGGACATAGGAGCTCAACATCTGTATATTTCGCCATCCGCAGCCCCAGCCAAGATCTTCCTCCTGCCTACTTTCGAAGTGTTCCATGTAGCCAGAGACTACAACAACGGAGGATTGTCTACAAGGATTTGCTTCCAAGCACATCTTCAGTAAAGACATCAAGGACACGTCTGGCTCCACATAATTGAACTCCCGAATTTGTCTCAGGATCAAGCTCCTTGTAAACTCCTCCAGATTCAACCTCTGTAATGCCTCCTTATTGCGGTTAACAATACCTTCTCCCTGCTCATTCGAATCCCTTGCAGTACCATGACCGTCTTCCATTCCTGCTTTGTTCTCCTTAGGCGGTGAACCTAGACTCACAATTGATGCACACCCAAGTTTTCCTTGTCAGAATAAAACTTATACTATTCCGTATAATTGCGGTCGTGCTCACCAAAATACTTGGGATGCCGCGATGACCCTTGTGGACAAAAAAACGTGAAACCTCGACGCTAATGATTCTGCAAAGTACAACAGTACAAATATTTTCGGCAAAACACTGACTATTGATGAGATTAGTACCAGTATTCTTCTCTTCCCCTTGTGAACGCTTTCCGGGTCCGTGCATAATACACTCGGTACGCGCAGCCTTCCCCTTATGATCTGATGAGATGTGACGCTCTTGGTCCTGGGACTCTTCCTAAAGTGGAGTCATTATCCTCCCGACGACATATCAGCATACCTCGCCTCGAATCCGCTTCTGCTAATATAACTTCATGAACTCTTCCGAACATAAACCTCCTCTTTTTCCTCCTTGAAAATACTAATCACCAGCTCTTAAGATGGATACCAAGTTGTCTTCCTTGTCGCTGCCTAACCTCGCTTCCCTACACAGAATAAGCCAAAGTCAGTAATAAGCTGGATTTTACAGAAGAATGAAACTTGAAGTCGTCGAACACACCAGGAACACCACCACGTTGACTTCCATGGATTACAGGTTGCAAATAATAGTCGAACATGATTATAATCAATGCAGCATATTATCTACACGACAAAAACAACCAGATCCAACCAATCAACGAATCAATTACCGCTACGATTTTCTGCAATCACTTAATCTCAATGGGCTGACAGACACTAACACTTTAATACTTCAACGTCGTCAACGGAGGCACGAAAGGAGTTGTTTCAACCAACCAAAGCCATCCTCAGCATTGCTAGAGCGCAAAATAAACGTCTCAACTCTAATTCGATTCATGAAGTACGCTGTGGGAAGCTATATAAGAACCTCAAAAGCAACCCACTCTCTATACGGTTTGTTGCAGTAAATACTTCACTACACGTACTGCTTGAGAAAGTAAAGAAACAAATACGAAGGACTCAAAGAACAGGCATTACTGGTGTCTAGCAGCGTCCAAGCTAAGCTGCCACAAGCTGTAACCCTACAGAACCAAGTGAAGATCATGCCTAGCGCGGCTCAATAAAGTACAAGAAAGAGACAACGAAAGGCGTGTGAGAGAAAGGAGAAAGTAAAAACAAACAGAAAGCGTGGTGCAAGAAACGGGAATTGCACACGTCCACTACCTGACAGTAGAGACTGGAAGCAACGGGTACAGTATGAAGGAGAGATATAGCAGCGTGCGAGTGCGAGAGAGAGAGAGCGAGTGTGAGAGCGAAGAAAAAGCAAAGGGATGGAACATGGACGATGAGAAGAAGGCTTAGGTGCAGCGGGTGGCAACTAGCTTGCAGAGTGAGAATGAGGAAAGAGAGTGGGACAAAGATGCAGAATGAGGGAGAGTGCGGGCATGAGGAATAGGAAGGGAGAGGGCGATGGTAAGTCGGCGATGGAGGTTAAGGGTGAGGAAGGAAGATTCTGGAGGGGGGGAGGGGGGTGCAGCATCAGCAGCATTAGCAGCGCAGCTGTGACTAGAGAGAAGACGCAGCGGAGGATCAAGAGACATGTAAGGGACAAGCATGTAGTTAGTGTTAGCGGCACGAGTATCCACGCGGCAATTGCGATGGAGGGGCCACTGGTGCTGACCTGCGGGCCATTCGTGCTAGCCTCCCTTTGCACCACCCCCCCCCCCGACCCTCATCCACGTCCCACGCTCGTTTACAGTCCCCCCTCAGCCGCTCTTATTATGTTATTTGATGCGTACCTTGCCCCGCCTTGTCCAACACATGTCTGGCCTTCCCATCGAAATTCCCTTCCCCTCCTCCTCCCCTGGCCCCCTCTCTCTCTTGTTGACATTTTTTGCATCCCTCCACACCGCTTGCCAACCTTGAGTGTAGCTGCCTCTTTTCTAGAACCTCATGCTCCTTCCCCATTTTCATCTGTTTTTTCATTCTTTACCTTTCCTACTCTATGTTCAAGCAACAATGATATCTGCTTTGTCCCTTTCCTTTTGTATTTCTATGACAAATACCATACTCTTCAAGTATGCCGAGTGTAGTTATTGCAGTATGTCGAATCAAGTTTTTGGAATTCATCACAAGAAATATCAAGAAATTCAGTTTATGATTTCACATATTTGGCTTGCCATGTCAGTACACACCTAACATTTTAAAACCCAAAAACAAAATTTGTCTTCACCGAAATGCATGTCATCAACTCATACTTCATTAAATGATTATGCAATTTTCGAAACACAAACTAGACTTAATTCTGGATCCAACGCAACAAATTTCTTCAAATACGGACTCCGTATGTAGAAGTTGTGGCTTGAATTTAAAGTTTCAACCCTCCATTCAAAATGTCATTTTTTGACATGAAGGATTTATAGATGTTAAAACAATGCTTTACACAAAAAACACTATACTTGATTGTCTATATATTTTTATTGATCTCTCAGTGATTCAACTGCAAGAGCTCCTTTCTTAGAAATATGTAGTTTTTATTTAATTATCTATGCTAAAATATGGTCAAAGGACAGTGAGGTCACATTTTTCTCAAAACAGTGATGTCAATTAAGGATTAATTGTAAAGTAGGCTTTTAGAATCTGAGTCAAAAACATTATATTTAATTAAGTGTGGTTGGCGGCGCTACCACGGATATGTTGTCTATAATAAGGTCAATTTTGAAACACTTGAATACTTTGATCATGCCCCTCTTCTTTATATGCTAAATCTAAAATTAAGTAATATTTTATAAATTCTGGTGATTTTGGAGGCCATAAACTCATAAATACTTGGAAATTCAATATCTTAGGATCCGTTAGCGAGAATCGCAATCCAATTGTTTTCCATATTTGCACTAAAAAAGAACCTGCCTCCAACAACCCCTCATGCGCCCCAATCCGGCCGGTAGTTCCCAAGATCATAGTGTCAATTGCAAATCAAAACATAACAAAACAAACTACACGTCTTAAATAATAAATAATAGATAAGAAAAGAAGCACTATTGTCTCAGTTACATGTGTCAATTCTCACGGTGAAAAAACTTCAACCCGTATATTATTTGCACATGCAAGATCATAACAACCAACGACATGAAAATATTATGTTATTTTCGGTTGACGTTGTCTAGCACTGGATAGAACACAAACGATCCGATAATGATTGATATTTTTTCCACTCTCTTATCAATGAAATAACATCTTTAATATCAGATTTCTAAGCCACTACTCAAAATATGAAGAAAATTCTAAGATTTGTGAATATGACATATATTTATATACTCCTTGCAATGATGAAGATTGCCAAACATCTTACAAAGGAAAAGTAGTTCAAGCCTAAACCCTTGCACTCAAATCCATGCTTAATCTTCAATACAACTTCGATCCGGTCAAGGTCTCTACCACTCGATCCGGTCAAGGTCTCTACCACTCGATCCGGTCAAGGTCTCTACAACTTTGATCTGGTTAAGGTCTCTAACACTAAAAATAGACTATAATTTGAATCCATCACAAAAAATAAAGTAAAAATCTAACGGTGGATGAAGGAGATATAGCTCCTCAAAAATCATTCACTTTCACTTTTTTCATCATTGAGACATCATATCAACTATAGTGTTTTTGGGATGCATCTAAAGATGACACTTATGTAAAATAAATTCATGAACACTATTTTTGATCTCACATAGTTGGCTTGCAATGGTAATACATTATAATATTTGAAAACTTAAAAATAAAAGTTGCCTTCATGCATGTCATTTATTCATCCTTTATTGTAAGGGTTTACACAAACTAGACTTGCTTTGTGACTCAACCCAAGTGATTTCGTCTTAATGAAGAAAAAATGGCTCTTCAAGTTTTTGCCCTTCATCCAAAATGTCGTTTTTCAACACTAGGGACGTTTATGGGTTGACTCAATGGCTTGTAAATCTAATTAGGTATATGGTTTATAAAACTTTCCAACAAAAAAAAATCAATAAAATATTCATTACAAAAAATCTATGTCTACCCCAATTAGGCTTGAAACAACAAAGTTGTCATAAAAGTTCAGAAATTCAAACTTGACTTTGTAATTTCTACCACACTTACCTTGTATGTAATACCTCTTTTAAATCATAGTCCAAAATACAAAAATTTAACCTTTCATTTGAGCTGCTCAAAAAAACAAAATATCATTTTGACTTTTTAGAGTATTCAAGGGTTATGCATACCTAGTATTGTTACAAGCTATTTATGTTCCTTCCAATACTACATAAGAAAATAATGTGTAAAATCTCTTAGCTTACTCTTTATGTGCCCAAACCCCAATTTTCCTATTGTTGAAATTATAGTTGTATCAATGATGTCCTAATGCTCTATGACATCATGCATTCAAACTCCTACATTTTCAAAGGATCTAAGGGAACACTATAAAGGGAATTGAGGTCTTAAAACTTCTAAGCTGTTCCAACTGAATTCTAATCCCAATGGCGTAAAAAGTGGCTATACAAGTAAATCATAGAAATGATGAGGCCAATTTCTGATTCTAACTACGGCGTATTGTTTTTATCATTGAATTCTTTCATTAGTAAGTACTCCTATGATAAATCAAGTAGCAGTGGTCTCTAGGTTCAGATTAATACATACAGTATGTTCATCTTTTAATAACTTGATATCTTAATTTTAAATTTTGAAATGTTTTAACAGCTTGCGCACGAAGCATAAAGCTTTTGGCAGTTTTGCATGTGCATGCAACATCATCACGTATTTGAAGCGGGTTAAATCTATGACCGCATGTGGACTCTTAGGGGCTTTGTGCCTCCTTCATCTTGCCTACCCTCTTCTGCTAGTTTACTCCTAAAAGGCCAAGGGAGTAGGTCAGGAGCCTTCAAGATGAGTAAGTCATTGAATCTTTTTGTTCATTCTACAAAAATGGTCCACGAATTATAACCATGATACCTTGTAAAGTACTAGGTCGAGAAGCTCCACAAGTTGTTCAACAAATTCACGGTATGAAATCAGTGCTTATATAATTTCTTGAAAGTTGGGCACCTCAAAATGATCTAGGGAGGGAACTTCAACCAAGCATTGGGCCCTTCTTTATTGTCTCTGTCCTCTTAGGCAAAGACTATATAAAGACTTCCCCCATCAACTCACCCAAAAGTCCAATGACCTATCTCAAACCCCTTTCACACTATCACAAAATAGATGGAAAGTGGATGAGACTTGGATGAGACCTGGATGAAATGCAGGTGGCAGCTGTTCGCGTAGGGTTTGAGCCCCTACCTGCTCTGGTCCTCCCTCCTTTTCAAATTGCAGAGCTTAGTTCTTCAAAAATTCCTACAGAGGCTCTGGAAGATTCACAAGGACACAATTCATGAGACCTACATTCGGAGTGCTACCAACCTCAGCTTTGAGGGGTAACACTTCTTAGTACTCTTAGCAATTAGGGTTAGAAGCATCTAGTTTAGGTTTTTTTCTAGGACAGTGCCACAATTGGTCATATACTTTGTGTCATTGTGATGCTCGGATTCTTTTAATCTTTTTTTTTTTCTCTTTCTTTCTCTTTTTTTTCCCTTTTTTTTTCTTCTTTTTCTAAAAAGCATCAAAGTGCGAGTTGTGGCGGCCTTTGCGACATTATTGTCGTCTCATGTTGTGTAAGTGCTACTGCAAACCCCCCCCCCCCCTTAAAACCACTAACATGACCCCCCCTCCCATGAGGGGGCCCCTAAATCCCATGAGGGGGCCCCTAAATCCCATGAGGGGGCCCCTAAATCCCATGAGGGGGCCCCTAAATCCCATGAGGGGGCCCCTAAATCCCATGAGGGGGCTCCTAGGAACTCTTCGGCCTGTTTTGGGATTTCAAACACAAGCCATGTTTTACCATTTCAAGCCACTAATATGGAATCATAACCAGTTTCTTGTAAAGATTTTTACATAAGTATGATTGAACGACACTCTTAACAACTTTGTATTTGGAAGATTTTTTATCCAAGTAACTTTGGTAGTGGATTGGCAAGAATATTCTTTTAGCAAAAAAAGTGAATAAATGGATGAAATTTGATGAGTTATATCTCCTCCGACCACCATTGGAATTCAACTGCAATCATTTTTTGGGATAGATTCCAATTAGAATCTAATCTCAATGGTTTGATAAGATCAAAGATGTTTTGAATGTGAAGCATGGGTCTTAGAGCAAAGGGTCTAGTTCTGGACAACTTTTCTTTTGTTAATCTTTTGGAAGTTTTCACCATTGCAAGGCTACTATATTAGCCAAGAAATTTTTTATTAGTTTTTTTATTTTTTTATTTTATTTTTTATTTTTTATTTTTTATTTTATTTTTAAATGCACAGGTATTTCTAAAATGAAGTTGAATTTTTTTCTAAATGGTGATTTTTTAAATTGCAATTGCTTTGTTGGTTGAATTTTTTGCACTAAAGTGAAAGTGAAGAAATTTTAGTTTGTTTTTAGTATTCATATGTTATGATCTCCCAATCTATGAGTCTTCATGACTCATAATTTGGATTGTGTGACCTCCAACAAATCTACCATAAGATTGTAGGGTTGAATGTGAATAAGTAACCTTGAGTTTCATCTATAAATCTTCTTTTGAAGATGTGTCTTTTGGTTAGAAAGGAGCTAGGACGTATAGGGGTTGAGGCGTTGCCCATGGAGTGCCAATACTAGAAGGTGATTGGTCCATACAATAGCCTCAAAATTGCTCATGAAGAAAAAAACTTCCTTAAATTCTAGTTCAAGGCTTATAAAAATAAACTACACATGTGAATAAAGACTAGTGCATTGCATTTGATAACCAACCCTTTAAACTTTTCTTCCACGTAAGATTTATTTCTAAGCAGTTTGTTGTTTAGGCGTGGCAAGGCTTAAAAGTTTTCAATAAATAAACATGTATGAACTTTTGGCAAAGAGTTGTTCAAGAATTCGATATAGACCCAACAAGGACACTATTGGTACCATCTATTGTAGTGGCATCAAGGCTTGGAAGGCATTAGTATTGGAGAATTACAATCTTAAAGGCTTGTATCAACACACTCTTCTTTGTTATTGAGCTTGCTTGTTGATGATGTCCTCAGTTGATTGTTAGATTGAAATGTGCTTTCGTAGTCAACTCTAGTAGTAGTATGAAATCCAAGAGCTTTTTTAGCAATCAAACTCCTAGGTAGCAAATGTGAATGTTTCATCTCTTCATTCATAGGATCATATTGTATGCTTTCTACCGAAATACCTAACAAAGCGGCATCTGCAATAATAGGATCTTCGTAAAATCCACGCCATACATACAATGTGGGGTCTTCTGTATCAACCATAAGCAAATCTCCCATGTCTTGTAGGAATTCACATGCAGGTTGCAAAGGTGCCCTTTGAGGTTTTCCATAGCTATGTATGGCAAGGGCATTCGATAAGGGCCACCCGGCAAAGTCCAAGTACCAACCCTCTAATAATTCTGCCCAAATACCACTAGGGTTCTTCAACAGTGCCCAAAATAACACCTATGTGACAAAAGTTGTTTTTTATTGATTGGCAGAAACTTTTGGGGATTGATCAAAATTGGTCCACATATACAAGACCTTAAGAAGTGTTTCATATATATATATATATATATATATATATATATATATATATACATTTTTATTTTATTTTTGCATTTCGTTTTTTAATTGTTATCATAAGATTCCTTTTGATAAACAAACATAATAAGTAAAGTTATGTTTATCAAGTAGATATGTATCCAAATATAATGTGAAAACTTATAAGAATAAAAGTACCCTTTTGATATAATTGAATCCCCCAATTTAATTACACATATTTATATTGGACAAGAAAACAAAAAATAGAATACCATTTTGTGCAATGTTTATAGATTAAACTCTTTCTTTATTATATACTACCAAGGTTTATAAGTGATGTTTTATTGATAATGTGCATCAATGATATTACCTGCCTTAATCCAACCTTTGCGATTGATAAGATGCGCATGTTACGTCTACTCTGCACAAGGGTGATCAAGTGTTCACTTGCTTGAGTGTCAACAATATCAGGTATTGCATTTAGCAATGCCTCTATTGATTTAAATTCACCAAGTTGCAAAGCTTTTCCAGTCTTGTCACGATACACAATGCAAAACTCTTCAACCGTCAATCCATTCTCCATACATAATGGACTTCCAAGTATCATTCTTATTTCATGTTGTAGTTTCAACGATGGCTTTGGTGTTGTTGTAGTTGCACCCAAATCTACCTCTACTGATGGTAAGGTTGGTTTGTCTTCAAGCTCCATTACTTCTTTGCCAACATGTTCTTTATCACTTAATATGTCTTCCTAAACAAGTTGGGGTGGGGGCCGCTCAATGAATAAAACTACATGATTATTATTTGCCTTCTTGAACATACTTGATAACCTAATGTTCTATTTACATTATCTTCTAGTGATAAACTTTAAATAGAAAATCATAATTAAGATTTGCATTTGATATTATATTAATATTGTTAGAACAAAAATGTCTAAATAATCAATTGAACAATAGCAAAATATGTAAAAAGAGTAACATAGTTTTTGGTGTTAGAATTCCTTGGAGGACTTATCAACTATATGAAAAGTTTATTTGTCTAAAATCCAAAAAAATTGGTTTGTATGTACCATCTTTATGGCTTTAAGATTAAAAATAAATATTCCAACTTGATGAGCAATTGTGTTGTTCACAAAATATAGACAAGTGATAAACAAATTGAAATTCAATGTTCTACACTATATTTCAAACAATGCAGCTAATCAAGCTCTAGTCTTCTTTTAGATTCATCATTACAATGATACGAAAGATTTTTAAAATTGTTTAGGAACCTTGAAAAATAGAAAGCAATCTAGCAAGTGTCAACTTCTATTAATATATATAATATATTACATGAAAATGTGTGAAAGTCATAGAAATGGCCTTTTGTAAAGCTAAGAGTTTGTAAGTGATTTACTTTGTTTGGACTATGGAAGTTGCCACCTTCTGAAATTAATGATGGTTCTTTTGACACTTCACAATCTAACAAATCAAGCAATGGAAACTCCCCATCTCGAAGTTTTACTATCAAAACTCCATCTTCTTGGCTACCTAGACGAACAAAATCTTCCATATCTTTTAATAATAATCGCAATTCATAGCACTTTGCTAATTGAAACTCAGATCCTCTTTTTGACATTTCTACTTTAGATTTATCGATGCTTTTGATAATGTATCCATTAGAATTTAGTATCTCCCACAACTTCCCTGCCATGAGAATATTTGTGTTAGTGATTCAAAATAGAAGTGTCTTGTGTATAAAAAGCTTTTAACAATCAATCAATACAGTGAAATTCATACAAAATATTGTCATTAAATAGTCAACAATTCATAACATATGTTAATTTTATGTAAGCGTTTGATGTCCACATCTTTGTAAAAACACAATTTTCTCATTTGCCATAAATGAAAATATAAATAAGCTATGTAAATCTAAATTGTACAATCTTATGATAGAATTACACTGGGTCATGTGAATCACATTTCAAGTTCTGAGGCCTCATAGATTGCAAGATAGTAACATATCAATACTAATATAAGATTATGGAATTTTATCATTAAACTTTGAGGTGGAACCACTATCAACAAACTAACCACTATAAACATCCTCAACTAGAAAGTTGTTCACATTTATCTTAAACCTTAAACGGCCACGATGTCGAAAAACGACATTTTGGATGTACATCCAGAACTTTGAAGAGCCATATCTTCTTCATCCGAGGTCCATTTTGGATGAAATCACTTGGATTAGGTTCCAAATCAAGTCTAGTTTGTGTTGTAAACTTTTCAAGCCCATACAATAAATTATTAATTAGTGGAATGCACTTTAGTGAAGACAACTCTTGTTTTTGGGTTTCCAAGCATGGGGCATGTATTACCATTGCAAGTCAATTATGTGAAACTAAAAATAGTTTTTCATGATTTTTTTTTTCATGGTCATGATCTTAAGGTGATTCTTAACAACTTTGTAGTGAAAAGTTTTTTAAACCAAATGATTTGCTATTGGATTTGCAATGATGTTTTGTCAACAGAAAAAGTGAGAAAATGGATGATATTTGAGGAGCTATATCTCCCTCATCCACCGTTGGAATTCAACTTAATTTTTTGGGATGGCCTCCAATTAGAGTCTAGTCTAAGTGGTAGAAACCTTAACAAGATCGAAGATGTTTTGAAGATAAGGCATGAAATTTTGGACAATTTTTCCTTTGTAAAATGTTCGGTAGTTTTTACCATTGCATGGCTTTTCTTTGAGCCAAGAAATTTTTTGATGAATTTTTGTTGGGTAAAGGACTTATTAAGATGAAGGTGAACATCTTTCTAGTTGGTGATTTTTTCATTGCAATAGGTATATTGGTAGCATTTCCACCTCAAAGTGAAAATGATGAAATTTTGCAGTTTGTTTTTGATATTAATATGTTACGATCTCCCGATCTAAGGCCTCATGACTCAAATTTTGGTCCACATGATCTTCGATAAGTCTATTACAAGTTTGTACGGTTGAGGTCTTAATAGCTTCTCTTGATTTTCATATATGACGATTTCTATAGAAATGTGCTTTTCTGCTAGACGTAGGCTCGGGCGTTTAGGGGTTAATAACACTCTTGTATTAGAAAACCTTCAAATCTTGTTACAATTTTTTTTTTTTAATGTAATTTCTATACCCAAGTAATTAGTTGGAGACCCAAATATTAGTCTTGCATTTTTAAAGTAATTTCTATACCCAAATCCAATACCAAAAACTCCAATCATAAAACTTCCATCTAGATAGAAAGTTATTGGATCCATCCTAGGATCATACTTGTGTTAGATATTTACATAAAAAAATTCACTTGGAATAAAGTAAATGGCTTGCAGTGGTAAAACATGCTCCATGCACCTTCACAAAAATGCATTATGTAAACTCATTCAATCTTGTATGGACCTCTAATATTACCAAAAGAAGAAAAAAACTAAAAATAAATAAAAGTAAAGTAAAGAACAAAACTAGACTTGATTTGAGATCTTACCCAACAAATTTTGGCAAAATCACATTTTAAAGAAAGAAGTTGTGACCCTCCAAAGTTTTAGGTTGTCATGCAAATTTGAGGTTGACCCTCCAAACTTTAACCCCTAACCGTCCGTGTGTGTTTTTGGAGCTCAAAACCTCAAAACTGCAATTTTCTACCTCTATGCACTCCCGGAGGTATGAACCAATTTTTTTCCGTCTTTTGAAATTTCCAACCGTAAGATCTTGTACCTAAGACTATTTTTAGTTTCTGTTCCAGAAATTGACCGTTGGATGTTTACCATTTGAGAGATTATAACATTCAAAGTTTGTCTCCCAAGTTTTTTGGGCATTTTGAAGATTGTTTTTGGAAGTTTTGGAGGCTGCCCTTGTAAAATTGGTAAACATTTTGACTTGTGTCAATTTGGAACTCAAGTAGTGATTTGTTTACGAACATATTTCCGAAAAAAAATTTCAAAAAAAGACTAAATTTAAGCTGCCCTTTTTGGACTTCAAACCTAAAATTTCTAGATGAAGGTTTTAAAATTGGAATTTGGCTTTGCAAATTTAATCACATACTTTTTGGAGTATAAGGAACACCCACTAAAAATTTAGGCAAAAAATATTACTTTTAACACCTTCATCTAGGCTGCCCGCAATTGCAAAAACCTGTTTAGGGTTTTAAGAACGCTTAGGGGTTAAATAAAGAAGTTGTGACCCTCCAAATTGTCAAATGTTGACACCAACACATCAACCTTGAACACTAGTATCTCACAAATAGAGAGACGTTTGAATCTAAAATTTGGTGTATTGTACATAAAGAAATACAAGGCACTAGACCCTGAACATTAAAATTTTGAAAACCCTCACTTTGCAGAAAATAAGGGTTTTGAGGTTTCGAGGTTTAGGAGGTTAAGACCACCATCAAGGTGACATGCGATGATACATGAATTAAGCAATAATTGTCAACCACAACATGATACCTCTAATACCTATATATTTTATTCAGTGATAGGTGAAATACTGACTACAGTTTTATTAGATCAATAATACAATGTTAATATGTATATATGTAATACCTGAGAGTGTTTCTTCGAGGCATTCAATGAGCTCCGAAGGCGCTAGACCCTCGGGATAACGTGCTAACAAGATGGCAAAAACTGCAGAGCGTAATCCTGAGGTTATAGTATTCAAAATGCGGTTGTTTTCAAGCGTATTGATAGGAAAGATCCTACTTGGATCCGAGGTTTTCACAAGTAATACATCATGCTGCCAATCGTCAATAAGTTCCGAGATAGAATCCATTCCAAGTGATGGTAGATCTAGTGGCACTCCGAACATTTTTTCATACATCACTGGCAGGTCTTCAACTTGGATTCCACGACCTTCATCATGTAATGCAAGGAGCAGTCTGGAACATTTTCATATTTTTATTTTTGCAATCTCAGTCAAATGGTCAAAGTTGAAGACAATTTTTCCACACTAAATCTTAAACATCACATCATTAAATATCTCATTACATTATTAAAAGAGTTTAGACTTCCAAGTGTGAGCCCTATAGTACAGTACGGAATACTCAAGGAATGAACCAATGAAATTAGAATACTCTCTATTAGTTCTAAATGATCAAAAGTATCGTGTTTATAACTGGCAGAATATTTACTATTTCTAGATTTGAAATCAGCTTCAATACATTAGTTTATCCAAAATAATACACGTTTTCTCTTTTGAAAATTGAAACCATGATTGCATGATTCTTAAGAGATTAACCATTAAACGTCATATGCTGTCCTGATACCACACCCGAAATCTCTTTTAAACTCCACTTTTAGCATTATTCTATTTTTAATTTGCGTGAGCTCTATTCTAAGAAAGTATAGATCTCTTTAAGGTGCTCAGTTTGGAATTTTAAAAATTCCATTTGGTATAATGGAGTGTAAGTTATGAGCAAGATTCTCTCAAAAAAAAACCCAACCCCTCGGGCTGGGTCTGACGTTTAAGGGTTAATGTTTGAATCATAAATATTCTTGAAGCATAAATGTCATATTCATGAATCTGGAAAAGCTCGAAGCTTTTAACCCTTAAACGTCCAAGCATGCCCCTTGGGCTTGGTTTCCACTGTATTTTCAGAGGGGCTCGACGTTTAAGGGTTAATTTACTAAGAATCCTTCTCTATCTAAATCTTCATAGTATGTGTACAAATTATGAGTGAAGCCAAATTGGGTCATTTAGGCTATGGTCAATTTCAGATGTACTATATTGAGATCGAATGAAGTTGAAAGTTTCACACGTCGTAGATATGAAAGCTACGACCTGCGAAACATTGTTGAGTGAAGTATATGTACAAATTATGAGTGAAGCTAGTAAAAATTTCAAGAAAGAATAACAAATTTTACCCCTTCAAATGGGTTGCCTGAAATCCTAAAACCTAACTTCAATTTTAAGTATCTTTAGGGGTTGAGCCACTTAAAGGGTTATTAGAATTGAGGAGCGAATTCTCATTCTATGAAAAAAGTGCAACTAGTGATAACTTGCCTAAAGCGCAAGCGAACGTGTGGGGACATGTCTTCAGTCGAATAAACAGAGGCGTCTCCACAGGGACTTGAACTTTCAGCTGCACAAAGTACGCGTAGATCTGAGAGCTCCTCTGGAGCCATTCCATTAGATCCAGTTCGAGGACCACAAGGGGTTTTGGAAAAAGAGGGGTCCTCTACATCTTGTAAGTCCTTCTCTTTAGAATTGGAAAAACTTGAATCAATGTTTTGTTTCTGTACGGTTGAATATTCAAAATATTCATATCTTATAAGTACATATAAGTAAGCCAAAGCACTACACTCATAACTCTTTAACATCACACCCTTAGTTTCACCCAAAAGTTCAATATAAACTAGGTGTAATATCTTCCAAGATATCAAAATATACCCTATGTGAAACTATAGAAAAGACTATAATATTTCAAAATAGATAATGCAATGATATAGGAAAATACATTTCGCATTTCGTATATTGAAGGTGGAATGTGAGGTCCATGCAAGATATCTATGGATAAACAAAGATACATAATGGTAATTATTCTTGGAGAAAGTGAAAAACAATAACTAGCTTAAAAGCCATCTATTAGCCACTCATCTCTTGTTTGTTCATCCATGAAATTTATTATTGACACACTTAACTTACCTCTTTAACATAAGTCATGTTATTGAGTGTGATAGGGGTAATGCTTAGCGAGTTAAATATCAGCTCCAAAATTTTATGTGATATTATTTAGATGTTAATGAGTTTCTGTTTAATGATTGAGATATCAACAAGGTTAAAGTGTATTGAAACGAGATCAAAGAGAATTGGCAAATGTGAAGCAATTGACATAAATTGTATCTATATTCTATATTCAAAGTAAATCTTTGTTTGGTTGGGTGGGTGGTGTTGTCAACATGACCTTGAATAATATCGGTTAAATTGGGGCGTCGCAAGTGTCACTGGAAGTGCATATCTTTGTAGAAGTGTCATTAACAATCGGATCTTCAATCCAACATGCACGTTGGAAGATATGAAATTTCAAAGTATTTTTGGTGCCTGTTAATCTAGAATTTGCAAAACAACTTACTTTTTAAAAGTTTCAAGAAGTGAAAAAGTGGATTGAAAAGGCTTTTTGCCTTTCTATCTTAGCAACCTCGAGTTGAATAGGCACAAGAACAAAGCTAGGGTTTGGGACAAGGTCGGGGATTAAAAAGGAGAGAGGAACAAGGTTTGGGATACGGATACGGACATGGACAAGTTTTTGGATAAAAACATGTGTAAGAATTACAAATTTTCAAGGATTTATTTTGGTGTGGCAATAGGAGGCGGGCATGCTAGTAATATATCAAGATTACAAGTTATGTCCCCGGGCATATCATCAAGGGTAGGTCGAACGGGCATTTATTCACGCCAGACCTACAAGGGTTTGGTGTTCTTATTATTTATTCAAGATTACAAACCTTTTCTAGTAAATGTCAAATTCATTGATCGAGAAAGTTGGAGGGAGTGAGTATCAATATTCTTCTTTGGGTTTTACAATTGTAATGATTTGTAATGTAAGGGTAAGAAAAGGAAAGAATACAATTAGTTCATGCCAAATTGAATCGAAACTCAAGAGTTATTCCAATTCATCAAAGAAAATAAAATAAAAGAAAATAAAGTCCAACTCTATTTGATGGTTGATGTATATAGAATGTTTGATTGACCTAAGATGCATGTCTGGAGGGCATAACACAAATGGTAAAACTTCTACCTTCTCCCAGAGTGAACACTATGCTAGTTGCTACCTAGCCACTAGTCCCTTGGAGATACCCAACATAGTATTCATAGAAAGGACTTTGAGGTTCAAGAACCTATTACCATAGGTGAGTCAACTATAGCTGTGAGCACCATGCCGGCATGGAGAATAGAATTCACAAATTCCTCATTGGAGCCATGATCCCTAACCACCAAGCCAAGGCTTGTGGTGCTTTGCAATTCATCAAAGGAGTTGGATCTCAAAATAGCGATCGAGCCCTTTGCACAAACGAAGGTAAGGATTACAATTTTACGGTCTTTGTGCACTTACAATTTTACGGTCTTTGTGCACTCATCGATCCCATTCTCAATGAGAATGTCACCTCAAGTATCATGCCAAATTTCAATCGTTGAATGTGAATGTGCTGCATTTTTGAGATTATGACATTAGAACTTGACATTTTTAGGAGGCATAATCTACTTTGTGTAGAGGGGATCTTTGTGATTGTTGATCGAAATATTTTGCTAAGGAACTCGTACAATAGGTTAAGTAAGTTCTTACTAAGTTGTTATAGACATGAAGAATATTAGAGACTCACTATGTTTTCTCAATCATCAAGCAAATCATTCTCTAAAAGAAAGTATAGAAACATAATGCAGGAAGGATATGGTAAAATACACAAAACATTAATTATATCTAGTTTGGAGAAAACTGAGGAGTAATGAGGTGCCTTTGGGTATGTCCATTTAAAATTGTAAAGGCTTCTCACGATTTTACCATCTTAGCAAAATAGTTTTCTTGTAGAAGTATAAAGACGATGCTTTCTTGAAAACATGGTAAAATACGTATGGCAAAAGTGGCTGGTTCAGAGGAGAATTGAAAAGTGATGAGCAACCTTCATGGATTTGTGATTAATTTTGACAATTTGTTTCTCGAAAATTTCTCAAATCTCAAACTTTGACAATTTCAAGAGATTAAAGATATAAAAGTACTAGAAACTTTTGAGCTTGCATTTGTAAAATTCATTACCGGTATCTTCTTGACTTGGTCCTCTTGGCAATTTCACCAAGAACCTAGATAGAAACATACTAAAGACAACAAAAAAAGAAAGAAATTCTTGAAACTAGAAAGTATTTCAGTTGTCCGACTTGGGCTCTAATACTGGAATTCTCTATAATTCTCTTTTGTTCCTTGAAACGCAGGTTGAGATCGGCTCAGAGAAGGGAACTTTTACTCAAAGCCCCTTATAAACCTATTGGCATGATCCCGGGTTCCCGTAATTTGGTAAATGCCATACCTGTATGAAGATCTGAAGGATTTAGAGATCAAAAATTACTTTTTAGATTCTCCTTGTTGAGATGCATTCAAGAACATAGATATTTTTTCTCATTGAGTATATGAAAAGGTGCAATATCAAGGTATATAAGGTATAGTGGTAGAAACCTAAGATTTGTCTGAGGTGTAAAGAAGACATGGTGTGCACTTTAGTGCAAGGGGTTTAATTTTAGAAGAAAAAAAAAATCTTTGTAGATTTAGGGGCCTTTTTCAAAGGTTTTTGACCTTTGACCATTTTTTAAAGTGTAATATTATGGAATTTTGGTGATATTACAGAATTCCATTGATATTATGAAGGATGTCTACGATATTAAAAAACATGCCATTTTGCAAGCATATATACTTCTGAGCTTTAGCTCAAAAATATGCTTGTAAGATGGCACACTTTAGAACATGGCCAAAATGGCTAGTCATGACTTTTGCAAAACGACACAAAGAAGACTGCCATTTTAACGGGATTGAGGCTTTCTAGCGGGATTGAGGCTTTCTAAACAAGAGCTAAATAATGGTTAACAACTCAACAAAGAAATCTCAAGGAATGTACATATCAATTTCAGAAAGGATCATTACGGAGGTGGTTTTGGGCCTCCACAACTCCCTTGGTCGAGAAGTCCCTCGGGCCTCTGGGAGTTAAAAGTCTGTGCAGTTGGTTAGGGCATGCAAGGAGGAACAGGAGGACTTGTGACTAAACTTGACCCCAAACAGGAGGTGACCCCAAACTTGTCCAGTGGACAAGTTCATTGTGTAGAATTTTGGCGGGAGAGGATGCCAACATGGCAAATATCTCTTGCGGACATCCCTTCAGTCTGAAAGCGACGAAACCTAGACATTGGCCAATGAGAAGCCAAAGAATTTGGTCCACCTCTAGTGGAAGTCCCAGTCTGAACTGGGCCTAAGTGACGTTCCAATTCGCTGATAGAAGGGAAGCAGTAAATTTGAAGTCTATCAAATGTGCGTGCAAGTTTTTGAGCGCGCTGTCTAAGCTCACTCAGTCCAAGCTCCTTGTGAGGGGATGGGAAGGCTTCAGACTCCTCCGCACCCCCGGCCCATTCCACATTCCATCCAAATTGACTAACTAACCAGTCCTGAGTCACTTGACAGTTGATGCACATCACTGCAGATTGCAGTTGCGATGCAGGTCGAGTGGGCAGGATCCTCACCTGGTGATCGCCAGTCGCGGTGCTGAGTGTGGCTTGACCTTCCGTGGCGATTGTGGGTGTGCGTGGGATGAGAATGCCATCCGTGAGCGCGGGGTCTTGCGCGCCATTACACAGGTACGCTCGTGTCTGCGCTGCCCGCTCGTCCAGGATCACGATGTCCGGCATATCTCTCAGCAGGCATTCCCCTGTCGTACTCGTCGCCCCGTAGCCGTGCTCCACCAACACCTCCTCCAACGGTCGCCCCAGCTGTTCTTCGCACTGGCCTTCCACCTCCTCCAACGTTAGCCCATTGTGCTGAGCTGCTCGCAGCACGTCGTACACAATACGCCGTAGCCCCGACCGGATCCCCGCCACTATGCGGTGGTTCTTTGGCGTGTCCACCAACCTTAACTTCCCTTCGTCGATGAGCAACGTCCGCTGCACCACGTGCGGCATCGAGCGACACAGCCGCGCCGCCGTGCTAAACCCCGCCGCGCTTTCCACCGTCTTCCCGAACTTCTTCTCATACAGCCGCGCAAATGCCGTGACGGTGCGTCCCGCAAGTCGAAACGCGGGTGAAATCAGTATCAGGCGTACCTCGTACTGCAGCCGCGCCCGAAACTCCGGCGCTCGCTCCAAGTAGCGTATGCACTCGTCTTCCCAGAGATTTGAGTTTATTTCGTCGCCGTCCGAAAGCTCGGACGATGTGGGACTCCTGACCATCTTGCCAGCACCACCCACTGTCTTCGTCAAGGTCGTTTTCGTACGATTGCCATTGCGTGAGCTCGACTGCACCGCCTCGTCCAAATCTTTGCGCATAACGCGCTCCAACGACGACCGGATACCCACACCGTAGCATTCCTTCACCTTCTCCATGATCAGCACCCTGTCGTCATCGACGGACATGGTCGGATCCGAGGCTCCGTCATTGTTGCCAATGTGAGCGTCCGTGCCTCCGGGTGATCTGGAGCCCAAGTCCACCCCTCCCTCCCCTTCGTACAGCGACTCTGTACTTGCAACATCCTCCTCGTTAGCCACGCAACTGTCTCCTGCACCGCACGAAAGGGGGGATGAAATGTTCTTGTGTCCTGTCAAAACGTTGTGGCATATTCGAAAGCGGGTGCAACAACAGTTATCAAATTCAGTAGACATTACCACTGACCACGGGCACTTCCCCATCTTGAAGGGCTGGCCCCAATTGTGGAGACAAAGTGCCAGGAACATTATGCTGTTCCGACTCCTCGACGTCCTCGTCGTGGCGCTCTGGTTCAGGCGAGCCCCAGCAATCTGCGAGCGCTTCGCGATCGGGCTCGTAGCCTGGGGGTCGTTTCGAAGATTTGTTGGTAATATATTGAAACAAGGCGTCTTCTTGGTCGTCGGAAAGACCAAACCCGAACACGGAGCGCTTGCCGCTCTCGATACTGACGCCTTTCTCCAGACTCTCACGGAAGGCTTGGGCAGGCCAAGGTTCGTCACTGTCGCCAGGAGGCTTGCAGTGGCCGCGAGGTGGTTTCAGTCCGCTCTGCCTTCTGGGGCTATCTGAAATTTTGCTTTCAGCCTTGAATTCGGCTTCGTCCTTCGAAGCTTCAGTTTTGCCATCGAAGTTCTTAGTAGAATCCTGTGAGCCATCCGTCGCTGGAACCACGAGTGCAGGCAATCCCGAACTGCTCATCGCTTATGCCGTCGACATTCGCATTGAAAAGCTGGTTGCAACTGCATGAAAATCTATCGAGAAGCGATCTGTTTGACAGTTCGATGATCGCAGCGACTCAACTCAGGTGGAATACCAGAGATCCGACGACCATATATACAATGAAGATCGAGAAGCTGGTGAGGCGCAAGTGATGGTGGATGAAAGCGTAGAAATGAATAAATGGGGCGCATGAATGCATGGAGGCGTGGGGTTCT
The DNA here is from genome assembly GCA_037043015.1 of Bryum argenteum. Taxonomy (NCBI): domain Eukaryota; kingdom Viridiplantae; phylum Streptophyta; class Bryopsida; order Bryales; family Bryaceae; genus Bryum; species Bryum argenteum. The sequence continues at coordinate 15,300,468 of CM073330.1, forward strand.
GTGATCGATCGGAAGCTGATCGGATCTGCATCTCCTGCCGCAGCGGCACTCTGCCACACGGGAAGCTGGTACAATCTCCAGATCTCGCGTTATTTCTGCATAACCCGTTAGCAATAATCATTGGACGTATTTAACGGATTACAGTTCGATGTCAGTGCGTCCGACCGAGGGACGTTGACTCGGCCTGCCTCTTGAGAGACTGACTATGAAGCTTCCGATGGTCGGCTACAGGTTGTATGATACGGTACCAGATAAGTTACCTACAGTATCCTCTGTGGATGCTACGAAATCCCCCACGGCAAGGGCCCATGGCGGGAGCCCGTGCCTGTACCGTGACTTCCTGTTGGGAGTTGTTATTCCATCCATGACTTCCTGTCAGGAATCGGTCCTAATGGATGGAAGTAGCTACTGTCCCAGGACGGCCAAGCCACGGCGGCAGTACAATTCTCTAAACTTGTACAATACCCTCCAGATGGTTTACGAATTCAGCACCTAGGGATAGTTTCCCTATCATCTTTGAGCATTGTCTGTGCACTCAAAACTAAAAAGGATATTAAATTCTTTCATCTCATGAAATAATTACTATACTACTAAAAAATTAATATTGGAGGATTTGAGTACTTTGTATTCTTGGGTGATCCACCAATTGGATTTCCTATTATGTTCATATTGTGTTCTTGAAAAAGCCATATGACTTACTTTTGAATTGCTGCCAATCAAGAAATAGTTATGTGTAGTATAATATATAACTTTTTCTCAAGTGGTTTCTTTGTTTGACATGTACAAGAGATATTAAGAGATGTTTTTTTATTCATGAAAGACGTTGTTATAACTCCTTGTTATAACTAAGAATACAAAAAACGAAATTTGGCCAATTCAAAAGTTAGCTACAAGAAAATGCTTTGTTGCATTCAACAGATACTTTCATACATAATGTTACATTCAGTCATGATTGATTACTTTGCCTCGCATGGATCACAACTGCGAAAAATAAGATAGTACCATTCATCATATAGCATATTCTACCGTATGTCCGTATGTCATAGGCTAGTTCGACACCTTCGTGTTGAATAATTTATTTTTTTTGAGATTTCTTTTCGACAGTTGAGTTTCTTTTGGGTACCAATACCGTTTCTTATTGAAAATAGAAATGTCTGGATTTTTCGGCAAATTTGATTTCGATTAAATTTCCGTCGAAGTCGTCTATTACATATGGTGGTACACCTGCGCAGCCTTCCCGTGCCCACATGAATACTTTGATCATGCCCCTCCTCGTTATTGTAAAGGAAAGGCCCTACACTTGTGGGTCCACGTTTATGTACTTGGTGACATTTCTAGGGCTCTAAACAACGTGATTCTTGCACGGTTAGGTTCTTGTTTTTCTCCTTGATTTCAAATTAGGTCAATTTTTGTACTTTCCATGTAATTTTGAAAGCACAAATACTTTGAAATTCAAAATCTCAAAATCCATTGGCCTTGTCCACAAATTAATGGTTGTTCACATCCCTACATGCTCCAAGCAACACCTCACAAGTCCCGATCTAAGCACCGATTCGCGAGATCATATTGTCACAAAGAAAACAAATAAATCATGTGCCTTGATTAATAGATAGTAGTGTGCCCTCGGTGCGTTGCCACGCCCACTTGGATAATTTTATCATGCCCCTCTTGTTTTTCTGCTAGATCTATAATAGGTCATTATTGTAATTTTTGGTGATTTGGATGCCATTACTTGAAATTTCAATATTTTGGGATCCGTCGACTCGTTGAGCGATCTGATCATTTTCCACAATTCTACAAAATATCTTGCTTTCAACCACATCTCATGCAACCCATCCAATCGGCGGTGCTCGAGATCACAAAATCACATTTCAAAACAAACACAAAAAAAAAAAAAAAAAAAAAAAAAAAAAAAAAAAAATCTTGCGTGAAATAATAGACTAGTACGCATGCGCGGCGTTGCGACGCCTACATGAATACTTTGACCATGCTAGTACACGCTACTTTAAAAAGAAAAAAACTAGGATTTTATTCTTGTAGGCCACATTCTATGTTTGGTAAAGTTCAAAGGGCTTGAAATGGTGCACTTGGGTTCTTGTTGTTTTCTCTCTTGATCTAAAATTAGGTCATATTTGTAATTTTTGGTAATTTTCAAAACTAAAAATACTTTGAAATTCATTATCTTAAGATCTTGGGGCCCAAGCCACAATCCAATTGTTGCCCCCCACCCCTACAAATATACCTGCTTTTAAGGGCACCTCATACGGCTCGATCTATATGGCGGTCCTTGAGATTATATCGTCATAAAACAAACAAACTATATGCCTTATATGATAGATGTCTATAAATAAATCTATATAAATTTATGTCACGTACTTTGTCTATTCCAAAAATGTTTGATCAATGTGCCCTTTTTATTTAGTCCCAAAATGTTTGATCGGTTTCAAACAAGTACAAAATTGAGCATTTTGATTACCAAACCATAATGTATTGAGCCCTTTAATCATCTCATGGTACTAATTCACTCGTTCTATGATTGTGATTGTTTACAATCGAAAGGAACAAAATTGAACTTTCAATACCAATCGGGAACATACATAACATGGTTTGTTGGTACTATCAAAATTTTACCGACAAGAAAATTGTTCACCTACATCTTATAAACACTCTTTGAACAAAAATAAACACTTGACAGATTTGCTTGGCTCATATATTGGCCTTACAATGGTGAAAATTGCCTCCTATTTTACAAAGGAAGAATAGTCCAAATCTAAACCTCTTGCACAAAAAGCCATGACGTGTCTTCGAAACACATTGGATGACATTAAGATTTCTACGACAAGACTAGACTTGAGTTGGATACTTGGTTTCCTACCCAAAATATATATATAAGAACTCCAATCTTCAATTGAAGATTGGCGTGAATACAGTGTCTGTTCGTAATGCCATTACCTCGATGGCCACAGGACAAAGAGGTAAAAGAACAAAACTACTCACCCCTTTCGGGAATAGACACTAAACACCACTTAAGGCAGAAGCTAGGCTAGGCTAGAGTTAACCTACATAGGGTAGTTTGTGGTACGAGTTGTGTTGGTGGAAACATTGGTGTTTTAGATGTGATTCCTTTCTTTATCAGGTTGAGTTGGAAGGGAGGGGTTGGTGGTTTTCTAGTTTTCTCTTGTGTAGGAGGATTAGAGCGGCGTATTGTATGGCTATGGTGTTAATTGATTTGAATGTGGTATATATTGGTTGTTTGGTGAGTTTAAATGTAGTTTCCAAGGCACTCATGGACGGTATGTGAGTGGTGCCTCTAGCGCCTGCAGTTATAACTATGAGCGGGTTAACTTTCTAGCCGCGAGCGGCTATTGAGTCTAGTAGAGATTGATATTTGTTGGTTTTGTTTGTGATGGTTTCTTGTGGGAATCTGTCGTTACAATATGTGAATTCAATGTATTGGATGATAACGTTGTCATTGGGGTGTTGTGGGGGTGTGCCTTGATGTGGCACGCCTATTACGCACAGTAGGTTTGGTTTAAATCTTGCGTTGCAGTGGCATCGGCGTGTGTTGCAGGTGCAAGGAAGGAGCCAGCTTGGCACTGTGTTATCGGGGGGTTCATTTAGGTGTTTTCCTGCATTTATAAGTGTGTAGCATCTTAATTTGGTATTAGAGAGGATGAGTTGTTTGATGGATTTAGTTGCTTGATTATGTCTGGTAATTCTAAGTGCGTGTATGTTTTGTTGGGGGCATTTGAGTAGTACATGTAACCATGTGTCTGCATCTGTGGAGTTGCAGATAGGACATGTGTTTGATGGGAACCTAATGTGTCCAAAGAATAGTTGTTTACGTGCATGTCCCATGTATTGGCCTGTGCGAAATTTTAATATACTATTTATTTGGGAATCTGTGATATTTGGGTTATTCCAGAAGGCATTTGAGGATTCGGCATGAATGTCTTGGTTTGAGGTCCATTTGTTTATGTTAGGGAAGTTCTGTGCGAGGAGGGTGAGATTATTGTCGCGGTCATATTTGGTGAGGTATGTGGCAAGACATCTCACTGGGCCTTTATCAGGCCTGTGGTGCGGTCCAGGCCATATATCTTTTTGAAAGTAGAACGGGGTGGTATGTGCGAATTCATGTGGTTTACGGGCAAATTTGTAGGTTTTCTCATTTCCTGTTTTCGCAAGTTTGTCTGCTTTTTCGTTTCCGGCGATGTTGACGTGGGCTTGTACTTTGTGGAATGTGGTGGGTTGTGTGCATAGTTTTAGCAGGTTGGTGATCGCAATGAGAGTTTTTTGGTCTGGATGGTTATTTTGTAATGTGGGGCGTGTTAACTGTGTTTGTAGTACGTATAGGCAGTTTATGCAGTCGGTAAAGATATATGCCGGCTCGTTGTTATATTTTGTTGTGATAATTTTTAGTGTTTTGTATATGGCGATTAACTCTGCTCTGAAGATTGTTTGGAGGCCTGGTAGTCTTTTGGAGATTTGTATCTCTATTTTGGTCGGGTTGTAGATACCATAACCAGCAGTTTCAGGTCTCCAATGGCCGATCTCTGTTTCTTGGGGGGGTATAAACGAGCCGTCTGTGTAATAACTATATTGTGGCGGGAATTTGATGGGGTGAAGTGAGTTGTATTGTGGTATTGGCGGTGTGTTTGACATAGTAGGTATATAGATTGGAGGATATAATGATTTAGACCAATTTTTGTTTTTGTTGACTGTAGTGTTTTCAGGAGTAGAGGGGATTTCTTGGATCTGGTATTGTGTAATTGAGAGAACATTAAGTGTGGTTGTGAGGTTATGTATGTCTTCTATAGTGGTGATGGTATGACGTTTGTGGTGGATACAAAGGATTAAGAGCGCGTTAGGTTCGGTGCGGAGTTTAGTGTGATTATCGGGTATAGTGGGTTCTTCGTATTTTATTGTGTCGGCTGCAAAGTGTAGTAAAACGTGTGTATCTGGGAACTCAGTGGAGTATGGGGTTGGATTGTGGAACCATTGTTTGTCAGGCATGACAACAATGGTTGTGGCGTTTGGATTTTGCTGTGCGGCTAATCTAGCCCAGTGTATAGTTTGTTGAGCGGTTTCTTCGTTGTGTGGATGGGCGTAGCCAATACCTTGCCATTTGTATTGGAAAGCTAGACCATTTGAGCCAAATATTCTGTCACGGGGGAATATGGAGTAGTATTTTGTGATTTGTAATGGGCATGTAACTGGGGAGGAGAAGTATGTGTGTGTAATTTGGAATGTTTCGATAAGTGTGTCAATTAGAGCAGTGGGGAGCATGTGATGGTTTGTTGTTTTGGGATTACGCTTGGAGAGAGTGTGATTGTATCGCTTGTATAGTAAAATGATTTCAGTTTCGAATGATTGGGTAGGAGGGGTAAGTCCGTGGTTTTTGTTAAGGCATGCGTGGTATTGCATCCATAGCCATGTAAGTCTGGAGGTGGGGATGGTGATGAGGAAATGTCCGGTATTGTCAAATAGTTGTGTTGTTTCATTCAAGACTTTTATGGTGTGAGAGTTTGTGAGGATATCCTTGTCTGGGTTGCAGTCTTGGAGGTGGATATTTAGGAGGGGTATGTGTGTAGGTGGTGGGATGAAACGATTGTCTTTTAATTGAGGTGGTGTGAAGCATGTATTAATGATGTGTTTATACAATGTGTGCTGTTTTTGTGTGTAATAGTCAAACAATAAGTTAAGATTATGTTTTATGACTGTTGGAAGGTTCCTGGGGAATAGTATTTTAGGAGATAACCACGTGTGGTATGTACTGTTGTTATGTATTTCCCAATGACAAATGTATATATTAGAGGAGTGTGTTATGTTGTATTTATCTTTTTTGGTGGTTAGTTTATGGGCAGAGATGTGGTGTATGGGGAACGTAATCGGGTCATTGATGATTTCTTTGGGTGGGGGTCTTGTTGGTGTCATTGGTGTGGGGGTTGGGTGTGTTGGAGGTGGAGAGATGGGGGGAGTATTTCGTGGTTTTGTGAAATATATTCGTTGATGAGAAGATGGGTTGGAGGGTGCGTGTTGCATGGGTGCGGACAGACAGAAGTGCAGCTGCTTTGACAGAAGAGTTGTTGGGCGAGATTTAGGGCGCTTCTTTCTAATTTTGTAGGGTTCCTATAATATTTTCTGAAATCTATAGGCGACATGAGGGTGGTTCCGTTTGGTAGTGTGAGGTGTTTTATTTTGTATATTTTGTGCTTCAATAGTTTGTGTAGGAGTTTGATGGATAGTTTGGGATCAAGGTGGGGCAAAAGGATTGATGCTTGGGACATCCATTGTGTTTCTAATTCAGTGGCATCAAGTTGAAAGTTGTCCATTGTACTTTGTAGGTGGATTCCACCTGCTTCTTTAAGTATAAAGAGTGTTCTTGTGATTGGGGAGTGGGTGCAGTCATTGTATTTTATTCAGGGAATTTCTTTGGATCCGCCAAATTTTGCAAGGATGTGTTGGATAAGACCCTGGTAAATTAGACCTAGTTTGCCTTTGTCATTGAGTGCATTTATTAGTTGGTCCCCAATGCATCTGAGATAAGCATTTTTGAGGGAGAAGGCTTCAAGACCAAAGTCTATGTGTGGTAATTGTGCTATAATGTTTGCTGTACACTTGGGTAGGCCACATATAGTTTTTTGGATGCTAGTGATTTTCTTGTCAAGTTTTTTAATCATTGGTAATGAGTAGGGTACTGCGTAGAAGCTATATGCGATGCCTGCGCGTATGACTGTATCTACCATGTTAATTTTTTGCTTGATTGTAGCTGGGCAATTGGAGAGTTTTTGGCATTGTTCAGTGAGTTTTTTAGTGGTGAGATGTGTTTGTAGTTTCCATTTGAGTGTTGGTACTACTTGAATGCCAAGATAGGGGTAGGCTTCGTTTTGGTGTAGCGTGGGTAATGGTTCATTTTTGTAGTTGATGTTTTGTGCTTGCAGCAGGTTTTTGAAGGCTGTGGGTGAGAGTTTGGATTTGTTTGGGGATCCTGTCACTGCACATTTGTGTGTGCCGACTTCAAGTCCTGTCCATTCACTGTATTTTTTGATTTTGTTCATTTGTGTTTGTAGTGTTGGAAGGGTAGAAGTGAGTACAGCCAGGTCGTCAGCATACGCAGCGGAGTTGATAGTTGTGCTTGATGTGCTGAATTTGTATCCGTGGTTACCTCTTTGTAGCCATCTGAGGAGGGGTTCTAAAAATATGATAAAGAGGTATGGGCTTAATGTGTCTCCTTGTATGGTGCCTCTTTGAATCGGTATTGGTTTTGTTTGGCCAAAATATTCTCCTGTATATATGGTTGTGGAGTGAGAGTAAATATTACCGATTAGTGTAACAGCATCATTTGGATAGCCTAGGTCTTTTATTATTGCTAGTAGTCTAGCATGGTCGAGGGACCCAAAGGCATTTTTGAAATCTATGTACATGATATAGATGTCTTGGTTTGTGATTCTAGCGTCTTCCAATGCAGCTGTGATGAGTTGGATTTGTCGTGAGGTGCTTCTCTCTGCGCGGAAGCCTTCTTGACTATCATGAAGGATTTGATGTTGTTCTCCATAGGCGGAGAGAATATATGTAAGGGTGCTGGTGAATAATTTATATATTGTGTTGGCCAGCGCGATTGGTCTGTGGTTAGGTAGAAGTGAGGGGTTGCCTTTCTTGTATAGCAGGATAGTGAGACTTGTTTTCCATGATGCAGGTATTTGTTTTTGCTTATAGCAGTGGTAAAAGAAGAGGTATAATAGCGTTTGGAAGGAATCTGGCATATTTTTGAGGATGGTGTTGGGGATTTTATCAGGGCCAGGGGCTTTGTTTTGTGAGAGATTTTTTAGACAAATGTCGAAGGTTTCGCGAGTAAAGTATGTGTGAAGGGGGATCTCTGGGGTGCCTCTTTTTTCAAGTGTAAATCCGTCTAATTCATGCCATGGGTATTGGCGGACTGCACATGTGCAGGGTATCAGGTGGTCTGGTTGATAGTAGCATGTTGGGATGGTTGGGCGGTTAGTGATTGATTGCTGTATAAAGATTTCTTGAGCGATATCTTCTGGGCTAGTGAGGATTTCGTTGTTGCGTGTGGTAATGCAGTCAAGTGGCGGTGTGTCTAGATTTTTAAAAACTCGGTTGTTTATTTTCTTAGGGCTGGTGTTATAGAGCTGTCTGTATTTGGTGATGGCTTTTTTGATAGATTGGCGTGTGTGTTTTGTGGTAATGGCCCGTGCTTTTTTGTTTGCAGTTTTAGCTATATCTGCTAATGTGTTAAGCCATTCGTGTTTATTGTCATCACTTTCAGGGGGCGGAGGGATATTCGTATATGTGTGTTGTTGTATGGCTTGTAATATTGGGTGTGTTCTCCAGTTGTCATTGTTGTTAGCAATGTATATTGTTTTTCGGGTTAGGTGGTATGTGGAAAGGTGTTTTTCCAATCTTTTTGTGATTTTCTTGGGAGAAAACCTCCTTGTAGGTTGGTTTGTGTGGTGAGGGCGGGGATGGGGGGTGCAGAGCATGTGGTTAGCAGTGTTTCCGTGATGTTGTGAATGAGATGGTCTAATTGTGTGCAGGCGGTGGCCCATTCTGTGGAGGTGAGTTGTTCGTTTTGTAGGGTTGTTGTGAGTTCGTTGATGGAGATTGCGTTGTGTTCAAAATATGTGGTGGTAAATGTGTTTAGATTGGTTTGGGGGATGGGGTTCAGAATACGTGGGGGTTTTGGGGTTGTTTTTTGTGGAGGCCTTGCTATAAGTATTTGTTGGGGAATATGGAGGGATACGGGGGAGTGGTCGGAGTTTAGTTCTAGAGTGTGGTTGGTTGTAGATGTGAATATGTGGTTGTTCGTGGCGGTGGTGTAATAGCCATCGATAAGACTGGTTTCGGTATAGTTATGTCCTCCTTGTCTGGAGAATGGGCTGTTTGTGGGAATATATGTGAGATTAAGGTTGTCCGTGAATGTACGCCATTGGTGGTCTTCGTCTTGTGGCTGTGTGGTGTTGTGCGCGTTCTGTCTACCGTTTAAGGCAATGTCTCTATTAAAGTCTCCACATAGAATATGGGTATGGTTGGGGTATGTTTGTATTTGGGTGGTGATTGTTTGTTGAATTAAGGGGATTAGACTTATGTCTGTGGCATGTATAAATGGATGAGTAGCCATGGGGTGAGGGGTTTGTTTGCTATATGAATAATTTGTAGGTATGGTGAGATGTTGGCCGGGGTAGGGATTTTTGTAATGTTTCCTGGGAAAGCGTATTTTTGGTGTATGAGAGTGAGGAGGCCACCTCTTGCGGGGGTGTACGGTATTCGTTGTTGGATGCATCGGGTAAGTGCATGTGTGTTATTGAAAATTAGTTTATAGTGTGGTAACATGCGTTGAATGTATTTTGTGGATTTGTTGGCGGTGAGTTTTGTTTCTTGTACTGTAATGATTGCCGGGAGATTTAGTGCGATTTTGTAGAGGTTAGGGAGAGCCGTGTTTAGAGAACTTGCATTCCATGTGGATATTGTTGTGTTTGATTGGGTAGTATGTTGGGGTTGAGGGATGATTGGATGGGCTGGTGGCAATGGGGGGGGTGTGAGTATTCTGGAAGGTGTTCTTTACATCTCATAGCTTCAATTAATAGTGTTTCAGGTAAGTATGGGAACGTTGTTTTAAGTGTTTGGATGGAGGTATTGCTGTTTGGGTCCAAGATGTGTTTATAAAGTTCTTTGTGGATGCATTTTGTTGGTGTGATAAGGTGTTGGTTAGCTTGTTGGAATTTTGTGTAGGGGTGCGGAGTGGTTAGGTGTCTCGCAGGATCATTGGGGAGGCGTGATAGTTTGTTTAGTAATGTTGTTGTCCAATATGGATTTGGGTTTGTTGTTATTGTTTGTTCACAAAGGTTTATTTGTGGTCCTATGGTGGTTATGAGAGCGTATAGCATATTTGGGGGAGGGAAATGTGGATGATTGTGGATGTAACTTGTGAGATGTGGGTGTAGGTTGCAACTGTTTTGGTGTTGAGGGTGGGTGATTTGTATGGTAGGTGAAAATGTTGTGGCTAGGTGTTTGTATTCGGGGTAGAGTATTATTGTGCTAGGTATAAAATAGGTCCGACTATGTCTCCTATGTAGTGCAAGATGTAAATGTAGGACATTGGGCATTGGTCCTGGGTTGGACTCGATATCTCCACATAGGAGTAGAAATAGGTGATTTGGTATGATATATCCTTTGTATATTTTGTTTTTTGGTTTTGTTGGGTATAATTGTGTGTGAGTTTTTAGGTATGTGGAGGTGTATGTGTTATCTTTTTGTGTTTGCCATATTTTATGTGTGAAGAGAGTGTTGGTTTATAGTTTATGCACGTGCGTGTTTGGTTGGGTTTTGTGGTATTTGTAAAGTTGTCATAATTTTTGGTTAATTCTTTATGTATTTGTGTATTGGCGAGGCCGGGAGGCCGAGCCCTTTGGGTTTTGTGTATTTTGTTTTTTCTGGTGCTTGGGATGTTGTTGTATGTTTTGGGCATTTTTGACATGTGTCTTGGTTGTGTATATATATAAAGAATCCAGCTGTCATTTACAGTTTGGGTGAACCTATTTTTAGTTTTTGCGAGACCGAAAGGTTGGTAGGGTTGTTTTTTCTGTGTTATGTAGATTTTGATTAAGTGTTTGTCTCTTGCTGGGGTGCTTTGTTTTCTTTTTGAGTTGTTTTGTTTAGAGTATACTATATTTTGGGGTTGTTTTCTATCGGCGAGGCCGGGAGGCCGAGCTCCGTTTCTAATGTTTGGCGTGCGTTGTGTGTGGTTTGTTAATGTAACTTTTTGTGTTTTAGGGTAGTTGGTGGAGTGTGGGTTGATACGACGAATGGACACTTTATTCATGGCGGTCTTGAAAGAAGATCCGCATTCATATCTATCTATTTTTTGGTGCTTAGAAGTGTTTACGTGTTGAATAGTTATTATTTTTATTATTCTTTTCACAATTTTATCATTTTCTAAGATTTGATGTTTAGTTTTATTGATTTTTGCTATTATAATGGTTGTTATTTTTTGACATGTTTGCTTGTTGGGTGTGTAATTCTTTGTTGTTGGAGGTGTTTGTAGATAGATAGATAGATGTGAACTCCGGTCCTCTTTAAGGGCCGACGTGAAAGGCTTTTTATATATTGGTTTTGGTACAATGTTTTGGTGTTTTATGAGCACTAGCTCATTGTGAAGAAAGATAGAAATTTTATTCATGGCGGTCTTGAAAGAGGAACCGCATTCGTATCTATCTATCTTTTGGTGTTTGGAAGTGTTTAAGTGTTGAATAGTTCTTCTTCTTATTATTTTTTTCGTGATTTTATCATTCTCTAAGATTTGAGGTTTAGTTTTATTGATTGTACCTATTATAATGATATAGTATATATGTGGGTTGATACGACAAATGGACACTTTATTATATAATAAGTCTCTAATAGTGATTTGATGGTTTTGGTGATCTTGTTTTAGAATGGGAGAGAAACTTGTTGCAAGGTTTTGGTATTCGGGTTGGAGTTTGATTGTACATGTAATAAAGTATGTTTTGTATCTTCGTTTGTGAGCCGGTGGGTGAGTTTCTAGCACGTTTGGCATAGGACCAGGGTTGGTTTCAATATCTCCACATTTTAATAAAAAGTGCGTATCATTGTATTTATAATAGTATGTGTTGAGAGTTTTTGTGGACACATATGTTGAGACAGTGTTAACAATAGATATTTTAAGAAGCTTTGTTTTGGTCGGAAAATATTTAACTTTAAAGAATAGGTTTTCTAAAAATAGGTTGGTATTTGATTCCAAATAATTGGAGTCTTTTGTTACTATCTTGAATATTTCTATTTCTAGTATGTTTGTTTTTGGTTTATATTCCGAAAATGTTTTATATCTATGTTTATGCATGGTTGAATGAGTGCCAAGCATATTTTGCATAGGGTCCCGATTTGATTCTATATCTTTGTTTGCTAATAGGATTGTTTTGTTATCATATAAAAGGTAGTAAAATTTTGGATTTTTACGTTTATTTTTATATGTAAAGTATTTTTTTTATAGTAATATTGAGGGTCGATTGTGTTATATATTTTGTTTTGTAGGTAAAGGGATATTCATTATTACTATAATTTCTATTCACTTTCTTTGTTTTTTCTTTCCCTCCTATTACTTTTACTTTTTGTCTTTTATTTTCTTCTTTTATGTCGGTATTGTCTAGATTTACTATGTCGGTATTTTTTTGTTTTACTATGTCGGTATTTTCTTGTTTTACTATGTCGGTATTTTCTAGATTTATTATGTCGGTATTTTCTAGATTTATTATGTCGGTATTTTCTAGATTTATTATGTCGGTATTTTCTAGATTTACTTTGTCGGTAATTTCTATTTTTAGTAATTCTATTTTTGGAATCCGGATCTCAGCAGGACACCTCCAAATTCAGGTTCAGCTTCCACGATTCGCAATGTGGAGCTCGCAACGCTTGTGCGTGCAAGACCACGGCGCCCCAGCTTCACCACGCCTCGCTTCGTCTGTCAACGTTCTCCCTCCCCTCGCCGCTAACGCTTACTCCGCCATTTTTTCGATATTTTTCCTACCCAAAACATATAATTGAAATCTAACCGTGGATATAGGAGATACAACTATTTAAAGACCATACAATTTCTGGGTCAAGGTTTGGACCCATTGATGCTTAGGATTAAGATACATAGAAATTGTTTTGGACCCATTGATGTTTAGGGTTAAGATACATAGAAATTGTGCATATATACATTTAAAAGCCTTATTCGAGTAAACAATGCACTATTGCAAAGAATCTCAATGTTCATAAAAGAAACATAAAGTTGGTAGAAAGTGTAATCCCAAACTAGCTTATTAGGTATTTATGATTTCCGATAAAGCAACTAGTATGATTATTTTAATATATTATTGCTAAAAACGAATTGGATTCCAACATACGTCACACAATTAAAAAATGAATAAATTCAACGTTTATTGAAGATGTATATCAGTTTGTCTTCTCTAAATATAAATAAATATAAAATTGATGTCTTGTGAATTAGGTTCACTCAAGCTGTATGAAAGACCTAATACTTGGATAGGCTCTTCTTTACAAATTTCTAAACATTTTCATAATTAGAGAATGTGGTGAATCCTACATAAAGAGAACAATATAGGATTTGATACATGTCATTTATCCATTACAGTATTAATTATTTGGTATCGTTTTGATGCACTGCCATGGATTCATAGAATAGATTGTAAAGCCTTTATGCCTTTCCTGTCTATTTTTCTATTGTTACTCACAATGACTATATTACTTATTCAATGAGCCATCTTTGAAAATTGATACTGAAAAGAAAAAGATACATAATGTATAACATCAGATATCAAGCATGCAAGTCTCATTGTGATTAATCATTTCCTTATTTTATTTTTTCGTTTTTTTTTTCTCAATCTGAGCTCCAATATGGAGCCTGAAATAATTATGCATATGAAAAAATTGTCTCTACAAGACCACAAGTTGAATAGAAGTAATGAAGATATAGAATTTCATAAAAATCGATATAGTGAGCAATTTCTTAGCACTAATGTGAAGAGCACAAATGAACTTATTGTACATCTGAGAAGAATGTCTTTAGAAAGCCAAGGTATTAAAAGTTCAGATGAGTTGAATAAGTTGAATGAGTCTCAAATGATTGAAAAGTTAAATTCCTCTTTTAAAGTCTCTAAAGTAAAATTGCCAACAACCACTGGAAAAGAAAATTTAGAAAAGAATGTACTACAACCAAACGCAATAGAAAACTTTATGCATTTTCCCCTCGAGGTGAAAAATCATTATGATAATTTTGAGGAGTTAATGTATAACAATGCAAGCAAGAAGATTGGAAGTCTAAACTCACTTGAATTACACCAATTGCCATACAAAAGCAAAGTCTACAATCAAGCTCACGATAAAATTAAGAAGACTAAGTTTGAAATCAAAAAACCCAAGAAAACAAACCTGTTTGATTTTCTTACACCTAGAACATGGGATTCATGGACCTCAAGTGCAGTGTCAGTTATGTCAATAAGTGCTTGTAGAAAGTTTACAAACATACCAAAAGCTTGTAATATTCCTTGGGAAAAAATTATTGATAAAGAAAATCCTAAATTTGAAAATATCTCGAGCTTATATAAATGCAATGAAGTTTATGAGCTTCCCCATGGAATAAGACATGAAATTCAAAAAAGAGTTAGTCCAAAATTGGTGAAGAACGCTTTATGGCCACCAAACAGTTTTTTTACTTGCTTACTATGTGAACAATCAGGCCACTTTTGTCATGAATGTAAGTTTTATAATCTATATAATTCTCCAACTAATCATTTGTATTCGAACACCTTGTTGGATGTTATGAGAGGTATTGACTATGATATAAAGAACACTCAAATCAAAAACATTACAAAAAAAACAACAAATACTCCATAAAATTTATACTCTTTACCAAATGATATTATTTTGAGTATGTCATTTGGTTTCACTTCACTTAATAATGAAGTTGAGTGCAAAAATGGAAAAGACTATATATAACTAGCCCATATCCACAAATTCAAATATGAATTCAGATTAGGTTGCAAGAAAAAACGTCAAACAAAGAAATAAACATTGTTGATTGTTTTTTTTGTAGAGAACTTGGTCATTCAACAAATAAATGTCAAGGCGGTCCATATTGTAATTAAATAAGCAAAATAAATTCTTGTAGTTGTAGGTATATTATATATTTACTTGCTAATTTACAATGATATGGAAAGAAAGAATTATTGTTGATGTCAAGTTCAATATGTTATAAAGAAGATTGTCTTATACCAAAATAAGCTTGTAATCTAGAGAAAATTCAAGAAAATACTTAATTGCTATCTAAAGGACTTCTATGTATGAGCAAGTGTACATGATATAGAACCACTTCTTCCTAAACCATTTTCTCTAATGCATTGTTAATAATCTGAGTTGTGAGAAATTTTTCTGACCTTGACTTGAGCCATCTCAAGGAATGTTAAATCAAAATAGCCATGCAATGGAAGTTCAATTCTTCATTGAACACAGAATTGCAATGATTACGTACAAGCGAGATACAACAAGAACATAGTTGTTGTGTGAGACTTAAGAGTCAGAAGGTAAGGTAGAGACGCTTAAAGGGGTGACTTTTGTAACTTCACTTTTTCCCTCATTACTAAAATCCCCAATATCAAATATTCTTGGAGGCAAGTGCAAAAGAACTCCAATACACCAATAATGTGTCATTAGGAGATTTAATGCAAAATTATTAAGTGTACAAGTTTTATTTGAGAATATTTTGAACTTCTCATCAACAAGAGCACTAGATGTTAGGAAACTATCATGTCCCACAAGGCTCGAGACGGACCCTTGCATAAGAAAATACGTAGAACATAAGGAATTAATTATTTGTTCACATCATATACATAGAATTTGAATATTACAGCAGTATTGGAAGTGCAAAATTACACTTGCAAGCATTAGTAAGTCCTAAATGCCGTACATAAACTTGAATATCTTCTCTCAGTGGACAAAGAAATCCTTTGAGCGCCACGATTGGGATATATGGAGGGCAGAAGCTCTTAAGACAGTTTGTTAAGGCAACTTATAGTGTAAGTGCAGAAGGCGATAAGAGCAACTTGTCCAGCTACAATATCAAATATGACGATGGTATGTATGAATGCAAAATACTCCAACTTCTCTCAATGAAACTACACGAGGGCAAGTAAGCTACTTCTCCACACAATCTCATGCTCATTCTACTAGGCTAGGCTCAGAAATATGACTTTTACACACATGAAGCATTTGCTCTTCTGCTCCACACTGTACCTTCACGCAAAAATCAATGAAATGTGGGCTTCACACATCCAATAGAAGCACCGTATTTTGTAATTTAAATACATCTCAATCCAACTATTGCTACGCTTACAACCGCTTGACAAGAGGGGCCAAGTCATTGATGGAACCAATTCATGTTCAAATCCTCTATTGTGATTGGTTCAATTCTTGAATTGACCCCAAGGGCTTTACATGGAAAGTCAAGGCCAAATCTCAGAAATTATATTATAATAGGTGGGAGACAAGTTATTACACATTTCGTGCTCCAAAAGTTGGGAGATACAAGAATGGAAGGCTAATTCATGGCTTAGAGGCCGTTGCTTGATTCCAATACAAAATCATTATTCCACTTAAATATTTTAATGTGAAAAAATCAAAAGCCAAAACAATATACTTCTTCTAAACTTTCAATCGTGAGATCTCGTATCTAAGCCTATTTCTAGTTATAGTTTCAAGAATTGACTTGTTCGATATTTACCATTGTGAGATCCAAAGGTTGTGCAAAAGTTATTTTTGACATTGCTCAAGAGGCATTTTCTCCATTGTGCAAAGGGGGATTTGAAGATTGTTACTCCAATGATTTTGGTCTTTTTTTTTTTTTTTTTGCTCTCGCCATCTAGACAGCTAAGTTGGGTATGCCATGCAAAATTTAGGAACTCTATAGGCTTCTTGACCCCATGCAAATTATATTTTGGAAGAAGGTTCAAAAACAACAATTTAGTAGAACATCACCATGTTATATATATATATATGGTTCTAAAAATAATTGAACAATGATTAGGTGCTCTTATAGGTTTGTGAATTATAGATAAAATAATTTTAGAAAATTCCAAGATCTCAAATGTTGGCAAGTTTTGAAAGAAAAAACATGTAAAATCATAAGAAATTTTGAAGCTTGTACTTGTTAATTTTAAAGTTTGCCCTTGTAAAACTTGTAAAAATTTCAACTTGGGTCATTTGAAACTATGAGGAGGAACTCAGTTATATACATATTTAAAAAACAAGACTCAAACATATTCAAAATAAAAAGTGTTTTTCCGCTTCACTGGGACCTCAAATTTATGATGTTCATGTCTCCTAAGGTAACTCCTTTAGTTTTTTAGAATCAGTTTTCGATAAAACTCTTTGGATTTTCTACACTTAAAGAAAAACTTGGAAAGTAGAAAGTGAAATTTGATACTTCATCTAAAGTGACCAAAATCCCTAAATCCCATTTTGAGATTTAAGAATCTTTATGGGTTGATGATCTTTATTCATTTCATCCTATAATATATGATCTCAGCAATCATATCAATTTTCAATTGTATTAACAACAAAAATATTATTCCTTATTAATTCCTTATTATAACTTCTAATCATCTTAAGGATTTTCATTCCTTTGATTCAATACATCCTACATTTACATATAAAGTGAAAATGTGCTGCAACTCAAAAGCTCTATCTCCTTGATAGAGATTGATAGAGATGACCAATTTGAGCTAAAATATAATGTATAAAAGACAGATAGGCTATTCAAAATTCTAGAGAAGAGAAAAAGTGATAAATACCCGTAATCACAAAAATCTTGGCATGTTGAAGCACCTGGTAGTTGTGCAGTGTGAGCATCATGGAACTCTCATCAGAATCCAAGATTCTTAAATCCAAGGACTCTTGGAGGTGAACTTCCAGCGGTGAAGCCGAATAAGGTAAATGGCACGAGCTAAGCTGCTCGTACACTTGGTTCTCTCCTCTGACCACAACATTTTCTACCTAGAGCAGCATTAGTTGGTCAATTTCCTTATCTAAAGCAGCATTACTTGCCACCTCCCTCAATGCAAACGAGAGGGGTCATCTATAAGAGGTCCATCAGTCCTTGCAAGTAAACTGAGAATGAATTTCACTATTACTTGTTATTCTCAAAAAAATAAAATATCTTATTGAGTGGCTGTTTGAGCCGGTTGTTCTGCTGAAGTCGTAGGAAAAACCGTTCGTACATGACCCTTCTCTTCGGCAGGCTTGCTTACTCCGGGAATCCAACTCGTGAAAGCTCCTCGTCCTTTCAACATGCGCTCCAGCTCGTCTACTCGGTCACGAATGCTGTCCAGCTCAACTGCCACAATCTCATCCCGCTTCCGCAAGTCCTGTAACAGAAAGTTCATAAGTGGGTCACGCAAATATCACCATAAACAAGACAAGACAACACTCATTCCATAAGCTAGACCGTCAGCCGCTACAGTAACCCCGGAGTGGTCCTGAAGTGCAGGATCATTTCATCATAGCCTGTAAATTTGAAGTCAATCGCGGCATGTCTTTCATCCCTTTGGAACATCTTCGACCACTAGAAACATGCGAAGTAAAATTTAACCTAGATGCCCTACGGTACGTGTCGAACTTAAAAACTGCTGAAGCCACCATAAGGCTCCTTGGTGCTCGAGGTTAGATTAGCAAGCAACTGTACTTCAAGCCAATCTATAAGTCAATATGTCAAGTCGTGATACATATATCGTGATAAATCCAGGAACAGACTTAACCAGCCATAGGAGCTCCTTTTTATACCAAATGAAGTGATATATAAATACAATGAAATTGAAGCTTTCGGGTTTCCAACAAGACATGCAATGCATCTCGGTATCCACATAATCAAGGAGAAGTCCAGTTCAGCGATACCTCCAACTCTTGCTTACGAGCTTCTTCTTTCCGAGCATCAGAACGAGCACTCCGCTGAACTTCAAATATGACAACAGCACCACCAACCTGCCCCAACAAATGACAGTTTCAGAGCATATTTAGGGCAGGCCTTAGTTTCAATCTGGACTCCAGTTTGTCATTGATGTCATAGATACACCGTAACTGACAACCCTAATTTACAACTCAAATGATTAAGCGACAGAATTTGCAATCTTTTCATGACGTGGATCCTACAATGTGAAGTCTAGGCACGTACACTAAAGATAAACGCTTCACCAAGGAAATCCGTAGCAGCCTGCACGGCCTTCTCCTCATTCAATGGCCGGATTTCTACATCCGTAGCATGGCTGTAGATCCGCCTTTGAAGGTTCACTTGAAATCTATGATTAGCCTGCAATCCATCAGCCTTTCTATGAATTATGCATGCTACGTATCTGCTTAAGACTAGATAACCAAAACTCACCCAGATACTTTAGATACACCGTGGTTCATTTACTCAGCATCCTATCACACACGAAAGCATACTCAAGCCATGGTCAAAAGGTGGCATAATACAGCCAAACATGGATTAGTATCGTACAGGGTGAGGCAAGTCGATCAGAGAAATATAACAGAAAGACTGGACTCTCCTGATCAAGAATCTTCATGCTATCAGAATGATTTAGTACAACAAAAGGGAGCACCTGCGGACAACCTCAATACCTCGTGAAGACCGAGACCCTCACCTGAGCGAAATTGATGATAATTTCTCGGAAACGAGCATGATGAGCCGCCTGCTGCTTCAGTCTGTTAGCCAAAGGTTTGCTGAGAGTCCTCAACACCAGTGTCCCCAGTTTCGCGAGTGGAAGAATCATCTTGCAGTCAAAACGTAGACAACACTCTACCTCGACACCCACAATTACCTCACTCCCAGATAGATTGCTCGCTTGCCCTACCACATTCTAAGAACCCCACCCAGAAGTCTTCAATTAGTATCAGCGACACCCTTAAAAAGTACAGTGCCATGACAAAGCTCTTGAAACTGAGAGTAACATGGAGTGCCTTTCGATTGAATTGGAGGAAATGTTATGTTTCTCTGGAAATAGCAGCAACTGCAAGAAAGGGAGGGACTGCAATCGATTCCCTGGCAGAGCGTCAGCCAGAGCTTAAAACCCAGATGCCAAAACCTAAAACCCTAGAACAGCGTGGGAGTGGAATTGTGCAGAGGAATGAAGAAGGACGCAAACGCTTCACGATCGGAAAACGTGGGATGCGAGAGCCCAGGGAGTGCAGTGCAAGCGAGGAATGGGAATTCGTGATTGCCACTCCAAGAGGAGATAGGGAAGCACCAGTTAAGTTGACGCCTCAATGCCTCATCAAAACCACGAAGCTGCATAGTAAGGCTCTATCTCACAGAAGGAGGCTCACTGCCGCGTGGGGGTGCAGCAAGCCAAATTCTACCCGAGCAACCGATCCTGAGATAAATCCGACACTTCCAAGAACTCTGCTGCCACTTTCTGCAAACTCGAGTCAAGTTTCCACCCCGCTTGTTCCACTCGATTCGTATTCGTGGCAGACCTTGTTTTCTACAGCTTGAACTTGAAGCTCTTGTGGGTTCAGATTCAAAATTTTGATTCCAAAAGAAAATCCAGCGCGGCCAGTGATACTGCTGAAAGCCACTCCATGGAAGATTCTAAGGGCCTCAACACACAGAGAATTTGGCAGTCCCGAAAGGTTTCGATCCCATATTGAAGCACAGAGGCGATACAAGACCCAAATGTACAAAATCAATTACCTTACTTTGGAGAAATATTGCATATTATCCCCTAAAGATCCTTGATACAAAATTGTCTAAATTATCACAAAGGACCCTCTTCTACTTCAGGCCCAAAAAAACTCAATCTAAGCATTAATTAGAAGATCCAACCGTAGGATCTTGAAGTGAACTTGACCCTATACTCATATGTCAAATTTGAACCGTTAATTTTTTTCCGATTTTGAGATTATAATGGTCAAAGTTGGCTGACTTTTTTTCCTGCGGAAACCCCAAAAAGCCATTTCGGCTTTCTTGGATCTTTAGGGGTTATATAATCATTTCACCGAAGGACCCTTGAACGTCCCTCCCTCGTTTTAGTCTAAAAAACACAATTCTCTTCAAGGTGTGATAAATGAAAATGAAGGAAAGATATTCAAATCTCAACAATACAATTTCGTCAAAGACTTATTAACCCCTCAACATCCATAGTGTCGAAAAGCTACATTTTGGATGAAGGGCGGGAACTTTGAATATCCATAACTTCTTCACACACAGTTCGTTTTGAATGAAATCACTTTGGTTGGGTCAAAAATCAAGTTTACTTCATGTGGTAAAAGTTGCATACCCATAGAATAAATAATGAATTAATGACATGCATTTCAGTGAAGGCAACTTTTGTTTCTGGGTTTTCAAACTTTTGGCATGTTTTACCATTGCAAGCCAGTTATGTGAGATCAAAAATAGTTTTTGATGAATTAACCCTACATAAGTATGATCTTTAAATGTATGCTAAAAACTTTGTAGTTGGAAGTATTTTTATTCATATATTTTTGGTATTGGCTCTTTAATGATGTTTTACAATGAAAATAGTGAAAAAATGATGATTATTGAAGAGCTATATCTTCTTCATCCACCATTAGATTTTGACTTCATTTTTTGAATGTTTTTAAATTATAGTCTTGTTATAGTAGTAGAAACCTTAATCCAGTAGAGGATATTTTAAAGATAAGGCATAGATTTGAGTACAAGGAATCTTTCATTTGTAAAAAAAAATGGCAATTTTCACCACTACAAGGCGAGTATTTAATTCAAGATTTTTTTTTGATAAGTTTTTTTTGTACAGAAGTGTCTTTGAGATAAAGATGACCAACCTCCTTCTTGGTAAGTTTTTATTGCAAATTTTATGTTTGTAGTATTTTCACTCCAAAGTGGAAATGATTGTATTTCATAGCCTAATCTCGCAATTTATGAGGTCCTTCGGGTCAAGTTTTGGTCCACATGATTTAGAAGAAGTATATTGGAAGTTTGTACGATTGAGATCTAAATAGCTTACATTAATTTTTGTCTATGACACTTTCTTTGAAGATAAGTATGTAGATAAAAATATCTCAAGAACGTTGAGAGGTTTAGATTGATATGAATCATATTTGGAGTCATGAGGTCATACAGATTGCAAGATTGTAATGTATTTTTAGTATGAGGGAAATAATTCAAGCTATAGTTGAACTGAGAACTCAAAGAGTCAAGAACTAAAGAGAAGAACACACAGGACGATTCACTACACAAAGACTCAGTACACGAAGTGACAAAAGCTGACACATATATTCTCTTCTTGAAGCGTTGTACAAAGAAAGCGCTGCAACTACCAAAGTGATTAACTGAAGTCACAATGCTTGTACTTATACTCGGCTAACAGCCTCGTTTGGCGGGGGAAAACTCTGTTATGATTGAACCTCTAAGTAGGCGGGTACCTTATCTTGTACTGCTACATATTCTTGTATACAATTAGCTTGTTGTGTACGTATTTGGGGATATACTACAACACTCCCACTCACACTAAGCTAACTGTTTCCAAAACTGAAAAGTCAACCGCTATCACTATGTGAGGTATATGGAATGGTGGTAAGACCAAAGAGGCTGGTGAGTCGATGAAACTTCTCTCGAGGCAGAGGCTTTGTGAGCAAATCTGCAACATTTTCAGCAGTTGGGACGTACATGACTGCAAGGCGTTGTTGCTAGAAATGGTCCCGTATAACATGATATTTGACATCAACGTGTTTGGTTCGCTTGTGAAACTCCGGGTTGCGTACGAGTCGAATAGCTGTCTGATTGTCACTCTTGAGCACAGTTGGTGCAGACTGGGGATAGCCAAGGTCGACCATGAGCTGGCGCATCCAAATAATTTCCTGTGAGGCAAGGTGAGCAGCTACATACTCCGCCTCAGTTGTCGAGGCTGCGGTGCAGCCTTGCTTCCGGCTGCCCCAAGCAACTGGGCCGCCATTGAGAGTGATCACAAAACCTGATCGTGATTTGCAATCGTCAACGTCACCTCCGTAATCTGCATCACAATACGCATGAAGGATGTTTGACTCACAGTTGGCAGAGTACGTGATGCGCAAGTCGGGTGCTCCATGAAGATACTTGAGAATACGTTTGGCTCCAGAGATATGACTGAGCTTGGGATTCCTTGTGAACTTGGACGCATGACCTGTGGCGTAAGTAATGTCGATGCGGCTACCTTGGCTTGCAAAGTGGAGGCTACCGATAATTTCAGCATAAGGGAAATGTGGATCGGTGTCTTCATCGATAGAGGACATAAAGTCCATGGGAGCATGTGGATCTGCTGGCACTGAAAGAGGTGCACATGTGAGAAAGTTATACTCCTCCAGTTTGCGGTGAATATATCGGCTCTGGTAAATTTGAAGCACACGCTGAATTTTGTTCCTTGTAATGTGCAAACCAACATATATCTCTGGATCTCCAATAGTGATGTTGAAAATGCCCTTCATTGAGTTTATAACGGTGTCTATGCGAGCAGAGTCAGTGCAACAAATAATGCCATCATCCACGAATAAGGTGAGGAACAGTCGAGTGTCGTCGGTGCCAACGTAGACACATGGATCGGCTTGGCTAGGAGTGAGACTATGCTCAACAAGGAAGTCATGGAACCTCCTATTCCATACGCGCGAGGCTTGTTTCAGTCCATACAATGCCTTATGAAGCTTACATACCATGTGCGGATTATTCTGGTCAACAAAGCCCTTGGGTTGTACCATATATGTGTCTTCCTTGACAACACCATGGAGAAAAGCAGTTTCCACGTCAAACTGTACAATGTGCACATCTTCTACTGCGGCAATGGACAATATAGTTCTGATCGAGTCAAACTTAACGACGGGAGAGAAGATCTCAGAATAGTCCACACCTTCACGTTGCGAGAAGCCTTTTGCAACTAGACGGGCCTTGAATCTACTCACCGATCCATCTGTGGCTCTCTTTATCCGGTAGACCCATTTATTTTGAATGGCCTTTTGCCCCGGAGGAAGTTCTACAAGTGTCCATGTTCCATTTGTAAGAAGCGAGTTGTATTCGCTCTGCATGGCAACCTTCCAATGCGGAGCCTCAGGTGATTGCAGGGCTTCGTGGCACGTTTGAGGATCATGCGGTACACCCGAATTGCTTGAGCCATGGCTGCAAACGAGTCGTTGGGTCGAGAATATTCCCAATCGCCAAGTCGTAAAGGTGGTCTACAGTCTCGCTGTGGACAAGTATGTCGTGGACTACTGCCTCGGGACAAATCGGCATCAATTGGAAGACAAAGTTCCAAATGAATTTGGGGACTGTCTTAATTGGGTGGATTGATCAGCAATGAGTCTTGGCACGACAACATTGTGACGGGAGCTGTCCGGCCATAGTGAATATCTGCTGCTACTGCCTCAACAGTAGGTTCTTTGTGAACATCTCCCATTGTTTCGATGAAGTCCCCGGATGTAATAATCGGTTGTGGCTTTGGAGAAAAAAACACCAAAGTCTTCATCGACAAGCGTGATATCTTTGCAAAGTGTGAGCGTGGTGTCGCATGAACTACGTGGACCTCCAAAGATCTCCTCAAGCGGCTCACCTTGTGAATCACGAGTCTGATCAGGTGCGGCTGTAAAGGTGCCGCAATCATGTGGTGTACTGGAGGAGCTGTTGACTGGTTCACCACTATTGCTGGCTGTTGTCAGTTGGATTTCCTGATTGAATGCATCTCCGTTTGCAGGTGCGACTTGAGGGCCAGCAATGTTCGTAGGAGCAACTTGTGCAAAGAGATTTCCAGGAAATGGTGGCATTAAGTCAATTATTGAAAATAATTTGGGTTTCAATGTAGTCCTGATCGGTACTTGATTCGGTGTTGCGGCATAGATGCCACTAATCACACTTGTCTCATCAAAGATGACGTCACGGGACTCTATAATCTTTTGCAAATCGTTCACCCAAATTATGTAGGCCTTGCTATGTGGACTGTAGCCCATGAATATCCCACGCTTACTCTTGGGATCAAGTTTGGTGCGCAACTCCTTCGGAATGAACATGAAAGCATCTGCTCCAAAGATCCTCATGTGTGAGACTGAAGGCCGGACACCATGCCACTTTTTGAAAGGTGTTTCACCATCCAACATCCGTGAGCCTGTTCTATTGAGGCAATAGACCGCCGTGTGTAAGGCTTCTCCCCAGAACTTTAAGTGTACATTTGCACCATATATCATACTCCGGACAGACTCCATGATGGTTCGATTGTCGCGCTCTGCAACTCCGTTCTATTCGGGGGTGTATGTGGTCGTTAATTCCTGCGCAATGTCGTGCTGATGGAGAAACTCCCGAAAGGCCACACTGGTGTATTCAGCTCCCCGATCACTGCGTAGTCTACTCACTGTCGATTGTGTTTCGCGCTTGAGCTTGCTCAAGAAATCTTTGAAGCAACGTAGAGCATCACATTTCTTCGACAGAAGTTGAACCACTCTATACTCAGTTGCATCGTCCTTGAAGAGGATGAAATATTTCGCACCGCTAACTGTCGCAGTGCTCATCGGTCCACAAATATCAATGTGTACAAGATCTCTCGCAAGGACAACTTTCTGACGTTCGTCATTGAATGGAAAGGTGCATCAATGATTCTTACCATATGCACAGCCGTTGCAAAACGGATAAGGTGATCTCCCCCGATCACCGCCAAGCCTTCGACAGTGCTGTTCAGTACCATCTTCTTGATCATATCATGATGCACATGAGCCAATCTTTTGTGCCAAATATCAAGCGTTTGAAGCCCCTCTTTCTTGGTCGGCACGCCAAAATTGCCGACGTGAAAAGCAACATCACGACTGGGCAGCACTGAGGTGATCAAGAGCTTGTAAAGCTTGTTCACTAATACTCCTTGCATGACAATCTGATCGGATAGTGTTATCAGGCGACATGAGTGCTTTGATGTGATTGTATTGACGTTCTTATGAGCAACCTTTTGCGAAGAGAAGAGGCTGGTACCGAGCTTGGGAACAAACAACACTTCTGTGAGGGTAGCAAACTCTTCACCTTCGCCTAAATGAACTTGGACATTAATGTCTCCAACGCCAAGCACTTCAAGAACAATGTTGTCGACTCCTTGAACGGTGCGCTTCTCACTCGATATATCAGCATATATAAAAAAAGAAGCTCGTCACGTTGGTCATGTGGTCGGTATAGCCGCTGTCTACGTACCATGAGGAGAAATCTGCTACAGTGGTTGATGTCATTTACGCTCGATGAGTAGGCGGCATCGATAGTTGGGATGACTGTTGTGCGGGCTGCGGGTCTTCAATGGGACGGGCAAGGTTGCCTTGGATTTCGTTAAAAGGACATTCTCGTGCCCAGTGTCCGAGCTGAATACACTTCCAACAAAGTGTAACTTTCTTGCGCTCACTTATTTCTCTCCTTCGTTGTTAACGTTGCTCGAATGTGAGCGACGGACAAGTACCTGACTATAATGACTGTGAAAGACCAGCAAAACTAGTTGACCCTTTGCTATAGGTTGTTGCATAGGTTGTAGCAACCTTTTCCTCTTTTCCCTCTTCCTTCGAAAGTCTAGTTTCATGACGTAGTAAGCGAATGGTGAGATTATTTAGGGTCCTCGAGGCATCCTCAACATTGTCCCACGCAGACAAGAAGGCACTGTAACGACTAGCCGGCAGATTTGCTAAGACTTTTGCAATCAGACTGGCATCGGTGATTGAGTTATCACCCATGTTGACAAGCGAGCTTTTGATGACCTCAAGTTTACGAAGAAACGAGGCAACAATGTCAGAGCTCTCCATTCTACACTCATAGAAGCTCTCTTGTATGTGATGGACAGACTCGTGGGCGGACTGATCGTGCAATAGCTTAAGCTTGTCCCATATGGCTTTGGATGTATTACAATTCATTCGAATTTCAAGTACAGACTCATCGACAGCTTTGCAGAGTAGCGAGATGCATTGATTATCTTTCTTTATCCACTCTGGTTGTTGGGTAACGTCTGTGGGCATGGGCATGGTACCATCGACAATGCCCATGAGATCTTGTCCTAGCAAAATGGCACGTAACTGAAACTTCCAAAGATGAAAGTTCTGCCCATTGTAACTCTTGACATTTCGTAACTCCGCATTAGCATCCATATTTTTATTTGTAAAAAAAAATAAAAAAAATAAAATGCTAAATGACTTACGACAGAGGTAACAAGATAGACACGGACGCTATATCCACAACACTGTCGCAATAACACACGTTCAAACTGACTGAGCAGTTGTAGGCACAGCACTTTCGCAATACCACATGTTCAAACAAAGCAGCTGTAGGCACAGCACTTTCGCAATACCACACGTTCAAACAAAGCAGCTGTAGGCCCAGCACTTTTGCAATACCACACGTTATGTAAGCACAATACGTGAGAGATAGTCAGACTACAACTTTTCAAAGTGAAAAGTTGTGGGCCCATAACCTTTAGTATGAGGGAAATAATTCAAGCTATAGTTGAACTGAGAACTCAAAGAGTCAAGAACTAAAGAGAAGAACACACAGGACGATTCACTACACAAAGACTCAGTACACGAAGTGACAAAAGCTGACACATATATTCTCTTCTTGAAGCGTTGTACAAAGAAAGCGCTGCAACTACCAAAGTGATTAACTGAAGTCACAATGCTTGTACTTATACTCGGCTAACAGCCTCGTTTGGCGGGGGAAAACTCTGTTATGATTGAACCTCTAAGTAGGCGGGTACCTTATCTTGTACTGCTACATATTCTTGTATACAATTAGCTTGTTGTGTACGTATTTGGGGATATACTACAACAGTATTTATAACCAAAATCGGTATTGCTCCTTTTTATGATTTGGAACTCTCAATCGCACGTCCGGTCGAGGTGTTTAAGTTGACCTCAGCTTTACTCACCAGTTAACTACCTTTCTCACCCGGAAAACAGTAGTGGGAGAGCTCCAATTTGCTCTCATGTTTTGTTAGGGTTTGTTGTCATCTTTTATGAATGAGTTGTTAATAAGCAATGTCATTTTGACGTAAAGTGGCGAAATTGAAATAATTAAGTTAATGACATAATAGGCATGTTAGAGGTTACTTGTTACAAGGTCTTTGATGGGAAATTTGACTTTGATTTAAGCTTTGGGCTAATTTACTGTGGAAGAATTAGAGGAGGAAGAAAGCCTCCTAGTGGATCCAAATATTGATGAGGAAAGACTAGAGGAGTAAAAAAGCCTCTTGTTGTATGGGAAATATGATGGAGAAAGACTAGAGGACGAAAAATTCCCCCAAGTGAATTCTAAAATTAGTTTTCTTAAGTTAGAGTTGAGTGTTTTACCATCGGCCTCGACTTTGTGGTGGTGTTGTCAGTTGCATCCAATCTTGTAGGTTCTTTAAGATGGAGCGCCGTAGGGGTTGGAGCATCATCTATCTATGGAAGCCAGGCACCACAAGCCTTGGCTTGGTGTTAGGGCTTAGGCCCCCAAGGAGGAGGTCGTGGGTTCTATTCCCCATGCCGGCATGGTGCTCACCACTATAGTCCACCCAACTATTGTAGGGGGTCTTAGGACCTTGTTGTATGGGTACCTCAAAGCCCTTTGGGGGGATACTATGTCAAGTATCTTCAAGGCACTAGTAACTAGGCTAGAAACTAGCGTAGTTATAGTGTCCACCCTCGAGAGGGGGAAGTAGTATTGTTCCAATTTCCCCTTGTCCGGTGGCCATCGGGATATTAGCATTACGAACGGACACTTCATTCACGCCGGCCCCTTAGAAAGGGACCGGAGTTTCTATCATCATTTTCTATCATCATCATCATATCATCCATGGAAGCCTTAGATTAGGGTCTTAGAGCCTTATTTTCAAGGCTATCCTCCTCTTTGGCGGCTTCATAATTTGTACTTAATAGCATGTTTTCAAGCTTTAATTAATCAATCAATCCCCTCTCTAGTCTATTCATTCATCTTCTTTCTCTCTCACTTCTTTTGTTATCTCTAGGTTTGAAGAGAAGGAAGGCCGTAGGCCTCCTTAGTCTTCTTTTGCTTCATCTTATTCTTGAGATGTTTGATAAATAGGAGAAGGAAGACTATGGGCTCCTTCTCACTAATATTGACCTATTTTTTTTCATTTGTTTTTGTACTTGCTTGTACTCAAGTCTTGAGTAGTATTTTTCCTCAATCTACATTAAAGAGCTATCGGTTATTCCCCTATCAGTCACTCAATTCTTCTTGAAATTGATTAAGATTTTTATAGTGGGTAGATTGTAAAAAGAGCTTTCTAATGGTAATAAGCATGTCCATCCGAGCTATAGGGAGTGTGAAACACTTCTCCAAAGCTGGGGATGTTGAAGGTGTCTATTGGTCAACGTGTAGATAAAAGAGTCCGAGTTCTTTGGCAATCAGTCCTAAAGTTTTACTTCTAAACTTTTTAGATTTTTTGGGTAGGTGCACAATCAAGTTGGTTTTCTAAAAAGTTGAGGCACTTCCCAGCTAAGATAAAGAAATGGCAAATTAAAAATTAAACAACACTTTAAAAGGCATTGGGCAGGGTGGTTTTCTTCTTCGTCTTTCCTTTTTACCTCTTTTTCTTCTAGACTTCTCTTCTTATTATACATGATGTGGGTCAAATTTTCCGTCATGAGGCCTTATAGACTGCAAGATCCTAATGTTTAAGTACTTTAAAATGATAGTAATTTTTCATCATTTTCACTATAAAGTGCCAATAGACTTACGGCAATGAAAATGTCACCAACTACAATAGAAAAATTTGCCCTAAAGTTTTTAAAGGAAAATATGTCCGAATCTAAACCCCTTGCACAAAATAAATGCCATGACTTTCTTACATCTTTGCTAGATTTAAGAATTTTGCCAAAAAAACTAGATTTATATTGAAATCCAATCCAACAAACAAAGTTGAAAACCAATGGTGGATAAAGGAGATCTAGCTCCCCAAAAATAATCATTTTGTCAATTTTTCATTGTGAGAACATTGTAGCAAATTTGATACCAGAATCATTTGGATTAGAAATCTTTGAGCTAGGAAGTTGTTGAAATTCATTGCAAGATGATGTTCAGGCAAAAACAAATCATGTAGAACTATATTTAGTTTCACTTAGTTGGCTATATCTCCTTCATCGACCGTTGGATTTCAACTTCGTTTTTTGGGATAGGTTCCAAATAGAGTATAGTTTAGGTGGTCAAAACCTTGACCCAATTGAAGGTCTTTCAAGATAAAGCACGAATTTCACTGCTACGGGTGTAGATTTAGACTCTTTTTCCTTTGTAAATATTTTGGCAATTTTCACCCATCCAAGGTTGTTATTTGACCAAAGAAGATTTTTTTATGAATATTTTTGTACATGACTCTTTTAAAGATAAGGCTAGGCAACTTTGTAGTTGGTGATTTTTTCATTGCAATATGTTTGTTGATAGCATTTTCACTTCAAGGGAAGAATGCTGAAATTTTGTGATCTTTTTAGAGTAGTAGTGTCTTATGATCTTGCAATCTATGAGGCCTCATGACTCCAAACTCGATCCACATGAACTACAACAAGCATATTACAAGATTATAGAGTTGAGATCTAAATGGCTTACCTTGATTTTCATCTATAACACTTTGCAAAAAATTATGTTTTAAGACTCCAGACCACCCCTCCCCCTCTTGGGCACTTAAATCTTAAGTAACATCCAAACTAAAATGTTTTATTGTAAACAACTCATAGTAATCAATTTGAATTTCTATAATCAACCATCTTATTGTAGTCTGGTCATTACATGTGTAATTATATGTTTAAATTCTACCTGGTAAGTAATAGTTACTTATTTCCTAATGCCATTATTTCTATTTTTATTTTTATTTTTATTTCTATTTGAGTTTATTTTCTCATTTTAAAAAGTTCTTTTTAAAATTTCTTCTTTAAAATATGAAATCCCTGTGCTTGAACAATAGTGAGTTTAGAAGCTCCTGTATCGTCAAAGAGCTCTATACCAAGAGCCTTGAATTTTTCATTTCAATGTACATTAAGCAGGTGTCGATAAAATATTTTAATAAACTATTTGATATTTTATACCAAGTCTTACTACTTGAACATCTTCATATTTCATTGAAGAATTTAAAGATCTTGCTATATGAAGAGTTTTTAAAATAAGAGAATAATAATAATCAAAACAATATCCTTTTTACTGCTTTGAGATAAGACTTGTTTTTAATTGTATCTATCATGAAAGAAAGCTTCCTCGAAGAAGTTTATAATCTCAAATTTTTGTCTTGATTACTTATACTACAATGGTAATCATGTGTATTCCACTTTTTAAGATGTCATAAAAAATGTTTATTCCACTTTTTAAGGTGTCATAAAAAATGCAAACAACCTTCTCCTGTCAATGTAACAACGATAGAATAGGCAGTTCCAGATCTTTGATGTTCAAACAAAGAAATCATCTGTTATAATACAATGTAAGTTGTATTTGTATTCAAAGAAGTAAAAATAAACATGAAAATTATACAGTGTACAATATTGGCCGTTTATGACACTCTGAAATATAAAATATGTAAAGATACAATAAAAACATCTTGATATGATAAAGAACCTTACTTGTTGTGGTCCTAAATTAAATTTTGCATTTGAGATTGGAACCCTGTATTAGATCCACAAAATCAAGAGGTAGTTCAATAATCATGTATCATAAGATAAGTGTACTACCAATAATCATAAGTTTGTAGAGTTATATTTGAAGCAACTAATATTGTATATAGTTTCTTCATATTTTCTTGAGATTAAAAGATCACAAATTGAGATAAAAGTTTTAGCTATGAACGTAATTAACAAACTAAAATTAATCATTTCACATATAGAATTATAATAATCTTGAGATATAAGTAATTGTCAAATATTACAATTTATCTATTCATAATTAAAAATTACTCTGCAATGTAAACACTAGAATCAAAGTAGAATCTTACATGAGAGAACTACCACAAATAGTTGCCTTTAGTAGTGAAATTCCAATGTCAAGCTCTGGAATGATAATGCAGTGAAATTCATATATGAGTTGGGTTTAAATTTTGTCTGTTTGGAATAACACAAAGTCCATTTTACACATTATATGACATTGTTAGTAAGCTCTCAAGTAATCTATACCGTAACTCTACCAGATTCTTTTAGTAAATTGCTTTACAAAATGAGAATCTTCAAATCTTCAATCGAAACAAATTAAAAATCTTCAAAATTACATGGGATTAGATTTCATCATTTTTTGAAGCTTTATGTTTATGAATTCTATATTATCAAAAAAATTAGGTACAAAACTAAAAATCAAAACTCTAAAAGGCTATAATGAAATCTATATGTGGAAAGTAGTAATTATTTTGTTTCCATAGAAGCAAAACCTGGTAGAGGCTATGATGATAATTAGTCTTTATGAGTTGACTCTTACCAGTTTTTTTCTTATATTTATGAGGTACCTTTGAGGTTTTTATCTTATTGATCCAAAATTCAAACTTCAACAAATCATGCTACTAGTATGTCTATACTCTTCTTAGGACGGTGTTGAAGTTTCTATATCTATTTTTAACAGAAAACCTGTGACCCTCAGTAGTACTAACCACAAGCATTAACTCAAAATTTATGGTTAATATTATTTTAGCACAAAGTAGTATGATGTTCATTATTTACCTTCAAGATTTTGTGACGAGGATGTATCTTGTAACGAGGATGAATTTTTATCCTGTGTATAGGAGAAGATTGTTATACTTCATGAGATTTTTCTTGGAAATAAAATTCTATGGTTAGTAATTAGAAAGTGGAAATTCATAGTAATATTGATTAAGTTTGATTTTTTGAATAAATCATATGGCTTATTCATATGATAATCATATAAAAATGAAGCTTATATATGTATGGAAAACTTAACATATTACTTTTAAAGATATCCTCTAAGAAGCAGTAAGACTATTATGTTGATTCTATCTTAGAAATGCTTATATTGATCAACTAATAATGAACTGTAATGCTACTTCATCGTAAATCCCGGAAGCATTACCTCGTTGAAGAATTTGTTCAATTTTCTTCCAAGCCCATCAAAAAGTTTAAAGATGTGATGCTCATTATGCCTTTTAGAAATAGCAATTGATGCACCTGGTTGTTGTACTGTTTCTTCCAACACCCGTAAATAGATCTTAATATTGTATAACTTCTGCAATAGATTATTGTGTTCTTATTCAAGACCTTAGTAATGTCCTATATACTCTATAAGTTCTACAAATAAACATACAACAAATTCCTGAATAGATGTTGCACCATATATTAAAGAATAGATTTTGGGTTTCTTGATGTTTTTTTATATCACGTTGAATTTTCACTTGGAAGCTATGCAATCTATAGTAAACTTAACAATATTGTTAAGTTTACTATAGACTCTCTATATCTATAAGGTGGTTAAGCCGAGATATTGCAAAACAGTTTCATGCTACATTGGGACTCTCTAATTTAATACCCTCGACCACCCCTAGCCTATTAAAGAATGGAGTTTATTACTATTTCTATTTTCAAAGAAAAACACATTCCTTAGGGGCATTATTGTAGGGTGTTTTTAAAATTGTGACATTTAAAAATTATACAAAGTGGTGTTTAACATTTCCATATTTTTCTTGAATAACGCAAGGGTAGAGCCAAATTAGCACCAAATTCAGTGCCATACATGTAGTATAGAAGGATATTTGTCCATTCTTCAATAACTCTTTCATAATGTTTTAAAATTGTTTATTTCATTGTACCTTTAAAGAAAGCACAATGGACTTTAATAGATTTTAATTGTTAAACTATACTTTAGCTTTGACTATTACAAAATTTACGCAACATTAGAGCATTATGTACTCTATCCTAGCTTAACTCTCAAACTTTTTTAAAGTCCAAATTGGTCTTTGAGTGTTTCGGAGAGTCAAAATTTACCCTCCCTTAGATATTTTAAAATGTCTATTTTCAAGCAAAGAGCCAACGGTTGAATATTTTGAATATTACTAGTGAACCAAGTAGCATTTAAGAGCCTATGATTTATAAAATAAGCTGTGAATGAAGATTTACGAGATCTAGAATCATAAGGAGTCATTTTTGATATAGAGTCAAATTTGTGACAAAACTATAGGAGTTAAACCACCCAATGAAAATATAAAGTCAAATATGCAACTAGAAACAAGACATGACCACTTAACCTCTAAAGTCTATTTTTAGTCTAAAAACACAATTTTCTTCACGGCAACTCAGATTTTGATGAGGTAAAATATACAAATCTCAACCATAGTTACCATACAAACTTGTAGAAGAGTTAAAAAGGCAATGAAAGCTAAATATG
The DNA here is from genome assembly GCA_037043015.1 of Bryum argenteum. Classification (NCBI taxonomy): domain Eukaryota; kingdom Viridiplantae; phylum Streptophyta; class Bryopsida; order Bryales; family Bryaceae; genus Bryum; species Bryum argenteum. Next base: position 15,334,357 of record CM073330.1, read on the forward strand.
ATTCTTAAGGCCTTATAGGTTGCCATTGTACTCAAAATAGATTATGAAATTTCATAATTATCACTTCAAAGTGAAAATACTACTAATGATCTTATTGCAACCAACTTGAAAATTGCTCCACCTTTAATTTTCAAAACACTTCAGTACCAAAAATATACTAGAAATAGTTTTTGGCTGAAGTTATGACGTTGCTATGCTGAAACTACCCCAAATTTTATGAAGGAAAAAATAGTTCAAAGACCTCTTATACTAAAGTGAATTCTCATAATATCTTCATTCAACTACGCTCCCTACCACAAAGATAAGACTTGAATTAGAATCCAACCTAACCAATTAGGTTAAAATCTATTCTTAAATGAACAAGAGAGGACATAGGTATTTCAACATAGGACCACCATTGTAAATGTACTACCAAAATTATTATAATAAAAAACTTCCAACTAGATACTTCATAGACTTTATCCCAAGTTCACATTGATGTATAACATACTCCAAAATAAATAAATCGTGATACAAAAAAATGCTTGGAACACTCAAACATGCTTTATTTTTGGAAAAGTAGAAGCTATCAAAACCATTACAAGAATGCATGCCATAAATTCACACATCTAGGATTTTGGATAGAAGTTTTACCCAAAAAAGGAAAATTTCATTTGAAATCCAACCCCAAATTTATTTGTCAAGATGGACGTTGCATGGATTGATTTCCTAAATGATCAAATTCAAGATTATTAATGGTTAAGAAAGCTAGGCCTGGTGGCTATAGCTATTGTAAAATCCTTGATAGGTACATTCTACAAGCTAATTAGGATGAAGCCTTTTAAGTCAAAGATGAAAAACAAGGCAAGTTGCACAAGGGAAGGGCACCAATACTTTTTATGGAACTTTGCTTGAAGCCCATTGGCATATAGTAAAAATAAAATTTGCACCATTTAAGGTTAACGAAGAGGTAATAGAGATGTCTTTTATGATATCTTTAAATGAATATTTTGAACTCTCAATGAAGACATATATATCCTCTATAGTTTTTGATATCAATGTATATTAGCAATCATATGAAATAAGGTACCCAAAAGTAGCATTTGTGACATTAATTAGTATAATAGTAATGATAGATGTTGCTTACAAAATAATTGAGCAAGACCACACTTAAAGTTTACCAATTCAGTCTCTAGATGTCGAAGAAGCTACATGATGGCAAAAGATTATTATTGCGGGAGTAATTTTAAATTCCTTAAAATAATTTTTGTAGATACATCAAGTTATCATATTATGTATTATCTAAAATTTTCCTAGAAAGTACAAAACTAGAGCACATTTGATTGATGGAACAAAGATGTGTTTGGACTTCGCTTTTATTACATAGTTTTTGAAAATTTCAATATCTACTTTCAAAAAAGTCATCAGCATTAATAATAACTACCATAAGAAGTTTTTACCAAGGATGTAATATCATGACTTCCATAGCGTTGAGCTGGAATTATGATTAGTTTTTGCATCCACTTAGAATTTGGTATTGTATAAAAATCCTTTCGACAAGAAAAAAGATTTCTTGGAGATTGCACTTGAGAACTTTTAAAAGACTCATGTTGTAATGATGTTACTTTTGTTGATTTTAAGTTGATGTCTTTTTTGTTTTTTATGGTTTCCTCTTGCACCAACAATGTATCATTATTCAAAGATTTTGTAGTTTGAAGATTAGTGTTACTGTTTTCGACGTATGAGTGTTTTTGTGATTTCGGTAACAAATTTTTATCTTGAAGAGAGATTGATAATCTTTCTTCAATAGAATGTGGTTGTTTATCAGATTCAAGACAAAGATCATTTTGTTGTAGAATTCGTAATTCATTTCTTTGGTTGGAATTTGTATCAATTTGATTTGGTTGAGAGATAGATATTTTCTTTAAGTGAATAGGTGAAGTATTTTTTTGCTCCAAAGGAGAAAGATTTTGTGGTTGTAAAGTAGAAACTCCTTGTAAGTTGGAGGACATATTGTTTTCATAATCTGATGATGAATTGTTCTGTGATTGAGAAATTGAACCTCCTTGTAAGGAAGAGGGTGGATTTATTGCTTGGTTCGGTAGAAAATTATTAGATGGTGGAGAGGTAGATGATCTTTGTACATTACTAGGTGACTTTTTTCCTTTATTTGTTGATGAAAGTAAAGAATCTTGTATGGGTGGTAAATTTCCTTCAAAAAATACGGAATCTTCATGACTCCTAGAGTGAGTATCAAACTCTTGGTTTAAAAATGAGTCACTTTGTTGGGAAGGAAGTTCATTTTTTTCTTGAATGAATTTTGAATCTTGCAAATATAAAGGAGGAGTAAGTATTGAAACTCCTTTATCCAATCTATCACTTCTATTTTCAATAATGCTTTGGGATCTAGAAGTTGAAGGAGCAAGATTATTGTATGGTATATTTATTGACGTATTATGTTGGATTATAGGTTTGGTCTTGTCTATTTCTAAGGTAGCAACTGCTTGCGTGTTTTGTGTAATATTATTATCCTAGACACTAACATTTGGTACATCATCTCCTTCAGGCATGTGTGGTAGTTCAATTTTCTCCGCATTTTTTTCATGTTCTTCATCAAATAATAAAGTTTTGTTTTTTCTAAGACTCATCATTTTCAGGATTTGCTTGCCATAGGTTCTCTCCGATTTGCACAAAATTTAAATTGTAAGAGTCATCTCCTTCTAAACTTTTAGGGTGTAATGAATATGATGTAATTTGGTCATTAAAATCAGGTTTCAGTTCATTTTGAGTGTTATTAATGTTATTGGTCCATTGTTCTTGCATGTCTTTGTCTTCTTCAATAGATATTGAATTGTAAGGATAAAAACGCCCATCTTGGTGAATATACATATCCAAATTATACTTCTAATCGGTTTATTGCAATGATATATGATAGTTGTATTTGAGTTTTTAGTCTTACTTATGGATGTGGTAAAACTATTGAAAAAAATTATCTCTGAAAATCTCAAGCAAAATCTATCTCACAAATTGGATTGAGTATGATACGTATGAGTTCCAGGTCATTACAGTGATCCTTCTATATGCTATATTGTTCTTAGGCTTAAAGCCATATACTAATTCAATTTTTGTATTTTGCAATTTTCAAGAAAGAGAGGCTTATCTTAATATGTACAAATTTATTGTAAGTGTATAGATTATTGTTATCTTGATAAGTGAACACATCTATCAAATATTTATTATTTACATCTTATTTTCAGCTGAGTATCAATCTTAAAACTGATGGTAAGTGTTAAGCTTAAAGTGTTGCATTTCTGCAATTGTTTATTTTTACATTTCACTTACTTGCAACATCCACTCTTCAATATGAGGGTGATTTTGACTTTAAATATTTCAAAAGAAACACCTACCCCACATGACCTGCTAGACCTAGCAACCCCAAGATTGCTAGTCTACCACACCATGGCCCAGACGTCAAACTAAAATATCCTAAATACAAAAGAAAAACCCCTCATATCACCCATGAATACCTTAGTAAATAAGATCTATGGCCAAAAATAATATGATATTATTTACAAGGGCCAAAAATCTAGCTTTTACCTCTACTATTATACACATATAATAGCATGCCTCTATAATAGGCAAGTTTGAGCGGACCAAGTAGGGAGTTATAGAAGGAGTTTATTGTAGAAAAAAAGAAAAAAAAAAAAAAAAAAAAAAAAAAAAAAATTGATGTTACAAACACTTGTGTGTTACAACTTAGGTGAAATTGTGCACAATAACTCAACAATGACTTATTGTTAAGTATGAATTCAAAACTTATATTTTTAGGAAAAAAATACATGAACTCAATGAATTGGAATTGACATAAAACTGAACTCTCTAATTTCAATTCTCAAAAAGTAATGATTATTTTATAATAAGGTGTGAAAGTTGCCTATCACATATGGTAGTATAAAAAGGTTTGCAAAAGTCAAATGCTTTCATCCTCGGAGGATCAAAGCATCTAATAAAACGTGCACTTAGATATTATTTTGGGCATCTTGTAATCTCTCTTTAACCCCTAACTTTCCTTGAAGCCCAAATTGGGTTTTTGCAATTCTGGGCAGCCTAGATGAAGGGGTTAAAAGTAATATTTTTGCCTAAGAATTTTATCGGGTCCTCCTTATACTGCAAAGTGTATGTGGTAAAATTTGCAAAGTCAAATTCCAATTTTTGAGTCTTCAAGGACGATCCTTAGGTTGCGAGCCGAGATGGGGCATCTCAAAAAAGTAACTTTTTTTATTTTTATTTTTTGAAACATGATCATCACTAAATCACTACTCAAATTTCAAAGTGACTCAAGTCAATAAGTTTACCAATTTTACAAGGGCAGCCTCCAAAATTTTTAAAACCAATCTTCGCAATACCCAAAAAAACTTGGGAGATAAACTTTGGATGTTACGATCTCTCAAATGGTAAACATCCAACGGTCAATTTTTTGTAGAGTAATCAGTCATATTTTTAGGTACAAAACCTTACGGTTGAAAGTTTTAAAAAAATAAAAGAAATCGGTTTACACCCCCACGAGTGCTTAGAGGTAGAGAATTTCAGTTTTGAGGTTTTAAGCTCCCAAATTTTTTTGGAGGCTGCCCTTGTAAAATTGGTAAACTTTTTGACTTGAGTCACTTTGAAATTTGAGTAGTGATTAAGTGATGATCATGTTTCAAAAAAATAAAATAGAAAAAGTTACTTTTTTGAGCTGCCCCATCTCGGCTCGCAACCCAAGGATCGTCCTAGAAGACTCGAAAATTGGAATTTGACTTTGCAAATTTTACCACATACACTTTGCAGTATAAGGAGGACCCGATAAAATTCTTAGGCAAAAATATTACTTTAAACCCCTTCATTTAGGCTGCCTAGAATTGCAAAAATCCATTTCGGGCTTCAAGGAAAGTTAGGGGTTAAAATACGGTGCATAATGGAGTTATTCACAATTATTATGTTCATCTTAGAAGTAGTTAGGGGTTTGCAAAATTATTTGTAACATTTGCAATGGGTAGAGATACACCAAAACTAAATCTATTATATAAAAATTAATACAGGATAATAATTTGAGAATACTTGTAGAAAGGCCGAGCTTGCTTAGAAGGACCCTTCATCACACTTCATAATCACATAACACATAGTCAATCAAAAAGTGACCATCATTACCATCCCCAGTTTTAACTTCTTGTTTAACATATCATTGTAAGTAGAATAACCGTTCCTATGTAGGAATGTTGAAGGTTGACCGAGAGAATTGCAAATGGCTCTCACACCCTCTTTGCCCTTGTAAATTTGTTTTGATGTCTCGCATTCCAAGTTGCTGCCTACCTTGTACTAATACTAAAATTTTGGCTTGTCGGCAACTTGGCCTCCATACTACCCATGAATTTTTTCCCTACATGTTCTTTAACACTCATTCAAACAAACCAAAACCCAAATGAAATTTTGTACATACTATAAATTCCATATGATAACAAACCTACGAAATTTCTCTTCAACACAAGAAACTTTCTGATAGTATTCAACTTTTAGGTCTGACAATCCTTCAAAATTAAAATTTAACCCAAAAATTTATCAATTGGGCTAAAAGGATTAAACTAATGTTTTTTGCCGCTTCTCTATCTCTCACTACACTCACGACCCTATTAAAAGAAAAATCCCGAGATGTTTACAAGTTATGATTTTCAAATTTTTTACCTTTAATTGATATTTAACTAATAATGGACAAATTCATAGTACAGAAATGATGTCGGCTGTCCACCGATATTACCTTGAGACTCCATCAGTAATTTTTGAAAAGTCATAACTCAGTCAAATTTTGTCCAAATTAAACATGTGTTTGATTTGGACAAAATTTGAGTGAGTTATGACCTTTTGAAATTTGCAGATGTGGGGATGTATTGGCTGACTGCCGATAAAACCAAGGTTCTTCATTAGTTGCAAATAGTCCATAAGTTGGAAATAAGTCCATAACTAGTTAAATATCAGTTCTTTCTGGTGATTTTCAAAGTAAAGCATCCTAGAAAATGCTCACTATGTCTATTGTGATAAACAATCAAAAGCCTCTCATGTAAGTAATTTCATATTTAATGCAAGTAAGCAAAGAACTGATTGGTTGAATCACTTGAATGAATAATAAGAGGTCAAGGTCAAGTAAAATTCTTGTTTATTATGATTGTATGGCTACAAATTCAATCTTGCGTTGCTCTAAATTTTTGGGATAAGGGTTGCGAGCATTGTACTACGTAAATCGTCAATCCTACTAAGTACCAAATATGCCAAACTGACAATTTTGAGAAAGGTAGAATATGGTAATAAGAAAGGTTGATATCAAAGGGATAATGGTATCATAGAAAAACAATGTGTGCTCCAGAATGGCACTAAAGATACAATTTTGGAGAATTAAATTTAATTAAATTGGAAATTTGTGGGAAAATCAGAGGTTTGGTATCCAAAAAAGGCACTTCAAAGATTGCCCATACAAGATTTTCTTTATTTATTCCATGTAAAAATAACTTTGTATTGAAAACATCAGTGAATACCGTAAGCTTTGACTTTATCAAAAAGTGGTGGATAGACTAAGTTCGTAGCAATAATCATTAGCAATCTTCTAAAAACGCTAGATACAATTTTACACATTGAAATAACAAAAGGGCATCTAGAGGTGGTCTAGGAGCTTCACTAACCTAGGGCTTTGGTCAATGTTCATATTCCTTTAAAACCATATATATAAGTTGATCCAAATCAAAGACTACAATATTGTTCTGAACTCACTTTACTTCTTTTATACTTTTATAAGTATTTTTATTGATACTCAATAGAGATGGAGAGGGAATACAACACACTCAAAGCTTACATATAACTAAAGCAAGGATGCTTGAATGAGCTATTGCCTACTTTCAAAGGCTTTGATTATCTCAATGGCACCTTCCTAGTGTCTTCTTGTACGACTTTCAAATGCTTTCGGTCCACATAGTTAACATGTGTGCGTCCTAATACTATCTAGGACTTACTTATCTTTCCTTTCTAATTATACTTCCTAAGATGAACACAAGTCTGCTGGTCCTTATCCCCTTATTTCTTACTCATTTTATCTTTTTACTCCTTACTCATCTTAGCCACTATTAACCTTGCATTGCTTTAATCATCTATAAGCAATCCCATTTTCAACACTCCCACTTTGCGAGTACATTCTACTTCGCAATTCCATGGCCTTGGTGAAAAACATATCAATCCTTTGGTGTCGCGCCCTGTACTACGTATAGAGCTTTAGACTACTAAAGGCTTATCCTACTAAAGGCTTATCGTTTGTAAAGAAGGCTGATCTTCTAGAGCCTTATGCTTTGAAGAGTGAGCCTGTTCACTTGAGCCTTATCTTAGTTGTAGCACTTAGTTCATTCCCTTAAATATGTAAGCACATGCTTTGAATGAGTATATATTTGATTTAAGCAACCATTTCTCTACTACTTTGTAGGCTTTGATTGTCTTTCTATTTTCTCTTTCAATTCACCTACAAAATTATCTTCAACAACTTATGTATTGATAGGTAGGCACATGGAGCTACAATCAATATGTGATAACCAAGAAGACCCTCGACTTTTTACTCTCTGAGGCTCTTTACAACGAACCCTCTTCAAACACTATAGAAGACTGAAGACTTACTCGTTTAGCTTACTATAATATACTCTAAAAAATCCTTGTAAACTACAAGCGATATCATTTTCAACACCTCACCCTCCTTTGGCACTCTTTGACCTTGGCACTCCTGTGTGCCATCAACAATCTCCCACAAGTCTATGGAACAGAGTGTCAAGCTCATATTGCACTTCTACACATTGAACTTAGTACCATTGAACTTCTCAAAGCGCCCTAACACTCTTACCCTCCAAAGAAGTCATTGCAAAACACAATCCCTACCCTTGCCTCACCAAACATTCAAATGTAGCTACTAATCACTCAAATTAGCCTTTACTAATGTGCAAAAACAATTATTTATAAAAAATGCACAATACCCCTCTCTATAGCTCAAACAAACAAGATCCACTTGCTACCACTGAAATGATATCATTTACAATGTATCACGCCTCCAAATGCTAGATCTAGATCTCTACCACATACACAATGTGTAGTTGCACCTCTGAGCACCCAAAGTAGCCCTCAATGCACGCAAATGAACACTTGTAAATTCTCTAAACAAGATGCTCAAGCCTTGAATCTATATCAATAAAGCTTCTGGATCCACAAAGCACTGAAATCTAAGCTTAAGAGTATAAAAACACTACTTTAGCACGACACACGCTCAAATCAACCTTTAGTGTACACACATGCACTCCAAATGCTAAATTCAGCCCTAACAGCCTCAAGTGCACTCAACTGGATCAAAGTATGCACTTCTAAATTCAAACCCCTTGGAATAAAGGACTTAGTGGACCTTAATGCAAATCACACCTCCAAATGTGCTAAAAATACTCAAGATAAAAAAACTGAACCTTACAAGCTTCCATAAAATAGTTTCAAACACCTCCAAATTACTCCTTTTGCCTCCAAATGCTCCAAATCACCTCAAATTGACTCCAATTGACTCAAAATGGTTGGAGATACCTCCAAGTGTCTGTATGTGCACCTCAAAATTCTGAAAAATCTCCAAGTAGTGCAAACTAGCCTTGCATATGCATGCAATACGTCCATGACCTCTTGAAGCGTCCAAATGTTTTCACTAGAGGAGTAGTAGGCTCTTAGAAAAAGAGAGAGAATACAAAATAAGCAAAATCTTACATTACAAAAATATCTGTAGTGTATTTCCTAGGCTATTTTTAGTTAATTCTATATCCGTTGTATATAGATCTGATATGCGATGTCTGATAGGGCCAACACGTCTATTATTTATTTAGCGTATTTAGAGTCTTAAAGTCATTTTTGCATTCAACATTCTCTTCTGATCTATTATGATCAATTGGATGTAACATCTACTCAATCCAACCGACTATATGTGTTACACTATACGTATCCTATGAGCTGACTATATGTGTCCTATGTGAGAGTTGTTGCTATCTCATACACTTTTCTTTTTGCTAGTATACAATAACTCTTGTATATAAGAGTTGTTGCTATCCAGTACTTTTTTTTTTGCTAGTACAAAATAGCTCTTGTTGACTCTTCATTCTTCTTCTTTTGTGATGCATGTTATGTTAAAACGATCAAATGTTTAGTGTTGTGAGATTGATGTTGTTGTATAACAGTTTTTTAACAACCAATATTCTTTGGTCGAACTCTATTGTTGTGAGATCGATGTTGTTGTATAACAGTTCTTTAACAATTCTTTTACAGTACCCGATCCTGACACGTGGGTGTTGTCTCATAAGTTGTCCCTACTTGGTAGATGGTAGTCTGATTTTAAGTTGTCCCTACTTGGTAGATGGTAGTGTGATTGTTGTTGTCTCGCAAGTTGTCCCTACTTGCTATATCCGATATTGACATGTCTTGTAGGGGAACCAACTTAGACTTGTTAAGGTATTCACTAAAGAACCTCCTTAAGAACTCAAAAACAAGTAAGGCAATGAATGCTTGAATGAGACATTTGTATACTCAATCCAAGCTCTTGCTTATATTTTATATGTAGGTACATAGTGCTACAATCTATGTGGGACAACCCAGAGGCCCAATCCTCTTTTCACACTCCGAAGGCTCTAATGACAAGCTCTCCTCACACACTCAAGAAGACTAGGGACTTGCCACTTTTACTCACTATGTATACTCTAATATGTACTTATAGGATCAATCTAATTTTCATCATTACCTGCAAATTGAAAGTAGTGAATATTAGATTGCTTGTAGTTTATGAGAGAAATTAGTGTTTATTGGAGTGTGTTAACCCCTAAAGGTCCTTGATACAAAATTGTTTAAATTATCAAAAAGAACCTTCTTCTACTTCAGGTGCAAAGAAACTCAATCTAAGCATTGATTAGAAGATCCAACCGTAGGATCTTGAAGTTAACTTGACCCTTTTCTCGAATGTCAAATTTGAACCGTTAATTTTTCTCCAATTTTGAGATTATAATGGTCAAAGTTGGCTGAATTTTCTCCCTGTGGAAATTCCAAAAAGCGATATCCGCTTTCTTGGACCTTTAGGGGTTAAAGTATATTTTATCGGCTGGTCAAAACAGCCTTAGAGTGTGTGGAGCAGACTTTGATTCTCTCATATTGATTGTAGCTATTTGCGATGGCTTTTTTATTGAGGGAGACAATACAAAACAAGTAAGCAAAGAATGCGTGAATGAGATACACCCCATTCCAAGTCCTTGCTTATATATCTATAGGTTGGAACTTAGTGCTACAAATTGTATGGAATAAGCAAGAGGCCAAGGCCCTTCCTTACACTCTAAGGCTCATTGGACCAGCCCATAATACTTACTCTAACACACTTTAATAAACACTAATTGCTCTAATAAATCACGAAAAATCTAATCTTCAGGACTAGTTACACTTAATCAATCGTCAAGCTATGTCAACAAATCTTTTAGATCTACAAATTACATAATTTTATGATCACTTGTCTCAAAACACTATTTTAGCACCACAAATGCTCAAATCAGCGCTTTGTGTCCACACTTATACATTAAATGCTAGATTTAACTCTTACAACTTCCAGTGTGCTCAACTGGATCACAATAAACACTTTCTAAGCTCACAATAACTTCAATTACATAATTTAAGAGCCCTTAATGCAAATAAACACCTATAGTGTGGTAAGACAATACAGTGCACTTCTATAAGCACTTACAACCTTCTAAAGTGATCAATGCTTCACCAAACACCTCTAAATTGCTCCTTTTGCCTCCACATGCTCTAAATCATGTGGAGTTAACAACAATTATTGCAAACACCTCCAAATGGCTCCAAGTGGACTTTCAAAGCTACAAGGTCTTCTAAAATAGTGCAAATGAGTCCTCTAAGTGCATACAATGCATCCTTGACATCCAGGAGCCCCCATATGCATTAGAAGTGTGGGCTCAACTTCACAATTGGAAATGTGGGCTCAACCTATAAAGAAGAAGAGTGAAAGGACACTACAAAAAGTGCCTACAAATAAGTAAAGCAATGAGATTCATCCTCATTCCAAGCCCTAGCTTGTATATTTCACGAAAGGTACTTAGTCCTACAACCAGTAGGAAAGCTAAGAAGATGAGTCGTCTTCTCATACTGTGAAGCACTTAGCACCAGCCCACATAGCTTGGAATATTGTACAATAATAATCTGTAGTTGCTCTTATAAAGTAGGAGCCATCTAACCTTGAAGAGTGTCATTGCGCAAAAATTCATGCTATGTGTTTCTCACAAGTTGGATGAATTTGAGGTTTCTATGACTATAAGTAGACTTATATCAGAGGTGAACCCAACAAACGAGATAGACACCTAACGTTGCATGAAAGAGTAATAAGTTTTTCAAGACCATGCCTTTTTTAAAGAAAATTTGTATAGAAATATCATAGCATATCCAACACCTAAATAGTCAAATAAAAAATCTCCAACTATAAAGTTGTTGGATTTCATCTTAAGATGATACTCATGCACAAAATAATCTTTGAAGAATAAACTAGAATTTACATAATTAGCTTGCAATGGTAAAACATACCCTATCTTTGAAATTCCAAAAGTAAAATATGCTTTTTCTAGATATTAGCCCCAAATCCTCAATCAAGGGCCTGCAATTTATACCACACAAACCAGACCTGATTTGGGACATAACTTTAGATGAAGAAGTTATGGCTCTTCAAAGCTATGCCTTTCATTCAAAATAGTGATTTTCTTGCCGGTTTAAGAGTAAAGCTGCCAGATAGAAGTGGCATTGTTTTAGTAAAAGCGTTCTGGTTTGAAAATTTTTTCTTTTGTTAAATTTAGACCGTTGTGACCATTGCAACGCTATAATATCAGCCTTGGTATCTTTTTGATGTGATTTTTGGTATAAGAGTAGTTTATGAGATGAAGGTAAATAATCTACTAGTTGGAGATTTTTTTATCGGAATAGGTTTGTTGATAGCATCTCAGCTATAAAGTGAAAATAATGAAATTTTGTAGTTTGTTCAAATTACTAATAGGTTATGTGAATTTGGACTTTATGAGGTACCATTACTCAAAATTATGCTACCCATGACGTTCAATGAATTTTTTACAACATCATGAAATTGAGATCTAGATACTTTACATATATTTACATCTTTAGCACTTTTCGAAGATAGAACTTAATTTTATTTTGGGTTGTCTAGGGGCTAAAAATATCTTCTTCAATCCCTATTGCATTTCAACTTACTTCATTGGTTGGGTTTTGTAAGACACCTAGTGTGTGTGATATGAATTTAGATCCATTCTAAGATGTTATGAAGATATAGTATGCATCTTAGTGCAAGGGGTCTAGTTTTAAATTCTTTTCTCTTAGTAAAAACTAGGACAATTTTTGCTATTGCAAGACCATGATTCAAGTTGAGAAATTTTATATATGATTTTTTTTCATGTTATTATTGAGCTGAAAACTAAAAAGTATTCTTGTAGGATGTTTGTTTTATTGAATATATCTGAAATAGATTTTCACTCCATAGTGAAAATAATGATATTTCATAACCTCTTTTTAAGTACTTAATAATTATGCCCTTAGTCTATGTAGTCTCTTTAGTCCAAATTTGGTCCTTATGATCCTTATGGTCTTTATGTACAATCAGACTACTACAATATTATATACATTGGATTTAAGTAGCTCACTTTTATTTATATTGTGGATATTTAACATGTAGTGATGTGTTTAGGGTGAAATAAGTTATGAAGACTTAGGAGGTGGACTTAACTACAATTGAGAAACATTTCAGGCCTATTATACATGTTATATCCAAATAAGAGTGAATATGATGAAATTAATGACAGCTACAAGTCATTGTATATGTAGCATATTACATAGATTGCATTTTTGCGATCTCGATATTTCTTATGTGCGTCTAAAATGATTCTAAATTGGGTAGGATTACGAGCTCAAGAAGTTTTGAATGATTACATTAAAAGAAATTTGTAAGTTTATGGATATTTTGATTCCTCTAGAGGTTAGGCATATTGTGAACTTTTGTTTGTCTATCTTTTGAATTAAGAACTTCTTAAGATCTGATTTGTCGTAATTTTACATTATTATGTATTATTTTGTATATGTTTTAATAAAAAGATCATCACCATAAGTTACATTATGTTAAACATTATTTGCATGTATTTGATGGATGTTTGGTAGGGAAGCAAAACAAAAAAGAGAACTAGAATACAATGCATCCATCAAAATTCAAGTACTTTCTTATTTCAATTATTTTCCTACCGCTATAATGATCCTCAAGTTTATGAATTATACTACAAAAAAATGATAATATCCAATTGTTGTATTTTTTCATAGAAATTCTTATTTGAGCTAGTTTTTAAAACTTCACATAATCTGCATACAACATCACTGTTTTTACGATTGTTTCCTTCATGAATATAGGTAGCCACTCGTCGATTCTTAGTAAAAAAATCTATAAAACTTTGGCACAAAAGTGCTAAAGAGATACAACGATTCTATCGTGGTCATCTTGGACGAGAATATTTCCATGAGTGTAGACGAAAAAGAGATCATGAACTTCGGATGATATATTTTAATTATCATGCAACGTATATTCAACGTTGCTATAAGGGCTATTGGAGTCGTAAATATATATGTGACTATTATGCACGAAAAGCATTTATTGCAGCAAGTCTGCTTGCTGGAAAACGAATGAAGCAATTATATACAATGAACTATAAACTAGAAGTTCAATATGAACAGGAAGAAGCAAAGAAAAAAGTAGAAGCTGAAATCAACAAGTTTTTCAATGAAAATCATCACAGAGTATAATACATGATTTTCTACAAATTATAAATCACAATACAATCATTCTTTGCTACTCAAACTATATATTATGATTGTTGAATGTATAAGTATAATGCAATGATAATAGGTTTATTATTGTATGTATTTTTTTCTCTTGTTTCAAAGTTTATATATAAACACATCTATGAGCTAACGTTATTGGAACACATAGCATCTTTGAATGTGTCTTTGCACTATATGTATGTCAAAAGTAAAGAATTAAGACATAGTAAAGATTGAATAAAAAGTGCATCCTTGTTATCATCATGCAGTGTAGTACCGAAGTTGTAAAAGGTGCATTTTATTCTCCATATGTTGCAATATTTGGTGGTGGACGAAGTTATTTAGAGGAACACATACGTGACGCACGTCGAGAGGAGGTAACAGGTATGGAGCTTGAAAAGTTGAAAGGATTGACTGAAGATGGCATTCCGATTAAACAAGCTCAAAACATGTTCTATATAAAATCCAAGCAAGCATTACATTCACGTATGAGTATAGATACAAAGCGTAGATTGAAAGAAGTATCAAAAAAAGCAACTACAGTGGGAACGTTTATTACACGACAAGGGCAATATGAATCTCGATATGAACATAGAAGAAAATACGAAAAATGGCTCAACCTTCTTAATATTAGTGATAAGAGATTTGATACTGTTGCTAAAGCCAAAAAGCCATGGTGGTTTAACATGGGACCTTCGATCCGAAATGCTGAAAAATATCATTTGCGAGAGACGCTTGCTAAAGCGGCTGCAAGTAAAGAATTGGAAGATTATCCAGCAATGAAAGATACTCCTTGGACATCAATGGTTCCTGATGGTTTCTTATTTGAGGTATATGAACCTTTTGATAAAGTATTTCCAAAAGCAACGAATCATCATCATTGGCCAAAATATTCTATTAGTCGATCTATACATGGAGATATTCTTCCACCACTTACACAATAGTATGAGCAACGTCGTCAAGCTAGAAAAAAACAAAGCAACATATAGAAAAATGCTATACAAATAACTTATCGAAAGCATATGTAAACACCCAAATTTATGGATATATGGTATGCTAATACTAAAGTAATAATTTCTTTTCTTGAAATACAATAAATATATATAGAACATGTTATGATGTTTTCTGGATTTGTGTATTTTTAATAACAATAAAATGTTTCTATTTATTTCTTTCTTCCCTACTACTATATTAAGCAATTCATTATGATGATAATGATACAATATGTAAGTACATGTTTATACAGAAATTGACATGCATACATATGTATATTTGAATTCAATCAGGTTGGATAATATGAGTGGCATTATCGTAAAAATGTGAATTCAGCATGAATCTATGTAACTATGGTATATCTATTTCTCAATAATTTTGATCTTAAACAATTCTTAAGAGGACTTGGACAAATTATTTTGATTTTCTTCTCATGTTTGGTCTAGACAAGGCTTTGCTTTCCACTACCTTTCGACTAAGATATTGCATGTTCAATCTCAGATTATGGTTTACAATTTGTGACATTTTGAATTATAGGAGCACTCTAAAGCTTTTTGTATTACTATCATGACTTTAGCACATTTCTATTGTTATAACAATTACAGTTTGCCAAATACGACAAACTTAATGACTTTTGATCAATATAAGAAATTTCAATCTAGAGTTTCTCGATCTTCAAGTACATTTGTGTTTTATACATCCAAATACAAGTTTACACTAATCAATACTTCTTCTATTGATAATTTTTATGCTTTTATACTTACTAAAAAAAATGGCATTTCAATGTGACTTTAGAAATCTAGCCAAGTTTCAACAATTTGCACTGGTTATTGATACAAAGTCTTCATGAGTTTATTTCAATTCTACTTCGGTTTCAAAAAGTCATTTCAAGCAATCAGCAATAAGAATTTTTAAGAATTATTCACTTAAGTGATTAATGTCAAAGTTTCAAAGGTGATGATTCCATCCATGCATGTCCATATTTGCAAAATCATGTATTGAACAAGGTATTTTAGATAAACGCCTTGCATGTTAAAATTTAGCAATTACATTTTTATTGGCACTTTTTGCAATGCATGTATCAATCCGTTTCCTCAAAATAGATTATAACCCAATAAAAAACTATATGTTACTTTTACTTTCAAATGAAGGACCTTCTCATGTTTTATATATATGATTGGTTGTAAAAATATGCTCCAAATATTTAATATTATCGCATCTCTTGGAATCCCCTTATTACTCCCAATCCATGATATACCTCATAACAAGCTCAACAATTTTCAAGGTCTTTAAGGTCATTGTAAGAAAAGTATAAGAAAACTATAAGTTTTGAATGAAATTCTCCTCTATTAGAACTTCTATGCATACAACATGGTCTGTAAAAGCCTACATGAAACTATCATTCATATGATTTCACAAGTTCCTCTCCTACTCTATAATAAGGTGCTAAAACTGGCTTAACTTTTTGCACAAGAAATTTACAACAATTATATTGTGCATGGCAAAAGTAAGTAGAAAGATAAAGCAATAGGATTATTGATTTGAACCCTAGAACTATTTAGTATATTTGAAGATTACATTAGTGTATCACAGCTAAAATTTAGGGGTGTTTGTCCATGGCCTTTGTAACCAGCCTCTATACCCGTAACTGATTTAAAAATCTTTTTTAAGAGATAAGACCTAGAATTGTATTTGTGACTGTGGTGAACATTGAGTCACATGTACCATTGTACAGTCGGATACGGAAATAATTCGAACTGCATTTGAAGGCAGTTTTTGAAAAAACTTTGAAATGTGCCCGTATACTCAAAAATGATCGGAATTGCAATCCGTAAAAGGCATTGAAACCACATGAGAGTGTTTTATACTATCATTGCAAAAAATTGCTTCTTTTTCGTAAAATTGTTCAAAGAACTAAAACTCTACATGTTCCATCCATAATTGACCACTGTCACTTTTTGCTTGAATTACAATGTTCATTTTCACTTGCAAAATTGATATGAGTGCCATAAGTTGTTCTTTAGATACTTGAGCTCATTGTTGAATGTTCAAAAATACTTGCTCCCTCTAAACTTTTGAGTTGGAGTAGTTTCGTGATAAGTTTCCAATCGACACTTAAGGTGGGAAATTGAACTTTGATTTAAACTCCATGAGAATGCTAAAAGAATTTGAGTTTGGCAATGAGCTTATGAAAGTAATCACCCTAACTGTATCAGACCATCCTTTAAGTCCTTGTAGGACATTTCTAGTGGTGTCAATGGCTTCACAAATTTTTGAGAAAAATTGAATAGTCACAAGCACATTCTAAGACATTCCTCCTACCCAAGAAACAAACAAGGAACATATCAATGATTCAATAAGCATATGCTCAAGTATCTAAAGAACAACTTATGGCACTCATATCAATTTTGCAAGTGAAAATGAACATTGTAATTCAAGCACAAAGTGACAGTGGTCAATTATGGATGGAACATGTAGAGTTTTATTTTTTGAACAATTTTACGAAAAAGAAGCAATTTTTTGCAATGATAGTATAAAACACTCTCATGTGGTTTCAATGCCTTTTACGGATTGCAATTCGGATCATTTTTGAGTATACAGGCACATTTCAAAGTTTTTTCAAAAACTGCCTTCAAATGCAGTTCGAATTATTTCTGTACCCGACTGTACATGTGACTACGGGACATTTCCAATGGCTCTTTCCGCTGACTTTTTGGAGACCTTGTTCGGTTGCCGGCTAGCATCTAGATTTGTGATTGCATGCAGTCAAACATAGGTGACAATTATATGACTAGAATTTTTCACAATTTGGTCTAATCACAATCCGTTGAAGTTGGCACCATTGTTGTAGAGGTGATTGGAGGGCTGGTCCTAAGAGTCTTAGGAAGTGGAGAGCGAGAACTTGGCCTCTCTGTTATCTCAAATTGATCGTAGCACTTTGTCCCTACCTATGGATATATAAGCAAGGGCTTGGAGTGAGTATGTATCTCATTGAAGCATTCACTGCTTTACTACTTGTTAGCTTTGATTGTTATATATTTATTATCTCCCTCTTTTGATTTCAATAGCTTATGGGCCCACAACTCTTGTAGTGAGGTTGAATTTGAGTACTTTTGGAGGCTTAGGGAGATCAAGGAGGTGTTGCATGCACATGCAATGCTGAATTGCACCACTTGAAGTTTCTTGGAGCTTTGGGAGTGCACTTGGAGTGATCTGGAAGTGCTTGGAGGTGATTTAAAGCATTTGGAGGCAAAAAGAGCAATTTGGAGCTGCTTGGAGGTAACTTGAACATATTGGAGGGCTGGAGAGGTCAAGGAGGT
This sequence comes from Bryum argenteum, assembly GCA_037043015.1. Classification (NCBI taxonomy): domain Eukaryota; kingdom Viridiplantae; phylum Streptophyta; class Bryopsida; order Bryales; family Bryaceae; genus Bryum; species Bryum argenteum. Next base: position 15,352,587 of record CM073330.1, read on the forward strand.
GTGTCAAAAGTAGAGAGTTGAGATGCACATGTTTCAAGGCATTTGAAGCTTAGGAGGGTGTACTTGAGTGAGCTTTTGGAGAGTTGAGTGAGCTTCAGGGGATTTGAGTAAGCTTTTAGGTTTTGAGTGAGCTTTAAGGGTTTTGAGTGAGCTTTTAGGTTTTGAATGAGTTTTTGGGTTTTCAGTGCGTTATTGGGTTTTGTGAGCATTTAAGGGTAAGCATTTTCTTGGAGCTTTTGCTGATTGAGTGAGGTTTTTTATGGAGCTTTTAGAGATTTGGGAGCGTAGTAGCTTTATTTGCAGAATTGGCTTGCAAGGGCAACATTTGTGATTTGTCATGGCTTTATTTGAGAGTAAGATTATAAGGACTGTGGTTTAGAGGTTTAATGGCAACAACTTTCATCTTTGGAAGTTCAAAATGAAGTTGGCATTATCATCAGTAGATCTTTGGGAGATAGTTGAAGGCAAAGAGTATTGAAGCTCAATAGAGAGAGAGTAGGAATACAAACAATCAAAGCTTACAAGTAGTAGAGCAATGAATGCTTAAATGAGATACATACTCATTCTAAGCCCTTGCTTATATATCCATAGGTAGGCACATGGTGCTACGATCAATATGCGATAACCGAGAGGCTAAGGCCTCTCTCCACTCTCTAAGGCTCTTAGGACCAGCCCTCTTCACACACCCTAGAGGACTAAGACCTAGCCTCTATACCTCACATAAATACACTCTAATAACTATTAGATGCTCTTATAACTACGAGCAATCTAATTTTCAACACTCCCACTTTGCGAGTAGTTACCACCTCGCAATCCCATCGCCTTTGTTAACTTATCGTGCCTCACCTTAGCAAGCGCCTTGGTCAACACATCAGCCACCATCCCCTCCGTTGGGCAATACCACAAGCTCACCTCTCCATCCTCCACCTTCTCTCGAATGAAGTGGTGTTGCACATCAATGTGCTTCATACGTGAGTGGTGCTTGGGATCCTTCGCAAGCGCAATACAACCTTGATTGTCGCACATGATATGATAGATGCATACTCCTCTTGCATACTCCTCTTGCATGGCCAACTCCCACTTGCTTGCATCCACACAAGCGGCCTCCTCTCCCTTGCTGGGTATCTTCGCTGCCCCTCTCTAATCTCCTCATGTGGTGGTTGCCTCTCTTCCACCACTTCCTCCTCTTGTATTTCTTCTAGCCCTAGCACACCTTGAGGCTCTTCTTCTTCAACGGGCGCTGAAATTGGAGGTACATCCACCAAAATCACCGTAGGTGGCTCTAAACTCCCACTTGGATGCATCTCCACATTTGCATCTCCACAAGTAGCCTCTTCCGCAAAGACCACATCACGACACTTGAGGATCTTCTTGGTCTCCAAACACATCAACCTATAGGCCTAGGTGCCTTCACAATAGCCAAGAAAAACACACTTTGTGCCCTTTGCATCAAGTTTAGTCCTCTTCTCATCCGGCACCTTTGCATAAGCAATACACCCAAACACACGCATGTGTGACACAAAAGGCCTCTTACCACTCCATGCCTCTTCGGGTGTCTTACTAACAAGTGCACTTGTTGGGCACCTATTGCGTGTGTACACCGCTGTAACCACCGCTTCCGCCCAAAGGTTCTTGTTGAGGTTTTGGTGGTGTAACATGCTCCTTGCCATCTCCAGGATGGTGCAATTTGCTCTCTCCGCCACTCCATTTTGTTGTGGTGTGTATGGTGTTGACAGTTGCTTCTCAATGCCATGTGCTTGGAAGAAGCGCTCAAAGGCCTTGAAAGTGAACTCCCCTCCATTGTCGGATCGAAACGCCTTGATCTTGTGCTCCGATTGCTTCTCCACCAGCGCCTTGAACTCCACAAACTTGACAAACACCTCTTCCTTGGACTTCAACACGTACACCCATATCTTCCTAGAGAAATCATCGATGAAAGTCACAAAGTACAAGCAACCACCTAATGAAATGGTCTTAAATGGACCACAAACATCGGAATGCACTAACTCCAATGGCTTGCTTGCACGCTGACCTCCCTCACTTGGAAATGGAGTCCTACAAAGCTTGCCTTCAATGCACCCCTCACAAAGCGCTCAATTTGATGCAGCATCCTTGATTTGCATGCCATCCACCATGCTTTCAAGGGCCTTGACACTCTTGACGTTCCAATGCCCAAGGCGTCTATGCCATAGCTCCAACGACGCTGATTGTGGCATTTGGTGTGCTACATTGGCTATTTCATGCATAGAGAAGGGCATTTCATACAAACTCCCTACTCTAGGCAATCTAGCAATCACCTTCCAATTGGCTGCCCTCACAATGCATGCATCATCATCAAAGTGCACGTTTAAACCATTTCGAGCAAGCTTTGAAACGGATAGCAAGTTTCGCTTTAACTTGGGGATGTGCAGCACCTCGTTTATGTTGATCTTGTGCTTCACTCCCATCACCATCACCTCCTCAACAATGGTGCCAACTCCAACCGCATGCACAATGCTATCATCTCTCAAATGCACATTGCGTGGTGGTGATAATACCTCATATGTTTGGAACGCTGCCCTATGCGGTGATATGTGCTTGGTTGCTCCCGAATCCATGATCCACTTGGCCATGGTGTTGTCATCTCCATCTCCATTAGCAAAGGCGTGCTCCTTGTCAATGTCCTCTTTACTTGCATCAACGGCGCTCTTCTTCTCCTTCTTCTTGTTTCGGAAGAAATTCCTTGCAATGTGTCTCGGCTTGCCACAAACGTAACACAACCTTGGCCTTTTCTCATCCACCAAATGACCCATGGCTATGCACATACGCTGCCCTAACAACACTCAATCACTCTAAACTAGCTTCCCACCACTCAAATAAGCCCCTACAAGTGTGCAAACACACTTGTGCACAAACAAAGCACCATATAGGCCTCTCCAACACTCAAACAAGCAAGGTGCACTTGCTCCCACTCAAATCAGATCACACTCAAGAAATTTGACCTCCAAATCCTAGATCTAGATCTCTCGTACACTCACAAGGTGTGGTATGAGCACTTGTGCACTCCCTCCATTAGATCAGCCGTCAATCTAGGTCAACAAAGCTTCTAGACCTTCAAATCACTCATATCTAAGCTTAGGAGTCTCACAACACTACTTTAGCACTACAATTGCTCAAATCAGCCCTTAATGTGCACACATGCACACCAAATGCTAGATTCAGCCCTTACAACATCAATGGTGCTCATCTAGGTCACAATACTCACTCCTAAGCTCACAATTACTCCCCTAAGTAGGTTTGAGAGCCCTTAATCCAAATCAACACCTACAACATGTAAAAGGGAGATACAACACCACAATGGACACTTCCAAATTTACAAACTCTCCTAAGGTTTCCCTTTACACCTCCAAAGTGCTTGATTGGCATCCAAATGCTCACAACCAACTCCAAAGGCCTCTTATGCACCTCCAAAGCATATAATCACCTCAAACAAAGGATTTGTGAGCCCTCAATACAAATCAGCACCTACAATGTGCTAGGAGGATTCAAAATGCAACATTGGACACTTACATGCATCCAATGTCCTCAATACACCTCCTACCACCTCAAAATTGCATGGTTTGCCTCCAAATGCTCCGAATCACCTCCAATTGCCTCCAAATGGTTCCAAACACCTCCAAATGGCTCCAAGTGCACCTCCAAAGCTCCAAGGACCTCCAAGTAGTGCAAATCAGCCCTACATGTGCTTGCAACACCTCCAAGACCTCCCAAAGCCTTCAAATGTATTCCCACTCAACCTCACTACAAGAGTAGTGGGCTCATAACCTATTGAAGCTGAATAGAGAGAGAGAAGGAATACAAACAATCAAAGCTTACAAAAAAGTAGAACAATGAATGCTTAAATGAGATACATACTCAATCCCTGCCCTTGCTTATATATCCATAGGTAGGCACATGGTGCTACAATCAATATGGGATAACCGAGAGGCTAAGGCCTCTCTCCACTCTCTAAGGCTCTTTGGACCAGCCCTCTTCACACACTCTAGAGGACTAAGACCTAGCCTCTATACCTCACATAAATACACTCTAATAACTATTAGATGCTCTTATAACTACGAGCAATCTAATCTTCAACAAAAAGGAGGCTCCACCATCTGGTGCAAGTGAGAAGGATAAGAAAGACCATAAAAGAAGGACGAAGAAGGCCATGTCAATGATAGAGCTTAACCTAGCTGATGGCCAACTCTCCCACATCTAGAGTTGTAAGGGTCCATCGGAAGCATGGAAGGTTATTTGCAATATCCATGAGACTAAGAGTTTGTTGAACATACTTTTTCTGAGGCACAGATTCTTCACAATCAAGATGGAAGAAGGGGATGAC